>JBBMJY010000018.1:7130156-7147169 GCA_037833715.1 Toxotes lorentzi
AGACACAAGCGCAAGAAGAGGGACAATGGAAAACAGAAATGCAGACAGTTGTGTTTGTTGTATGGAAAGTTTTGTGAGAGGTCTGATGGTAACGCGGCCCAGCCCACAGCTGGCAGAGGGGCAGGTGTAGGGAGCGAGAGGGCTGATGTGAGGGCGAATGTGCGTGTAGACAGGCAGGCAAAGATGGATGATGGATGTTGTTGATACAGGAGGCAGCAGCCCCGCTTTATCTAGGCAGCACAAGCCAGACCTGCTGGGGTGATGGGTGTGCTGTCAGCCCTTTGTTTATGGACCACCACCCATCTCCCATCTCCTATATGCCCCAAAAGCCCAGATCAGTCAAAAAAAGCTACTACTTCACCGCTCTTTCTCTCTCCATCTCTGACTCTCGTTCTTTTTCATCTTCTTCTCTAACAAATAGCATTTTGTCATCCCAAGTTTGTTTCAGATGTACAGTAGCAAAGGTAGGGCTCTAAAAATGTTAATTTCTCTGTACTGGTTGGACAAAATGTGAGAAAATAAATATTTCATTAATTGTAATAATTTTAACTGCTGATAATAGAACGTGTCTCCCAGACATTCAAGTCCACAGAGGAGGAAAGAGAAGAAAGAGAGGAGGAGAAGAAGAGACAGAGAGCAAAGGGAAGAAGTGAACCTAATCCAACCATATCCCCACGAGTTGCACGCTTCCAATTAACGACTGGTTGGTTTATCAGTCTCTGACGGATGATTGCTGTTTTTAATCATTTTCTTTCTCTACACGGTTTCTTCCACTCTATCAGTTCTTCCCACTCTTATCATCTAACCCCCTCCTTGCGCTGTCTCGCTTCCTTCCCCATCTCTGTTCGGTGCTGCCTCCGTTTCATCACGTTTCCCATGCAGCCGTACTCTCACGCTGTGTCCAGCATTACAGTCTGGTCTGTATGTTAAATCAAAACTTTGATGTGCGAGTTTAAAATCTGCACATGGTTGTTCTTTGACCACTAACACAGCACCTTCCACAAAGAGTCACCCGGCTCGGCATTACCATTTGAATTAGAACTCCCACAACTGTGTGATCGAGAAACAACGACGCTAGCCAGAATAATAGAGACACAACACTGCACTGAAACTACTAACTTCTACTGGACGTTAGTTAAAGTTTGAGTCACAGAGGGTATGTTCAGGCCTTTTCTCCTGACTCATCCATGAGTACAGCTGTATTCCTCTGAGAAAAAAAAAACCAAACACGCACACAACAAACACGCACACAACAAACTCCACTTCCTTCACCTGCCTTTGTTAGTGTGATTGATTTGGAGACCTGAAACGTGCCTGTCACATTGATCGATCTGTCTACTTGATGGGGGGGGGGGGTGGCATGGTAATAAATGAGGTGTGATGGGCTGTTGACGGAGCAGCAGTTATGGCTTCTTTAATTTACCCAACGCCTCACACTGACAGAGACTCATAACAAGGTGACACGGCGCTATAATGGTTACGCTCAGTCACCTCTTGTCGGGTGGAGAGAAGGAATGGGGGTGAAGTTGTATGATATGCGTGGATTTTTGGGGGTGTGTGTGTGCGCAGACGTGTGTGTGCAGGCTCACTGATTCGATGTTGCCTCTCCTCCCTCTGGTCAAGGTGTTATTGAGAGTGGGACTGTTATCTCTGTCCATGAGGTCGACCGCTGCCTCACTAACGGGAGTACACCGGCCCTACCAATCCCTGCGAGCCAAGCAGCGTGTCCGGGTGGGTCGTTGCTAACCACATCCTCCTGGGTGGGCTATAACTCATCTCCAGACGGGGAAAGGGCCTTATCTCAGTCCTCCTCCACAGGCCTGCCCCTCGCCTGCTCTGTCTTAGGGAAAAGATTTTCTGGTGCCCCGGTGTGTGAGTTATAGTTGGGGTTAAGGGGACTGAATACGCCTGTCTGTTTGGGTCGTCTTTGTTAATCTATGTCCGCGTAGGCAAAGGAATGTGAGGGTGCATGTGTGTGCATTTATATAGTGTGTGTGTCTGTGTAACTGAGATTTATTTAACATTCAAGCAAATCGTGTATGCTCATCTTAATGTATCCCATCCCATAAGGTAAGACACCATTGTCATAAGTTATTTAATCGTGTGAAGGGCATCGTTACAGTTGCATCTGAGCACTGCCCCCCCCTCCTTCTACGCGCACATACACACATCCCTCCACCCACCTACCCCATCCACGCCGCCTCTCTCTGTCATCTCGGCCTATCAATCAAAAATGTATTAAGTCCGGAGTCGGGCCGATCAAAGGCAGAATTCCTGGGAGGAGAGCAGATAAGGCCTATCTCATTAATAAGTGCTTTACCATCGTAGGGGCCCGCGCGCCTTGCCACACCCTGCCTGCCTCCCTTTGATATCTAATTATCCATCCGTTTCATTCTGTCAGAGAGGGAGGAGAGGGATGGCTCACAGTGTCATCACAAGCAAATACTGTTGCGTGTGTGTGTGTCTCTGTGTATCAGGATCTGGGCAAAGGGCTGCACCAAAACATCATGACATGCAGCAAATCTAAATGTGCAGAGAGTGGTGCATGTAAACAAATGCAAATAAGATGTTCTTGCAAAGGCAACTGGGCACGCGTTTGCATGGCACCCCTCCTGAAAAGATGTCATGCATACAGTATGCTGTCATGCAAATTTTACAGAGTGTAACGCTAACAAGCCGACTGCAACCGTGACTCTGAGGTGGCTCACAAATCAACCTTTTAACAATCTGTGGGGGCAATGAGCTCTGAGGGTGCTCCAAAGAGCAAAAGACGGATAAGATAGTAGTGGGTGAAGAGAGAAACAAGATATTAAAACATCAAGGAAAGATATTGAGTTGGGGGGGACAATGGAAGGAGTGCAGGGGTTAAGAGGATTTTTAAGAAATGCCGGGTAAAGACTGATGGACAAAAGAGGAAGAAGAAATGAAGAAGGAAGGGAGAGACAGACAGGAGAAATGAGAGAGTGGGAAATGGGAGGGAGAGAAAGAGCGGGGCATTCTTTTCCCTTCTCTCCTTGGTTTTCTGTAAGAGTAGCTCAGGAAGATAAGGCTAAAAGGTCCGTCAGTCTGTTGTGGAACAATCCTTTCTGTGTCTGTCCCCTTTCTCTCTCTCTCTCTCTCAAGATACAGCCTTTCTCTCTGTCTAATGGCACAACTCAGATTTCTAGTGATGCCTCTTGTGATATGGCTCATCTCTGGTGGCATGGTTTACTGACATCACTTGTCCAATACAATATGCTCACATCCCATAAAGTGCAAACCAGCCTCAAATCTAATGTGACAGAAAAATTCTGCAAACACTTTGGGCTATTTCTCTTTAAAGAACAAACCTTCATTATATCTAATATTCAAACCAGTGTCATTTATTGATATAAAGAAGGACTATTCAAAGCTACAATAAAGGGGCTGAAATTATGTCTTCATTTAACCGAGCTGTTCAAACCCTCGTCCCTAATCGCTCAAAGCAGAGCTCGGAGACAAACACAAACCAAGGAGGATTTAGAAGAACAAAACCGACACAAAACACAGGCCCACGTGCCTCACAAAGACTCCAAAGTCTGCCTCCCAATCCCATGTCCTCTTTTAAAAAGAGACCTTCATCTCTTGGCGCTCCTGTTATGAAGAGACTTTCTTCAAGAGGAGAAAGGAGGCATGTCAAAGACATGGGTCACAATGTTTACAAAGACAGCTTTTAATCCAACTACAGCATCCCCCCGCTTTTATTTCCCTTTTCATGGGATTAAAATTAAATAAAACATAATAAAAAACAAAATTAATTTATGGCTGAGTAACTTATTTTTCTGTTTTAAAGGGATGGGTTTAAAGACTGAGAGGGAATCTACAAAGGAAATAATAACAGTCAAAGCGGCAAATTAGTTTCTTAGACTTTTAAATTTAGTTTGTGTTTTATAAAGGATTTTTTTAATGCAAATCCAGCAAACAATTCCCAACAATCATGGAATATTATCCAAAAAGACTTCACAAAGTCTTAGTTCTTTCTATTCAAAAGCAGCCCAGTAGCCCCCAACCTGAAGTTAAGACACCAGTTAATCAGTAAATAATCAGCTGCTCTCTCTCTCCCCCTCTCTTTCACTACCTCTCTCTTCAGCTTTCTCTGTTTCTGTCTCTGACCTGTTGTGAAGCTGCCTGAGGGTTTGAATAACTGTCTGGTGCCAGGCTGCCTCACCCCAAGGCCTTGTGGGAGATGAAGAAGAGGTCAGTAGAGGTGGGGGGATTGGGGTGTGTGTGTGTGTGTGTGTGTGTGTGTGTGTGTGTGTGTGTGTGTGTGTGTGTGTGTACATGTGAAGGTGTATGCCCTTGGCTAATACTGTTCATCGAGCCTGGATAGACAGATAGATGGAAAGGCACAGAAATGGGAAAAATGTGTCAATGGAAAGCCATGGGAATATGTGGAAAGAAGAGACGAGCGTATTGCAGTCATGAGACCCAGAACGCTACGAAACGCTGCACAAACAGTAGCAGAAAATCATGTGAATAAGACTCCAAATTGGATACTTTTAAAAGACATATGTGGCTCTGTACTCAGGCCACAGACAGAGTCACAACAGCAAAACTAATATGAATCCAGTTTGGACTCCGTCCATACTGGTGCCTCCTCAAATTTAAAGCTGAGCAAATTTTGACACCACATTTTTACAGGAAATTAAAAAGTAGTTATGATAATGATTATAAAACAACACGCAAAAGAACGTCAGGGCAGTTCCAACAGCCGTCAGCCAACCTCTTCACCTAGCTCATACCTTGCCCCTGCAGCACGACTGGGTGTGAGAGAACATCTCAGACCTACGCACATGAAAGAGAGGTCAACCCGCTGGGATAAACCTCTTCTAGGGCTAGGGGGCTGTCTGCCTGGGTGGCACTGCCTAAACCGGCAGATGAAGAGGTCTGGTTGTGATTTTGGTTCAGCGGACATTGAGATACAGAGGACTCTTCCTTCGTTTTCTCTTTTGTTCCCAGGATGCCTTGGCTAACGTGGGTTATGAGGAGGTGACAGAGAGGTCAGGGGGGCTCCAGTTGACTGTGCCCTGAGGGGGAATCCTGGGGAGGGATAGCAGAGTGGTAGTTGGGGGGGGGTATCCCTCAGGAGCTTGGCCCCTCCCAAAACAAAACAAACAAACAGAGTGGCCCTCTGATCTAATCTGCCTGGACTAAAGCCCTCCAAACAGATCACTTGAAGCAGCTACTACACTGAAGCTTGTCCTGTCCCTTATAGAAATTTAGAAGCTCTGTAACTACAGTAACTTTCTTTTACAGTATCTTTCTAATGTAAGTTAACAGGTACAATGGAATTAAACTCATTTACATGAATACAGTGGAAGAACTGGGGGTTTGTTGCAATACTCTCTGCTTTGACCTGGAGTGAAGACCTAACTTCTAAAGACTGGGTGAAGATACAGGCCAGGGCACCATTACTGTAAGCACTGCAGTAAACACATGTGTTTATATTTACTGACATCCAGTCATGCTTGTGGACACCAAAAAGAAACAGAGTCAGGATTGTTCTAAGGCTGCTGCCTGGGAAAGCCAACGTGTTTGGCTCTTTGAATTCTCACCCTAAACATTCCTTCTGTTTCTGTGTTTTGAGGCTTTGCTATGGTTTAGACAGTAGACTAAACTTCTCACTGGCTAACTGTTACCCCAACACAATGCTAAACAAATTCCTCTTCCTCAGCAGCGTACCCACCAATCGCAGTGCGGCCCTCTGTCAGCTGACCAGGGAGAGAAGATGAGGGTGAGATTAGACCAATCAGGGGTCAGGCTGAGGTTATCACAACTGCTCCAAAACTAAAACAGATGGAGAATGGAGTGCAGCACGACTCAACATCTACTTTTGGACTCATTTCTTTAGGCCATGTATTCTCCTGCTCCACTGGACTGGAAGAATGTCAGACTAAGTTTTGGTTTTGAATTGTGGGCCATGTCGCTTTAACAAAATAATATGTGGATCAGCGAGTCCGAGGCGCATGATACGACACATGATAAAATGGTTAAATCTTACACAGAGGTTCAAGCTCTCTGTCCCTTAAGGCAAGAAGAAACAAGAAGAGACGCGAAATTAAGCACGCATACACACACACACACACACACACACACACACACACACACACACACACACACACACACACGACTTGTTCAAATGTTCAAATCTTTGCATCATGATCACATGCATACATTTTCAAATGATTACAGCACAGTGTACAGCCTACCAAATACACACCTTAAACAAGTTCACATTCCTTGTAGGTAGCAAGGACCAAGATCCCCCAGCTTTCTGGACTGACATCAGTATTAGAGGCCTAAATATAAAAACATAATGTGAACATAAACAGATGCCCAATAACTTTTCCAAAAAAATTGTTTTGATTGTGATGTTTCATGACGATCACAGATATCAACATTTTTTATGTATCAACAGAACACAAAACGTTACTGTTACTCAGTGTAGATCTGTCTTAAACTGGCCTTTTGGGAGTACAAATAAAAACTTGTCCAGTTTGCCCCAAACATCATTCCTGTCGTCTGTCAGTCTGCTCTTTCTTTTTCCCCCCACTCTGTCTATTTTTGTATAATTGTTTGCTTGTTTTCTTCATTATCTCTCCATCTGGTATTCAACTCCCTGCTGTGCTAAACATTATGCCCCTCTCAGTCTCTTTCTCCCTCCAACTCCTTGCACCTAGATGAGATGTAATTGTGATTAACAGCGCCGTGACATGAGGACACAAGGCTTTCGTCATGATGGAAAAACAAACAAACAATACCAACGAGATAAAATGATGGAAATATGTACAACGTCTTATCACAGATGTTAATTGTTTCCGTGTGGGAGGGGAGGGTGGCTGTGGAGAGGAGAGGTTCACGTGAGGGAGGGAAAGAGGAACTTGAGAATATCCTCCCTCTGCCTTTGGCCTGTGCCTGACTTCAGAGCTAAGCCCTCTCTCAAGAGAAGGTCAACACCAGGTTCAACTTTTCACCTCAGCAGCCTGAGAGAACACACTAAACACCGAGGATTACACCACAGTGCGCTGCAATATCGCATAGCCTTCCACTGCACTTCAGAACAGACCTACACAGCACATTTCAAAACCACAAAATTTAATAATGCACTTTCAATATAAAGTGAACGCCACAACAATGTGTCTTTTGCCATGGGGTTAGACACACTTAGACACACAGAAAATATGAGTGCTGGAAAAGCAATGGCATAAATTTGCCTAAATGTAAATCTGGTACATGTACAACAGCTGTAGTTACATATTTTTCAGTCAGATTTTGGGAAAAATTTTGGCAACACCCATTAAACTCACACAAAGTAAGCAGGACATTAAATGCAACAGTAAAGCCTCATGCCAACCTGAAGGGAACTGAACTGAAGGGATGAGTGGGCACACAACAACGGCAGGGAGTTTGGGCACCATGTCTAGTGGTGCAGTCTATATGATTATGTCTGTGTGTGTGTGTGTGTGTGTGTGTGTGTGGGCACGGCGATGTCAGTGCTGGTCAGGTGTAACAGAACAGACAGAAAGACAGACAGGCAGGCGGCCGGCTGGCGTCAGCGGCCACACGCCTGTCACGACACACCACACGCTGAAGAGCCACATACCGCAGCACCCACACTGCGCACACACAATGAGCGCTCAGTCCCCCGCATCACGCACCAGCGGCAGCAGCAATGTGAAATATTTACACAGGGACAAAAGGTAAAGAGACGGACAGGGGAGGAGGGAAGAAATGGGAGGTGAGGACGGAGGAAAGGGTTCAAGAAAGTGGGGCTGAAATGGACGAAGTGGCATGAAGTTATAATTTTTGACAAAGCGGAGTGTTCGAACAAACGTCTCACTGCACAGCTGTTTGAGAGCAATGGGAAATAAAATCCATAATCATCATCCATATCCATAACCGGGACAGCTGTTTTAAAATGCAACATTACTTTTGAGATTTGCTTTGATGAAAAAACTGTCAAAAATTCTATAATCAGAAAAACACTGGCAAATGATTAGCAATAAACTCTCTTTTACTTTCATCAAATCTGCTGCAAGAATCATAACTAGAGCAGAAACAATCAAATAGCTGACCTTTAGTAAATTAATTGTCACCAATTTTTTAAGTCATGTGAAGAAAAGATTCTAGCTCCTCAAACTCGAGAATTTGCTGACTGCTGCTTGGACTGAGCAATGAGTCACTTTGAGCTCTGGAAACTTCTGATGGGTGTTTTGCACCGTTTTCTGACATTTTACACAATAATAATACATAGATTAATCACAGCATATTCCAAAGAACATCAATATTCAATAACGAAATTAATATTTTGTTGCAGCACTAATCAAAATTTTAATTCTGTCAATTCCTAAAATTTTGCATCATTTTTTAGATAAACTATTTCTCTTAAAGATGTCATTTCAACTCAGTAATATAGAACATACAATAAAAAATACTATCCTCCTGTGCTTTATATTAACTAGAAAAATTGCAAAGATCCATAGAAAAAACAAAACAAAAAACAAACTATGAACAGCAGTCGATCCTGACTGTGGGACGTGAATTTAGAGACACTGCAGATGTTACACAGCTCTCTCCCGCCCTCTGGTGGAGCAGAAGGAGATCTACATTAACTCCCTGGTTGAGCTGCACGACCTCCTTATTTAACTTGCTTTAGCTCAGACTGACTTGATGTTTCAAGCCCTGAGGGGATCTGAGGGATGACCAGCAAAGACATTACTGTCAGCCATGTGTGAAGAAGTCGCTTGAGCATTTTCTACAACCAGGGCCGAATGGAGTACAGTGGGGCCCTCTCAAGCTATTGCCGACACCCTGAGCCGCGCACATCTGGTGTTGATCAGCAAAGCTTACACAAACACACACATACAAAGAGACAGACACACACAGGCAAACACTTCTGCAAAGATCCCCTTAAGAAAATCCCTCTCAACTCCTGAACTTCCGACATGACTGGGGTCAACACATTTGCCCTGGATCTATTAGTACACATGCCACAGCCATGTAATAAGAGCTGGTGAGTTGTTACAGTACAAAGAGTTCTCTGACACCCACACAATACATTTTAGGCTCACTGCATGGGGGCAAATGTAGCACATCACCACCCATGCATACATAATCTCACATCCATTCAAATGAGGGTGTAAAGGGGGCAGAGATCAAATTAAAGTATGTTTTCTAAACCATTAATAATATGAACATTAGTCAGTCACTGACCAGATTCACAGAAACTATAGAACAGACTAACCATCCTGACAACTCAAAAGGAAGAGCTCCAAAATTTAACAAAGACAAGTGATAGGGGTCAAATTTTCACTTAACAATAAAGCTACTTCAACAGAAAGAGTGAAATGAACACCTGTGCGGCTGTGCCATGGGTGTTCAGGTTTTTAATAAATGCTTTAATTAGTGTTTTATATTAAAACAAATCAGTAGATTTGTTGCATGTTGCTGAGAATCAAGTGACCACAACTATACTATAAAAATGATAAAAATGGCATACCTCCATCCACGGTAGACACCTGTTATTAAATCTGCACTGGGTCAGTTCCAGGTCACCTGTTCCTGGTCTTGTCTCTTCAGGTGAGGAGCAGGTGGCTCTGGTTCACTGGGCCTGTCAACAAACAGTTTCCAGACCCAAGAAGATGCTTACAGATATATTGGTATTCAGATAAATTTGAGGTCATTATAATATTACCCCAAAAACAATCTGTCAAGCTAATTTATATACCACGATCAGCTAGTTTGTGCTAAAGCTATCTCGTGCTGCATTAACGATAAATTAGCTAACGTTACTTCAGGACGGTTCATGCGTAAATAAAGCGGCTTACCGCTGCTTTTTCTTGGAGGTCAGGAAGTTTACCCGACGTACATTTACCAGTGTCTCTATCCCGATGGGCCATTTCACTTGTAAAGTTGAAAAACGCACTTCAAAAAAATTCCACCGAAGCACAAATCTCACCTTTGCGTAGACTGTAAAATTTTTAATTTGGAGGGCTACATCTTCTTTATGTCGAGTTGCCGGCGCAACAAGCCGTAAAGTGCTCACTGCTGCCCCCCGTGGTCACACCTGCCATTTCCCGATATTGACTACATAACGATGTTGAGGAAATTTTGCGATAGCTCTGCTTGGGCCTCTCCAACATCCTAGCAGTGACAACAACCTCACCAGCAAGATGTTCTCCCTCCAAAGCTCAGAGAAAAGACACCAGGCAACTTCCAGAATGTCTGAGAGAGAGGCTGGTACTGGTATCCAGAAAGAGAGGCAGGGCTGTGTGTTCAGGCTTTGTGCCTCCTGCTTCCCTCCCTTGACAAGCTGCTTCTGAGGCCAGAAGGCCGCAAGCTAAATATTCCACACCCTGCCTGATGAATCTCTTCTCTGATTTCATTTTCAGCATTCTTAAACACAACTTTGCATTTACTTTTTTAAGGCACATAAAGAGTCTACAACATTTAACATGGGTAGGACTTGAAACAAGGAAGCTTGCCTCGCCGTCCACTTTGCCTCATAGCCATCCAGTTTAGTACTGTCCAGTCTAGAGGTCCCAGTTTCTTTAGGGGACCCTTTGCAGTCTATATATGCCACCACGTTTGGTAATGTGGTGGAAGATACCTGCTGTGAGGCACATTATGCATCGGTCCAACTTTTCTCTACATCAGATACTGACAGAAATAAACTCTCACGTTGAAATTTCCTATAATTTAATCTACAATGAGCCATGCTGTTGTTAAAAAAATTAATTTAAAGACTACTCACTGAACCTTCACTGCAAGCACGATACTAAATCTGATTTCCACTAGGTTTTACAACTATAGTTCAAATTCATTAAACTTTAACCCCCAAATATTCTGGCCTTAATGAGGTACATCCAGTGACTTTCTTGCTGTAAGAGGAGGCAATTTTTTTATTTTTACAGTAAAATTGTTATTTGACTGCAAAGGTGTGTAAAGTTAATTTGGTTTGTGAGGTACTATGTCAGCCTAATATTTGAAAGCTTTACAGATTATATTACTTTTGTTATTAGTAAATCTCTCCAAACTGTATAAAACACACTTTACTTACAAATTGCACACAGTCATTGTTATTTTTTGCACATGTCAAAGAGTTATCTCACTGATGCCATTCAGTTATAAGTAATGTCCAGCTATGAGTTTTAAAGTTAAGTAGTGATTACGCTGCTGTGAACTGTACAGTTATCTAAAGATACCTCGTTCCTTGGAACCGGCTGAAATCATAAAGTGTAATTTTGTATTATCTTCAGATATAAATGTCATTAACCCGCTCATTTTTATAATGTTTTTTTCTGCACGTGTGTGATTGTGTAAACAATCTCCAATCACACAACACTTCCACCACAATGATGCACCCTGCGGCCCCAGTGCAATGCCACTGAGATATTCAGTTTTCAAAATTCAAATAGTCTTAAAAAGCCCTGACACAGTGTAGTCTGAGGCTCTTCCATCAATCAGGCCTGTTCCATCACTGTCAATAAACCAGCAGGGAATGTTTTCCCCATTTTCCACATCCCTGCTGAAGTCCTTCTGCCAGTGTCTGTGAGGGAGAGAAAACAGATGGTGAGATGTGGGTACATGCCCACACTCTCCCCTCGTGTGTGTGTGTGTGTGTGTGTGTGTGTGTGTGTGTGTGTGTGTGTGTGTGTGTGTGTGTGTGTGTGTGTGTGTTTAAACTTTATGATCATGTGCACCGGTGCACTAACCTGGTCACATGGAGTGTTCGCCCCTTCACATACACGGTGGCATCTAATTTCTCCTGGACTTCACCTGGGCGCAGGTCTGCCACCTCAAACTTAACCCCATGATAGAACTGACCTGGAGCAGAATAATTTACTTAGTGCATTTTAATTTATTTTAAATTACAAATGAGGAAATATAAAATAGCCATGAAAACAGTGCATCCTAATGTGAGAAATTTTCTCTCAGCTCTTGCTGTTGCTACCTAGCAGACCATGGACTGAAGCAGACAAGTGGTGACTGTCCAGGGTGTAGAAACCCAGGTAGTCTTGTTGATCGTGGTGTCTCTTCCACACCTTTGTGTGTTTGATGATCATGAATTTAACAGAGTGCCTCAAGGTCACTGTCAGGCTGCAGTTCTTTGTTAACTTGAGGTCCATACTGGAGGTGAGACAAAAAAAATCTGTGAGTTTAATGTGAACAAATAAGAATTTACTTTGACCAACAGGCTGAAAGCACCACAGAAAAGCTATATTATTTTGTTTTTCTGTGACGCACTGCAGCCATGTGGCGAAGAAGTGAATATATATTTGTCAGTGTGGCTTAAGTTTTAATTAGTGTGCTTGATGATTCAAGTTTGGTTTTGCAGTTTTTACTGATCCTATTTGTTGTCTAGTCTTAGATGATGTATGTACATGTTTTGCTTACTTTTAGTAGAGTGTAGGAGTGGGATCTTTAAGGTATAGCAATTGAACTCTGGGTAATTTTATTTTTAATAAGCACAACAAATGTCTTTACATTCACTTTTAAAACCATTTATAATCCAGTTTAGTTTAATTTCATGTTTCTGTCCAGTGACTTTAAATAATATTTGCAAGGCAGTGTTACTCACTTGGTTTCTTTGATAAAAGCTGTATCAGACCACAGCAGCCTGACCTGCTTGCCATCGTGGAAGACTGAGATGTCCTGGGTGTTCACCTCCAGCCTCACTCCCAGCTTCTGGTGGCTGATACCAAAACGCCCAAAGTAGGTGTTGATGTTACCGTCCTGAACAACTTTCTTCTTGCCAATAATTTGGCCATTCACGACAAAGCCTGAAATATAACAATAATTTTGTTTACATTTCCTTCTCATGTTTCTCACAAAAAATTAATAAAAAATGACTCCTTTTTAGCAAAACTGAGTGGCTGATACCAAAACGCCCAAAGTAGGTGTTGATGTTACCGTCCTGAACAACTTTCTTCTTGCCAATAATTTGGCCATTCACGACAAAGCCTGAAATATAACAATAATTTTGTTTACATTTCCTTCTCATGTTTCTCACAAAAAATTAATAAAAAATGACTCCTTTTTAGCAAAACTGAGTGACCTGATTTTGGGTCTCTGACCAGAGTGAAAACGGTTCCCGGTTTGTCGTTGATGTTGAAGCACAGAGCGTCATCTCTATCGGGTAGCTCTATCATGAAGTGAGGATCTCCATCCACTGCAGTATCATTATCATTATCACAAGCATCAGTATCATGTCAGACACAAAGTCATATAATAGTTAAATTCATGTATAATGGCTGTGGTATTTATGGTATTTAAATACAATCTGCAGAAGCAGTAACAGTACTTGGTTACATTCCTTAGAGCAGCAGTGTAAAGCCCACTGATTTCTTCAGTGTTAAATTCTTGATACATATGTTGTGAATCACATAATGACTGCTGTGATACATAATGAATAAAACTGAATAATTAAAATATCACAGATGTCGTTCATTTTTTAAATAAATAAAAAAAAAATTCATTAATTCTGTTTGATGAGTTAGTATTCTGTGCTCCACTAAAAAACTTTTAATGGATGAGCAAAGTAAAACAGACACCAATAACGAGAGCATAAACTCATAAAATTATGTATTAGTTAAAATAAGGATGTAAGAGAAGCTTACCATCTGATAAGCTATGGGAACTGGCAGCAATGGCTGGGGAAATTGCTATTAAAAAAATCATATCGTCATATAACAATCATATAACAATCATATAACAATCATAACACATTGTCCAAGGTCGAGACAATATGAAGCTGATAAAATATGTCATGTCAAGTCAAACAAGATAGCTGTACCATCTTGTCTCTCTGCTTTTTGTCGCTGGTCTGTAAAACAAGGCAAAAGTTAGAAAACACAAAACACAAAGTTAGCTTGATGCATTCGCCAAGTTCTGCTCACACATACAGATTCAACAGGCTGCTAATAATCAAATGATGTGATGTAAAATTTATTTACATATATTACACATACCCTCAGTCAGCTTGTCAGCAATGACAGGGGTGTCTGATCCACCCTCAGTTTCAGGCTTAATGACCACCAGGGAGGTGAGAGGGGTGACGAAGCTGTACCGCAGGGACATGTCCATTGCCTTGGCTGTCACAATGTCTTTATCTTGCTGAGTACCAATGTCACTGGGAGATAGAAGAGAGGAGATTATATGGTTAATTAAAAAGTCTAATCTGAATCTTTGAGTAAACTGTGACTGTTCAAGAAACTTGCTTCAAATCTTTCTGCTGCTACAAATGAAGCTGAACAAAATTCAGCTGAACAAACCTGTTCTCCAGTAGCTGCTGGATGGTGAGGTACGCCCACAGACGCTCAGTAAAATCCCCAAAGATATACTCCAGTTCTGGGTAAATCACCTCCCAGTTTACCGCAATGACCTTTCTCTGTGCTTGGAAGTCCTTGTCAGGCTAAAGAAAGAGGAGAGATTCAATGACAGATGACAGGAGAGCATATTAATAATATAATCTGATAACAAGACTGAGAGTCTGCAGCCACACTAGCAGCTCTGTAAGGCTGTAGAGTGGCCGTACAGTTAAATGCTTAATGGCAGCACGCTAACATGGTCTCAGTGACAAAGCACAGTAAAATAAGAACATAGTGGCATAATGATTTGACCCTTATTAAGGCCTTGAGAAAGTCCATTTCTCACCCCATGGGCAAACACTTCCACCAAGAAGTTATCCACATCCTTGCTGATCAGCTGACCAGCCACCACAATCTCTGAGCCATCAAACAACTGACTGAAGTGGTTGGTGGTCAAGAAGTCCACTGCATTGTCAGGATAACGCAGGTCCACCTCCAAGAGCAGAGGGCTGGACACTTCGTCATAGAACCCCTGAACAAAGACACATTCCAAATCATGCAGTATCTGTTTCCTAAATGCCTGTGGAGGTTCAAACAAACATTGCTAAATTCGTGTGGACATTCCCTTTGCTGTAAATCAGTGTTTTTCTCTTTTACCCTACCTTGAGTTGAAGTGCTGCATCTGAAGCTTCATGTATTCTGCGGGCCAGTCCCTTGTTTTGTCTGCACATCACATCCAGGAAGGAGTAATCCACATCATTTCCGAATCCGAGGCAGAACAGAGACATCTTTCCCCTGATAGCAGAATGGACATTCTGCTGGATTGTTGGGAGGTCAGACTCTCCTGTATGCATATGTACACACACATGAATTATGTATGTATTATGTATAGCTTGTCAAACTTTTCACAGGCCATGTGTAAGCTTGTTTTGAGCTCCTGTACTTGATCCACATACAGTGACCTCTGACCCTCCACAATAAAGCATTATCATCTTTCAAATGAAGACAACTCACCGTGGTTTGGCATCCCATCAGTCAGTAAAATAATCATATCCACACTCCTCTCTGGAAGCTTCTTATCTTCTCTTTCACTCACCAGTATGCTCACTGCCTTCAGTACAGCACCATTGATGTCTGTGGCTGAAAGGCAACGACACAATGAGCAGATTAACATGAACCTTTTTTTTCTTTAGATAACATTATCACAGAGATAATGAAGTTGAAATTCCTTGATATATTCTTTAAAGGGATAGTTTTTGGAAATACACATTTGCTTTATTTGTCAAGTATTAGAAGAGAAAATCAAAGATCAAGATTGGCATAAAGACTGGGAGCAGGGGGAAACAGCAAACCTGCCTGTGTCTGAGAGTGGTAAAATCTGCCTGCTGATACAAAGTGTAAAAAAAGATAAACTACAGTTTTATGTGGGGTTATGAGCATAGTCACTTGTTGACACCTCATGTGATAACATGACATCGTTATGCAAAGCTGAGCTAACCGGTTGTGATAATAGCTTCATTATGTAAATGTAAATATTTAAACTGGATTTCTAGTCATCTAAACAAGGAAGTAAAAAGAAAAACATTTGGCAGTGCCAGCTGTTTTCCTCATACCTCCCTTGTCTCTTAGTTGCCTGATGTAGGCAATTGCTTGGGCCACGTTTTCCTTGGTTGCTTTGGTAAGAAAGTCCTTCCAGGTGACGATGTCGGAATCAAACAGGATGAGAGCAAAGTGGTCCTCCTCATGAAGGTCTTTCAGAATGGAAACCAATGCGTCCCGAGTCTGGAAAGATTCACCATTTAACATATGAAGATGTACATACAGTGATGCAGACAGTGTGTAGGAGCGTACCCACACACAGAGTCAGTTACCTGTACAATCTTTCTTCCACTCATTGATCCGCTCCTGTCGATCACAAACACCACATTCTTTGGGACTCTGGGCAGGTCAGGGGGAGCAAAGAAGTGCACAAAGTATCCATTCACAATCTGAAGGGAAGAGGAGAATTATTTGGTTAAAACGTATGCATGATTCTCAAGTGCTGCTGCAAAGTGTTTGCTGGCAGCTGACCTGAATTTCTCCTGGGCCCTCTTCTCGTTTCACATCGTACTTGATGATGAAGTCTCCATCAGTTGTTGTGCCTTCACAACCTGGACACTTCCTCTGCTGCTCCAGTGTTGGTGAGAAAGAAATGTGTGCCTGAGAGTCCGAGAGATCCACTTCATTTATGGGACACATCCTTTGTGCTTTTAAAAAATAATAAAAGTTCTTGTGAGTCTGCAAGCATGGAAATCTTTCTAACCCTTTACCTGTGTGTTCGTTACAGTTTTCTCTACCGGAGGGAGCATTTGGTTGGTGAGGAAAGTTGCATCAGCCTCAATGAAAGCGATGCCCTGAGGCTCATAGATGTCCGCCACAATCTGTGTCCACACACAGACACACACATAATCACTGAGGCAGATCAAGTACATGATGTAAAGTCTCAGTAGCTGATACAAATTTCTCACACATTACATTTCGAACACAGGAGACTCCACCTGACCAGTATGTCATGATTTAGAAACATGAAAGAGCAGAATGAGCAGAACCTGAAACTCCTGCACCGGTTGTTTGGGTTTAACTCGGGTTAAAATCTCATATTGGCCCAGTTTCCTCTGGAGGAGCTCCTCGTAGGTCAGAATGAAAG
>JBBMJY010000018.1:7156748-7227778 GCA_037833715.1 Toxotes lorentzi
CTGTTTCTTAGCTTTCTCTTTCTCCTTCACCTCCCCAACGTACACCTGACCTTCAATTTCCCTGTGAGCCACAAAGAAGAGAACAACATGAGCATCTTAAACACAGTACATTAACTGGTATCACTGAGAAAAGTCTTGCTTTAGAGCAATACTGAGAAAGGAAACAGGGACACATGTTGTCCCACACACAGATGGTCATGACACATGCAAGAATGTGGACAGAGCAGAGACACTGACATGCTGAAGTTGGTGATGAAGGCGGTCTTGGGCAGCTCCACTTCGAAGAAGATTTCCTGGGAGGAGTTTGCTTTGTTCAGAGCCTTGGAGGTCATGACGGTGTGGGCGAATCGAGACGTCACCGTGCAGTCCACTGTCACGCTGTACACCTCCACCTGAGACAGAAAGAAAGGATGAGATGGAGAAACACAAACACTAATGAACATGAAAACTTATCACAAGCACTTCACACAGGTTGCATTTTTTTTTTTTTTTTTTTTACAGTGAATTACTGTAAGATCTGCTATTTTCATGTAATTTAAAACTGAATTCTTTTTTCAGTTCAGCCCATTCTGTGCTGTTCTGATTGGTGCCAAAGAAAAGTATAGCAGCATGAAAAAAAATAAAGTTTAAAACAACATTATGTCACTGATTCCACTTTGGGAGTGCTGTGATGAGGCCGTTTGGGCGAGTCAGTCTGGGAGCTTGGTGCTCTAAGCAGGGATCGAGCGGAGGTTTAAAAGACAAAACTCTTTTTCAAGCAGCTCAGTTATTCACAATAAACTTTTAAATCAAGGGCACAGACAGACTGAACAGTGCTGTTTAAATCTGTTCAGAGATTACTGGAGTCAAACAGCAGGACCTGAGTTCTTTTTGTGACCAACAAATCATGAGAAAACATACTGCTGGAGTGCATCTTGTGTGAATTCTCATTGCTTACTTTACGGTGTTGCTGTGCCCTACCTGCATGTAATAGCTAATCTAATCCTTTATTCCCTCTGCTATGTTTTCTGAAAACTGTACATCTAATTCTTTCTGTTTTGATTGACTCTCTAGATTGTTTTCTAATAATCTTGTATACGTTTATTTATGCATTCCACATATGGTATTTAAGATTATAGGAGTTTAAATTGTTAGTTTGGTGATTAACAGTGTGTTCTTCTTTCTTTTCCAGTCTATTGTGTGTGTATCTGTTGATACTCATGGCAAACTGCTGCATACAGTTACCCTTACAAAATTTTCATAATCAGAAAAAGATATTTTCTTACCGTGGCCTCGGCTGTGCTTCTTTTCTGTACCAAAAAAAAAAAAAAAGAAAGAAAAATGAGAGAGATTTGAAAGGATAGCTGGTCATTTCAGCCAGGACTGCTGCTTTATGCTATTTCACAATATAATATGTATCCATGTTCAGTACCCCTTTAAAATAGTTATTTATTCTATGTTGAGGTTCAAGTCATGCAACTGTAATGCAGCACCTAATACTGATATTTAATAAGGACCAAAACTTTAGTGAATACGTTTGAACAGAAAGATGCACATTCTTAAAAAGTTATTTTCACCGTAACATGAAGAGAGTTTGTGTCTGTGAATCGTTTCTGCCAAATACCTGCAGTGATCTGGCCGCTCCTCTTGCCCCCTGAAATACAAATACAGCAGGGTGAACCAACATGGTGCCAGGCATTAGAAAGAAGCACGGCCTTTACAGTAAGTAACTGTGAAGAAAAACTTGTGTGTCGCACATAGACATCCAAAGACGAGATGTTAGGACTAGTAAAATGACTCGGTTAAATAGGGACACACCAGCTAAAACAAACACTACCAAAACTGAACTCACACTATAAAGCAATGTGATTTAAAATTACAATGAGAAGACAGAAAGGTCAGAGTGTGAGGTTACCTGTGGAGCTTCATGGGCCCTAGAGATGACCAGAGCCCCATGGGTCAGGCTGGGCAGCCAAAGGCTGGCACAGCCCCACATCAGCAGCAGTCGAACACCCTGTAGTCCAGACATGACCAAAGTTCCACTGAACACTGACTGACTTCACTGCTGAGAAAAAACCTCTCTGCCCAGGGGGAGGGACATAAAGTGTGTGTGTGTGTATGTGTGTGTCCTTCAGTATTGACCAACAGACCTGAGTTCAGTGGGTGGGAGGGCCTGAGGTAGAAATGCTGATGCTTGTAAAGCTTCAAGAAAATCTCTGTGCTCAGGCTCGAAGTGTGCGACTGTGTGCAGGACTGACACCAAACTCACACCTAATTAGATGCCTCAAGTCCAATGTGAAAAATATCACGAAAGCCCCAATTAGTAACACCAAAATGATTATTTAGGCCAGGAGATCATTCTTAATCCAGGTACAGTCCATTCTGTCAGCTCATGTTACAGATGTCTGTGTTGTTCCACACATGTGAATTCATTTGTTCATTTATTCATCAACATCAGTTTGCTTAATACACCCCTTGGTTAGTCTCCCTCTTCCTGCTGGACTCTTTCACTCAGCAGCTTGTGCTGCGTCACAGTGTGTGTTTACTTCATTTCCCATCCATTTGGGAGCAAACAGTGGACCACTGTTAGAAAACCAGAAAGAGTCTCTTGTATGTTTTTTTCTTTTTCTTTTTCTTTTTTTTTTTAGAGAAATTATCAAAGAAAAAAGAAAAAAAGCTGATTAGTGCTGGATTTGCTGGATTTGGCCTGCAGGTATGGTGCAGGTTGATGAACTAGGGTACTGGGACGTGATACTGAGCAGCTACATAAATACATTTATGTGTCCAACACTACATACAAATGACATGGTGACCAGACTCAGTGACTCCACAAATTACAAATGTAGATTTACCTTTAACAGACAAGTGTTGGCTGCATCTTTGTAGTGATGCCACTGTGACCCTTGTGAACAAACAATTTTATTTCCCTACTTGGACGAGTACTTGGTGCTACTCTGCTCTCTGTGAGTCACTGTCATCAGTTGGTTAAAGGGCTATGAAATCAGTGCTCTGCAAAACGACCCTATCAAAACTACCCTTTATAATTTTTTAAAAATAATAATTATTCAGTACTATACCTGTGGGTTCTATAGCACGGATGCTGAGATTTATTGTTATCATTTGCTTTGTTGTTAGGCACGTTGCTTGTTTTGTGTGTTTGTTGAAATATTTTAATCATCTCAGCCAGGGCCGGGATAATCCACAAGGGGTCCCAGGGCAAAGATATGCTGTGTGTCCCCCACTGTCTGTGGATTGTGTGTGCAGTGGTTAGCAATTAGTAGTTTGTGGTAACTTGATTAAGCAAACTTTCATTTAGTACAGACCTGGGCAAACTACGTCCCCCGGGTCGTGTGCATCCATACGTAAAACCTCACGCTTTTGGCTTGTCAAAATAAAAGCAACACAGTTGTATTGCATGCACGGCATGAATATTTTTTTATTTATATTCTAATTTATGATTGGCCTCACGTGAGCCAGACAGGGATGCACAAAGGGCTGGGTGTGGCCCACAGGCTGTAGTTTGCCCAGGTCTGATTTAGTACTATGCGCCCATGTGGGCAAAATATGTACTGAAACAATAAATGCCTTGAAACTATATTTTAATTAGATGAGGCTTTAAGACGACTTAGTGGTGCAAAATTGTTCAGCCACATGGTGGCAGCGCTAACAACACTGACATAAACTTTTAAGTTGATACAGCAGTGTTGTTAGCAAGGAAATTACCAAGGAAAAATAGTTGCCACATAGTGAACCTGGAGGCCCAGGAAGTTACCTGCTACCTGATTAGAAATCCAAAAGAAAATGTTGACAAAGTTTTCTTTATTTACTGAGGACTTAATAAATGTCTTAAACAAGAAGGGGAACCATCACACTATAGAGTAAGAGATACATCTGCTACTGTGAATGTAATGAACCTGTGAATAACAATCAAATTGATTTATTTTCTCCTTAGTCAAAACACTGAAACACTTCTAAAACTTGGAATCTGGAATCATTTAGAGGTTTTGACTTTGTATGTAAAAAACAAAAAATAATTCACATTGAGAATCAAACTTACCTACAATACAATTAGACAATCATTAGTCATCACATGTCTCTTATTTATATTGTGCTGCACTCAACAAATTTGTACGTAAGTACAAACAGAATCTGCTTTTTTGCTGTATTGTACGTACACACTAGAGCATAATAATAACATTTTATTTTGATCATTGTGATTATACTGAGGTTACCTGCCACAATTACTGTTTACCAGCATTTAGTGATCTGTCAGGTGTTCATTTCAAGCATTAAATATAACTTCCCTCTTGTTGTAGTTTAGTAACAACAAACTGAGAAACAACATTAAATTTCAATACAGGTAAAAATAATTTCTTAAGGAAAATGGTCAAGTAAAAAAAAAAAAAAAAAAAGAACAAATAAGCAAATATTTTTAAAAAGCTTTGTCACCACTGATACATACAATTCATTTACAGCTCATCAGGCACATTAGAAACCTACGCTATTCTCCAAGCCTGATGCACTGTCCAAACTGCAAAGTACAGTCACTGATTGTGTAGCAGTAATGTCAACACACACCACTAACACAGAACAGGCCCATTATATCTCCTAAATTCCACTCCCTTTTGATATGAATGAAATAAAAAACAAAAACATTTTCCAATCCGTATGCAGAAACACCAGTGACTCAAATACTTAAAGACTACAGTGTGTGTGTGTCGTCAGTGCCTTCTGTATTATCCTGCAGTGTGCCTACTTGCTGAACACACTGGCCCCAGGAGGTTTGGCAGCAGGAGACTTGTCCAGGGCTGTCTCTGTCCCTGTCCTCACACCACTGAACACAGATGGAGCCACTTTGCCCATACGCTCTGAGCACAGGAAGAGACAGAGACATGTGTTGTCAGAAAATCAGATGCTTTAACTGGATGACTGCAACAACTGTTTCTGTTTCATTTCATGCCTGTGCTGGTCTTGTGTTGAGTATTATAACCTTCGTCAGCTGGTTCTCTGATTCCCAGTTGAAGAAGTGGGATTTTCATATCTTTACAGGAAACTGTGTGTCTCAGCGCCAGCTCACATGATCTCTTTTAATCATTTAACTGACCAATATTTTGTTAATTATCTCTTCAGTTGGAAAAAGTACATGAGTAACAGATAAAATCATTTTCTCCCAATTAGTGTTCACAAGTCATTTTGTGAATAATACTGTGTTTGAGTGAGTTGCAGACCACATACAAAAACAGACTTTGAATTTGTGAGACAATATTTGTGCAGGTAAGTAAAGTTGAAAGGGCATGAAAGCAAACCTGGGGGCAAGATGTTACGCTACCAAACAGTGGGTGGGGGTTACGCAAGGTCAGCGTGTGTGTGTGTGGATGGCTTTAGTTACTGCAGTCAAAAGCAAATATTTAAGGCCAGCTGCAGATTACTCAGTGTTTGAACAATGAGCAAGAAGTTAATTAAAAAAGGATAAAATATTATAATACAGACAAGAATTAACTTGCAGTCTGATACTTAATAGTATTTGGATTGAGTGTGAAAAATGCTTGCTGTGTTTCCAACTAGCTTTTGTATTAAACCCACAACAGGTGTTGCAGCATGGACACAGCACCGTGAAATACTGCCACACATAATGACCATTCAACAACAGGCTGATATCTCAGCTGCTATAAAATCAGAGTGCGGAATATGCAAAATATGTTACACATACACATTGTACAATACTGTACTATATGTATATATATATGCATATACACAATAGCAAAATTGCATCACTCCATAGTATTTAGACAGGGTCACACATTTGTCTGAAGAGTCTTAACAACTCACATATTTGGTCAGTCATCTAAGCGAATCTAAGTGAAGGTAGGCATGCAATGTGTGACACAATGTTGTGAACGACATGTAGTATAAAGTCAGTGTAGTCTAGCACAAGTAGCCCAAACCTATACTGAAACTATAGATATTTACTTGAGTAAAAGTCTGTAAATTCACTAATGACTGTGTAAACACAATTTCACCACTACTGTGATTCATCCCGTCACTGTGGAGCAGAGCAGTCACCACCACCTTTATCCCACAAGACTCCCACGGCATCAGTCAGTTCAGAGGCATCGCTCTGCTAAACACTGAAGAGAAGATTTTCTTCTCAGTGATGGCAATGTGCGTGACCAGCTACCTCCTGGAAAACTGCTACAACAACTACATCAACACCAGTTGTCAGAAGTCAGACGTCTCTGGGTTTCCTGGCTGGAACGCTCAACCATGATCTGTGAATAAATCCAGACAGCCAAGTGTAGCAGATCAAATCTCTATGTAATTTGGTTGGATCTTGCAAAGGCCTATGGGTTTGTTCCCCACCAGCACATCACTTTCGATCTCAGCTTCTTCCATATACCACCATGCATCCGGAGCCTAGTCATGAACTACTTCAACAACTTCCATGCTGGCTACACAAACCACTAGATCTCAACTAGTTGGTACGAGCTGGAGAAAAGGATAAAAGTCGGTTGTTCCATCTCTCCCATCCTTTTCACTGTGGCATTTGCGATCATCCTAATTCGTGGGAGACAGATGGTGTAAGGAGTCAGATCCAATTCAGGTCAAGGTCTCCTGTCCCTATGTAGCTACATTCAGACAGCAGCATGCACCCCCAGACTCCTGAAGAGGAGTCCAGTTTATCAGGAGAGGGGTTGAGGCCCAGAGAAGCAGCACAAGGGTGTGGTTCCTCTAGTCACCTGGAGGGAACATGAGAGCTGACCTGAACTGCCAGCTGAAAGTTCCCACAAGAGATGTTCCTGCAGCTGCACCACCACCAGATGTTCCGGGATTAAAGGAGTGAAATACCAGTGAAAGGTGGCTTCAGGCTGACGACTCAGCAGACGGAACAATGGCGGAGTTGGTGGTGCGTGAGGCAGAAATACTGAGCAGATGGACCCACCTGTGCTCACACCGGTACATGTTTACAGTCTAATAACCATCCCGCCTCCTGTCACTCAGTTCATATGAATTTCTATGGCAGCTGTCACGTGTGCGCAGCGAATGCTTAACGTTAGCTTGCTAGCAATAGCCTACTGTGGGCTGGGTGTCTCTGTGGAAAAAAACAATCAGCTCACTTCGACAGACTCCCGTGATTATTTACGTGCAAAATCACTAAGTCCGCATACAACAGAGCAAAATTAACGATTGTTTGCTGTGTTTTTACATAAACAATGATGCGAGGCGCAGTGCTTTAGCTCTCCCTGGTGGTCTAGTGGTTAGGATTCGGCGCTCTCACCGCCGCGGCCCGGGTTCGATTCCCGGTCAGGGAACATGTTTTTGAATCGAGTCTGTTTTTGACCAAGACGAGTTTTTATTGTTGGGCAACGTTGCGATACTGAAGCGGCCAGCTTTGCTTCAACAGACTGTAGGAAAACACGTATTCATTAATACGGAGCGTATATACATAAACACATGCTGGAATACAGAAATAAATCAATACATGTTGTAATTATTACATGAAAACAACAATAAATAAATAAGTGTTGAAATCAATCCAGAAATGCATAATTGTATAAATAAGAATAAGAATAATAAGAGTTAATGATTGGGAAACAAATACATGTCTTTAATAATAATTGTAAATAATTAGTGTATTTCTATCTATGTACATTTCTTAACATCTGTATTTCTTTGTTACTACTTTTATTTATTTATATATTTATAACAATTTCCAACATGTAGTAATTTATTTGATTATTTATCTTTATATTAATTTCAGTGTCTACTTATCTTTGGCATTCTGATCAGTGACATATCCACCATGTTGCAGTCAGTCTTCTATTTATAATCAGACTTTCAAGGAACATGATATTTTAGGTCTACAGGCCAAGCAGGCGTAAAACAAACAAACTCAGTGGACCAAGATTATATTTGAAATTACATTTGAAACTGAAATGTCCTTACAGATGTTCGTGTTAGCATCTGGCATGGTGTTACGCCGCTGGTCTTGTGTTTCAGTGTGAGAAGAAACAACATTAATAAAAGGCTTTACTCACCACACTCCACCATGACCTCATAGGTCTTACTCTTGACCTCGCCCTTCAGTCCCAGTTTACTGCGGGCTCCTTTCAGGTCCTCCTCCTTCATCGGGGGACGCTTCTTCTTCTTCACCTCGCCTGGCTGGAGTTAAGTCAAGAAAGAAGGAAAGATTGTGAATGTTAAGGGCGAAAAAGAAAGACATTAAAGTGAGGTAATGTTGATATATGTAGTAAAACCTGGAGCAAATTGTGGCATGTAGGTAAATAATCAAAGCAACACATTTGACTTGACCTAACTTACCTGTGACATAGTGATTGAAGTTGGTGTTTTGATTCAGCAGACACTCTTTCCAATGTGACAGAGCCACTGCTATTTTTCTAGTGTGTGTCTTTGTCTCCCAGCAAGCCTGCCATTATATATAGTCCTGGTCCAGACCCAGTGAGTCAGTCAGACCCCCGCTACCCTCTGTCCCATTCTGCCTGTTGTCAGTGTGTATTATTAGGTGTGACGTGAGGGATGGTACAGCTGGAACGGTTCTGCCATCTTTTATGATAAGCTTACAGGCCAACAGCTGATAATTCAGGACACAACACAAGTGGCTCTGTGCCTCCTCCTCCTCCCCCTGCCCTACCTAACAGAGATACCCTCTTTTTTAAATGTTGGTGTGGGGACTTGGCACTAAATGGGGCACTGACAGTGTCCACCACCTGACAGCACCTCCCTGCAGTACCAGGAGTTGGGACTCTGCCTGCCTTTAGTACAGCTTGATTTAAGCCTGAGGGAGTGTCTTTTGGGGTCTTGTAAAAGGCATTTCCAGACAGTTAACACATGAACCAAGGAAATGAGGGCTGAACCAAGAGGAGAGCTACGAAATCTGTCCAACTGTCTTCTTTGAGTCACAGGAAAGCCTTTGGAGCTTTTCTAAGTAAAAGGCAACAGGCCGTTTTCGGGTCAAATCAGGACTCTATTACTGATCCTCCATTACTGTTTAAAGCAGCTATAATATTATTTACACAACATTTACACATTTACCTGTAAATGTACAGCAGCAATAATCAGGTTTTAACAAACACAAGTAAATATCTACGTATACACAAAATGTTTGCATAAGAAACTATTTTACAAACTTAATGTCACAGACAGGATCCGGATCCTGAAAACCTGCACACTGGTTCAAGCAGTTTTCTTACTCTGAGAAAATCTTACCACACCTCTGACCTTTGACCTCAGTCACATCTGCGTGGGTTTATTTCTACTGAATCTCGTCAAAGTTGCCCTATTAGCTATCTGCTGTAGACTGTCACAATAAAGTACACGTTTGTCCAGGTACTTCTTGGCCTTGCGCAAGGTTTATGGTAATGAGCATTTCATGGCGCATTTGTGTGTTTGTGTTTACCGACAAGTTAAATATCCTCCTCTTTCCTCTAATACAAACATTACAAACTGTAGTTGGAGCTCAGCCGGGTTTAAAAGCATGATAGTTAGCGTTACTAAGCATGGAGGAGAAAACAAAACAAAAAAACTACAAACACAACAAATGACATGCTTGTGTCAGGCAGGGGGTGAGATCACGACATGCACAGTGAAAGTGACACATGGAAAATTGGCGTTTGTGTGTCACTAAACTGAAGCTGATGCGCCAGGATGTAATGTATATCTGAGGGATGATCATGACTCCTGACACTAAATGTGTGTTTCATGTACTTCCTTAAGCATTTGTAAGAAGCCGTGAGCAGTCGATGGATCTATTTCTGGCCGCACAATCACTGACTTCAGGTCAGGCGGCTCCAGTTACAACCAGAGGCCGATATGTGGTCTGGTCTGAATGTGTCAAAGCGCTACATCTAGTGGTAAACTATAAGCAATGCCCGCCATTCTTTAAAAGCACACGCTCTCGAAATGTTTCCTTATTAATTTTATTACTAATGTGTACAACTCGTAAGAAGTCATCCAGGCGTATCACCCTCCCTGGTGGTCTAGTGGTTAGGATTCGGCGCTCTCACCGCCGCGGCCCGGGTTCGATTCCCGGTCAGGGAACATATTTTGTTACCTAAATATTCAAACCACAGCAAAAACACAGACAGTGGCTCAACATCATACATCGCATCCTTTATTGGAAAAGCTGATACAATGATAATTTACCTCCATTACTCGCATTTTTACTTATCTAGTAATTTCATTTTGCAAAATACTGCAAGATCTCTTTGTCCTGGTTGATGCTGTACTTTCCTCTTTTAAAATACTCATTTATTCCTTGCCAACATGCCAACAACATCATAATGAAATCATCACCAGCACCGCAGTCATCGCAGCCACTCTTTAAGTTTATGTCACTTTCCATTTACTTTAAAGAGAACCAGCAGCCACACCAACTGTGCACACATGCATCCAGCACAAGCCAGTGCATACAGGTATACCGTGTGTATATATACTGGCATGCACACACAAAAACATACATACACGCACGCACTCACACACACTTTCTCTCATCTGTCTGGTCCACAGTCACTTAACAGTTTAGAGGTCTATGCATGTCACATTCTTAACATCAGAGCCTGCTGAATGCCGCTTCATGCCTGAAGATCTGGAGCTCTGGATAAAACAGTCAAAAAATAAAAAATAAACAAAGTCTAACAAACAAAGACACAAACAAAACACCTGCTGGTAATTTCACTCAGGCACATTATTGTAACCAAAAAAAAAAATCAAATCACAGAAAATGAAAAGATGAAAGCTATGATAAATGGGAAATTGTGCAAGAAATGGTTCCCATATCTACTCTCCCTGTTTGGGTGAAGGAATAAAGAACACTTTTGGAACAAGCATAGTCACCTTTTTGGCCTGAAAATATCACTCAAAACTCAAAACCTTAAAAAAAAAAAAAACGAAAACGAAAAAAATACAACTTAAAATCAAACGAGATAATCAAAGACAAAGAACACAGTCAGAGAACATCAGTAGGACAGTCACACACAAACTACAGTCTTGCGTCTACAGACAGGCAACACTGAGTGAGCTGATGCTAGCAAGTTGCAGTGTGGTACTTTTGCAGTCCTGTAGGTTTAACTGCTGAAAGGACTCGACCAGAAGATAAAAATGGAAGGCTGCTGCAAGCGTTAATGTGCTCCCTCTGACACCAGTAACATTACATACAAAGTATACAGTAGTAAAATGTGTAATTGTGCTCGAAGGTGTTAGAGTCACATCAGTATGGTGATTCAAACACTCTGATGTAATGCTCCTTCCACGTGTGAGGTGAGTCCGACTGTATGCACCCTCACATACATAAACGTACACGCGCAAACACACATCACAGGCCATGGTGGTACGTCGACATGAGAAAACAAAAGCACAGACTTTACATGGAACCTACATCAGGAATACAATCACTTTAGAGGACATGTTAGAGAGTATCAAATGTAATCAACTCTATGAACACTGCCACTGAAGTCCAAAGTATTAAACCACTGTCACCCTCGTCCTACTTCACTCACATTTAGGATTTAACATTATTATGTTTGTCCATGGTAGAATTCCTTTTTCTCAAATAGTGTCTTTAAACACAACGCTCGCCACAGGAGTGCCACGTTGAAATGCAACAGTAATCCAAAGTACCAGGTTATCTGCAAAAAAACAAAAACAAAAAACAAAAAAAAAAATCTCCCAGTGTTTTAAATGAAATCTCAAGTTACACAGTTTATGTAGCAGTCCTCCAGGAGTCAACAGTGAAGGGAATTCAATTACAGTTAAAGTCTTCTGCCATCAAAGGCCATCCTATGTTCGGAAAGAGGTTCATATCAGAATCTGTGGAGTTATGGGGGAATGTATGCGGCCTGTGTGCTGAAGAGCCACAAGAGGAAATTTGATCGTAGCTGTTTAGCTAGGCACACAGGTCAAACAGGGATCCCCATGCGGAGCTTCTTCTTCTTCAGCGTCTTCAGGCCAGTTAACCGACGAACATCATCATCATCTGACTCATCCATTTCGTCGTCTGCTGAGAAAAGGATCTGAGAAACAGGAAAGAAAGGCAGAGGGATTTTTAAATGGCTTATTGGGAGACAGGGTCCCTGCAGCATTATAAGAGCATAATGCAGTCTCTCACAGCTGAATAAAAATCTGCCCCACCTTCGCAGTACATTCTGGGTGGATAGAAAAAATATTAGCTTGGCTGAATGTTGTAACATGAATCATGGGTACATCCTAAATTCTCAGACTGAAGTTCTGAACATCCATAGTGTCTATTGTACTGCTGTAACTGTAGCATGCAGGTCAGTAAGTGAAAGTAACTTGCCAGTGTGCCTGTTTTCCTCTCACCAAATCAACATGTTTTCATTCAGAGAGATAATTTTATTTTATTTTTTTCATTATCAACAACAGCTGTTGCTGCAGTTCAGCAAAAACAGAAATCACAGTCATTCCCCTGGAGAAAAAAAAAATATATAAAAAAAAAACAAAACACACGAGCCAGCCAGGAGTCGAACCTAGAATCTTCTGATCCGTAGTCAGACGCGTTATCCATTGCGCCACTGGCCCGCTGCATGAGCCCTGCACTGCAGTAACCAATACATGTGTTTCAGCGCGGCTCAGCCCCTCCCCCACAGCTGAGCAGTGTGCTGAGAGCATGCTCTCTCATGGCAACCGCTGCCACGAGCAGGAAGCAAAGCGAGCCAAGAAGCTGGCTTTTGTCTTAACTGCTCAGACCACTCATGCCTTGAAAGTCAGCTTCGCACTTGTTTTTGTGATAAGATGTGGCTCACTGACGAAATACAGTTAGTGTGGATAACAGAATGAACATTCTTGCTCAAATAATTTGAGCATGACCTGCTTCCACAAATGAAGTCAGAGCAGCACTAAGATATCCTTCGATACAAGTTGTGAACATGGGTTTTCACTTCCACCATTGTGATAATGAACTTAATGAGTTTTTTTTTTAAAGGCCTTTATAAAGAAGGAATGTGCACTTTATGCTGTGTTTTTGTTCCTTCTGGGGCAGGGAGCCTTGTGTTTTCACAACCTTTGGCACAAATTGGTCTCGACCTTGTGTGACCTACAAACTGAAAGTGATCAAAACAGGAGATGTAAAATCTATTTAAGGACAGACTGTAGGACCAGCAGGACCAGAGGCTGTAATCTGGCTTTGATTTTGGCAAAGATTCAACCACTCTGAACTCTGCCAAGTGATCAGTCTGGTACAGACCTGGTGTTGGGTAGCGATCAGCACAGCGACGCGGGTCATATCTACATTTGCATGTGATTTGAACGGGTCAATGGATGAACATAAAAACATATTAAAAAAAAAACACACACACGAGCCAGCCAGGAGTCGAACCTAGAATCTTCTGATCCGTAGTCAGACGCGTTATCCATTGCGCCACTGGCCCACTGCTCACATGAAAGCAAAATACACATGGTGAGCCAAAAACCCAGACGTGCATACCTGATTACTTCCTCTTGACTTCTGTCTGACCCACACTTCCCATCACTGCCTCATTACCCAACCAGAGGAAGAACAGTATCCCATGTTTAAACAGCCTGTTCAGCAGCAGTTATTAAATTGCCTTTTACTATCTACAGTTATATTCTTCTTATAAGTCTTTTGTATAGTGCTGTACAAATTACCTTTGCCAACATATTAAAGAGAGCTGTGTGCTAAATTACAAAGAAAACAAGTGCAAGGACTGAAAGTAAGCAAATAAATAAAGTTAGGATATCAAATTTGGGGGTTTTTCTCCTCTGTCTGATCATTCAGGCCAAATGTCAGCTAACCCTAATGCAGAAAATAAAATATTTAATATTTATTTAACCCTTTAAAACATCATTTCTAGGCCCTTTCCAGAGTTGGCAGCCTGAGCTCTGATTTTCATTAAAGCTATCCATCCTTCAGACATAAACGAGCTCAAACTGATGAGAAACAGCCTGGCTGAAGCTGCTGCCTGGGTGGGTAAAGGAGTCAAAGAATCAATTTTGGTAAAGCAGCATAACGGCAACAATACTCTTACTGGTTACTGTTGTCTACTGGGTTGGACACATCAGACAGCTTCACTGTTGTTCATTTAAGTCTGGATTTATGTGTCTCATTTAAAGCCTCTCACCTGCCTTCAAAAACTGAATAGTGAATATGGCTCATTCAGTTAGTGGAGCTACTCCAACAAAAAAAAGCCCCAAACACAGCTCCCTGGTGGTCTAGTGGTTAGGATTCGGCGCTCTCACCGCCGCGGCCCGGGTTCGATTCCCGGTCAGGGAACACCATCTTATGTGTCTTCCCATATACTAAACTGCGAACAGTGTAGTTCATTCTATAAAAAGCTGCGTTTATACAGCACGTTACAAAAGAAACCACATTGCTAGGAGAGATCAGGAGCTGGTCTCTTGAAGTGCTGAACATTGACAAAACCCAGACTGAATAAATAAACAAACAATGATGTACCACAGGAATAACAACGACACAGTGTGCAGTGATCAGAGCGTGTGATGTGAACAGTGGGTTTTCACACAGTAGAAGTGAGTCCTCACACCAAATGACAATTCATCCAACTGAGTTTAAACGATCACTAACTGATAAAACAGTAATTCCAATCGTGTGAGTTTTCCTTCACACTCAAGTAAGGGACGCCCACTGGGTGCAATATGACATCCAGCAAAGGATAGCTCTCCAGAGCACCTACCATAGCTACAACAAATCTACTAGAAACTACCAAAAGCCGTGCAGGTAAGGATGTTCATAATGAGTGTACCTCTTCTGCAAATAAAGAGTGATCTAAAGGAACACTACCTATGTTTCTGTGCCACTAGAGGCAGGCGATGGTAATCCAACCACTATCTATTTTTAGACGTCCCTGGTGGTCTAGTGGTTAGGATTCGGCGCTCTCACCGCCGCGGCCCGGGTTCGATTCCCGGTCAGGGAACATTTTATTGTGTGTCAAGGAAGCTGGATCGCAAGCTCCTCGTTCTTTTTTTTTTTTTTTTTAGATTGAAGGTGTGCTGAATAAGTACCAAGTAAGTTTTTCTGTAACAGGTTGGACACATCTGTTACTGACTTGTGTGTCTCATTTAAAGCCTCTCACCTGCCTTCCAAAAACTGAATAGTGAATATGGCTCATTCAGTTAGTGGAGCTACTCCAGCAAAAAAAAAAAAGCCCCACACACAGCTCCCTGGTGGTCTAGTGGTTAGGATTCGGCGCTCTCACCGCCGCGGCCCGGGTTCGATTCCCGGTCAGGGAACTCCTTACATTTTTTTTTTTCCCCAAAATGAAAGATTGAAAGGTTTTGGAGACTGTGACAGGGTGCCAATCAGTACTGAAGACCAGGAAAAACTGAAAGCCAAGAGACTATGTCATACTGAGAGAGTTTCAGCAGCTCAGAAATCAGCTTTTGGGACAAAAACTGTGTGCAACTTCTGTGCCAGTGGGCATTCACACATCTTCTGGTGTGTCCAACAGCAACATTATTACAGTTGGACTTACCTCTGACTCCGAGTCATCGTGGGATAGAGCTCGTCTATAGCGCACCTTGCTGTTCCCCCGCGAGTCCTCCTCTCTCTCCTCCAGCTTTGCTTTTGTCCTGTGCTTCTTCATTAGAAAATTATCTACCACCCAGAACATGAGGACCTAAAGACAACATAGAGGATAGTGTGGTGAATGATCGTTTCCTTGTGGAACAGAAGTGATTTTTAGTTTGTTCACCAAAACTGGGAAGATTTCTTTACATTCATACACACACAAGATAATAACCACTGTATGAACAAACGGGCATGATTTAGGTTACAAATCATGAAATTGCACGAGACACATGCTGTGTTGGTGTTGCAGGAAAAACGCAACAGGAACAGCAGACTTACGTTAATGAAGAACGGAACGATGAGCATGACGATGGCCAGTTCCAGGTTAGGATTCTCTATGGGGTTGAGGAGAGCCAGCTGTGATGCAGATAAACAAACATAACAAAGATGTAAGCACAGACATAAGCACACACAGCAATGCAGACTGCAGCACACTTAGCCTTTCAAAGTCCAAATATCAGCAGGGGCAGTCAGTTTGTATATAAATTGAGGGAGAGTCCACTAGAGCAAACACCACAATGTCAACATCATCAGTAAGTAATCAAAACGAGTGTTTACCATACGTGATCATTTGCAGAACACATCTGTTGAAGGCGTGATGAGGCTGCCCTATTTAAAGCAAATGATATTTGGTTCAGAATGAATCTGTGCTGCAGGCTGCATACATATGGACTCAAAATCCTTTGCCTTTCCTTGTTTTCTTGTTTATTCACCTCAAAAGGCAAACATTTCTGCACGAGGCTTGTAGGTGCTGCGTTTCACTTTAAGCATCTATCATCAAGATAAGAATAACAACAGTGATATCACACTCATAGTTAGTGGAATTGTTCCTTCTTACTATCACTACTACTACAGGCAGCACTACAACAACTGCCTGCTATCAAAAGAAACAAAAAACAATGACACGCTGCAGCAAAGTATTGAGAGGATTCCACAGAATAGCCCTTTAAAGGCCCACAGTTGTCCCTGGTGGTCTAGTGGTTAGGATTCGGCGCTCTCACCGCCGCGGCCCGGGTTCGATTCCCGGTCAGGGAACTCCTGATGTTGTTTTCTTTCAGTAACTTACACCTTAAAGGTCATAAACAGACAAAACGTTGTTTACATTAAGTGTAAATCACCACAACACAATTCAGCATGTTTGTATCCTTGAAGTCTAACAAACATGCTGAATTGTTTTCCTTCCTAACTGCCATGGTAATGATGGTTGGATACAAACTATGCAACTTCTATTTTTTAATGGATCAAAACTTAAAAAACTGTGTGAGGAAAAATGAATTTATCATTCATATAATTACACCAACATTAACAACAACAACAACTGGACACTCTTGGCCTCCCCCCTCTCACATGTGCCTGGATAAAGGACTTTCTGACCAACCGGCCCCAGACTGTGAGACTCAGTCCCCACCTCTCCTCCATTCACATGCTGAGCACCAGTTCTCCACAGGGCTGTGTGCTGAGCCCCCTCCTGTACTGCCTCTACACCCACGACTGCAGTCCGGCCCACAGCAACAACCTCATCGTCAAGTTTGCTGACGACACTACAGTGGTCGGACTCATCTCAAGGGGAGATGAAGCAGCCTTCCCCACAGTCTAACCCCCCCGACCTCCCGGACTTCCTTCCTTCTATCCACCTACTGTGAAATTTTGAATATTTAATACCACTCAAACACTGTGCAATATCCAATAACGTGCAATAACCCATACTACATATCAGCTTTTATATTTTATACATTCTTTGCACTAAACTTATTTTATTTTATTCTATTCTGTGTTGTATATATATTTTACATATATGTTTGCACTGAAGGAGTTGCTTTCCATCTTGCTGTACATGTAAAAAAAAAGATGTATAATGACAATAAAAGGCATTCTATTCAAACTCTCATCCACAAGTTCTACAGTACAGTACTACAGGAATGCAGAGAGCTTGTCTTCAAAGTAGAAACTGGATATCCCTGGTGGTCTAGTGGTTAGGATTCGGCGCTCTCACCGCCGCGGCCCGGGTTCGATTCCCGGTCAGGGAACATTCCTTTATGAGTAAGCTGTATTACATACATTTTGTTTAGAGGTACTTAAGTAAAGACGCATGTCCACACACTGACTGTGTGAAATAAAGCACCAAAACATAAGTATGCTAATGCAAGTCTGCAGGTGAGTTGACAAATTCCTGAAGTGATCAGTAATCAGTCTGCGCCGACTTTCTTGTTATTTCTCCTCCCTCTCTGTCAGACTCTAATAGTACTTAGAAAAGCACTCCTGCCATTTTCCACATATATTCTGCATCTTTAGCAAGCTAACATAAAACCTGCCAAATATTTTCAAGTGAGGCAAACAGCACAACAAATGAGAGCTGGCAGGCAGCATGCTGAGTGACAGGCAGAGCTGCTCTGTGTAACCAGTAGACTTATACTGTGTTAAGATGAATGAGGTTATTTTTCCTAGACTTTTCAACCTGTCTGGATTAAGAAGCAGGTTAATAACACCTCTGGGAACAGCCACTACCCTTTAAAATATTGAGAATTAGTCTCCAACAGTTAAAAAAATTATTACATTAAAAGGCACCAATTTCACCTGCTATTATTTCAAATCATTTTCTGACCTGTTTCCACTGGGGAATGAGAAGGACAAGCATGATGAGGACTTTCTCAAACATCATGATAAGGATGTAGAGGATACACTGGCCCAACCACGCTGTGCACTGCACTGGCTCTCCTGTGAAAACACACACACACACACACACACACACACACACACACACACACACACACACACACAGAGGAAAAGAGTGACACAACAGATTTCTGTCAAAAATGTTGCTTAGTTATGAAGATATGTAGCATAGATTATTAGATTTCACTGCTTCAGTGATACACAAACTGTATTTGGGGGGTGAAAAAAAAAAAAAGCATCGGCTGTGTAAACAAATGACACTGCAGCATTGTGGTACTGAGGGCAGCTGCTGCCCTCCATTGGGCGTTACAGGCAGTCTACCACTCAGACACAGGGTCCTCACCGTATTCTCCAAAACGCAGAGAATCCCACTGCCTCCACTCTACAATAGCACTGACGGCTCTCACCCCTGCATAGATCAGCAACATGCCCAGAGAAGCATCTAACAGGAAGTTAATGAGGTATCTGGGAGAGAAAGAAAAGCGAATGGAATCTGAACCTGCAGTTCAAACTTTCCTGTTGGTTAGGGTTTAACACTCCATGTCTACAAGCCTTAATAATCTTAATTTTGACAGTTTCTTGGTGATGTATCTCTAACATACAGAATCACAAATTCTGAGGAGAGTAATCAAAAGCAGGATTGACTCACAGTGAGCAGGGATCCTCCTTTGTGAGGTCCGACAAGTAGACATTAGCGAAGTGGATGAACAACATCCCTATGGCCTGTTTTGAGGTATCCAGGAACCTGCAGAGACACAGGACAATTGATATGCTTCTGAGGCCCTACACTTGATGCCTTTGCAGAAAAATGAATTTGAGCTGGCTCAGCTGCCTTACCAGATCCTCCAGGGTCTCCTCTCATGTTTGGGCTCCCTTAAGTGTTTCACTGTGGAGGAAAGAGTGAGCCACACAGACAGTAGGATTTTACTACAGATCACTCATACAAATAGAGAGGTACACAGAATCAATCAAACAGATGCTTTTAGGGTTTTTCATTTAACCAAGTTATAACTCTCCTTTGAGCTGTCAAATGTCCAGTGAACATTTTATTGGTTTTATAGTAAAGTATTTATTTGGTCCATCTGAAAATCTAGTCTTGTACTAATATATTTGAGATCTGAGAATGAAGGTTGACGTGTCCCTTTCAAGCAGTTGAACTGTCACACAAGTAGGCTCACAAGTGGGACATTAAAACATTTCTCATCCAGCTGACAGGAAACTGAACAGTACAGAGTGCATGATACAGGCTAAATCTATGTGCGGGTGGTTTGCTGTGACAGAATGGGAACTGAGCAAGGGCAATAGGTTACTGGTTACTTCTCCCAAAAGGAAGAAGTGGATCAAGCTCTAATTTTTCAGTGTTTGGTAATCAAAATCGTACATCTAGCCTGACCATTTTAAGAGACCTGGCAGTAATGAGGTGAGGAAGATTAAGCTGTTTGTCCAGAATCAAACTGAAAATATGTAAGACCTGTTTGTGTTTCATTATATGGAAGTGGTTTACGACATGCTAGTGTGTGCAACCATTTTCCCCAGGTAACAAACTAATGAACAGATCTTTAAGTATGTATCCAGTGTTTATGTTATGGGCTTTTCAGAAGTCATCAGTTTAATTAATCCCTGTGTGTAAGGGACTCTGAGGAGTTTTATGCAAGAAGGCTCATCACTGAAAGCAGTGAAATGTCCAACACAAATAAAGCTCTTGCTGTTCTCCACAATAGCGACTTGTTTTCCATGACACCCCCACTACCCTCTTCTTTTAACTGCTATGACACAGAGCTGCATGGTTGCAGCGGAGCCTCAGTGTCATGTCATCACTGATTTACTTTTCTATAATCAGAGACGGACTCTTACATTAAATGCGTGTTGTTCTAAGCTGTGATGCCTGGACACTGATCTCATTCATCAAACACTGCACTACATACTGCAGTGTCGCCCAAACTTTTTTTCTGAAGGCTTTTTGTTTCATGCGGGGAAGTTATGCTGCGAGCTATGACTTCAGTTTCTGCTCTAAGTGCAAGTGTGACTTCAGACCGAACACGCCCTGCATGCAGCTGGATGTGAGGTGAACACAGGCGGGGGCCCAGGCCGACTCCTACTGCTCACAGAGCTGCCTTGAGGCGAAAAAAAAAAAACTCTAAAATGCTACACATTCCTCACTACTGTGAGGCTGCTCTCATTAGGTCACACAGCTGTCAGTGCACTGCCAGACACTGACTGAATGGAACCAGGGCTAAATCTAAATCCTGAATGTGATGTTTTTTTTTCTATGCCACTGTTGCCCTGTCTACCTGAATATAAGTTAGGCTGCCTCAACCAGAGACGGAGAAAAAACATGTGACGATGATTCACACAGAGAAATTAAACAAGAATGAGCTTAGTGTCAAGAAAAATCAATCAACTGTAAACTGCACATATACACACTCACTAAAGAGAAACGACAAACACTTTTCTGCGAGGCAGCTGCAGGGTATATTGAATAACAGTCTCTTGAGGTAGTGCACCTTACTTAGCAAAAGCTACACCGGTAAAAGGCTTTTTTTTTTCTTTTTTTTTTTTCATGCAAATCCGCCACCGCATAAGTGAACTGGAGCTGCAGGCACTTCTCACAAGTTGACTGAACTTCCAACACACATAATCGATGTAAGCAACGCTCTTTTCCCTTGCCATTGCTCCATCAGCTTCATGATTTTTTCTATTCTTTTTTTTTTTTTTTTACAAACTCTGCTGCCTGCCAAAACAAAAACATTTTGTTAAAACCATAGCTGTTTCCTATGTGGATTTTGTTTGATTGAGTTTTAACCTGCAAGGAGCAGGAAAGGTCAAACGTGTCAGGGAGCGTAGAAAGTAAGCAGCTTTTATTACAGCCATCAAAGAGTAGGTTACGAGTTGTAGTATCACATTTAACTAAAACCGTTCAGTGAGCAAATCTAGTTGTAAAAGTGAGAGAAAGCCTTTCTATCCTCCTCTTGTTCATCTGCCTTTGTCCTGGAGACGGACGTGATGCTCACAACTGTGATCAATGTCACATTTGATTAAGCGAGTGATGCTACTGGATAATTGCCTGGTTACATCAGCAGCCGGTGTCAGATATCTGACACACAGCAGAGCTCTGGCTGTACTCACACATCAGCGTGCTGAAAGCCATCACGGCCAGAAGTCCTTGCAGGAAGATCCCAAACGAGTCCATAAAGGCGCCATTCTTGCATCCCCGGTTATCAGTACTTGGTGTCGGGCTGGAAGACGTGTTGGTAAAAGATACAGCGGGCAGTCCTGCTCCTCCTGGACCTGCCAGTGCCACGTCTCCGAGCTGGGACACCATGTTGACCCCACTAACAGCAGCCATGGGACAGAAGAGCTGATCAAGACTAATTAATAAAGCCGGGGGTAGTAGCTTTTCACGCAGAGCCTCTGTGGACTTCCCAGTCCTCTCCAGTAGTTGCCGGTCAGCTAATCGATATATTAGGCAGGACAGTATTCGGTGAAAGATGGTGGCATCCTCTCTCTCGCAAGCCCGCACTCATTCTCCTGCTTCAGACATCCATGAAGACATGGCTGTTTTCTTCATTAAAGAAGAAGTAAAACAGTCACTAGAGGTCACAGTAACGTACTACGCAGCACAGACCGACCCGTTTAAACACTTTAAAACGGAGGTTCAACATTTAAAAATCACTATGTTGTTCACAAGGTTCATGTAGCAAAGGAAACCTTCTCTGCCTCGACCTGGAATCTTATCAGCGAGCTAGCATTAGTGACAGACACCCCAGCTTCACCTATGTCCCAAAACTACTCAAACAGACAAAACCAGAGCGATAACTTATCTTGAACGTGTTGCTCAGTGAGGTCAACCGGTCAGAAGTGAATTTTTGCAGACTGACAAAGGTCCATGTTAATAATAAAAACAGATCCGGCGTCTAAGACGCTGCTAGCATCACCTACCTTGCTAGCCTCCAAGCTAACTCCCCAGTTTGAAGAAGCTAATGCCTAGCTAGCAAACGCAATATTTCCTCTGGCATTAAACAACAGCCCGTGCACTGGTCGCTCGTGACTTTAACGCCTGTATAAACCGCTCCTTTGTATTAAAAAAAATGAATATGATGAATAACTGCAGGTCACGATTCGCGTAGATCCAGCTGCTTCCCTGCCCAGCAGTCCGCATTCATGTTGACAGACGTTGAGTCATGTGACCTACAAAGCCACAAACTGCATGATGGGAATTGTAGGATAAACCACCAAGAGACGTCTCAAATTCGTTGTTCGCCGTTTTTTTTTATTGCAGTGTTCTCTTTAAATATCAGTAATAATCTTTAAACACGAGATAAAAATATGTTCCATTGTTTTGAGTACTGCAGTAACTACAAGCAAATGAGTAAACAAAGAACCCACGGAGGTTTTTCTCACACAAAATGAAGCACGTTACAACAAATCACACAACAAAGAACGGGTAAAAAGAGGATCAGCCAATGTACAAAAGCGTTTTGAGAATATCTTCTTGCTTAAAAATTGCCCGTTTATTAAGTTAATTAGTTAAAAATAACACTATTCAATGATATGAAATGGTTCAAATAATCAACTATAGCTGAATTTGTTTTAGCCATACTCTACCCATATGAGAAGGTTTAGGCCCATTCTGTGCAAATATAGCCTACTGTGTATTTAGGGTATTTGCTCATTGCTTATGCAGAAAGTTAATTGCTCAGTACATTTTCTTTCGAATCACCCTGTTGCACTAGAAGATATTTGATTATATACACTATATACAGACATGCACCGTCATATTTGCATACCATCCAACAGTACATGGGTTTGCTTGTGCTTGCATTACAGAATCCTTGCACTGTAAACTGGTCTTACATAGAAGCTTGGACAAGAAAGCAATCTGATCTCTTGAGATGAAGGCCCCTTTTATGTCTGTTGTTAAACAGATATGTCAGCACAGTGTATGTGTCTGGTCTTCACACTGAAATCAAATTCCTTGCCTTGCAATGACTCGCTGACTGCTCTTTTAAATCTACTATAATCAGTATGTCTAGTTCAATATAACCTCTTAAGTGAATGCAACTTGTCATTTTATGTGTGCAATCATTTTTCCTTTTTTTTTTTTTTAATTAATGGGCCAAATAATCTCTTGAAACTAGAAACCATAAGGATGCCAGTATAAGATATAGCTGAGCTTCTGCAGTGACAGAAATTTTTGTGAAACACAATGTATGCTTTTAAGTCCTTCAATGCAAGTGGGCTGTCACATCTTGTGAGTACCCCAATCTGCACTAAAACTGTTGATCTTATCTTTTCAATGAAATTACATTTCAGTGTGAAATGACCAGAATCACCTCATTTCTGACTGCAGCGGACAGCAAACAGCCAATGTTGAATGGCAGATACCAGTTATTCTAGGGCACAGTATGACAAGTAAAAGCTTTGATTCAATGCTGTTCCCTTTTACAGACGGCAAAGCATTCTGGAAGTCATGAACGGACACAACTGATCAATGGAGTTGTAGGACTAGCGCTCAGTCAGTCTTTCTCATTAAAAGAAAGGAAAGAAAGGAGAATCCAAGGCACTACACAAGCAAGTAAAAAGGCCTCGTCAGAACATGGTTAGAAACCAACTTGTTTCTGCTCAAAAATAAGTCTGTAATGATGGATTAGATTAAAGATTAAAATATGCTGGATTTAATAAAGGCTTTCACACTTATTTATGGCATTGAAGTGCCTTGCATTCTTCTCTTTCAGTCCTCTCCTGTGCTGTACGTTCCTAAAGAGCACTTGAACGGTTTTTGACCTTATGTTTCACATTTCACTTCTTTGCTTTTTTTTTTTTCTCCCCAAGGGTCAAGAAATGCAGCTTCATCCCGTCTTACGTCCATGCTTGTCCGATGTGATATATGCAGGATTCTAAAGGATGTCCAGTGTAAGAAAAGTCAAAATGGGAAAATACAGTGTTTTCACAGGATTAATACACGAAACAGGATGGAATCATGTCCAATGTTCATTCCCCGTCAGCTACGTAGCAAACTGCTGATAAAATGCCAGCTTCACCCTCTCAATGTGGTGGCACAGCTTGATGGCTGGTCCCAGCTTCAGGTCCATGCACTCCTGGACTGTCGGGAGGTTCAGCAAGAGCAGCGCCTGTCCGTCAATCTCCTACAAATACACATAAGTTTATAGGAGTTGCATTTTCTATATATAGTTCGTTTTTAGCTCATCTTTCTAGAACTGTTGAATTTCTTTGATGTGTGACTGTGGATACAATACAAGTGTATGGTGCTCTTATTGAAGTTTGAGTGGAGTGAGGTCTCATCCTGAGTGGCGATTAAGTCTGAGTATTTCTTACCTGATCCAAGAAAATCCTCGCAAGAGGTGCACAGTCAGTGGTCCTGATGAAGCGAACCACATCAGTAACGCTCCACTCCAGGGGGCTGGTGTCCAAACACAACTTCTGAGGAGGCTCAGTCTTTGAGGTCTATAAACACACAGACAAGGTGAGTCACACAGAGACTCAGATCTCCGAGTCGAAGTGGAGAGGCTCACAGCTTATTTTAACCCTTACAACTGATTCTGAGAAAAAGCCTATTAGAGTGAAACATTTCATAAGTGAAGCGCTGACTGTTTGAGTCTTGCTGATTTACACATAAGCTGTTTAGAGCGAGTTCAGATCTGGGTATAAGAGGAAGTTATATTTAAGGTGGCAGTCCAAAAAAAAAAAAGGAAAAAAAAAACTGATTTATTCAAAGCTGATTTATTTATCTATTCTTAGAGAATTAATTACAGATATACTGTATGGAAACATTGCTATAAAAATACCAAGAAAACATTTTTAAAAATGTTTCTTTAGGACATGGAATATTGCCAAAGTGGCCTTATCTTTGTTAACTTTCTTTACCTTTGGTGAGGGAGGGCGGTTCTCATCATCAGAGAAAGATGGTGAGCGGGGTTTCCGGCGTCGGCGTGTGGGCCTGGGTGTCGCTGGCGGGGAGGGGGATGGCGTGGTGGGCTGAGACTTTCCCACAGATTGTTCAGAATCATCCTGGAGATCGTCCTGCATCTCTGACCCAGTGTCTTCACTCAGAGAGTCATCTTCATCTAAATCTTCTTCCTCTCCACTGCCCTGCGAGCCAAAGATAAGGACAACGAAAAATGTATATTAGCACACATTAAAGTAAAAACCAAAGGTAACAATGTTTGTTTAGCAATGCAACCTTTAATATAATGCTTGATGAAGGAAATATGTGTTTGTGTTACCTGTGGAGACCCAGCAGGTGTGTTGTCCACGGAGGCTGAAGAACGTCTCTTCTTATGGACGAAGAGCTGCTTCCTCCTCTTCCTCCTCCTCCCTCTCCTCTTCACTCCCCCCTCCAGGTTGGAGTGGCCCCCGGGTGGGCGGCCAACACGTTTACTCTTCTTCTTACCATAGTAATACGCTGCTTGAGGAGACAATAGGCTTATTGTGTTGCATCTGACGTGGCTCAAGGATTCTAATATATTATTGAGAGAGAAGGAAATTTTGCAGTAGGGCAAAATTAAACAGTCATCAATGATTTTAACATGTGTATCATTTAATACATGCATTCTCTATGGGAAAAGTATTGTTAAATAGGCTGCTAAAGTGGGTCTGTGAAGAGCATGTGCTGTCTGCATTGATATGAAAACAAGAGAGAGAGTAATCGCAACACTGTGGTGCAGCTGCAGTAAACACGTCAACACATCTGTGACTTTGTGGTGACACAAATAGTCCTGCAGAGAATCATATGTGTATATATATATTTCCTGCAAACCATATCTGCTTATTCATTGCTTGTGGGTGGTTATTTCAATTTCTGCATTTCTGCTTCACAGAAGTTCTGTTTAGTATTTACACCCAACAACAAACTACCAGCCTAATATGGACTAGGTCCCCCCTTGTGCTCCCACAGCTCTGACCCATTGAGACGTGGACTCCACAAGACCTCTGAAGGTGTCGCGAGGTATCTGGCAACAAGACGTTAGCATCAGATCCTTTAAATCCTGTGAGTTGCAGGAGGGGGCCTGCATGGATCGGACTTGTTTTAACAACTCATGCCACAGATGCTCGATCAGACTGTGATTTGAAGGAATTTGGAGGCCAGATCAACTGTGGTAGGGTGCATTATCCTACTGAAAGTGGCCACTGCCATCAGGTTGCCATGACAGGGTGTACTTGGACATCCACATAAATGCCAAGTCCCAAGGTTTTCCAGGCACTTTGATCGGCACTCTGACCGGTCTGCAGCTCCATACGCAGGAAACTGCGATGCACTGTATGTTCTGACAGTATTAACTTTTGTGCTACAGCAGCTCTTCAGTGAGACTGGGACCATACGGGGAGCCTTCGGCGTCCATGACCCTGTCACTGGTTCCTTTGTTGCCTGTCTTTGGAACGCTTTTCGTAGGTACTAACCACTGCATACTGGGAACACCTGCCGCTTTGGAGATGCTCTGACCAAGTTGTCTAGCTATCACAATTTGGCCCTTGTCAAAGTCACTCAGATCCTTAAGCTTTGCCCATTTTTCGCGCTTCCAACACATCAACTTCAAGAACTGACTGTTCGCCTGCTGCCTAATATATCCCACCCTTTGACAGCTGCCATTGTAACGAGATAATCAATGTTATTCACTTTACCTGTCAGTGGTTTTAATGTTGTGCCTGATTGGTGCATCTAGCCAGCGATCATTTCTATTTATGAGCTGCAGAACTGAAAAGAACTGAATGTTTCTGAACAAGAAGAATTTAATGAGCTTTCTGCCGAATTAGCGAAGCGAGTCCCAATAATTTCTATAATCACGGTCACAACTGACAAGCAGGTCTTCATATTTCTAACCCACTGATAATCAGTCATTAGCCGTTAAGTTCACTGAAAATCTGATAAATCATTTAAAGGCTCAACAGTCAGACGTCTGCAGTTGTGTAATCCACTTACTGTATTTCGTCTTGGTGAGGACAGAGCAGTTCTCAGAGCAGCGCTCCAGAACCATGCGAGGTCCAAACAGGTTCGGACAGCATTCTAGCTTGATGCAGGTTTTCCTGCAGAAGTCTGCCACGCGATCTGCAGTACGGACGATTTCCACTGTGGCCCGGTAACTCTTTCCTTTGTACCTGATATTTAAAGAAAAGTAATGTTACTCAGTGAACAAACTGTGGTAAGTCCTTCATAATTCCACAGAAGACTAAGCTGAAAAAATGATGGATAGGCCTTCAAAAAAAAAAAAAAAAAGACTCTTCCCACTCACTTAAGCTCCCATTATGTTCATGTTTGATCAAACAAGGTTACTACCACCATCAAGATCTATCTTAAAGTAACCCTGTCGGCTAAATCACTGCTTTAATGTAGTATCAGGAACTTGTGCCAGGTTCTAGTCTCCAGATATTTATTCCCACTCGTGCATTTGTAAATACATTTTTAATCCTGCATGTGTCCTAAAATAGGCCAGCTGTGAACACTTGTACTATTACTGCAGGTTTTCTAAAGAGCGGAGAATTCTCATCCGAGGATTAAATGGTGTTTCAACTCACTTGGCTTTGAGTGTCTCTCCATGGCCTTGCCAGCGGCTCTCCTGGTCCAGCTGCAGCTCCCTCAGCACGCGGCTGGGTTTGTATGCCGAGTTGATCAGCAAAGTCAATACCTGGACACGAGACAGGCATAGAAACTCAACACTTATAGTTTATTTACGGGTGGGAGGGATAGGTCTGCTATTCTTTACTGGTGCTTTGTGCAGCATTTTAACAGCAAAAACCTCACCATTTCACCTCAATTTAATTTGATTCAAGTATAATTATTACATGAAGTCACAACTATTTGAATAATAAAATTCTCCAGTCATGCTAGCAGCTCTGTGACACTGCCGTAACAGTTTCATGGCAATCTATCCGATGACTGGTGAGATATTCCAGCCACTGAAATTACCATCTATCGTGTCATGCCACTATTGTGGCTAAAAAGGGAAATGAACATGTAGTTAAGGGGAAGGATTTTCTGTTATTCATGCAGTAAACAGCTGGACTGGCCTTCTCACCTCTTTTAGCACAAGCACACAGTTTCCAGGGCCGATGAACTGAGGCAGCTCAGCAATACGCCCCTTGTTGAGGTAAGGTCCAGAGAAACAGCGGTGGTTGAAGTAGATCTTGGGACAGCAGTATTTCCCATTCCCCTGTCCTGAACGTGGATACAAAATAAGATACAAGTGATGGAAGAACCACAGACAATCAGTAGATATAAGACTCAGTGTGGGATCCTCCAATGAGACCTGAGACAAACCACTCACCTGTTTCTGACTGGTTGGCCATCTGCTGCTTGACAGTGTCAGGTGACTTTGGTGGAGTTCTGCTGTGAAGAGATAAAAATTGAGTTAGATGTTGAAAGGTGGTTGGACTCGACCCACTCAAACCAATAAACCAATCCATGGCCCCATCCTTCCTCTTATACTCACTGTTTCTCTGGCTGCACCACGGCAATCTTCCTCTCTTTCTCAACTGAAAAAACAAATAAAGACTAATGTGTGTCCAGTCACATTATAACAATACGTTACTAATGTGCTGGTTAGAGTAAAAAGAAATTGTATTATGTTTATCACAGTATTAATAACAGTCTTGTTATGGCAGATGTGTAAAGACCATCAGAGTCCACTGTAATGACTCATTCCACATGTTGTATACCTGAGGGTTTGATGGGGTAGACGAGTGGATAACCATTTGTTTCACACCAGCTAACAGGGAAGATGTCAAGGGAGTCCACATGAACTATCAGCTCTGGCATGGGCTGCTTCAGTCCTGGACAAACACACACACACAGAGCTACTAGGAAATCCCCTTCATTATCACAGACTGCATTCCTACCTTGGTGTGGATGCCACATTCAGCTACAGCAACTAGAAGTAGCATCACTTCCCTTGTACCTGGCTATCATGCTGCTTTTTCAAAAAAACTAAACAAAACTAAAAAAAAACATGCTCTTACATTTTAAAACCAATGACAATGTTGTATATGAAATGTACAGACATCAAAATGTCTCATAATAAATGGAAAAACAAATATCACAAAATCTTTCAAAATAATTGGCCTTAACTTAAAATTTACTTTTAAAGAGATATCACTATAGCCTAAACATTTTTACACATCTTGAAGGCAACAAAAAAACAATTTTCTAAATAAGCTTCTTAGTGTAGGACGTATGTTTCCAGGGTGATGTAACTGTCAGTCATAGCTGATCAAGGTTCTGACTGCTGCTCTTACTCCTTGTTTAAACTCTTATTTTCTTATATGAACATTTTCACATCTTTAAAATGAGAAGCTGAATGATAACATGTTGTATCTCAGGGGTGTGATATATATTTGTGCCTCTGTATGAAGCTATATGATCCCAAAAACATTGATTCTGTGTATGAACTCTGTGTATGATTCTCTGCTGAACTCGGAAGTCAAGAAGCACAGCTTATAGCCACACGGGTTAATGCTCTACATGTCACAAATGTGCTGTTTAACTGTGCAGAAATTATACTTTTTAACCCACTAAAATGAGCACATTCTTTCAGAGTCCCATCTCACCTTCCAGGCTGAGCCAAACGTATTGCCCTTTGACCCTGGTGACTGTTGCCACATGAATGTTCTCAGGTGACAGCGGGTTGACAGCCTCCAGTTTCATGGCCTCTTTGAAGCTGTGGTCACACTGCTCCTGACAGGTAAACAAAGAGGGGAAAAACCCTTGTGACAGCTATTTCACAGCAGTAGATGTTTGTGTGTTCTGTGATTTTTATCCATTATGAAATGGCCACATATTCGCTATCTGATAGAGGGGAGAAAAGTCACAGAGGGCCAGTTGTTTACAACCCACCCAGTCCCATCACTAGCATTTGATTTATCTGTCAGTCAAATGGGCAGAGTCTCATTTCCCAAGTTTGATCTTTTATGACAGGCAGATGTTAGGGTTAAAAAAAAAATTCTTATAACAGTACATAACATAGGTCTGCAAATAGAACGTCTGCTGTTGAAAAGCTATGAATTACAGCACTGAACTGAGCTGGGCTCAACCTCTGTATCCCAACATGAGGCTGATCAGTCCTGAACTCTTGCTGTTTACACAAGAAACGGCACACAGCAGACATCAAAATTTAAAGGCTGCTGCCATTCTATGCGAGGAAATATTTATATATTTTATTAATATATTGTGTATTTATTATTTATTTTGTTTCATTAAAAAGTCTCTTTAGTAGTCCGCAGTGCTGCTTGGATGGTACAATCCAAGTAATGGCAACGAGGTTTTAGCTCTGACTGTCAGCTCTAATGACAAATGAAATTAATTTCTGGATGCCCACTGCAGCCTTCACACAACAGCAATTTAATAATAATAATAATAATAATAACACAAATAATAATGTACAAAAAAACATTTAAGTGTCATTTTGACAATGACCAGTGGAGAACACAAAATACACTGCGAGCTATATTGCGTGGCACAGGATGATCCTTTTTATACTGACCGATGTGAACGTGGTTTGAAATAGGTAAAATGCAGTGCCCCACTTACAGCTGGAAAGCAATGCTGAGGAGCAGCCTCGGCCTCACACTGTTTCAGGTAATCTGCCCAGTCAAAGTCTGGACCCTGGTATCCTGCACGTGATGAAATAAAGAAAGAAGGAAAGAAGGGACAGAAAGAGATAAGCACGGGCAGATAAAGGGAGCAAATAAAGCTAGTGAGAGAGAGGCAAAGACAACGTGAGTGATCTAATCACTGTCATTCCTTACTTTCTGTTATCACAGACAATTGATAAATAAAGTGGGGACAAAGTCCGACAGAGCAGACCTGGTGGGGGGCTCAGGGGGAGCCCGTTTTTGAGACTCCACTGAGCAGGGAAGATCCCAGGGCTGTCTCTGTGACACAGGAAGGACCGCGCTGCACCTTCTGACTCCTCAATACCACAGAGGTCGTCCATCGTCACCAGGAAGTACTGCTCATTGAACACCTGAAGAAGAGGGGAGGTCAATCTGGGACACTTCCAGACATTCTCAGTTGACAGCTGTAGTTTTCACCATCTGTTTCTCTGAGTCACACTACAGACTGTGTTGAGCTGACTGCAAAGTCAAGGAGATCTGTTCAGCTGAGTGGGTAAATAGCTAAATTCTGAATTCAGATGAATAGAGTTTCAGCCATGCTGAGGTATGTGGGGTGATAATTTCTTAGCTACAAAGTGAAGACAGTTTGGTAATGAAGACAGAAAGCATCTAAGGCCGATAAATAGCAAACAGGAGAAGAAAAAAAACATTGCAGCATAGCAGAGACAGATTTGATAGGAAAGTCTGTTACCTTGGTGACAGTGGCAGGCCTGATGGAAATAGGAGCAGCAGGGTCAACAGCCTCCAGTTTCATCCCTTCCTTGAAACAATGAGTAGCAATGGCAGGCTGATCCTGAGACAAACAACATACACACGTACACACACACAGTCATTTTCAAAAGCCCAGCTCTAAGAAATGTTTCAGGAGGAGAACGTCACAACTCTGCTTAATGCGTAATTAGCTAATCTTAACGTAACCAGGGGATAAACAGAGAAATGCAGGAAAGACAACCCAGAGCATGGTTGGCAGTACCTTACTGAACTCTGCAGTCAGAGCTTCATCCTGAGGCAGGTCACTGATTCTCTGCCTCACCTCCTCCCACTCTTCCTCTGTCCGCAGTGCCAACAGATCTGAAACAAGCAAATGCACAAAAATCAGCCACTGAAGAGCAAAACCTGACTTCCAGATGACTGGGGTATCATTAATTACTGATGAGATATTGAAAAAAAAGAGAAAGGCAAAACATACATCTGTTTGAATTTTACAGTGTAGACTTTCTTGTTTGAATGGAGCAAACCTGTATGTCTGGTATGTCTGGGTTTATATCTGCATGTCATCTTGTTCTTATCTACCCCTCCAAAAAGGCTCTCTCAACAAATTAAACGAGCAAGTGACAAAAAAAAAAAAAAAACACAACCACAAAACACACAAACTTCTTATCACTGCGTACTATAGTTCCGAGCAGCCTTAAAAACAAGATGATATGCAGAGTTAATAAGGCAGAACTTTGGTTGTTACCTTTCATGAGATGTAAAAATACATACATACATATTTTACGCATTATTTTATGAAGACAAAAAAATAAAAATAATAAGTAGCAATAGGGTTATACTATATAGCCTGACATGTAACCAGTCTGTGATAGTCATGTGAATTTTTCTTCCATCAGAAACTATTACTCATGCCTGCTTTGGCAGTAAACCTCAAGATCTAGACATCTTTCCTTTCATCCTTTTGTTTCTAAATATAAAATCTGACCCATGTCAGTGCCACTGACCTGAGGGAGGCCTGAGGGTGCAGCCGTGCTCTTTGGCCCACCCGGGTGGGTGGAGGCGTGGGTGGAGGTAAAAGAGCCAGACGGTTGCGGGTGTGTCTGGGAGGCCCTCTGTGCCTACCAGGCGCAGCTTCAGCCGCCCTCCAACATTCTCCTCCACCTCAGCTGCCCAGGCTAGCCCCAAATCAACGCTGTCCTGGAGCTCCACATAGCAGCCTGCACACAGGAGCTCTACTGGGTCTCTACCACGCTGGGGCTGTGGGGAGGGTGGTGAGGGGGAGGTATATGAGAAGCTAGCACACATTTACACAAACACAAATGAACACACATCTAGGCAAGGCGAAGAAAATGTACCGGGAGACAATGCACTGCATGACTAAATGGCAGAACTGAAGCACGGTAACTGAAAGCTAACTAATGGCTCTGAAGAATTTCACAGGCTGTTCCTACTGCAAATTTGCTCTCAGCAGCACAGCCTTGGTCCCGTAAACAAAAGCACAGAGCCTTGTTTTTTGTAGACCTGGGACTTTAGGCTGGGTATGCATGCAAGACCTCATTCTAGATTTAAAAAATGGTATTCAGTTCAAATGGACAATTTAAGTCAAACTTTCTAAATGCTTAGAGATTCAAGTCTTAACTATAAAGACAATAAAAACAAGACAGCTGTATAGTATGTGGGAGTGTGTGTGTGTATCAAGACTGCAGAGTCACGATTTTGATCACCTCAGGGTAATAACTGTCAACTTGGTATTTTTCTTATGTCAGTTGTATTTACCCAACTGGCCTCGCCACTTAAAGCAATAATGGGGAAAGTCTGACTTTATTGTGACAACCTCAACTGTTTTATTTGCAGCATTTTGTATTTTCAAAGTTGTCAGATTAATCATATCAGTACCAATAGTGGAGATAATTCTTGGCACAGACAGAGACAAAGCTAATGCCACACCCTGGTTTATTCTAAGGACAGCTGCTTCGCTCCCCTGCCTTACCAATTCCAGCAGGTTGGCAGGCACGCTGCACTCCTCAGCCAGCACCTTTTCCAGCAGAGCTTCCCAGTCCTGGTGCTTCTCACGCACACCTGAGATGGATCATATACATACAGCTTTGAGTTTATCAGACACACACACCCCACCCTGAGCTTTCACATTCGTTCACCCTGAATCACAGCATCAGCTATGAAATGAGAAAAACAGATGATCTTATCATACTACGAACAACCGGCATCTGTGTTATCTAACTGTCAACTATCATATTCTGAACAAGCAAAACCAGTATTCTGGCTGCCCTGGTACTTCATTTCATATTTCTTTGTTTCAAGGAGTTCACATATCTAGGTTTCAAGTGCTATTTAGGGAAGCATTAATTAACAATTTACATAATAAAAAACAGCAACATTGCTTCAGCACTTAGCATCAAATACAGTGAAGCTCTTGCCCATTTTGCAGGCAAAACTATTTCTCATGAAACTAGAACATCAGAAGGGAAACGCAAGAATTTTCACCTGTGAGCAGCTATGGCAGCAGCATATCAGGAGAACAGAAATATTCATTACTCCTTATTTTGCTAAACAATAGTGCAATCACTTGAGTCCCAGTTGAGTCCCAGCATTAAATACAATTTAGACAACATGTGAATGGTGTGAGAAACCATGTGCCCTCTCCATAAAAATACTAAAGTAGGCCACTAAATTTCTCTAAAGTTACACAAGTACAACTACAGTCAAATTTACAAACTTAAATGATTAATATTTGACACCAGACCAACTTTTCATGGCTGATGTTTGTGGATCCTCTGCACATCAGCCGCTCTACAGGAAAGTCACCATGTAAAATTTTGAGTATCCATAGTCGGACTACAGCATAAACACTACATCTCACAACAAAAAAAACACACTCTGCCTCACCCTCAGGTGCCCTCATGGTCTTGCCATGCTGGCGGCTCCAGCCAAGCGGGTGGAGGTCTGCCGTCATGATGTCACACCAGAAATCGGCGCGTCGGTCATCCTGGTATCCCTCATAGCGCAGCAGCAGCAGCTGGCCGCATGTGGTGATGATGTTGGCCACCCAGTAAGGGCTGTCGGCCTCGGAGCGCACGCACACCTCCAGCTTCATGCCCGGAGTCAGCCCTGTCTGTAGACCCTGGTCCACCTGAGACCGGGACAGAAGAACGGAGAAACAGGAAGTCATTCATGTCATTGAAAAGTTGCTGTTAAACAAAATTTTCATTTTATATAATTTCAGTTTTACACACAAAACAACTAAGAAAACTGCACAATGAAAAGGAAAAGGATTTTTATTCTATGCTACTATTGGTTTTTATTCCAGCTAAACCAACCTGTCAATGGCAGGTCAGTATCAAGTGTCAGGTTTTGTTATAACTGGTGATGCCACAGCGACTTGTGTGTTTATTCTGATATTTGCTTCCCGATCAGATGCTGCTGAAGCTGTTTCTTAGGAACCGACTGACACATTACTAACGCCTTTACTCGCTGACACATTCCATGCAACTGAGCCATGCTTTCAGAATGAACACGTAATCTGAAAACTAACTAGCAGTTACTTAAAAACTTAGTCAGCACTTTACACAGACGCTTAGTCATTGATTATGAGAAGCTGGTACAAGCTTATCCAGAGATGTGTGTGAAACTGTGAAGGTTATCAGCACCCACATGTTTGAAGGCGTGATGGGGCACGGACACAGTTCCAGTCTCCTCCAGGTAGTCATCCCAGTTGAAATCGCACACATCCTGAGCGGAGTCTCCGTCTGGAGACACACACAAACACAAGGCGTTACTTCTTTTCAACTTGCTTTCCAACATTTTATCTTACTCATTTCATGCAGCTGTTCACAGAGCAGTTCTTACCAGACTCCAGTGACTCCGGACTCATGCTGGTGCCCCCTCAAGGCCAAGACAAGGAGCTCTGAGGAGGAACAGAGGAGGATTATTATTATCCTGTAAGAGTAAACGAGTGAACACTGGTCCAAAACTCCGGTGACACACGAGAAGAAAACATGAAATGAAACTATGGTACTGAACCACACTCCTCAACAGCGGTAGATCTCAACGTTTAACAATACTCTCTGAGCTCGCTACTGTTTTCAACAATTCTAAGATTAATGAGACAGCTGATACTGCTGGCTTGTAACAGCCCGCTCAGCACTTCACAGGCCAAACTGTATCAGCAGAAAGTTACACAAGGAACTGGAAACCACGATCGAGACTTAACTCTAGCTGGGTACCATACCTATGGTACACCACTCAGGATGCATGACATTCAGTCAACATTCAAATAAATTCATAAATCAGCAGTCACAACACTAACTGGCAGGAAAAACAACAACGTTAAGCCAAGCTTCACAGTTTTGAGATGAAAATTGCTTCAAGGCCAAAATAACAAGAATCTGCCTCTGTCTGAATTCCTCAGCCTTTCCAAAATCAAGAACTGTTGGGTCTTGAATATAGAGCTCTTCAGATCAAATCTCTGGTTAAGTTACAATATCAATATACAATATACATCTAAATCAATAGAAAAAAGGAGAAGTGGTGAATAAAATCACAAATAGCATGCTGCATATTTGCCATTCATTAGGGCAGCACAGGCTACCACCTAAGCAACACACCAGATGGTATGTGAACAGGAAATATATTAAACTATGCAAATCTCATCCAGTCTCACCTCTACTTGTGAAACTCATTAGGGCTCATCTTTTAAAAACCATAATCTGATTCCCTGTCCCGCCCCGACGAGAAGATTCAAACTGTGCCTTGACACGAATGTGGACACACACATCAAACTCTGACACATCAAACTGACCCGCAGCTTTGTGAAAAGCTGATGAAATAACTTAATACAACAAGAGAGATGGCATGAATGAGAAAGAAGGGAGCGCTGGGCGTGACAACAGCGGAGAGCGCGGTGTATGGGATGCTGAGGATAGCTGCTCTGTCACGGCAGCTCCATTCAGCCGGCCTGTCAGACCCGTCTTTGTCAAGTCTGACGTCTCTATTAAAACCAGGGCCGCCATCAGAATCCACCCCCTCCCGACCACCGGACTGCCACCGCGACCCCCGTGCTCCGTCGGGCTCAGGGCCGTCTTTCACCTCTCGACCCTACCCCAGACTCCCTCTGTCTTTCTCCCCCTCCCTCCGCCACATACATACACACACCAGAGGGCCTCATTGTCCCCGGGGTCACACTCCTAGAATAAGAGTGGAAAAAAAGAGCAGTGGAGAAAGAAGAAGAAATACACAGCTAAAGTTAAGAGGCTATATTCCAACGCCTGATGCTGCCATTTTTTAAACATATATTAGTTATGAAGTTATGGTAAAATTTTAAATGGATTCTCTCTTTTCTTCCAATATTTCTACCTATAAGTTCCTTTTGACTTTCCTCTACAATCAATTTCATGTTTTTTCTATCTTTGTGAACGTTTCTGGTGCAATTTAAACAAAGCAAAACGTAATCAGTCCTTCTCAAAAACATAACATAGTGTCCATGTTTGAGTAATGCCTCCAAGTGACACACTGACTGCAGCATTAATGACAACTATCGAAACAACTAAAGAAAGCTTTCAATGTTCCCTCAGTCGTATTTGACTGCCAGAGCTGGAGGTTTCTGCAGCACTTCACTTTGTAGAACAGCACAGGAAGAAAAGCAACTTCCCCTCTTTCATATATAGTAAGTGGTCTGCGTGGACCACAGCTAACAGCAATCTGCCTGAATCTTTCTATACCACCCGAGACTCTGACTGAACCTGAAAGGGCCGAATGCGCTCACACACCCACACAAACACACACACGTAAACAAGCACGCACAAATGACTGAGAGCCACACAACATCCTCTATACAAGCACTTACTGAATCATATTCTCATCAGCACTTAGCATGAGATTGAGTATTTCTGAGCCTTCCTGAACCTCTGAGGTCCCTGGGTGGGAAATGTAATCTGACAGAATACACATTCACAAACGTTGTACGGCTTCTTCAGGAGATAAAATCAAAATCAGCTTTCAATGAAATAAAATTATCTGCTGAAACATTTCCCCTAACACTGTTTAATGGTATCTGCTGGATTACCGGTAGATGGCTTTACATTATAAGCAGTAATGTAGCGGAAAATTAGTATGTCCTCCTGTTAAGTGCCCACGCTCTGATATACACAAAACCCGTTTTTAGAAAAGCCAAAACCCGTTTTTAGAAAAGCAGTTATTTGTTTTTCTTTATTCTATTTCAGCTGTTACAATGGACTGTGATATAAATTTGTAGCATAAAAAAGCTTAAGGAGATACAAAAACATACTTTCTCTCCTACCTGTAGTGCTACTGAGATATTCTATGTGGCTTTGCTATGTAATTTGCAAAAATTTCACCACAATACAAGAGATGTGAATTGAATTTTTTGTACTGCACTCACAGCATTGAAAATTACTTTAAAAAAAAATTCAGCAGCCTCGTGTCTTTCCAGAACCTCTGTCCACTGAGCTCTGAATAATCAAAAGACCTTGCTGTGGACAGTTTTCATAGGAGCTATTTCTTCAGTAGGAAGTAGTTACTGTTTACACTGAAGTCCGTTGTTTGCCCAAATTAACAGGTACATTGGAAAGCGATTATGCAGTTGTACTTTGCAAATACACCGTAAGCACCACAAACAAAATGTACACTTCAACTGAATTCAGGTAATGGAAGAAATTTCACCCACTGATGTCTCATCACTGGGCACCATGGAACCATGATGGGTCAATGGGACTATGTGCACTATGGGTACATGGGAGAAAATGTGTTTTTTTTTTTTTTTGTTTTGTTTATTTGTTTGTTTTTTTGTGACATTATTCCTAAAAAGGTTGATAAATAAAGCTTAAGTAGGTTTAAATTCCATGTCACTTTGAAAAATTATATGACAGAACTGAGAACCAAATTATCATGCAGCACGGTGGAGGTTCCCATCATTTTCCTAAGACACCTTACACCTGCCATGGTGATTTAAATAACTTTAAATGCATGAATATGGACATCATAGTTTGCAACAAAGGGTTGCGGTGAAACCCAACAAGTCCGAGTTGGCCTGCTCAGTGGTTATCCACCAGCTCTGCCCACCCTGCTATAACTTGAGACCAAACAGGATGCTGCACTTTAAAAACAAATGACACGTTTCCCTTCACACAGCATGTATAAATAACAATATTTCGTTCAACTGCTTCATTCAGTTGTAAAAAACCGCTGGTGGTTGCCATTGCATAGCGGCACGTCAACCCGGAGCAGCGCTGCCAGCGGATCACTCAAGTTGCACAATAGGGAAGTTAAGATCCAGGAGAAAATAGGTTGCAATAAGTCAACGTGGGATTTGACAGCAAAATGACAACCTGGGCATCAGCCTGTTTATCAGCCCTCAATGGCAAACTAAAACGAAAAGCCTTATAAAACACGCGAGTTTTATTTAGCCTATTTGGTGAGAGCTACGCAGAAACACAAATCGGCTGAGGTCGTGCAACCTTCATTATGTAAGACTTCGACATTATAAATATACTGAGTTATTCGAGGGCAAATCATTGGAAATTTCCACGCAATCCCTGAAGTGCAACTACCTTAAGACTGCACTGCTCGTACCGACTAACCGCAGCATTCAGAAACAGAGATGGGCCATTAACGCAATGGCTTTGCAGAGAGAGAGAGAGAGAGAGAGAGGGAGAGAGAGACCACAGCGCCGACGGTCTAACTTTCACACTGAGGAGAACAGGACGAACAGCGATTAAGAAAATTATCAAATTGCTATGAAATAAATAAACACGCGGTCCTGCGAGCATAACGGCCGTGTGGGACTCACCGGACACATGGTAAAACCGCCTGTGTCCGAGTCAAGTTACTGAACGTCACGGCTTGAGCAATAAGAGCAGGCTGACGAGCAATAAGGGCGCTTACACTCGACCGAACCCGACTCATCTTTTTGAGAGACGGGAAAAAAGACGAATGCGCCACCACAACGCAAAACACCGTTAGGAATTTGTAACTAACAACACAGAGTACGTGAATATTTAGTCGCAAAATTCGCCTCTTACCGCTAAGTAGTTTTTCCAAGTCGCTTTTTTAGATGCCGTTCCTCTCCGCCTGCTCGCTCGCAGCAACGGTAAGCTAACGCGAACAAAAAGCGGGAGCCCCGGTTGTGCGTTTCAAAATAAAACGGTCACGAGAGCCCGCGTTGACAACTGTCGTCCGAGACAACGGCAGGGCTTTGTGCGTTGAGGAGAAAATCGCGATACTTCCGGTGTCTCTCTGGCAGCGCGTCTCTAGCTTGACGCAGTTCTCGTTCACGACCTCATTCCAATATGGCACAAATGGCCACTGCGCATGTTCTGCCGCCTATATGCCTCTGAGCCCGGCTACATCACACTGACTTCCATCTTCACACACACAATACAATATCACACAACCAGAATCAAGACTAATATCTGTGGGACGAAGAAAAGAAAAGAAAAAAAGCGGAATGATCTCCGCTTGCATTAATTCTCAGAGACAGTGGGTGAAACTGAGCAGCCGTGAAAAGGCTTTTTATCCCCAGCGGAATCAACACTTAGTTAATGGTTAAGCTGGAATTAATTGCACATATAATCGACCCACTTTCGATAAGTGGAGTGTTTTTCTTTTGCCACCAAAAAGCTATTCGTTCTGTAATGAAGTTGCACATATGATGTGTTATTGAAGATGACCTCGAGTTGCTTAATTTCTCTACAGTGTAATATTTATAAGTAAATGAAATGCTCCACGATGCGCCATAAAAAGGCTGAATGGAGCACTACTTTTTAAATAAACCACATTAACGCCCTGTCATAACGACTGGATGGAAATTCTGTATGTCACTGCTGGTACGGTACTTCTGCTGCACAAGGATCACAAGTCGTGTTTTTGGAGGAGAGAGGGCGGGAGAAACTGCTGGAAATATGCGTTGACACTGTGAATGCAATGCTCAAAGTCCATTTATTTTATATTATAAATGTGCTTTGTTTATCAAATAAGTGTATTTCTCGTTTTGGAAAGCGTTTCTATGAGCCTACAAGCCTAATCCGTTGTCTGAAACAGGTTTTGCCGCTCTCTTGGACCACATATAGGCTACTGCCTCAGATAATCCTCCACAATAGACCAACCCTTCGGATGTCTGTTATAACAAAAGAAAAAAAAATATCCGCGTTTGGTATTCGTTGAGGTGGAAACAGCACAAGAAATGTGGGCTGCAGAGAAGCGATCGGATCTTACATGAACAGTCGAAACAATCGGAGAGCCATGAATAAATCAAAAGGGGGGCAGGCATTTCCTCCCAATTTCATTCAGTCATTTTTATTTAAGTGTAGAGGTGCTCTCTCTATAAGCTGTCATACAGAATATTATAAAACTACTATTGGGGAATTAGGTTTCGTAAATAAACACGAGTAAAAAAATCAAGTTTCTTTTTTTTTACTGTTTCTTTCGCTTTTTCATCATGCTATTTTAAATTTGACAACTGTGTGGGGTCATTTTTATTTTAAAAAGATCCACAACTTGAATGCTGCATTGGGCTTAAGGCTGTTTGCATAAAAGCAAATTTCTCAACAACTTGAACAGGTTTATCTCTCAGTGCAGGTTGCTGTTTGTTGCATCATGTTTGCTATTTGTTCAGTGTCCATATCCTGCAGCAGGCGGTGGATTACTGCTGGGGACAGAGGACGAGGACAGGTCATAAGCCGTGCGCACTGCAGGAATGCCTTTCAGTCCACACGTTAAACTGAGATGTGCAATTATGACACCTGACCGCTAGATGGCAGTAAAGGCCAGCAGGTCTTTCACACCATACATCCCTGTGGTATTAGGACATGTTCTGGCGCCTTAACACAGGATTTCTCATATTCTGTGGTGAGGTACTGCAGAGGCTGTGCTACAGAAGTGGGATTTCTAAGGTAGGTGAGTCTTTACAATAGGATTTCTGTTTACATATGAAGCCTTATGACATACATTGTCTGCAACAATAAATGTCAATGAAATGCAAAATGAATTCATGCGGACAGTAGTTAACATGAATTTTGAGTTTATAGTATATTTATTTATAATCAGATGTAAAAGACGAGGACAGTAAAAAAGTACACCCTTAACTCAAGGACAGCTCATGGTTTCGTACATCTTAGTTTTCCATACACAGAACTATTATTTTCATATTAAAAATTCCTACATTCAAGTAATATAATACATTGCAAAGACCCTATGCTTCCAGTGATAGGCCCGTCCCTCCCACGCAAAATAATGCATCCTTCAACACAGCTGGATGTACAGCTGCAACTCTTTCCAGTAAGTCTGCTGACAACCCAGAAAATGAACATGATGTATTTAATGATTGTTTGTGTTATGCTTTAGTTTGATGTGCAGCATGAGGTTTGACACCAGCAGCTTACAAAGACAAAAGAATTAACACACAAAGAGCTACATTAAAAAAGAAAGAAAAAAAACAGATTAACTCTTTTGAGGCTATGTGAGACTAAAGACTTTCTAAAGACAGTTCAGTTAGTGAGGGGGAGGACATATGTAGTTCCACAATAACCTTACTTCAGCTTAAATTCCCCCCACTCTTTATGGTACATTTCTTTCTATGAAACCTGGATAATTCAAGGATTCACTCAACAACAGTCAATGTTACCAAGTACAATAGCACCATTTGCATCTAAGAAAATACCTGCACACACCCACACACTTGTATGCATGTGGTAACACACAAACACACTCAGCTGAGATGTGCTAGGACGCACACTATAGGCAAAGCACACAGGGTGAGAGTGAACACTGTGTGTACCACTGAATTCTCCTGACTTTTCTGTGCAATGCCGGGTGTGCATATTTGTATTACTAAAAACAAGTGGGTCGTGCGTACGCCTGCGGATTTAAATTTTGAGATACAGTACATGATGATTCGTACAGATTCACGATGTGATGAGGAGGAAAAAATGACAGTAAAACAAGAAAAAACAGAATGCTTCACTGACAGCCCCCCCCCCAATGATTATGGTAACACCGATTTCTTTAGAATCTCCCTTAATTTCCTGGAGCTTTATACTCTTTTATACATCTATACAGTTTGACTGCTGAGACCTGATTTATTGCTTCAGACACCAGAAAATATCCTAGAATTATTGTATTTCATCCTCTGATAGAGGAAGAAAATAAGTCAAAGTCAAGCTCACATCTTTTCATGTTCTTTTTATCCATCCAGTCGATAAGGTAAATAGAATAGGATAAGAACCTATTTCGGAGAGCTCGGCTAAGACCTTAATCCCATGGCAGCCATTTTGTTTTTTCATTTGCTTATCATTTGTTCTAGTCTGGGATTGACGAAGGAAAAGCCAGAGAATGCGGCCTGGTCCATGGAGTCGATGAGGTTCTTGTCTGCGTGGGAGAGGCGAGGCTTCTCACTCAGGAACTCTCGGTCAAAGTTGCTGCAGTCGCTGGGGGATTTCTATTGGTGGTAGATCAGAGATTTCAGTTAGGTTAATATAACAATGCACACTGAGGTAGTCAGTGTCCTAGATGCACGCACATATATTTACACAAATGAATTTCGGGTACCAAGTAGGTGGTTCTGAAACTAAATCATGGGCTCATACCACTTTGGGCTTGAAAGGAGGCTCCAGCTCTCTCTTCTCCAGTGCTGGCCAATTGATTGTTTTGAAGAAGGGGTGTACTCGGATGTCTCCCACCACACCCAACCTGCGACTGGGATCCCGCTCAAAAAGCTGAAATAATGACAGGAGACAAGCAAAATCATTACAGACACAACACAAAACAACTGCCTGTAATGCTATATTGTGAAAAAGAGAAATGACACCCATTCTTGTGTATAATGTAAATGCTGTATTGGCCTATATGGGACATATATGGAAGTGTGGCCTAATAACATTAATCGTTCACCAGTTCAAGCAGGTTCTTGGCCTCCTTGGCGATCCACCGAGGGTAGTGAGGGATGTCCGACCTGATGGATTCAAACAGCTCGTCCTCATCGTCACCTTGGAAAGGTGACTGACCGATCAGCATCTCATACACTAACACACCAAAAGACCACCAGTCCACTGAGAAGGTGTACTTCTGTCCTAACAGGATCTAAGATGAGAGACAGTTTCATAAAATGCATCAGAAACGCATGAAGAGGAGACTGTTAATCACCCTGGTTTGATGTTATCTACAGACACTGCCATGCCTCTTAATGGCCACAAGGTGGCACATACTGTATCTTGTAAAACAATAAATGACTGTGCAGCAATTCACAATTTAAAAACAATAATTCTAAAAACAAACTGCAGAAGAAATATGTTTTAAAGATTCTGACATAGTGTATGAAACTACAAAATGTTTTATCAGCCAGGCCTTAACACAAACCTCTGGTGCAATATAGTCTGGTGTTCCACAAAACGTTGTGGCTCTGGCCTCTCCAAACACATTCTCTTTGCACATGCCAAAGTCTGCTATCTTTATGTGCCCATCCTTGTCCAGCATCACATTGTCCAGCTTCAGATCTCTGCAGAAAGACATGGAAAGAGATATATGCAATGTACAAACAGTTCTCCTGTAGTATATTCGGTTTGAAGCACTACAGTCTAAAATCCAAAAAGGGATTTAGTTCCAGTCTATTCTGTTGCAGTAGAGGGTATAATATAGAGGTTGCGGGCACCAGTGCATAGTGGTTATTGGGTCTTACCTGTAGATAATTCCTTTTGAGTGGAGGAACTGCAGTCCCACTATTATCTCAGCTGCGTAGAATCTGAAGGTTGAAATGTGCAAAACAACTATTAAACACCATTACAGTGATTAAGAGCTACAGTTACAAATCCTCGGTTGTGGAAAATGACAATTGCTGCATCACTCATAGTACTTTACATGGTATCCCAGCGTACTCACGTGGCTCTGTTGAGATCGAAGCGGCCTTTGTCTTGGATGTGGAACATCAAGTCACCTCCATTCAGGTACTCCATTACAAAGAAAAGGTGCTCCTGAGCAAACAACACATTATTGTCAGCTCACTGTCGCAGATAAGTGAGACATGAGGGGAGTGTGAGAGAGAATGGACTCAGATAAGGGGGGGTGGGTGTGTGGGTTCTTATCAACAATTGGGAATTGTTGTTCTTACCGACCCGGCCTGGATTGATTCCCTATCAGAGAACGTGCTTTTGAAGCATGTTATTAGTGAGGTGTTTAGTACGTGTGTGCTTACTTTAGACTGGAAGGTGGAGTAGAGGTGTGTGAGGAAGGGGTTCTCCCACGCGAGGGACAGGACTCTCTTTTCCACCATGGTACACTCCACATCGTCGTCCATGAGAACCACGTCCTTCTTCAGAACCTTCACAGCAAAGTACTGGCCCTGCCCCTTCAGCTCTGCCAGCAGCACCTGGGGTGTCACAGTCACTCAGGGTCAGTGCGTCATCAGTGTGATCACAGCAGTTTCTTGGAGTACAATTGCAGCAAAAACAAAATCAAAATCAAAATGAGGAAGTTATTTATATCTCCTCCTGTTTTGGGAGTTCTTACGTGCTCTATCTCAATGCATCTCAGTGAGAACACTGGATACACACTGCACTGCCAGAGGGCTACAGTGGGCCTGGATATAAATTAACCTTCTTCACTTGGCTTCTCTGTTTTCCTCAAATAGGTTAACCTTCATAGGCGGTATGATTTCTCAAATGTTGCCTAGGATCTATAGTGATGGAGTGACACAGCTCTTCTCTCATCTGAAAACCATCACCACTCCAGTGTGTCAGGAAGTCATTTAACAGGCAATGGGGGGATGTACTGATCTACTAAGGTACTGCTAGCCTAGTCTATCAAAAATAAGGTTCTAAAATGATCTACAGCTGAGTTGGTAATAAATTCTGAAATAATATTTTTAAAATGTGATTAAGGAAGAACTGTGACAGACTTTGATGACAGAGCACACTAAGACATGAGTGTGCTCTGTGTCTTAGTGAGAGTGACATGAGATTCATGATAAGAATCTGTTTCTTGAAGATGTGAGCCCACCAGTAGTAGAATTCAGCTTTCATCATTTCAAACATCTTCACATACTGGTTTTTTTTTAGTAGCTTCACTTTTAACAGTTTCAAACAGTCTAAAACATGCAGATTTGGACTTTTACTGTCCTTATTATTGTCTCTTCTCATGGTTATATTTGTTTGGTTGTGCTCATCTACATTGTTATTATTCACATATGGACAATTTCAGGATGAATGTGATGTTCTTATTAAATATGTGAAACAACACTGGCATGAACAAGTTTGTGAAATGTTTTAAATTTATAGTGTCTTCCATTTTCACGGTGACCATGGGGACCATACCTTGCCAAAGCTGCCTTTGCCCAGCACCTTGTGGAACACCAGGTGGTTCATGGTGAGGCGTACTTGGGGAACTGTAGGTGCACCTGGGGTTGGGCTCGAGCCCTCACTTGCCTTGCCACTGCCATCTGCTATAAATACACATTTGCACACACATAGTAAATACATATGCAAACCTGAATGCAAAGATATATGCAAACTCATACAATGAAACAACTCAACAATGAAAGATTTAAGAACGTAAATTAAGTTAATCAACAATACCACAGCTATTTTACCCTTAAAGATAAAATCAGATCTTAAAAAGACAACTTTGCAAGACAGTGTGTGCTACAATGAACACGTCTTACCACTAGGGTCTACTGGGCCTTTTTGGATTTCTTGGTAGATCCCAATATCTGCTGCATTGGAGTTATCAGACTTTTTCACAGATTTCTGAGGAGAAAAAAGGTTTTGCAAACAAACATCCACAATCAATAATTTGCTGTTAATTTTTTAACAGTGACTGGCATAAAATGTACACAAAGGCAACACAAACTAAAAAACCGACATGTTTTGTTTCTGTGCTAACCTGGCTGACTTGAGACAGAGCCTCTGCCAGTAGTTTCTGGTTGATTCCACACAGATTGGCCACTTTTGTCTGACAGTAACTATGTACGTTCATGCCACAGTCTGGTCACAGGTGCAAAAAAAAGATTAGAGAACACAGGAGAAGAGAACATTTAAGACAAAGAAAAAACAAACAACAAAAAAACAAAAAAAACAATGAACACTTACCTTCACATTTAAGGCCCTGTCTGTAGAGACCCCACAGCAGACTGCCACAGTGGTCACAGAAAGTGGGGCTCTTATAGTTATAGTGCTTGAAGCGATGTGGCATATCAATCTTAAAGCGCTCTTTCTGGAACTACAAACACAGAAATCCATTAAACCAACAGATAGCTGCAATCTGACAATTAAAACAGACACATGTGGACCTGTATTGTAGATTTTCCTAGTTTTAGTTCCTTTTGAGAGGCAAGTAAAATGCGTCAAAATAAAATTCCACAACCAATATTTGAGCATGTCTCCACTGATTTTAATACTGAATTTAATATTGACGCTGTCTGTAGCCTTCAGTTCAGTTCAGTTGTGCTCTCATAAAAAACAAAAACAAAAAACAATACATTGGATTCTTGATGCAAGGAAAAACAATGACCAAAGTAATGATTAATGGGCTACCTCATAAAAACGCATAAGTAATAAAATGAGGTAGCACAGAAAAACAAAATCATTATTGATCCACAGAATGAGTAATGAAATAACAATGTAAAACTAAATGCAGTTCATTGTCAGATCAGTTTCACTTTCATTGTGGAGAACATTAACTTTGCTCACCATAGTGTCACGACTGTTGGCTGCTGTTCCAGTGCACCTGCCAATGATTTTTTCAATGCATTTCTTGTGGATTGCCGCATTGCATTCTGGATGAAAAAAAAAGACCAGATATTGTGATAATTGTGAAGAATACAAAAGGCTAAAATGTGATTAAAATGCAGACAGCAACAAACAACAAACACTCACGTCTGCACTTGTAACCTTGCTTGTTGAGCCCCCTAAATGGGAGAAAAGAAACGGAAATAAATGATTGTAATGTGCGACATGAAGCAAAAAAGATAACAGGGCAATATTCTCACGATGGTTTTCATTGCTGGGATTCTGATTGTGACAGTCATGCACTGTAGTATGTAGATAATTAGCAGCATAAAAGTGAAGGTTTACTGACTCCTTTGTGCAACAGCTGCTAAACTACATCTGAACTACACCTCTTTCCCCAAAGTATTATGTAAGAAAAAAAAGCCTGAGAAATGCATGAGAGACATGTTATCAGAGCTGGCGAAACAATGACTCAGGCGTTTTTGTTTTTGTTATAAGCTGGAAGACACCTTTCACATCTTAGGTCATGAGATTAAAGCTTGTACGTATGAAAATGCTCAGATGATAAGTGGCCACAGAGTCACAAACACGTGCACAGATTAAAAAAAGAAAAATCAGGTTTCCTCATGCTAGATAATACTGTAGTTTGAGAGACGGGAGGAGTTTGGCCCACGGGTTAGGCCTACTGACATAGTTGGAACACAACATGACATCCTTGTGGGATTTCTCTAGACAGTGACTCATTCTCACAATAGCAGCCCTGCTGTTGTTTCTACCATTACCAACCCCCCCAGGACTGCTCCACTTAGGAAACCAGAACCGATACTAATTGGTCTTTTGAGAAACACCCTTGGGGGGCTGGACTTTTCTTATTGAACAACTGATGTTTTAGTCCCATTTGGGAGCCGGAGAATATACAGTAGGTGACGGCACAAATAATTTGGAATTATAAAAGAAGTGCAAACATCTTTAATCTTTAGTAGGCTCTCAATAAAAATACAATGCTGATAATTTATCATATCTATAGACAAAACAACCTGACAGGGCAATTAGCTGCTTCTGGATGAATCATGTCCAAACAGTAGCTTTACTACTTCTGTCTCTCCTTGGAATTAAAAAAATACTTACAGTCAAAGTGAAAGAAGATTCTGACATGCTGATCAGCTAAATTGCACAATCATAACTGTGACACAGTAGTGACAGCTGTCGTGTAACAAAGGCAGAACATGGCATCTCACCAGAGGAACTCTTTGCAGACAGAGCAGAAAGTGGGCTGGCCAAAGAAAGTGGCGGAGAACTCATGGTTCTTGATGAAGTGAACCTTGGGCTGCTTGAAAGCTCCTCTCCTCCTGTTGAGGGTTGTGACTCCATCCTCGGGAGATGCCTTCACTGATGGCTTACACGCTGCTGAGGGGCGAGATGTACGAGAATTTACAAATCAAACTACTGTGTTTCTGTTCAAATCTACAGACAAAGAGTACAAGGCAAACTTGTTTATCATAAAACTTTATAGTGAAGAGTTAGCTGAATCCACTTTTCATTTGCTTCCAAAGGCAAATAATGTTATATAAGGAATGCAGTGAGCAGGGAGTCTTTTTATTTATTTAGTTAACCAACCAATTTTTTGAGCCGATGACCTTTATTGATGGTCTTCAATTAACATCACAGTGGGAATTATCATAAATCAGTCATCAGCCATAAAAGACAAGGGCTATTTAGTCAAAAAGCTATGCTAGCTGGAGAAGGAGGCCACGGGCGCTGCTGGTAAATAAAGGGAAAAAGCAGAAAAATGCCCTCTCGGAAAAACGGCTCCAGTTGACGCAAGTCAGTGGGGTGGGGTCAAAAATCACCCAGAGAAGACAACAAAAAAGAGGCGTGAGAGAGGTAAACAAAGAAAGCAGAAACTCTGGAAGAGATAAGGAGAGTATGTGGGTGGATGGGAGGGAGATAGGGGTGGGACAGAGGAACAATTCAAAAAAGGAGTGGCCTTAAAGTGACAATTGATAGACAGGGAAAAGTGGCAAGAGTGATGAGGTGAGGGAGACAAACTAGTTTCCTCTCTGCCATTCTACTGACAGATGTTTATGTTTGGACAGCGCTTCACTGAGTCCAGCCAAGAAAGTGGGAGTGAGACAGAGGGCAAGAGAAAGACAGACAGCGTCAAGGGCTGTTCACACATGCCTAAAAATACTCTGGGCTGCTTTTCAGGAAACCTGTGGAGTGTGTAGGAGCTGATGGAGTGGGGAGCTCTTTCATAACAGTAGGCACATCTCCCTCTCATGACCTTGTCCAACCCTCAACAGTGAACCCTCACTGTGCTACTCCCACGCAAGAAACTCCCCCTTCACAGAACCAGTTTGTAAATCTCACCCGGTCCCCTCCATGTTGGCAGTGACTACCATAAGCTGGGTTCCCTGTCTGAGGTGCAAAGCTGGCAGCTGAATACAGATTTTTTTGCCAGCCAGCATTACTATGCTTCACTTCTTCTTCTGACAGCTGAAGTGAAACTAAAATGGCTTTTTTGGGGGGGCTAATAATGATAGCGATAAGATTTTATGCATGGACAACCAGTGGTGGATGTGTAAGTGGCCTTTTTATATTTATAAAAAAGAAAATCCTTATGTTTCAATGTTTCCCTTTCATTTTCTGACAGGGTAGAAAACTATTTGAAATGAGATTTTAGACCACAGACATCTAAAACTCTTCACTGATATTCTGTAAGTTAGCTTAAACTATGTCCTAGAGAACCGATTAGTATACTGTATCAAGAAAAAGGTGTGTTTACACTTCTTGTCACATATGTTGGACTAGTCACTCAAAGTAAAGCCAACCCTAAGGCCAAATTCCTACATGACCTTCAAGTACTGTTACAGTACACTGACTAGATGGCCACACCTGTAGTCACCTGACAAGCTCAATGTGAGAGATGTCACCAGCATGCAGATTACACCTTAACAGCTTGACGTAGACGGTTTATTGCAGGGCAGTTGGTCAGAGAGGTTTACATTAACTAACATATTAAGCTGCAGTTGACTCCGTAAAGTGCAGGGAAATTAACATCAGATGAGGATCCTTTCTGCCAGTAGAGGGCATTGCATATCAGCACTGCGTGAGAGTGATTTTCTGAGAAAGAGTGAAGGGAGAGGGAAGGAAAAAGAGGTGGGGGGGAAGGGGATCAGTAGACTATCGTCTTACAAAAAAGGCACCACTCCCTGGTGGTCTAGTGGTTAGGATTCGGCGCTCTCACCGCCGCGGCCCGGGTTCGATTCCCGGTCAGGGAATACAGTTTTTATAAATTCCCCTGTAAACATATTTTCTTACTGGCCTCCTTACTTAAGTGATGTGGTCCAACTGGGACACACAATTTTCTGCCAAACATGGAAAAGTTTTGATTGTTTCACATGAGAGATTTCTGTCTCTGCTTTTTTTCACTGATTTGAAACGGGCTATGTGAGCTTTGAATAAGATGAAACAACATGTTTCCAAGTGCTAATTAGGATTTAACAATATTTGAGTCTAAACGTCATGACAGTTGTGGGGTTGCTTGCTTAAGTTTCAAGGTTATCGTTTTGAGAGCCCAACTCAGCAGTGAACTTCAACATATTTAATATTACAGAAACACACTTATGAACTTTTTTTGAAACTAAAGTTTTACCTGCATCACTGTCCTCCAGGAAAAACTGCACAGCTATCTGGACCTTCCCCGAAGGATACAGGTCCACCCAGAACTCAGTACGTCCGTTGTTTTTGGACTTCTTACAGCGTTCTGCCAGTACAGACACACCCACCGTGGCCTTGGCCAATGGCTCCTCAGTGCTCTGCATGAGGACCACTTCTAGGACACGCCCCTCATAGATGTGAGCATCAAAAGTGGACTTCCAGTCTGGATACATGGTGGGCTTCCTCTGGATCAAGGTCTTTCCTCGCTCTGTGATAAGACACTAGGATCAACTTTTGAAAGAAAATACTTGTTTTTTACATTTTCACTCTCAAAGAACCTGAAGATGGTAGCGTGGCAGTTTGTATGCAGACTTTTGAGCCCAGCAGATGGTGACTGTTAAGACAATTAAACTGGGGACGTGTCGTCTCCCTCTGCACTGTGCCACTCCCCTGTCTAAATGAAATTATGATTGCACACGTGCATGTGTGCATCTGTACATACCTGTGTTGACAGACTCCTTCATCTTGATGGCACAGATGGGAGGGCCAGACAGAGAAGGCAGAGCGCCCACGTCATAAGCGTTGAGGGCGATACGCAGGAAGGGTGCCATGGTGACCACTCACCTAAGCCTCCTAGAACAGAGACACAGACTGGTTAGGACATCTCATTTCCACATAAAAACACGCTCATCTTGTACTTGCATTGCTCATGGTGTGCATGTGAAACGAGAAGGAAGAGAGTCAGCGCTCTCAGATGGGAACTACAGAGGAAGCAGAAGTTTCCAACTCAAGACACAACTTTGGAAATTACCTGCCAGTAATGAGGGAAGAGGGAATAGAGTGGTAATCCTTATCTGAGAGCAGGATGATAGAATGAGACAGAGGGTGACAAAGTCAAAAAGATCAAATTTCTAAAACTAACAGAAAGCCCCAGTATTAGTGTAAAAGACAAATGTTAACAGATAAGCAGAAGAGATTCTATGCAGCTTTAGTTGACTGAATATATATACATATATATTTGTTTTCTGTAAAAAAATTGTTCAAAAATGTTCATAGCATCATCAATGTATCAGAGCATTGCCAACACAAGAATCAGCCCTGGCGATTGTGAGTGGACAAATGTGTGCTACTTTTAATCTGGGGAGGAGATACTGCTAGTTCAGCTTTGTTTGGTTAAATTTGAGCTCTTTAGTATTTTCTTCTGTTGGTAGTATGGAGTAAAGCTCTAAGACTGGTCAGTCAAAACACCTCACCATTCTACTGCCTTGTTGCCTAGACTAGACACATCTGAAAAATGTGACATTACGCTAACATGGTCAAAATACCTACTTTAAGTCATATTTTAAGATATGGACCCTCTTTTATATATTTGTTGTGCATTAATTCAGATTTCTGTTTTACATTCCTTGAAAATTAAAATGTCCTAAAGAGGAAACCATGCTACACCTCATTACAAACGACAAAAACCTGAAGACAGTTTGCAAAAGTGCCCATCCGCTTGCTTCATTTAGACTGAATTGCTCCACTGGCAGATTTGTTCAGTACTGCTCTCCACATGTTCCATATACTTCCTCTTAGAGCGGTTCTTGAGGAGTTTGTACAACAGTCTATAGAGTCATTCTTTATCTGCTCAGCTGACCAGCCCCCTTCTATACATCTTAACACAATTATTACAAAGTATCGTGGTAGAGTCTCAGTATAAAGCATAATGTTAATCTTCACAGGTATCTATATTTTAGATGTTATAAATTATAAAGTAAATACAATAACTAAACACATACTGTATCTACATACAAAGATATATAATATTAAATTTATCAAATATAATGCAGAAACTATATAATGGTCCTAAAGCATCATGCAAGATTTAGTTACTTGAAAGACATACATGTTTTCTGTAGGAGCAGACAGTATCAGTAGGACGCCACAGAGCTAAGCATAGTGTACCAGGAGGACGAACACACAACAGAGTTCAGTAAATCAGTGATCTTGAATAGTGAACTGTCTTGCTGTTGACACAATAGCTAAAGCTAGAGACACTTCCCCTCAATGGGCCTTGTAATAATAGAGATTACAAAGCGGTCAGCCAGTCAAGCCTCATGTTGCATAAAGGAACTGTACTAACAAACACTTTCTGAACCTTTGATGTTACCAGGACTGTTTCACACCACAGTCACACAGATGCTACGTCACAGACTAGCAGGACCCAGAGGGCATATTAGCCTACATCCTAATTCTCAAAGCAGCAATACAATCTCACAGAATTACTTCAAGAATTTCCACACAGCACTTTTTGTGAGCTTTTAAGTTCCTTAACTTGATCTCTTGAAGCTTTAGTTTTTTGCTCCATTAACATAATCTTGGTTTAATAGTCATTTCAGAGACATGGCACACCTGTGGTTTGAGGCAAACAGCACCTAATTTTAAATGCACAATGATGTTTAGCTGCTCTGTGAAATTACCTTTCTGTGCAGTAATCTCTAAAAGCAAAATGCACAGAGACATGTCCTTCCTTTAAGCTTGAGCATGATTAGGTACATGAAACTCCTGGACAGGAATGTACAGTGGCCTCCCTGCTTCTGCTTAAATAATTCATCATTCACGAGGAGACAGGTTTTGTTTGTATCTTGATGCTTTTCACGTTGCTCAAATGTATTATGCCTGATATATAAACATGAATTCTGCTCAGCCTATAAGTGTAGAGTAGCTCCTATTTTGAACTTTGGTTGCATCCAGATCACCTTTTAGTTCCTCTGCTGAATACCACTGATTAAAAATGCAGAGTTTTAGAGAGGGAGCTTTCGGCTCTTAAGCATTTTCTTGCTGTACTTGCTGTTGTAAATTTTTTTTTTTTTAGAGGAGTGGAGATCTCCTTTTTAACATCCACTGTTTTTCTTAAATCCCCATTGGGAGCTGCTTAGCACTACAAACCATTACTGTACCCGCACTGGGAAGGTCTCAGGTGTGAATGTTTTGGCGAGTGTAATTGTGTGCAGCTGTACATAATTCCTGATAAACCAACTCTCTCAGGGCCGTACAGAGGAAGGCTTGTGATCTGGAGGTTGCTGGTTTGATATTTCAGACGAGCAAGAAACGAGCAAGAAAAATCAGGGGTGGGAGGTGAATGACAAACAGTGATGTCGCAGTAGCCATCACTACGACTCAATGGCTGAGTCAACATGCATTTTAAAACACACACCAATTATGAAACCAAAAGCCTACACAGAGTCATCATCCAGGCCTGTTTTATTCTGAAATCACAAATGCCTGTCCATGTGTTAAAAATAGTGGATGTTAGAGGAGATCTCCACTTAATTTTTTGATGCATACAGTAACTTTGTGTGATTTTATTATTTTATTTTTTAAGAGCATGCTCTCTTAAATAAAGCTTATAAGTATATAAAAAAAGTCGGATTAAGATGGACAATACAAGAAAACTTTGTGTGTATAGGTATATTTTGGCATGCATTTCCAGCTTCAGCTATTCTCCTCACGGTCTCCTCTGACTTGGGAACAACACATCTCTGTTGTTGACGCTGGAAGCTTTGTGTGACCTTATGAAATATCTGTCAAGGATCTAAAGATTATTTAAAGAAGCCACTTTTTTTGAGTGAGGTCAGGAGGGTCGACAAACTGTTAGAGCTCTCACAATACTGCCCACGCATGCACATACACAGACAGACACACATACAAAAACAATATCAAACAGTGTCATTGGGTTTGACACATATTGAAATATATTAAAAAATATAGCGTATAAATTTTTACAGCCCGCTTCTAGTTTACTCTCTGCTTTACACACATACTCTCTGATGTACACATACACAGACACTGCTAGACAGAAAAGGGAGCCTTGTTTCCCCAGAGAGAGTGGAAAAAATGAGCACATGCAATTGGGGAAGGGGTGGGTAGAGGAAAAGAGCAAGAGGGGAAGGGAAAAAAAGATAGACAACACACTGTAAGGCAGGCTAGTGGACATGAGGCAAAATCAGACTCAATGATATAACCAGATTTGCCTTCACTGGATCCAGACACACAAAAGCGAGCTTCAAGTGAGAAGGATAATGTTCATGAGTGTGTGTGTGTGTGTGGCCTCAAGGAGCTATTTAGCTACTCTTTGGTATGTTTTGAGCTTTTGTCCTCCACTGAAAGGTCTGCGAAAAGCCAGTAAATGTACAGCTGGACTACCTGCCTGTGGTGTACGTGTTAACATCGTACAACACAAAATAATTCATTAATTATACAGTAAATGGAAGACGGCACAGAATGTGGAAAACATGACAAGTACAAGACATAAGAAACTAAGGCATGCCATTAAATGCCACTTGACTGGACACGAAAATTCCTGTTATCCATCATATCAGCTGAGAACATTTAAGGAGTGTTCCTGATCCCAAGTATAGGCTCTGTGTTACTTCAAAACCAGTGTTTAATAAAGACAAATCCTGGAATATTTAATCATGTGATAAACAGGGCAGCAGAAAACATGTTTCAGTAATTAGCTAGTATAATATGTAGATTAACATACAAAGAGGAAACGAGCCTTTAGTTTACACCACACGTACCAAACACAACACAATAGCAGAGACAGAGATGCAGACTCAGAGTGTCGACAAGAGTCAGACTATCATCAAAGGTCATACCATCAGAGGTTTGGTATGCACTGAATGAGAAGAGATGTCATTTAGTGGAAGAAGTGATCAAGCAGGTTTAGCAGGTCAGGGAGCTACTGTGTGTCAGCCTTTCGTCAGCATGTCTGAACAACGACAGGTGCAATTATGCAGAAAATAACAACAAAGTTTACTTCACATAATAAACAGGAATCATAATCATTTGCAACAATTCTTCTCCTGTCAGCCATAAAGCTGTCTGCAGAACAGCAGAAAGGGATTCCTGAGTCCTGTACAAAGACACATTAATTCTACAGTGTGAATGTTTGGTGACAGCACTGGTGAAGGGTTAACCCTTACTCACCCATTCGCCACACAGAAAGATTTGTGTACATACATCAAAAGGAGCATGCATTGTGGTTGCTTACATCTGTACTCATTTAACAATGTATACTATACATAGTCCCACGTTTTTAGTACAATGCAGCGTAACACAGATCTTAAAAACATGTAGACAAGACAACAGTGTAATGTTGTTGTCTGGCCATTGTAGTCAGTTACCTGACCTCAAACCCACTGAAAATGTGTTTCACTTCCAGATGAGAGGCAAAAGCACCTGCAGAAGCAAGAAGTGTGTCTGGCTGCAGTACTGGCCTGTTAAAGCATCACAAGCGTCTGCTGATGTCTATGGGTTGTAAACGTCAAACAGTCACAGATTGCAAAGGAATCAGATATTAAATAAGATGACTTCAATTAAGTTTATGGTAACTTATCCATTTACATCCGGCAACATCTAGTGACACTTAGGGACTTTCTGAAAAGGCTTTAGCTACTGTCCACTGGAGTAACTGTTTACAGCGGTTCCACAACAATTTTCAACTACATCCTGAAGTTTGAACATGGACCAAAAGTAGTTCAGTCATATACTAGGTCTTTCCACTTCTACTATGACATCTCAAAAAGGTCTATATGAACTTAGATTTTAATACCAGGGTTTAAACGATCAGGTTTAAATTCTGGTGATTTAACAACAGCAGGCCTTTCTCATGGAAGACATCTGAACATGATGGAAAATTACAAAAAAAAAAATAAAAGAAAAGGCTGAATTACATTTAGCTGCTTTGGTTCCGAGATCCTGTCATTGTGAATGGCTCAATGTCACACTGTCGTGGTTTATGGAGGTACTTGAACAGAACCGAGCCATTGTTATTAGCCATTGTTTGTCTACTAAGAAAGCAAATCACTGCCATTTTAATTTGAATTACATCAGCATCTGCTTTTGAATTTTGACACTGATTCACTAATGAATACTTAATTTAAATATCAATTCATTTATTCAACTGTAATATTTGACTTATAAAACTATCTTTCTGAATTAAAATGGTCTCAAGGGATTATTTTAGGGATCTCAAATTCAGTTCGAAAATTCAAAACATTAATACTTAACTAATATTCAAAAGCTATAGTCAAGTTGCTCTATTTCAGTAAGCTCAGTTCTTATAATAGGTGGTAGCTGTATCTGCCTCAGAGATGGATGATAACCTAGAGCAATGAAAACTGGCCTAGCAAGATGCTAAATAAAGGTAGAAGATGAAGTAGGACACAGGTATTAGATCAACCTGTTCTGAATTGTCAAGTCCTGCTAAACTTAACCAGAAACATGTCACAGCAATTACAAGGTTACCTAAAGCATTGTGAGGGAATATCAGGTTTGAAGGTTGCTGGCTCACTTACTGAACGTGCTGTTGAGCAAAACCAGTAAGTATTCGACACATTCCTGTACTGCACTGTTTACCATGATATAGCTGGTAAGTAAAATAAATATGGAAAATATGGAAAAATGTGAAGGAAGAAGGAAAGAGTGCCGCATGCTTTCACCCCACATGATCTAATTATTTTTTAGTTGTAGAACAGAAGAAACTTTCATGTCCCACAGTTACTTCAAGAGATTGTGCTGTTAACACCCAATGACAGAGAGAGAGGGGGGAGAGTGCAAGGCTCAGTGAAAGACACACATGTCCACAACAGGCCCAGAGCAGCCTGGCTGGATGGAGCTCGGCCAGTTGGTGGCCTAGCAAATTAGAGCTGAACAAACATGCTGCACATGATTATAATGAATGTGCGCATGGTCAGAGTTGGGTAGGCCACACTCGCGCCTAAAGCTAACAACCTGGTGCCATGACTGTGTGTGTAAACATGCACTGCATCGTGAAACTGCTCTTTATAATAGCTCGAGGAAAAACAATCCATCCACGTTAGAAATTAAACAGTGATCATGGAAAAAGCCTGTTCCTAAATGTGATAGAACTGTTGGTTGTACAGCAGGCACCTCAAGAGTACATGCAGTACTGTGCCTGTCAAGTCTGCACAGTCATCTAAATTTGCTTTTTCAGTGACGTTTTTGGAGGTTTTCTATCTTCATCTGTATCCACATCTGCACCCAAATATACACACATACAATTCATGTCAAACTGCCCATGCCTACAATAATTTGGCAACCAGTTATAGGGAAATGGCATGAAACATCAAAAAACAATTGAATTACTTTTTTGTGAGGTCAACCAAACATGTGCCTCCAAATATAACCTCGTTGGTGAAGGTAATAACATCGTAGGGTTACATTTGAGTCCAATCAATCACTGGATTTTCTTTTATATTCCCAGTTTTGATAGACAAATTCATGCTAAAGTGTAATTCTCACAAAACTTTCCTTAATCCACAAGTCTTTCACTGAAGCATGATGGCTTGTATTATTACCGCATTAACCCTGTCTCAAAAGCACACAAGTGTACTTGGGCGCACACACACACACACTAATAACCTTGAACAAAGCAGCCTTTAATGAATTTCAGTGGAGACTGGCTTGACAGAATCAAAGCCTTCCTTTCTTTCACTACCTCACCAAGGTTAATGTCTAACACCCCTTCCCCAACCACACACACACACACACACACACACACACACACACACACACACACACACACACACACACACACAGAGGTTAAATCAACAGGCAGCATGCTACAGATGCTGTCAGGGGAGACGCCAACACCTTCAGGCAAAGAGAATGAAAATATGTATTTAACTGCCTTATATGATGTTAAATTCTCCATCTCCTCCGTCTCTCGTGCTCTCTGTCTCTCACACACACACACACACACACACACACACACACACACACACACAGAGCACTCAGGTCAAAGTAGGACAGGAAGGAAAAGTGAGTGAGGTTTGGAGAAGAATGAGAGCAGAGCTGAAGCTGACAGTTCAAAGTTAGAGTCAGATGAGTAGGTGGTGTTATACATTTATTCCAGTGATACTGTTAAAATTTCATTTGGTGCCTTGAACTGACTTAAGACCAAATAAATACAAGCTTATCACATGCCTAATGGATGTGAGGACTGACAGTGCACATGGACACAAACCTCAGTGTAGCTGTTGTGGAGTGATAACCTTTTCTGAGTTTCTTTCCCTCTTTCCCGAGTATCACTGAGCTCCCTGGCTCTGTGTCAAACCTGCTATACAAGCATGGAATGAATCCTGTCACGTGTGTGTGTGTCTGTGTGTGCGTGTGCGTGCGTGTGTGTTCTCTCCAAATGCATTAAGAGCGGTGTCCATTTCTGCCCTGATCACAGTTCACAAAGCCTTGGTTAAGTCAAACAAAATAGCATCCGAGCAAGGAGAGCCAAGCAGGATGGTGTGGAGTGTCCACACCATCCTGCTGTGTGTGTGTGTGTGTGTGTGTGTGTGTGTGTGTGTGTATGTGTGTATGTGTGTGTGTAAGACAAAGTGAGAGAGGGAGTCATAGAAGTAGTGACAAGAGACCAAGGGCAAATAATGAGCCAAACTATCATCACCCAGTGCTGATTAAGCAAAGTTCTGCCCAAGGTGTGTGTGTGTGTGTGTGTGTGTGTGTGTGTGTGTGTGTGTGTGTGTATGAATGTGTGCATATAATACATAACAGCAGGTGTTCTCTTAAGGAGAACCACGTCTTACACCTCATAAAAACAGTGTTATGGTGCAGGTACTTTTGGCATGTATGTGTTGTTTCATATGCTATGGAACATAAAGTGGACACAGTTTTTATACTGGGGCTAAATAGTTCTTGTAGATTTTTTTTGCGATATTATGGCCACAAATTATGTCTTAGTTTGATAGTGAAACAAAAATGTTACTTTTTACAGTACAAAACACCCTTTCAGTTAATGAAATAAACAGCACAGCTGCATTTGTGTTTAATGTTGTCTCATCACACAGAATAGTACAACTTTTCCTACTACACAGTGAAGCAAAAAATTATGAAATTTGTGCTTTAAATCAGAAAATATCCAATTAAAATAGATGAATTAGACGAATTACTGATTCAGCTTTCAGTGATTGACTGTTCTGCTGCTCAGTGTTTTGGACACAGATTGGCTTGTATTTAAAAAGTGCACTGGTTCAACATGTAGCTTCAAGTGACTAGTTGATGGTTTTTGATTTTGCTGTACCTTTTCACGCTTACCAGACTCTGCCATTCTGTATCAAAATGAATAATTCATACAAACAAACAAGGTTTAACTTCACTCTAAATACTGTCTGAATTATATGAGCTGGTGATGTGTTTATGTGTGTGCTGTGCTTTTGAGGGATCATCGCTGCATGGACAACTCGTAACTGAGAAGACGTCCCAGCAGTGTCCTCCAAGCGGCTCCTGTGCCACAAGCCAATATTGACACACCAGTAACTGCAGGCAGATAATGTTACCCAGGCTCACAAAGCTGCACTGCCTCCAGAAGATAACAACAAGATGCCGAGTCTTGCCACAAATGCAGAGCTGTGTTACAGTGTGTGACACAAGACGTTCACAAGCAATGGAAGGAATATTTCAAAATAGGATAATTCAGTGTACCTGGGGAGATGACACGTCATGTCAGCTGCTGTAGATTCAGAAGGCTAAGCTGTAAACACAGCCACAAGAATGCAGAGTAATCTTCACACAGACACGTCCCTTAAACTAAACACTGCCATCGCATAACTCCCTTACCATTCTTCATCACCTGGGTGAGGTCAACAATTGGGAAACAAGCCGCACGAAAGACACAATGAGAACGATGTACAACAAAAAGAAGACATAGGGAGGATGACTAAACGGATCTCCAGTTGCTGAACCTGAGTGCAATGAGGGAAGGACCTTTGACATGTCATGCTCATGGACTTCAGTCTCAGGTGAGCAAGGCAAACTGGCTCTAGTACAGGTTAGACCACAATGAGCCAGGTGCTGTTGTTTATCATCTTTATTGTCGTCACAATGACCCTGACACTGGCTCCGTTTCATCAAAACAGAGCAGAAAACAAAGAGCAACCTGGAATTTAATGGAAGTACAGTCCACTAAAACTCCTGCATATATATATATATGTGTGTGTGTGTGTGTGTGTGTGTGTGTGTATATATATATATACACACACACACACATATATATATATATGTGCACACACATCTTGTGACTGATTTACAATGAATCATAACGATGTAAACTACATGTAATGTTCACTAAAGGTGCTGTGTGAAATCTGTGGAGCTCCGTGTTTCTGGACCTCGTTCCTTTCAGGGCTGTTTTATCTATATTTAGCTGTAGTTTCGCTAAGAAATCTCCTTGACTGTATAACTAAAATGCACTGATAAAACAACTTTTGAGCACTAATAGACACAAAAATGTAACATGTAAAAGTAGTACGTTGCTTATGTCAGCCTGCTCTTTCAAAGAAGGTAATAAAGGCGCTTTAAAGGGAAGTTTGTCCCCAAATTTACTACTATAAGAGGAAACTGTCGTTTAACAGTTTGAGGGGATATGATGAATGCTTTCTGCCCTTTGGTCGTATCTTTGGTCTTTAGAACCAATATAAACAAACTCCACCGTGTCAGCTAGCTCCTTTTAATTTTCCACCAAGTTAGCTTAGCTGCTCTGTTGCCATAGGATACAGCACATCGCTAAAGGAATGTGTCCTCCCAGTGAACGGACCGTGGTTTCCCCAATATCAATGGGGACAGTTTTACCACATTAACAGGACCCGCAAGCACTTTAACATGGTTTAACGTAACTTACCTAACTACAACTATATCAGGGCGAGAGAGGGAGACATTCCGCGACAGCTACTCCTCTCATTCCCAAAGCCAGACAGTCATTTTACTACTCCTACTGATGAGAGCCGGGGGCTGCAGTCAAGCTGTGCTTCATTGTGTTCACCAAACACAACCCAAAGCCGGGTGGGGTGGGAGTCAAAGCAAAGACAGGCGACTCTTGACTCCTAGTACCCTGCACGTCAGTGGCGTTGTCCCAACTGTCACACACCGACCTCAAGTTTTCCCAACTACGAACAACTTCACTCGAAACTGTGACTTACCTCTTCCACTGAGCTGCAAAACGTCTTGTTCGTCGCGTTTCTGTCCGGTTCGGTGTTTGAACCACGACTGTCCCTGAAGTTTCACTTCAAAAAATCTTAAACGCGTGTTTAAGGAAGTGTTGGAGTCGGCTGCTGCCCTCTGCTCCTCTGACTGCCGGGCTCTGTACTGCGGCTCTACGGCAGCGCGCGGTGCGGAGTAGTGAATGCGTGACGTCAACCAGGTAAATTCCCAAAGACACACACCACAAATAGAAGTGAGACTACAAAGGTGGGAAGTTCATGCAGTAAACACACGACACGAGTCACACAGTCATACAACAGAATCGAGGGTTATTGTTAAATGTACATTGCAGCCTTTGGCGCCGGCAGAACTGGACTGACAACACTGGAAACCTGATATTTTACACTGGCTTTTCTCACGAGCGATGCTGTGCCTCGTCTTCCCAGGATTCAGTTTGTCCTGTAACACCTTGGTGTGAACCTGACACTGTATCACACGACATATCAGTGTTTAAAAAAGCAGTTTCACACTGAGTATCAGTGTACCCCAACATTTTTCTCCCTCTTGTGAAAAATGTGTGTGCGTGAGAACCAGGAAATCAAAGCAATGAGTAGCCTATGCTCACATAGTCAAGACAGTCAAGTCAGTTTTATTTATAAAGAGCACCAAATCATAACAGAAGTTATCTCAGGGCACTTTTCATATAGAGCAGATCTAAATGGTACTCTTAATGGTACTATTTACAGACACCCAGCATTTCACAACAGGTCTGGTCTATCTCTCTTTCCACCTGTCTCTGTGACACACGCACAGGTTTAGAGAGAATGCAGTTTATAGGACGATCCAAACAGCCCTGAATTTACATACTGGCCCTGCCCACAGTATCTCCATACTCCTACTCCTCCTTCCTACACAAAGCAGACAGATCCACGTGGTGCTGAGTCATCAGCCCACTCCTACCCGACCCCAAGTTTTCCCAACTACGAACAACTTCACTCGAAACTGTGACTTACCTCTTCCACTGAGCTTCCATTTTCTCTATATGACTATAAGAGAAAATGGACCTGTAAATTTAGACAGCCTGACTCAGCTCCTAAAGGGGTATAATTTTAGCTCTAAAAAGGATATAACAATGATGTATGGAATTGGTGACCAGGACTGAATGCTGATAGAAATCACTGAGTAAGCCTGGGGTTACTCATCACCGCCACAAACATTTGGAGCACAGGACAATAGATCTTAACACACAAACAATCTCCCCACCACACAGAAAGCATGGGCACCTGGACACAAATGTGCAGTCAAGCTCATATTTTGATTTGGTAATTTCATAATTTCTCTTAGCTATATTTTGTAGTTGTGACGAAAAGAGTATCACATGCCCACTAATTCCAAAGATTCATCATGTTAGCCAGATGTTCGGTGTAGTCACCCTAAATCTAAACACAAGGAAACAACCATAAAATCCTGTGTGACGGAAAACTTTTTCGACTACTTTCTCTTCCTAGAAGACAAACTGTCTTCATCGATGACCTCATCCTGCACCAGGAGTTGTAAATAAAAATTTCACCCAATAAAATGATCACATACTTTTGATCGTCACTTCTGCCTGCCCCTCCCATTAAATAAAGCCTGCCTCTGGCTTTCCCCACTGATATCCAGTGGACTTGCACTTGAATGACCCCTCCCTGTGTTTTTCTCCTGCCCAACGTTCTGGTTCACCAGGAACTGCATCAGAGTTTAAGTTAGAGATAGCAGTGTCGGCTGAAAGAATTCCAGCTTGAGGTTTTACCTGTTTGTACACTTCAAAAGGGATAAACCTGGGTGTTGCTTGTGTTTCTGTGGGTTATGTAACTTCACTGTAAGAACCCTAATAACATGATGTAGCACAGCATATGCTATATGAAACTACTGGCTTCACATTTGCTGCTTGAATCAGACTTGTGTCCAGGCAGGGGACACAGACGATTCCTGTTGTGATGGCCATTTCTGCCATCCCAGCAGTGCCAGGGCAAACATGAGAGTGAGTAATGAGAGTAACAGACGGAGGGAGGGAGGGAGGGATGAAAAAACAATCCCTAAAAAAGGAGAGAAATGGTCCTTTCATCAAGAGACATGCCACAGACTAAATCTGCCTTACTCTGTGTCCTCATTTCCTTTTTTCCCAGTGACTCTCTGCAGCTTTTTCAATACTTTGCCCCTCTTCTTTGCTTAACTCCTTTTTCATGTTTCAAGACTGAGAACTGTGCGTTTGTTGACAAAGAGAAGTTCAACTGTTGCTTCACTCAAATGGCCTTGAGGTAAACCAGACCAGTTTTTAGACAGATAAGGCTGTCTGAGACCATACATGTCGACATATAACATGAGTTTGGCAAAACCTTGTGTTAGACGTCGGGTTATCTCTCAAAGCCCTTTACTTTCCTGTTTTAAACCACTGCTGGTTTATATATCATAGCTTCCTATCAAGCTATGATATATGTTTTTTTAATATAATATATATATATAGTTAAAAAAACAAAACATATCATATATGTTTTTTTTAAACAATAAAAACATCTACAAGTGTTTTTATTGTCTTTGGTTTAAAATGTTGTGCAAGTTACCGACAGCAGATGACACACTTCTCTTGTGTATGTTCATTGTGCTCAGATGCTTATTTCATACTGTCATTCATACTTATCCTTTATTGTGTAACATGTTCTGCATTAATACTAGTAATAATAGAAGCATTTGACAAGAATAAAGATGAGATGGAACACTTCCTCTTCAAAAATAACCTTCTTACTTTAAAGTTTACAGTGTTGCACTGGAACAAGATTTTAAGGTTACAGCATGGAAAATTTTCTAACCTGACGTCAACGCAAGCTTCTCAGTCACAGAAGAATGGTCCCTTTGACATTCCAACATAGGTCTGATCTTATAACATAATTACAACACTGGTCATTTTATTCCCAATCATATCTCACCTCATTCTTTCACTTAGTCTGATTAGCAGTTTTCTCTGTTTTATTTTGAACCTTTTTCCCTGTGATACAGTGTGTACAAGGAGAAGCTGTCCTTCTGCTATTTTTAGAGGTCCTTTTCTTACAATTTGCAGAGACTACAGAAACTGAAGGCTATTGATTCAAGCATGCAGGCAGTTACCTAATCACTTTCTGCATCTCTGGTTCCCTGGCTACTAAGGGAAAATTTTTGTGAACGCGTTTGTATGTGTGTGAGAGGCCATGTGCCTGGGTTCGTGCTCTCATCAAGACAAGAAGTGGAACATTGTGTCTTTCAAGCGTTTGAAGGAACTGAACAACTTTCCACGCTTTCAATGCTTTTCTCATTTCTATCTCTCTCTTTTGTTACTTCCAGTAAGTATTGGGTCACTGGCACTCCTGGGATCATGCATCTAGAGCAACCCCAATCTTCCTATTTTCTGTTCTGCCTACTTTCTGACTGATGTGCAATTACTTTATCTTTGCTCATCTAGTAGGAAATGATCTCTTGGTCTTTTATCCAGTAACAGTATTCTTGGCAAACACTCTCTGTTTCCTTCCTCATAGACAGCTTTTAAAAAATGATCGATGCCCAAATCAGTTGCGAGGTTTGATCTTTCAAAGGATCATGCTGACTGATAAATTAAAATCACTTTTTTTTTCTTTCTTGGGCCTGCTCTGGTTAACTTGCAGTCATTAATAATTCAGATGGTGAAAAAGAAATAGGCCAAAATATTTTGTGCTGTTTCTTTGTCTCTAAATATTTATGTTAGCCACTGATTTCCTGGCCGCGGTCCACCACTGTCTGACATGGTTGTTTTGGCTCTGTGGACCTCTTTAGTATAACCCATTAACTTATTTGAGAGGGCTTGCATTACCCTGTAGTCTGGCTGGGGAAAAGCCGGGAAAAAATAAGTGCTGAAGCTAGTCTGCACTGGCAGTGGATGGGAATGTGTACTTTACTGGCCAAGTTATATCTACAACAAAGGCATAGCCAATATGTCACCTTAATTTGATCTAAAATTAGAGTGTCTCCCTTGGGATTAGTCAGTGTAGTGAAAGTTGATTGAAGTCAGTGCTGTCAAATTCTGATCATGCATGACTGATATACTTGAAAAGGCTAAACAAATATCTCTTGTTTTTAGAGGGGGCATTATCGTCCTGAAATTCTATATATAGATGCTCACAAGAGACTACGAGAGACATCACAGCAACATTTGGCTGACACTCTAAGCAGATAATGTCCACTATGGACATGTCGCTGTTATTGGACACAAACAGAGTTAAAAAGAGTCTAACAAACTGTTTCCAAAATCAAATTATGCATATGGACTGTAAACTGCACATTAATACATTAGGCCCAGAACCAAATAAATTTGTGTCCATTAAAATATTAGTCAAGCAAGAGGTTTGGCTTGATCAGTTAGTTTACTGTCAGTTTGGTGATGTATGCCATTCCTTTCAGGAGCAGATGTGAATTTAAAGTGTCAAAGACATTTTTCAAATATATCTGTCAAACTGAGTACTGGTTGGGTCGGATTGCACAGATACTACACGTTGTGATGCCATCCTTACCTTCAGGCAAAACTAATCGCAGTACGGAAAAAATCCTGAAACATCCAAAGATATCTAATGCATCTGTTAAGTATATGTCTGCAGAGTATACCTGCAGTATAAAGGGGGACCCCTGGTAGATCATCACACTACTAGCAAATGCAGACATTGTTCTCTCTCCTTTCTGTTGTAGTTTTCTGTTCAACTGTTTTCAATACGAATAATGTTTTTATTCCTAATGAACAGAAAATAGAAAATGCTAATGTAATGCTATTTCAACTTTTGTAATTTTTTGCATCTTATTAATGTTCTCTGAAATCTGTTCACTCAAACATCAGGTGAACTCTGGTGAGCAAACAGAAATGCATAAGGAACTCTCAGGTTTTCGGTCATCAGCAGGTCCGCTTCGGTTCAAAATGAGATCTGTTTGGCATGATATGCTGCTGCCCCCTGCTGGATAGAAGGGACTTTATCAAACTGGTTTTGCCAATACCACAAACAATGGAGACACGTAAAGGGTATGTACTCATTTCACAAATAAGCCAATATATATCAAGCAGGGGATAAGCACAACATGAACACCTGTCGATGCATAGTAACAGCCCTTCTGCAGTTGTGTCTGCATTTGTGAGGCTCAGAATTCTTGAGATAGGATCAGGCAGCCCATACACAACCAGCAAAAAGGGGTATAGTTATACATGTGTTCATGTTATTGCATCCAACCAATTTATGTTTTATAACTTATAATAAAGAAACAGATTCATGTGTAAAAACAGTCAATGCACTACACTGAAAACACACTAGGCAAACATTTTAAAGGAGTTTATTTTCATATGTATCTATATACATTAACATTTACAATGCACTATATGCAAGAGGTACAATCCATAATAACACTATAGGTATGGCCCATAAGAAACAGGTAGAAAAGGTGAACAGTACGTGATGAACAATGGTGTGCTTTAGAAATAATGCAGATTGACAGGGTGCAGGGTTCACATGTGGTACAGCTGCATTGTGAATGGAGCAGAAAACGCCTTTAGGTGGGTTATTTAAGAGAAACTGTGGATGTCTGATTATGTTAGAAGAATAGAAAAGAGTGAAACTTCAGTGTCTTTCCTACTGCTGAAGACATGAGCGGCTCAGATGACTAACAATGAAATGTTACTGGTAGTTTGACAGTGGCTTTCTTCAGCAGTTGCCATTAATTCCAAGTGGTTTAAATTGTAGTTACATCCAGCAGTGTATGTACAGCATGAAAAAGGCATTAATAAAAATGGCACAATAGTATATTCTTATGTTACTGAACAGTAACTGAACTGTCGGAAATACAAGAAGGTTAAAGTTTATAAGACTAGATTTAAAAAAAAGCAAATGTTATCAAGGTCTCTGCTGGAGACATGACAGTAGTACAGTACTGTGATAACATAAAGACGAACGAGGAATACAATTTCATTTCAGGCACATTCATCATCAATTGTAAATTGCACTGCATTCAACTGGAAGAAATCAAATGGCACTTCAGAACTGTACGACAAATTCTGAGAGGATTTCAAAACCTACAGATTTGGATTCAAAGCATTGTTCAAAGTTTTCATCATTATAGAAGATCTGGTGAGTGGTTGTCATGCTAAGGGCCATTTCATATCTTTGTAATCCAATACAAGAGTAAGACTGTGTAAAATGCCACAAGGAGTATAATGTACACACACTATGATGGTTAAAATGACCTCTTACTCAGAACATCGCCTAACACTATTTCTATACAAATAAATCACATAATTCACTTCAGTATCTGCGGTGTATACTTCACAATATATATTCAGAATACCAAATATCTCTCTTAAACGGTGGAGAATATTTTCTCTTTTATGAGCTGTGAAAACTACAATGGACCAGAGTTTGTTTTCGATGTTTTTGCAAAGTAATGTTGAAACGGTCTCATGCATAACAACAAAAGATGTGATGTGATGTTCTCCTGCCGAACCGAAAGAATATCTTAATAATCCAGTGGACGCTCTGGTAAAAGACACCAAAAGAGATCAAAGTTGGAGCAGCTGCAGATTTTGGGGGATGGCTCTTGTAAAAAAAAAAAAAAAAAAAGAGAAATAGAGGGTATAAAAATTTCTTAGACTCTTAGATGAAACAGTTGATGTGTCCAAGCTGCTCCTGTGAGCTCTGAGAGTTTTCTTATGTTAAATCATACTCTAACAGGTTTCCTCTACTTCTCTCCACATGGTAGCATCCCCCTCTGACGCTCCCCACTTTTACCTTCCCACCACTGGGTGGCAGCCTTGTCTAAGATGCCACTGGTGATTATACTGACATGTAATATTCCACAACAGGCCCAACATGATGAATCATTGCTGATAGTCTGAGTTCAGATGCAGCAGGTAGCTATGTTGTGTTCCACAGAGGAGTTTTAGCAGTCACAGACAGGGTTTGTTCCTTTAACTTAGCAGGTGCTATAAAACGGTAGCCTCCTCCATGGCATTTACCCATCTGAAAAACAAGGAGAGGAACATTAGACTTAAAGAGGCACTCGACCAATTTTAAATGCCAAAGTCACATAACTAGTCACAGACAGAACTATTTACACTTGAAAACAGCTAAATAATGTCCTCTTTGTTCAGCTTGGGCTTGGAGACTGTAGGGTCAAAATATGGGCATTTCTTTTTGGAACTTGACCCATTCCAAGGATCAGAAGTGCTGATGTCCTCAAATTTCATGGAAAGTGTCCTATTAAAACTGGTACACAGCATTAAAAACATACAACTCACTTTGTTCAGATCAATTTTACTTAGTATTTTATTCAGCTGATTTTTGAGCCTAATACCTAATACTCATATCAGTATTTGGGAGTTTAAATAATCTGGTAACAATTTCATCAGTTGATGGTGTATTTTTTTTTTGTACTTATACAAACTATTTTGATATGGATCCCTTACATTTCTTTGTTTTTCATTTCTTTCTTTCTTTTTTCTTTTTATAATTGTGACCAAGATACATACTGAGGGGAGTATTTTACAGCTGAAAAATCAAGTTGTTCTACTTGCTCTGCTGTAAATAACTTTTACTTGTTGGCTTTGTCAGGAAAGCCCTGAGCTAAATAAGCTGATAGAAAGCAACAAGCTGATCCAAACAAGCTGTCGACAGAAAATATGATAATTGGTGCCTTTTGTACAGTTAAGATTCATTTGGAAGAGATAAACAAAATTGCCCTTGACAATTTGACTGGTTATCAGCAGTGTAGGGATGCCACAAACTGCCACATATTTATTACAATCAAGCAAGTGTCTGAGCCTCTTGTCATCTTTCACAGATACAGACTTTACAGGTGTCAGATTAACACTTTTTACCAAAAAATCTCACCATCTTTTTTATGATATACAGGTCATATGAGAGAGTAAAGATCTGTGGAGACACAGCACTATACACAGAACAGTTCATCCTCAGCCTGCTGTCACACATACCACATACCACAAATGCCAACCAAGAAGCCCTTTACAGCTCCCTGGTGGTCTAGTGGTTAGGATTCGGCGCTCTCACCGCCGCGGCCCGGGTTCGATTCCCGGTCAGGGAATGTGCTTTTAACGGCTCAAAAACCATGACTACATTGAGAAAGGGCCAGTGCTGACCTGCGTGCAGTGTGTTGATCATCTGCCCTGAAGGTGTAGTAGAGTGTTTTCTTGTGGTAGAGATGGAACACGTTGCTGCTTTCCTCTCCCTCTGGCCTCTCAGTCAGCTTGACGGTGAAGCCCTGCAGAGGTAGACTCTCTGAAGCCACTTTATCCTGAGGAGACCAGAAACATCAAACAGACATACCAGTTAAGAACAGCAATGTTGCTGTCAGCAGCAATATGCAAATAATCAGTGTTTCATGCTTCAAGAAGAAAAAGCAGTGCAACACTCAGATGCGTGCTTGTCAAAAGAAAAGGAGAGAGCACAGAGAATCCCTTGATTAGTCACATAAAGTCTTCTGCCCTGGAGGAAAAGCTAAACGCTGGAAACATGTGGGTTAAACAGCTCTGCACTATATTAGCCAGAAGTGAAGAGGAAGAATAGACAAAGGTTGTGAGGAAATGCCTTTGTGACAGAGTGATCATGACAGTGTGTAAGTGTCTTGGGGCTGGTGTGGGAGACTCTGTGCCCCCTCACCTCACGGGCTGTGAAGGTGTAGAGCACCTTGTCTTTGAGAAGGAACCACAGCCGCTTCCACTTCCTCTTGCTCTTCTTTCGGCGCTGCAGGCTGCCGCTCATGGTGGAGCCCTCCACGCCAAGCGACACCTGATGAAATTCACAATATATTAGACACAAGTTAACAGACACATGTGGACAGATACAAGATGTGGACAATATAACTGGAATCCCTGAACATGAGAATCACAAATCTGGTATTGAATACAGGACTAGGATGTTATTAGTTTCCTGTTCTTCTGTCCTGAAGATATACACTGTAATTTCCCAGCTTGGGATCAATAAAGTATATCTATCTATCTATCTATCTATCTATCTATCTATCTATCT
>JBBMJY010000018.1:7245662-7258405 GCA_037833715.1 Toxotes lorentzi
CACACACACACACACACACACACACACACACACACACACACACACACACACACACACACACACACACACTCATGCACGCTGCCTCATAATGAATGTCCGCCTTGATGTCTTAAACAGCCCCCTGTGTGCGCACAGAGTAGACGGCTATTAGAAGACCAAAGGTTAACAGAGTTACCCAGTGGACTACATCTCCATTCAGTCACACTCCTTCTTCATGAGATTCACACCTCACCCCCACCACACACACACAGACCATCAGCCCCACTGGGTGGGCTGGAGAAAGCACCTACAGCCCATTACTCATGGTTGACCTCAGCGAAGACAGGTCAGCCTGGTGTGGGCTCCTGGGTGATGCTGGGAAGTAAAGACAGCTGGAGGGATGGGTCTTCTTTGAACTCCTTCTTAAGCTCTGAGTTATTCCTACAGTCCTATTAAGGGGAATTCTTTCATACGCCAAAGAAAAGCTCTGTGCCGGGGATTCTCACCTTCACCTTTTCACCTTCAGCCATCAACAGAACAATCTTAGAAAACACGCCTTTTGTACTGTACTGAAGGGTTATGTCCAATTCATACTTACACCTCCCAGAAAATATAAAATGCTAAAAAACAGTTGTTCTAAATGTTTAAATTGGAATAATTTCTTCTTTAAATTACATCTCATTTGTCTTGGATAGAAAGTCTCAGTCTTTAAAGTTGCTTTTCTTGGATGTTGTGAATATATCTTTACTAATGCAGCCCATTTTTCTCACAGCAAAATCCCAACTATACTTTGGTTGTTATTTAGCTCCATTCAGCTTATATAACATTACCGTATTTAAACCTTTGAATAAGAGTTTTTGTAATATGTAAAATGCTTTCACAAAACCATTAAGGCAATGCTATTATGCCAGGTGAATGTAATGTCTTTTATAACACGGCAAAGTTAAATCTACCGTGTCAAATTCAGTGGAGGACACAGGGACTTTCTGTGAAAAGACCTATGTACCACTAATCTCCTGTGAATTTGATGATGCCTGTAATATGTAATTTAAATGAGCTAAATATGGAGTATTAAAATATATAGCAGGAGAAATCAGACAGGCCACTTGTACTGGCACTATTATAGCAAATAGGAGTAGATGAATAGGTTCATTAGCTGGCTAGCTATATAAGATTTTGATACTAATAGGGGGATTAAGAGGACGGGAGCAGTTTTAAATTGTTTGGTGCTTTTAGTGATGATGATTACATTTTGCTTGTGGCTGCCGTGCTGCTGCTGCTGATGTGACAGAGTGTGATGAAGTGATTTGTGAAGATGCTGGCGCTCTGACTGCTGCTGCTGCTGCTGCTGCCTCACCTGTGATGTGATAGAAGACAGCTTTTGATAATAATAACCCCGCACCATGTGACAGGCTGTGATTCAGGGCCACATATGCAACAGTTTCACAACCTCTTCTCACCTGTTTTCAGTTGATGTATCCTCTGTGCCACTGTACCATGCACTTTGGGGTATGTGAAGCGAGAGGAGACATTCCTGACAAACTGGAGCAACAAAAACAGCAGACCTGGCATTCCTGAAGGGACCACACCTCATCTTGTTGTTCAAGGGAGAGTCTGGGAACCTCCACCCCACCACTCTGACCCCACTTCTCCACCCTTCATCCTATCTGTTCCCCCCCTGTCTCCACCTCCCTGCCTCCCGCCAGAGCCCTGCCCTCATCCTGCATTTCCTGTAAACAGGCTGGTGGGAAGCTCCTAGGCTGGACACTTCCTCCCCGGGGATGACCTGGCAATGACCTCAGAGCGCCTGGCACCAGGCCTGGTTAGCCAACGACACGCCCTGTCCACCACCTCGCCACACAGCCACCACCCAGTGCAACAATGTACTTAAGATGGCTCCCTCATCACTACTAACGCTAACATAACAGTGGGTGGAGGAGCTGTTTTAGAGGCCATGGCAGGGCTTTGTCATCACTCTGAAGAGGTTCATGTTGGACTGTTTGAAGTGAAAATGATACCAATGGGTAAGCTAGGGATGTATAATTTTCCATACATTAGCAGTTCCTTACTGAACATAACACTTCAGAAACTGTTTACAATGTGCACAGGGAAAACAGCACATCAGCATTACTGCTGTAAGTCTACCTGGAACTGTTTAATGTTGACCTAAAGAACATTTTAATGGTCTCTAAGTTGAGCACAATCTCAAATCGTGGGCTAGAACCGTCTTTTCCAACACTCATTTGTTGCTACACGGCTATGTGGCAAGGACATTTGTGCTGAGACAGCATGCTTGTGGAGTTTAGTGCAAGATGTACGCACAAAGACAGGGACAAACAACTACACTGACTACAGAGGAGTTATATTGTGGGCACACACATACACACCAATATGCACTTAAATAAACATAAACCAGGCCCACATAGACACTCTAAAGAGTGGCTCTGGCAACAGATGCATCTCCAGGGGGAATGCAGTGAAGGCGAGGTGACAGGACAGATAGGTTCTTTGCATCACTGTGAGCAGTGTGAGACCATCCACCACACAATGAGCCACGTCGATAACATCACTGGGAGAAAAAGAGCCCTCACCGAGGGGCCATTGTCTGGGAAATGGAGGGGTTTCAGAGGCTGAGATTTAAAGTATAAATTTTAAAGGACACTGAACATAAACAGGGGAAATCATGGTATGGACAGGAGAGGAGAGGTACCTTTATGTGACTGAAAAATTATATAAATTATATGAACTACAAGCTGAGCCTGTTTCTACATGGGCAAAATAGTTATGAAAGACAGAATCTGCAAAATAAAGCTGTGCAATAAACAGCAGTTAGTTGCAAATGACTCCAATAGAAATAAAAGCAAACTTGAGGCAGAAGTATTGTGCCTCAAGATTATCTTAAGCCTATAAGGGAGCTCTTGGTAATGGCCCGTCTCTTTGACCACACACAGGTCATCAAAAACACCTATTTTATTAAGACTGGGGGAAGACTGGCCCATAGCCACTGAAGCTGTGGCACAGACCAGGGTAATTTGGTACTGACCGCTGTGATACCTCACTTTATCACACACTGTAGTAAATCCTGCAGCCCCTCAAGGGCCCAATGAAAGAGAAGCACTTGGGAGAGCACTACTTTAATAAAAGCCCTCCTGAACTTAACCATAAGTGTCAGGTACAGGAGAGCAATTACACCAGAACTGCTCTTGCTCTCTTTCTCTTGTTCTTTCTCCCCCCTCCTCCTCTTGTACTTACTTTATCACTGCAGTCTTTGTTTTCTTCAGCTCTTTCTATTAACACATCCCCTCCCCTTGCTCTCTCACCTTTGTCCTCATCCTTCTCCACTTCCTTGTGTTAAGAAGAACTCCCCCACGTTTTTTCACTTTTAATTGGAGCCCATAATTACTTTCTCTAATGTGAATAACCTGCGCTTAGCGAGCTACCTGACTGCCATTACCTGTTCTATCACCTCAGACTTGTAAAAGAAGCACTGGCACCAGATGTGACCTCTAAATCTAACAAATGAAAAACAGGAGTAAGCTGTCCCACATGCGTTGTCCATCTTCCCAAAGCCAGCAGTGCCTGACACAGCAGGCAGCTCATCTCTCACTGAACTCTTAGCTATGAGAGGGAGATCCAATTCTACTCAGCCAGGTGCCCCTTGCGCATCTGGGGTACAGTGTAAGAATATCTGTCAGCTGTTCAGGGGTCAAGATTACACTTGTGAGTGGATAGGTCCTTGTCTAACTGTGATTAGCTAAAGATAAGAAGATTAGCTGAAACACCATGTGAGAGCATAAATAAAAACACATTATAGGCTTATTATGTTAAAGACTTCTAACACAAGGCTGCAACAGACAACGTGTCTGGAAATAGTGTAAAATGACATGAGTCTGAGCCAGCAGCAGTGAACATCTGGCACTTATGCTTAAAAATTGGTTTTGTCAAAATTGTGGCCCATTTTCTGCTGATTAACTAATCAGTTAATTTGCTAATTATCTAACTGACGAATCAGGTCTAAACATTAGTCATGGATGAATAGTTTGTATTTTTGCATGAATAGGGTTGGTTCACCCAGGTTTGTGATTCCTCGCCATGCGGAAGGTTTTGGTTTTATTTACCGTGATTCTGAGATGGCTGCTTCAGAAATACAATGTAGGTGAATGGAATTACATTTGGGGTGATCATAGCTCTGAAAAAGATGACATTTGCAATATTGAGCAGCAACATTGTCCACAGTTTTCACAGGGACTATTTCCTCTGTAGAAAGTACTGAATGAGGTCTGCGGATTATGAAGAGTAAATGCAATTTCCAATGCAGTGAGCAACACAAACAAAATGCCTTTCAGCTCAACCAGCTGAATGTTGGTGTATGTCTATATAGGTCTTTTGAGTCTGCCAGTGTGAGTTGGATGCGGATATTTCAGAAACAGATATCTCAAAACCTGGTAGTAACCAATAGTAACAGAATATCTGAATACCACTAGCATGACAACATATGTGCTTTTTTAACTTGAGCGAATCAACCTTTTAAGGTTTGCTTGAGTTGCTACAAAGCCATTTTATCTTAAAGAAATTATTACTATACCTTTCAGTGTCTGCTTTCGATGCTGGGGGTTTGCTGTCAATCCCAGGGAAACTGTTCATATCCACATAGCCATCATTCTCATTGCAGGCAACTGTTGAGCGGTTTGGATCCTCAAAAAACTCAGTCACGGTGTGGGATCTGGTGGGCCTGCCTGGGATTTGGATGTTCTCATAGTCTGAGCTCATGGCTGGGATGTTTTCATAGTCTGATGTGTCTGCACTGGGGAAGGAGATGGAGCGGGGTTTGGTCAAAGGCAGTGGCATGACAGAACGGCGAGAACGCTCCTCAAAGGACTCCACTCTAGAGACGCCCCTGCTGTAAGCTTTGAGGTCACCTTTCCTCCTCTGGTGGTCATTGTAGAGGACAAAGGTGGATGGCAGGTCTGAATGACGCTGCTGGGGGTTCACCAAGTGGGACTGGAGCTGAGGAGAGCTGCTGGTGCTCCTACGATCAAGCTCTATGACTCTTACTGGGCCATGGTGGCTGGACTCTGAGGAAGAACGTGAGGAACGGACACTTCCATCACTGAAACCCTTCGAATCTGTCTTCTTCTTGAACTTGAGCGCCAGAAAACGTTTAAAGGAGGACTTCTTCTTCTTGGATATGTCACTGGGTTCGTGTTGGATCAGGAGGGATGGGGAACTCTTGGTGATGGGCCTTTTAGTAATGTATGCCAGCTCAAAGGGCGGTGGGATGTCTACTAGAGAGGTTGGTGTGGAAACACCACTGGACGATTGATGGCTACGCTGGGAGAAGCTTCCAGAGGAGGTTATGACACATGGCAGGGAAAGGTTATCATCTTTCCTCTTAATCCTGATCTCATCCCTCAGAGATTGGCTGATCTCTGCTGGGGAGCTCAAGGACAATTCTGGACCCTCTGCAGAGCGGGAGTATAATAAGAAGCGGCGAGACTTCATTGACGGGATCAAAGTGTTGACCTCAGGCTGCTGTGAATGGCTGAGCGGTTCACTGTTCTTATCCAAGGCCACTGTGCAGTAGTCATGAGTCTGGTACTCTGTCCCTGTTTCCTCTGGTACAGTTTCTGGGACATAACCTGGAACTTTCCCAGAATAAGAGCGTGACCGTGTGACAATAGTCTTCCTATCCAGTGTTACAAAGTTCTCCCCTTCGGAGTCAAACCCCGCCTCTTCGTAAATATGCTCATCGCTGTCAGAGTCTGTATCATCATAATAAGGCACAATATGGCAGTCCAGTTCCTCAATGTCCTCTTCAAAGGCCTCAGTGGTGTGGGCGAACACCACTCTGTTGGTGAGCTCTGGGGTACGGCCCAGGTCTAGGTCTGCTGGCACTGTGATGTTGCACAACCTGAGGCGAGGCTGACAGCTTCTTCTCTGGCTGTGGAAGGCCTGCTCTCGTTTAGCTGTTCTCTCTTTTGCACTTTTTCCTTTGATATGTTTCTTTTCCGTTTGTTCCTCTTCATCCTCATCACCTATCTCGACATAATCCTCTGAGGAGACACACTCCAGCTGCCTGAAGTCATCTGCTTTTGGACAGAGTGAATCGTCAATGTCTGCATACTCATCTGCTGACTCGCAGTCCTTTGCTTTGTCTTTGTGCTGATCTGACTGCTCTGAGCCCTCCTGAGTCTCACCTTGTTCTGAGAGAGCTTGCTTATCCTCTAGCTTGTCCACATCATCTGATGACACATAGTATGGTTCCTGGTTAGAAGCACCTGTTTGCAGTTCATCTGAAGGTTTGTCATCAGCATCATCCTGACTCCACTCGGGGTCAGCGGTGTCGGTCACATCTCCTGGAACAGCTTCTATGACTGAGTAAGGCCCAAACACATCCTCAGTGCTAGACGTGAATCGAAAACAGCCGGTGGGGTCCTTGGTGGCCCGCTCCGGTTGCCATACCTCTGTATCCCCTGTTTCAGTTGGGTCACATGATTCACATGTATCACTAGCATCATCAGTGGGGCCAATCACATCGTAGGGATACTCCTCAGTTACAGTTGGAAGCACGCTGAATCCAAAAGCAAATCCTTCGGCTTCCAGCTCAGTGTTGTCTGTGAGTAATTCACTGCGCAAACAGTCTTCACTTTGGTCACTGTCTGCTTCATTAAGTCCAGTTTCATTGTCCTTATCACCCTGACTGAGTGACTGTGTTTGATCGAGGTTTTCCACATCTACATTTTCATGAGAGCGTCCTGTAGAATTACAGGGTATTTCAGTCTCTTTACTAAAACTCTGCTGCTCCTCTTCCTCCTCCTCTCCTGCTTCATCCTCTGTTTCAATGAGAAGAAGAGAAGGTGTTGATGTGGTCTCATCATCTTTGTGATTGCCACCTTCAGGTTGGTTCAAGTCATTGTCAGTGTTTTCATCTTCAGTAGTCTCAGCAGTAGAACCCTCCTCTCCCTTAACTGTGTCCTCAGAGCCAATGCTGTCTATGTCACAATCATTATCTAATATTTCTACTTTTTTTTCTGTTTCATCCTCAGTTTCTCCCTCTACTATGTGCTCTTTGTCACTGTCTCCTGTGCCATTGTCATTAGCCTCACTTTTCTCCTCTTTGTTCTGATTCTCCTCAGCCATCTCATGGAGATCTTCAGTCTCCCCATCAGAGTGAGCCAGGTCTCCGTTACTGAGGCACTGTGGGCGACAGGACTCCCCCTGTGGGTGAGGCGCATACAGGGGTCTTGGCTTGGGGGCAACAGGAGGTTTTGGACAAGGGACACAGGGACACGGCCTGGACATCAGTTTGGACTGTACTTTGATGGTCAGATGACTGCGGACCTTTGGCTGAGGGACTTGCAGTGGATTTTGAAAATCTGTAGGAAGAGATTAAAAGATAATTAAAAAGCTGTTAAAAACACCACACATAACATTTTCACTGCTTTAGTTCTTTTCACTGTTTAATTGCTACCCAAGGATAAACATGTGGCCCTGTTTCTGTGCAGAATGCAAAGAGGAAGAACAGACCTGTACCGTAGTCAGTGACATGCAGAATGCTGCAGGGGACATTATCAGCAGGAAAAACAACAGAGCCACAGGGTACTTACCGGAGGAACAATAACATCTCCCTGTCTGGGAAATGGCACATGGAGGTTGGCAGCTTATTGCATAATCAGACAAACAAGTCAAAGCTTAAAAGATAATTTCAAAATCATTCCACAAATGTCCCAATGCACACTGAAATGGCAAGTTAAGGGATGGTTACAGCTCACAGTTAGCTTCTAATCATCCTAATTTTGACACTGTGCACCACATCTTGCTTTTAAATGTAAACTTTGGTTTAATGTTAAAAATTGTGAAGTCATTGAAGAGTTGTCATGAAACACACCCATACTTAACAAAGTGTGTACACCCCTTGTCTCTTCCTGTTATTTAGTACCTGCCCTGACGCACATCCTATTAAACCCTGTGTGCACTCGGCTATCTCTGGCTGTTTTCTCTCACTTTCTTTCTGCCAGTGCGTCCACCAGTCTATGTCTCTCTGGACATCAGTCTGAATGTGACTTTTTGTGAGAACCTGTCATTCATTCTGCCCACGCTGACAGGTATACATATTTTCTCTCTATGAATGTCTCCTCCTTTAAAGAATTTCAGGTTCTGCTCCAGCAATGCCCTCTTACAGGACTCCACACAGGATGTCCATGGGGGGAAGGACATTAACAGCATGGCCCCTCATCACTCTTCCATGAACCTCTCCAGGAGTACACATTTTCACAACACAAATGGACTTCCTTCTCGTCATTCTTCCCTGATTCTCACGAAGCCTACTCATACTGCTTCACGCACACAAACAACCACACATAGGTACACACACACACACACTTTTTGGGGGGGAAAGGGTCTTTTGAGTGCGTCAAAGAACAATAAAACTGGGAGAGAAAACAAGGGTCCCAGTCTGACAAAGCACCCAACTGCAAACAACAGGATATGAATTATGCAACAAGAATTCAATTAAAACAAATATTTCTAAAACAAAGGAAGAGATAGACACTGGGACCTTGGCCGTGCCAAACTTACAGGATATGATTTCAGACTGTGTCCTGATAATGAAATGTCACCTGTCAAGTCTTAAACTGACAAAAATATAAACTTACAAGATTGCAGAATAAAACTGGATTTCATTGTTAGAATAAAGGCTTTCTGTAAGAAAATGTTATCACACACAAACCACATGCAGGACAACCATTTCTCAATTTCTCTCTCTTGGGAAATAATTAATGTACAGGACTGTGTGCTTGCAAGACAGCCTTCTACCTTCTGTATTGAACACTGGCTCGGTGACTGACTTTCACAGACATATTATAATCCTGAATCTGCTAAAACTCCAATAATAATCCTAGAACAGAACATTTTCCCAAGCAACTTCACTGAGACTCGTGCTAATCCATAGCTATGGATTTAAACAACTCCAAAACTGTGTATATATTAATCATCTTACTAGAATTGTTGTTACGGGGAAACCAGCTGAATCATTTCCATGAAAATTTCAGTAGTTGTACGATCAATCCACAGCTCTGTTAATATTTCATTTTATCAGTGGAAGAACTCACTTCAAACATAGGCTGCATCAAGTTGAACTGGAGATGAATTTGCATGTTAAAGAAAATAAACAGGTGAAATGTTATTAACCCCCCAGCCTTTCACATAAAACGCTCCTGTGTGTTTTATGTGAAAGGCTGGGGGGTTAATAACATTTCACACACACACACACACACACACACACACACACATACACACGCGTTATGTTGTACTTTGTCTGCTGTAAAACATTTAAAGTTTGGGTTCTGGACTCCCACCATAAAAGATTTACAACCAACCTGCGTTCATTGTGGGACCTCATCATCCACGGGATCCGACAGTTATCCTCATGTTTCCTCGCACCGACCGGGACCCTCCAACTGACGTGGAAACTTAATCCAAACACAAACACGTTGCGGGATAAATCAAGTTGCAGTTGGAAAGCTGAAAGACATCTCGTCTGGGTGTCTCTCCGGTGGAAGTCTACGTGTTCTCAGACTGAACAGCTGCGCTTCCAGCCGGCGTGCATCTCCTGTGCTGATGCTCCGTTAAACTGGTGCGCTCCTGTGTGGAAACGGGAGGTGCTGCTCGGCGCTTCCTGAGGCAGGACTACAGCACGGAGCGGACACTGGAGCGCGAACGAAACTCACTCTGTCTGTTTCATTTTTGCAACGCACAGCATTATGTCTCAGCTATTGCAGAAGGGTTTGCACAGATAGCATCAGTGGGATATTATATTCACATCTGGTCTTGTTTTGTTTCAGGACACTGCCCCACAGCTGTGCATGTGCAGCGGTGCCATTAAAGGCAATGGGCTAGGCTGGAATTGATTTAGAAAACCCACTCGGTATGGGAGATTTGGTCTACAAATCTAAGCCACAGTTCATCTCCTGTTTTACCGTGCTGATGGGCCGCTTTAAATCTGCAGCAACTGATTTTAGATTCGGAATATTATTTTCTTCAATCACATCTGCCCCTTTGCTGCATGGCTCAAGTCCCTTCACTGATATACAAATGACAACATTTGGAAAGTTTGGACACCGTTACATGAGCGACTGAACTGTGCCATGACATACTTTTCATACTTTCAAAGACTTGAACATCATATATGGAGAAGGTTATGGTTAGAAATCAAGCAGAGATTCTCCTCACTGTTTTCTCCAACATGTTTTGCTCATGGATTATTTCCTGAACCAGAACAGTGCATAGAAAGGTTCCTAAAAGCAGTTTCCAAAAACAGTTTCTCTAGGACACCAAAGCTTTTGCTATTGGCTGGGCTTCCTGGCGCAGCATCTGTTGCATGATTGTATGAATGCAACCCTTTAAAAACCTTTCTTCATAACAGGAAACTGCTCTCCCTGTTTCCTGCACAACAGGCAACACTTCCTTAGCAACAGATGGGAAAGGTTGGCGATGTTAACCCCTTCGGTAACCTCTATCAGAGCTGATTGTGCCTTGACTGGTGCTGTGCAGAGCCTGATGGTTCGAGTTCCAGTCTGGGACTCATGGCGGGCTTTCAAGGACAGAGACACCTTGTGCACCACACTGGGAGGCTGGGATCATCGCCCACTTGGGGTCTTTGATTTGACAGCTCCCAGTGCTGGTTAAACGCCCACACATTGGGATGGGAATATCTCACCTCTTTATTCCTTCTCTTCCACCCCTCTACACACTTGAAGGTCAAACAAAGCAGCAGACCTCTGGGATTTTTTTTTACAGGAGAGCTGAGGTGGATGGGGATAGAGAAGCACAATAAAAGAATCAGCTGTGCTGTATCACCGCGGGGCTCTGGTCCTGACTGCTGCAGCAGCGTACAGACCAATACATTATACACACAGCAAAATTCCCATTCCAGATGGTTTGGTGCAGGAAGGATTAGGCTCTGCAGAAGGTGCAAAGCTCTGTCAGACTGTCAGAGGCAGTTGGACAGTGTTCATTTCATAATCACCACTTTGCACTTGCATGAGGGTTATCTCATTAAAGGCTAAGCACACTGGTGTTTGGAATGATGCATTTCTACATTTTTTAAGCATGTCACTAAAGAGGGAATTAATTATGAAATAATTTGTGTTGAAGATGCGACTGTTGCGTTTGCTGCAGTTTGTTTGTGCAGCCTAAATAGGATGCTGAGTAAAGTATTTTGCAATATGTTACGCCACCAAAACAATTAAATCACTGTGACTCAGTTGTTTTTTTCTCCACTTCTTACAATGCGATACTGTAATAACTATTATGGAGCGCTGAAGCCAAGACAGTTTTTAATGTGTCAGTAGTAGCACATTTATAGCTGCCATAAAGTAACCTTTTGTTTTTGAATTGGATGACTAAAGATAGCTCCGCTCTGGACTTTTGGCAGTGCCAAACGTGGTTCTCTCCGGAGTATTCTACTCACAATTGTTACATTTGACCTTTTATTTTTTTTGCTTTCATTTGAGCAAAATATGTTTTGCCTCTGCAGGGTGTGCAAATAGAACCTGTCAAGAGTATTGTGTCATGTGAGTGCAGAGAAGAATGGTTTTAGGAGTAAATATCCCTCCAGATGTGGCACAGACGGTCAAAACATGTTTTTGGACGGAGGACACAAATTTCCTGGAGCGCCTCTGGCTGTGCGCTGCGCTCTGTCACTCCACCTGGAACATGGCTTGACTGGACAAAAAAACGGGAATGGAGATGTTAGGAAAAACATGCCATAGTAGCAGGGAACAAACCGACTCCATCTCCCCTCCACTCGGCCGTGCGCACAACGCCAAACAGGAAAGGGAGCAGGGAAAGGGGTCAGCAACTCGTTCCCAGAGCTGAGACAATCCATAACACCTTCTTTGCCAGAGTGTGGACACTGAACTGAATGAATGTGCTGAGTGTTTTTATTACCCTCTGAGACTGAAGCTATGTGACATCACACTTTTACGCAGCTGATTACTGGAAAGCACATGTTTTGATTTTTGCCACCATTGTGGCACAGTGTGATATGTTAATGTTCGTCAGCTGCAGTTTGCTACAGGTTTAATTTCTCAGAGAAGAAAGCACTTAAACAGGTCGTTATGAAAATGAGCTGTAGTGTTTTAAGTTCAGGTATTGATTCAAGTGGTACTCAAGTACAATGAGTCAGAGTTCTTTCACTCTTTAAAGTGACCCAAACACCTTTGTAATTGGATGGCAAAGCATTTGACCGCTGTAATGGATCGAATCATTAATGACATGATTTATTGATTCTCAGCTGTGCACAACCAGTAAGGAGTTCTCTTCTGAGACCTGTATACTTGCACTGAGCTTTAGATTCAAAGATTCAAAGACTCTGGAGCATAGGATACATATACAAGAGGACAACAGACTTGATTAAAATGTCAGAAAACTGAGGAGTGCAGAGATTATGTTAGGATTAATGGAGTTTGGTTGTTTTTGACAAAGAACTGTGACAAGATAGATAGTGCATTATTAAACAGAACCACACCAACCACTGGTGCCCAAGAAACGCAGGCATCTTTCTCCATAAAAATAGTTTTGTGTAACCTGAGTAAAATAAGAAAACCCCGTTGTCAGCAGTGTATACTCCACTCTCCCAACAATATAAAGCCAGGTTCTCCTCCCTCCACCCCCCAGTGATTGCCTTTGCATGCACACACACACACACACACACACACACACACACACACACACACACACACACACACACACACACACACACA
>JBBMJY010000018.1:7258505-7273334 GCA_037833715.1 Toxotes lorentzi
ACACACACACACACACACACACACACACACACACACACACACACACACACACACACACACACACACACACTGCAGAGCTTTACAGTAAACAGATAGACCACGGAAGTCAGCGCTTAATGAAAAAGCAGCAAATACAGGCTTAATTCCCCACAGGGCCTTCAGAACTCCACAGCAAATCAATGAAACTGGCCTGTTTCATTTTTTGTCATTTGAATAACAAAGACACATTACATTACATTCAAAAATGTGTGAGATATGTTATTGTTATTGTGCTGCAGTCATCACAGTGTGGGTTTCTCCCATGTGTAAGCACTTCTTTAAAAAAATGACACAGAACTTATCTGAGTAATGACTGAGTGGTGTGTCAGTGGCTCATTATGTCACATTTAAGATGTAATTTCAGCCGTGCTGTTTGTGTTAAGTCTAGTCTACACTAAGATAAAGTGGCAGCACTGCTCCATTACCATAAAACAAGTATTATCGCCCTCTAGTAAAAGGCCATGGCTACGGCACAATAGCTGTCACAATGCCGTTAATTAGCCTGAAGCCCAGAGAGTAGGTCAGACTCTGATAACAGACAAATTTGTTATTCTTTTTCTCTAGTGCTGAGGAGACAATCCTTCAAGCTGCACTGTAAAAACAATGATTTACTGGTTCAAAATAAAAATTCTCATGGAGCCCTATAAAAAAAGGGGCATTTATGTCCCTTCCAAATAAAGCACAATAGCTCAGTCAAAACATTACACGCTGGCTTTTGGTGTGACAGATTAATGAGTGCTGTAGGGGCTTTTCATTCTGAGAGACTGTTGAGTCTGTGTGGTCTCTGTCTCTGCAGGTTTTTGCTGCATTATATATTTCCTTACTCTCTGCAGCATGTTTTTGTTTATCATTTTAATAGCCTTGAACGCTCAGGTCCCATGTGGCAATATGACACAAATTCTCTGCATGGGATCTGCTCCGAGAGTGTACAGTGTGTGTTAGGTGCGTTCATGCAAGTGTGTGCTCTACATGCCTACATATGAGCAAACATAAAGCAAGTCTGTGTGTGCTATCCACGAGCACTGTTCTGATTGTGTACGGCACTAAAGGATCTAGAGGGAAAACAATAGGATCATGAAAAAAGCCCCGAGCCAGAATTTACTCTTCCTGTGAGTGTTTTCACATTTCTCAGCCAAAGGAGACTGGGCGGATGCAGGTACTCCTGCTAGTGAAACACACGTCTTTGGCAGAGCTTTTATATAGTCTCACGCAAGTCTAGCTGAAGGTGTGAGCACATTGTATGACTTATGTAACATCATGCAACAAAAGAAACTTTGTCATTTAAACCCATGTACGAGGCTTAAATGAGTCTGTCACTGGTTAGAGTGCATTCACTGTAGAGCTGTACAGTTAGAAAATGAAATATTGTCCTTGAAGGTTTGTCACATGAAGAAAAAACACAGGGCACTCTGCACAATATCAGCACAAACCATAAGTCGACCTTTTGATAAATCAGTACTATTCATTCTGAGCAACAGCATGCGCATAAATTGTTTGCGTTAGAAAAAGAATGATACTCATATGCACACATCACAATAAGGAAAACATATTTGGGGGCTTTCCAACTCATTCTGACAATGCATCTTTCATCACACTGCCTGTACGCACAGATATGAGTGAGCGATATGTCTGGGTGCATGTGTGTGTTCACTCAGCCTGGCTCTCGTTGCACTGGATAGCTGTGTGGAAAACACAGATGGTTGTTGCTTTTGCTTCTTCCACCAGACCTGTGTGACCTTCTACACAAAGATAACAGAGCAGTCTCTTATCCCCAGAACCCCCCCCCCCCCTTGTCCAAAACAGCCAGGCCTGGCAGCTCAGACAGAGGACTTCCTCCCTTCGAGCTGTCTGAAAGAACAATATCAACAGCCTGCGCCACAACCTCCCTTTTGTGTCTCCACTGGTTTTTGTTTTGGAATTATTAAGTCCTTTCTAATCAAGACGGGTCCCTGACGGACAGGAAATGAGAGATCTGCATTAAAATACAATAAAGATTTTAGCAGTCTTTATAATACACTATATAATGTATGTTATTTTTCCACAGTTCTATGCTGTTCATGTACTTTTGCATTTTGGAGACAAAAACCATCCAAATAAACATTTCAATGATTAGGCATGTAATATTCTATATTTTTGTTTATTGACTTGACACCAAATCCTATGAAAGAACACAGTGAGTTAGTTTGACTTCCCCAATCTGTCTATGACTCTCAGCCCCAAGATCATTTGCTCCTGTAGAAGACTTAAAACGTTAAAAATGGGTTGTGACTGCATACTTAAAAAAAAAAAACTCTAAATACATTCTGAAAACTGATGAACAATGTAGTTTTTAGCAAATGTTAGTCAAACAGGAGTACATAGTAAATTTATTGGGGACTATTTTCAGCTGTGGATTGATACACAGTTACACAGAATATGCTGTAAAGACAGGGGACAGCCGTGGCGCAACAAGTTAAGAGTGCAGCTTTGGACTTGGGCAGGCCTGAGATCGGTGGGTCGTGGGTTTGATCTCTTGACCAAGCGCAATAAAAAATGGATATGGTGGTGGTGAAGGTGGTGGCGCCTCCCCTGCCTGTGGTGCCCCTGAGCAAGGCACCAATTCAACCCAGCTCCCCGGGCGCCTCACTGCCCCAGCGTCTCTAGTGCATGTGCATGCTTGTGTGTGTGTTTCATTCACTTGGTGTGGGTAGAATGCAGAGAGTAATTTCCCCAGGAGGGATCAATAAAGTAATGCAAAAAAAAAGACAATACATGTTAGTAGGACAGAATCAGTTATGTTTTTGTTGTTGATGTTACTGTCTTATTCCAGGACCTCCCATATAAGTTGACTCATTTTGTTATCTATATGCATGGCGTGTGTGAGATTGTGTCTTTTCTGTGTGTATGATGTGGCAACTGCACCTCAGGTCATTGTGAATTTTCCTCTGGCAGGACATTTTTTCCCCGGAGAATATTGATGTCCGTTCATGTGAGTATAAGGTGACCCTGCAGGAAGCTGTTGTGTCAGGACACAGAAGTTTATTTTCATAATTTTCAGTTTGCTAACTTCTTTTGTCCCTTCTTTTCTTTCTCTTACTCTTTCATTCTTAGTATCATCCTCTTTCATGCTCTGGTTTCCTTTTCATTTGTTTCTCTTTTTATGTCTTTCATATGGACACACACACTCAAGGGACACCAGCAATCTGGTTGTCCTGTCTCTGGTCAGATATTTTGCTGAGGTGGTTTTAGCTGGGGCTCTTGTGTATTCTCATGCACAGCGAGCCTCGGGGGATGAGGGGTGTGGTGAGGGGTGGCAGGGGTGTTGGGAAGGATGCTTCATTTACAAACTGGGGGGTTTTCTACCAACATCAGCACAAACAGCACGGTCAATTTTCATTTATGGAAGCTGCAAAACCACCAAAGTGTGGAATATGCTTCAGTGTGTATATTTGATTGTGCGATTTATCATGACAACAATGGATAGGTCACAACGTTACTGCGGTCTGGTGGTGTGGTTAAACTGGTGATAATGAAAAAGACGTTGACCTGTGGAGACCTTTACGTGTACTCATCTGTTTCTCAGTGGGAAACACAGGAAGGAGAGGACTTTCAAAATAACATTATCTGTCAGTGATATCTGCCCCAGGTGATGGGTGTCAATCTCAACACCGTGTCAGCTGATGTCAATCAGCAGCTATCACTCTTATAGAGACGGTGTGTTTCCGTGGCAACCTGGAGGTCAAAAGGGTCAGCTTTGATACAATGAACCGCAACCGATCGTTACTGTCGTCGCAACACATTGGCTGAGCTGTCATTATTTGGTGCAGTGAAAATCCCTCTTGCTCCATCCCTTGGGACTCACTTTCTTCCCTCACCCCTCATTGACCCAGGAGCCATTGTCTGTAATGCCCACGCTCGTTTTTTCTTGAGCGGGGTCTTTGCTCTGCTGTGTCGTATTGGTTTTATGAATACAGCACTGTGGCGCCAGTGCAATAACTGAGATTTAAATGTCAGGTGACGGAGCCACTTTAAGCTTAAGTAGGTAATAAAGATGTATTGCAGAAGAAAAAGTGTCTGTTTAAGCGTTGTGTGTACAGTGTGTGCATTTGTGTGCATAGGGAGACAAATATGTATATATATTTTTTGTGTGTTAATTTCATTTACCTCTAATGAGGTTACGTGGCACCTGGAGGTGAAGCACAGCTGAGGTTGTAGCCAGACCACCAGACAAAATAATTTGGAGCATTCATTTTTGTTATGTTTCATTCAATTGAATTTGGTTCCATTGTAGCGGAGCCAAATTCAACGAAAAGTACCGAGATGTGGCAAAACATAGCCGACTGTTATTGAGAAATACATGTTGCAGCAGAAGCAGCGATTCAGACTAAGCCAATGAAATGTGACTGATTGGAGGAAATAGATGTATTCAAATGGCAGTGAACTGAGTTAGCCAGCAGACTGTCATTATCATCATCATTAGTAGTCTCTCCAAATTGTATCTTACGTTAGACTGATTTCACCTTGGCGTGAGTTGTGTGGTAATTGTAAGGCCGGAGGTTTGAATGTTTTTAATTGTGTTGTTTCAAAGTGTAGCTATATGTGGAATACATGAAAATGAGAGAAGTAAAAATAACATTCAGAAAGTACAGGCATCAGTGCTCTTTCAATTGTAGCAGCTATAGGTCCCCACTGTGAGAAAATCTATACCTTCAAGCAGTATGCACATTTTATGAGCTCCATTACAAAGTTTGTGCTAACACATACATAAACAGGCCATAAACTGGGAGATATCATCCTTGGGGCAAACCGAACTATTGGATTCCTGTTCTCCTCAGGATGGACACATGCTTATTGTGCTAAACAAACTCCTGCTCCCTTTAACAACAACAACACCTTTCAGCATTTTCCCCCTCTGCCTTTGGGAGGTGTGAATGTGTGTGTGCATGGGGGTGGGGGGTGGGGTGGCCTACATTTATCCACAGCTGCATTTTTCATTATTCTCATAAGGTGAGGTCAAAGGGTGAGGTCTGCTCGGCTCTTACGGTGTAGATGCACAGCTTGTTTTGGCAAAATGAGATGTAATATGTGGCGGAGTGGCTTTTATCAAATTGTACGTATTTGCAGCAGACAGTGAGAGGGGTGGGCGGTGACAGGCAGGGAAATGAAACTTTAGGTGGCTGCTGAGATGGAACAAGAGATGTCTCAGTCAGATAGATAGCAGCGAGCAAACAGCAGAGCCACTGAGCTCCCTGCAGAGACTGTCAGTGGAGCACAGAGTAAATTATAAGACAGATGCATTTGTAGTGGTAGGCAATGTGCTTTGGAAACTTTGTGCCAAAGGGGAGCACATAAACCACAATTCTCATCAGTAATGCATTTTCAAATGTGGGGTATCAAATTTGACAAGATTAACACACATCTGTAAAACAGATTTTGTTTTGTGCAGCTGTGACCAGTGTCCTAACCTGCAGAGGACAAGGCTGTCACAATCTCATCTCTGATGTGCATCCATTACTGTGTGGAATTATAATGGGACACAGCCACTACAAGGGCAGAGCCAAACACTAACATGATTATGGTAATGACTGCCAACAGCTATCCCTCGAAGCGCCAGGGAGATGTGGAATGAAACGGCAATTCCTAACAATGAATCAAAACACATAAATAGACATAATGTCATTGACTTTCACTCCTGGCAGACAAGCGATTGGTGAATGTTGTTGATACCTCTAAAGCTATTCAATCACTGTGATGCATGGGGTTGGTGGTGGGGGAATTTGGCAAGCTACAATACATCATGTCAACATTTAGTTTACGCTTTGTCAGCAAATGTAATTAGCCAGAATCACAATTTTTACATGTGAGAGACCTGAGTCTGATATAGCATCCATCTTGCCAGGCTACAGAAATCTTGAAGTGGCTGGTTGTATTTCATGTTAAAAGAAACCCCAGGGTTTCCCACCGTGAGGACAAACCACACTATGATGAAAAGAGTTCTTTTATTTATGTGAGGTGGGAGGATGTGCAGAGACAAGTCTGAGCATGAAGAACTGTAGCTAAACAGGGCAAATATGCTCTATGGGGCTAAATGGTAACATCAGCATGCTAATATGCTCACAGTGACAGCTTGGTAGGTTTAATGTTCACTGTCACTGCACACAGTGAACACACAGTGAAGTACAGCTGAGAGTAAAGCTGACGAGAATGTTATTTGTTTTGCCGATACTGCATTTGGTAATAAATCAAAGTACTGGAATAAATGAAAATTTGACCTGATGATGAGGCCAAATGAAAAATCTGAGGATCAGTAACGTGATATCAATTCACCCTGAGGGGGACATGGATATCTGTACAAGATTTCATGACAATCCATCCAATCGTTGTCAAGACATTTCACTTAGAAAAAAAAATCAGATGTGAACCTAATGGTGGCACTAGAGTAAACGTCAGAGGAACATCAAAGTCAGATTCCTCCTCTGGAAACCATGCACCTACTGCACCAAACTTTGAGGCATCTTCCAGAAGTTGCTGTGATATTTCAGTCTGGACCAAAACAATGGACCAACCTACCCACTAACAGAGAACCATACTGCTAGCATGCCTAAAAATAAAAGGTATAAATGACATTCTGTTTGACGGGCACATTAATATCATATAAATATCTGTTCTGATTACAAGACAAGCTGTTTTTTATGGATGGATTGGAATTAAATGTAATACACAACAAGTCTATGTTCATTTCTGGGCTAATCGGAGTCAGTGTGAGGTTTTAAAGCATATTATAACAATGCTCTATCTGCTTGACAGCCTACTGATTGGATCCACTGCTGAGAGCAGCACTCACCCACACAGGGTGTAAATCCCAACACCTCCTGTGAGCCACCAGCCTTTCACAGGAACATCCCACCTCAGCACATAGGCTCAGTGATCTAATGTATGTGTGATCAGGCATGTGGTTAAATGCAAGTGTTGAGTACTACTTTTTCCACGGAGACAGATGGTGCCCCCTCCCTCCAACACCACTTTCCCTTCCCCGTCTTCTCAAAAATACATGGGTTTGATTTATGTTCTGCCCCCAGTGGCAACTTTCTCCTTTGCTTTTCTTCTTTTAATTGCTCCAGTTTTTTCTGTCTCTCACCTCTTCCTCTCTACACACAAAGGCCTTTGCTACTTTTTTGTGGGGTTGCAGTAGAGCCGTAGTATATGGCTGTAGGCTCTGAATCAGCAGACGACTATATAAAACCTTATGCTGATCCACCTGAGACTGAACCAACACGTCGTACTGGCCTCCCATCAGAGATGACTTTATATATGTTTCATATATATACCATCCTGAAAACCTCAAGGGATTTCTCTGTTTCTGTTCCTGGTTTCAGGCAATATGAAAATTTCAGACCCACAATAAACAATGATCTTTTCCTTATTGTCTCTATTTATGTGCTTATCTTTCCCTGTGGCACATTGGTGTGATTTTTCAACCTCAGTACCACCTTGGGATGTATATAACTAAGAAAAATACAGGGCTCTTATCAAAGAGTCGCTTAAGGGTCTCTGTATTTCAGCAAGAGTCTGTGCTCACAGATATACACCTTACACCTTTTATTATCACCTTATCAAAAAATATAGCATTGGAACACCTGCTCTTACCTGATTTCTCAAAATCATGGCATGTACAGTGTGTTGTTCTATTTCAAGTCTGAATACTTTAAAATACACTGTCATATGGAAGCAGAGGTTACATTAGTTCCATACTCACTGAATTCAACGCAGAGATATGGTGCTGGTAATAGCTGTAGGCAAGGTACCAAATGAGATATTTAGGGAGAGACCGAGCAGAAAAAACACAAGAAGCACCCCTTGCTGTTTAATGTCTAAAGCCTGTGGATTGTCAACCATGTTGAATTTGGTTTGTCCGTGAACATCATATAGTGGTGAATGGTTTGTGTTTATTAGCGGGGAGAGGATGGCTTAGCCATGATGGAGTTGTATTGATCCTCCATCAACATCCCACATGCTAAACCTTCATCTTGACAACTGTGATTGAAGACTTCTTTTTTGCCTGTAGGTTGTGTGTGGTTGTGTCATGAAGAAATCAGTGATAAAAAACAAATTAGGGTACAGTTCCACTAGTTTACATATTCATTATTTGTCCACAAAGTTAGCACCTAAACTCAATTTCCATCTTCCAAGGTAAATTAATTTGTCCATAATATAGTTTAATGCAGATGACAACCATTTGTCCCCTGCTGTGCTAATAGATTACTTCACTCAGAAAACTGCCAGGTCGATCGACTGTAGGAAGGTTGAAAATGCAAATAGAAACATCATCAAGCCAGCTGAGGACCCGCCCCAGGCTGTTTACTAAGTGTTTGCAGTGAAATTAGTGCCAGAAAGTAGCAATTCTGTTCCACGTACCTGTGTGCACAAACAGTTTGTTGTGGAAATGGGGCAGACACCTGGAAGGAGACTTTTACTGCCTTTGACTCAGTGAACTGAAAATGCATGAGAAGATAAACAACAACAACAACAATAACTAATCAAAGCATTTTCAGGTTCTGTTTATCAGATTTTCAAGGATGAAATTAAAAGAATTTATTGCTTGCAAATAATTTAGCAGCTTTATGATTTAAAAAAAAGCTGTTGGTCCTCATCTCAGTTTAAAGGTTATCTGATTCTGCCTTATTTGTGTTGTTTACAACACTTTTGGAGACAAGCAACTGTTGTGACTCAGAGACTGACTTTGCACTTAAAATAAAAATAAAAAATGTTAGCCAGCCCCCCATGGTGGAGGATTTCAAGGACTTCATTTATAATCAAGCATTCTGGTGACTTTGTTCCAGCACTTATGATCACTAGAAGAACCATTATCAAGTTCTACAGAGAGTTATAAACTTAATGAGTCAGCATAGTCTCATTTTCTACTTCATTATTAATTTGTTGCTCTGCAGCTGTAATCAGGAGGGAAAATCTGTTCAAAGTGGGTGGTTTTATCATGTTTGTTGCAGTTGCTGTGCAAGCTGTTCATACTCCCTCTCCCCCTACTACTGAACCGACGAATATATAATGAGTATTAGGAAACTATATAATTATTAGGACATTGAAAAAAAAATCTATACTTACACTTTGGCTTGTTTGGTAAAAGATATATAACAGAAGAAAATCATTTTGAACATCATATACTAATTCAGGTCAACTTCAATCTTACAAATATGCATTTGGTTTGAACCCTGTCTCCATCCCCATATGCATAAAAACCCACTTACAGACAAAGCTAACAGACCATGTGGGTGTAGCAGAGTAGCAGGACTTCCACCAAATTCAACAAGTTACAATAAAATGTGCAAACTTATTTCCCTAAATTAATGACTCCGGCACATGACCCACACACACCACAGGCTAAGACTACAGCTGTGGGCAACCTGTTTTTGGAAAAGCAGTAAATCCCCACTAGATGAGGTGTAATGAGGGAGTGCTGGGCTGTGATTTCCTCTGCCCAGGCTTAATATGGTAATACCTGCCCCCACAACACCCCGGCTGTTGGCAGAAAACACAGCTAGGATTTACTCTCTTTATTACCTTGGTGGAGCATTTAATTTCCTGGGCATTTGGGTGGGTTAGTGATACAAGTGGGCGGATGTCAGTACTGGCAATCACTCAGGGTGATGCTGGGAGACATTGACATACGACAGAGTCATCACTTCAGGCAGAAGCGCCAGAGAGAAACAGGGAGAGGAGAGAGAGAGAGCAGGAGAGAGAGTGAGTAATCCTTTGTTTGGGATGACAAGGCCCCAGCTGGCCTTGGTTGACAAACGGGATGTGTGCAACATACACTCGCAAGTGTTAAATATGAATGTGTGGGTATCCCTGTGTTTCAGTGTGTGTTATATATTCTGTATACTGAGTCACGTGACAGTCATTCACTTCACTGAGTGGCCCCTAGGAGCTGATAAACACCACCACTTGGATATCACCTTAATAAATAAGTTAGCACCCAAATTGTTTTTAATCAAGATCTGATTTTAGATTTGCTCTAATGAATTCCTTATGTGGAGCTGGGGAGAAGCTCAGTGTTAGCTGCTTGCATCAGCATCGGGGGATCCACTGTTATCATCAAACAGAGCTGAATCAGTGACACAAAAAGTAAGCTGAAGTGAAAAGGAAGAAGTCAGGGAATGAAGGTAACAACTGCTCTTACCCATTTTTCCATGCATGAGTGATTCCAACTGAGATAATGGCCTTTACTTTTTAGTGACATCAGGACAAAGCACTTGAACTGTGGGTGAGAGCTCCAGTGTACACTGTTTGTTCACCCCTTTATTCACTGTAATTAAAGGTTATTTGGGTGGTATTTACAGGGTATTCAGTCTGTAAAATAAAGTCAACCCTTTATTCACTCTTCACTCTTTACTGTGTAAATATACAGTATGCAGGCAGTAAAATGAAGCAGTCCCTTGCTCACCCCCTTTTTCAATACAACTACAAAGTAAATATTTTGTGTGCAGGCTGCAATATTAAGCAATAATTATTCCAGTTTAATTATCTATAATCATTTCAAAAGTTTAATTTTTGTTTATTTGCTTGGATATAAAATTGGATGCCTCTGGATAAAGCTGAATAAATCTGACCAACATGTTAGCCATATGGTACCATTTGGAAGTTCTGCAGTGAGGTCTTGTTTTCAAATGTAAGGCAGTAGTTTCATTAAAAGGAGTACATTTACAGTGTAGTTTATTTCTTGGTCCTTCCCTTATTTTTGTTACCCTAAAAGTACCTGCTGACGTGGGAACATTGCAACATCGACTACGGGGTGAGAAACACAACCAGTCATGTTGTAAAAAAGACAACAGATTAGCCAAACTACCCAAACCACTTTATTTTTGGTAAATAAATTTCAAAATTGAAATTACTCTTTAAAAAGAGGAACATACAGTATTATTCTGAACATGGCACTCATTTGAGCGGTGAGTTAAAATCGACTGTGTCTACCTCTCACAAGCGTACAGTCACATCAAATTGTCATTATTTTTGTCTAATGTGGTTTTAAATTGTATTCAAGGATTAAATTACTACTCTTTAAAAGCAGGTTGCATACAGATGTGGAGTAGTCATAAAGATTAAAGGAAGAGAAAAAATCACACATTCATTAACTTATGATATGTCGACATGAGTAATATTGTGCATAATGTTCTCAGCTAGTCTCTGCAGTTATGATCATAGGAAGCCACCTTGTATAAATCAAAGTGAAAAATGACAAAGGATGAATAAGAATGTTACTACCCTTTTCATTATGTAATGTAGTAGATCTTAAATTCCATTATGAGTGGACATAAAAATGACTTATTGTTTCAGTGGATGGAATTTAAATCACATTGATCAGGCCGGAGAGAACGACAGTATTGTGAGGCTAAAACACATTTTAATACATATTGCCATGCTGCTACAATGCTGCTATGACACAACAACATCTTTACTTTTACGTGTCATTTTAATAGTGCAAATCTCACAGGCAATTTTACTTTAAGGCCTGCTATGCTGGCAGGTGCACTGCCGTGTGTTGCTTTAAAGGGGATCAGAAAAGATTTCACAATATTTTATCTCGTGTGACCGCTTCATAAGTGAAGTGAATGTTACTAAAAAAAAATCAGTTCACTGACAGAATAGTTAAGCCGTAAGTTGCTAGTGGTATCAGGGCACCAGCCATCCAACCCTCTAGCCTCTCTCTCCTTAGTCATTCTCAGTGAAGAGGAAGGATATACCCCACTTCCTTAAACTCCACCCTGCCCCATGCTCTGCAGACGAAAGAGGAGAACATAAAATGCAGGGCTAAGGAGCTCCCTGGGGGATAAACCTTAGGGAGGGAACAGTACAGACAAAACACAGTAGCTTCTCTATCATAAATCATGGTTGTTTATATGGTATGCTGAGGTGTGGAACGTGTCACACCTCGACTCATGTGAGTTCAACTTTGACTCTGTAGCTTTGATCATTGGATTCACAGTGTGCAGTTTGATTGAGAGCGAACAAAATCTGTCGCAAACAAAAAGGTCAGAGGAAATTTCTGAAGCAATGTTTCTTCGTGGACCAAATGAGATCAGCAATGAGTCACTGCTTTGTCAAAGCAGAGATTTACTGGATCAGTGGGGGGGTTTGAGATTCTGATGAAAAAGAAGAATCAGCTCCCCTGTGCCACAGACTCTGTCATGGGCAGGCACAGGAATGAGAAAGGGACACTTCCTCTGGGTTATAGTTATGGTTATTTTTGCCCCAGCTTGACATAAGAGTGGCAGGGGGCAGCTGGCTTACTGCAGGGGTACTTCGGGTGACAAAGTGCTGCTAGTGCACTTTGGCATTGTACTTCTACTGTGGAAACTGCTTTAGTCAACACATGCCCCTTGAGAAAAGACAGCACAATACATTTTAGGGAAAGGAGGATTTGTTGTTCTTATGTACATTCTCGGTCAGGTTCTTCTTCCTTCTTTGGTGGAAAATCCAAACTTGTTGTTTGCCACTCTATTAGTGTCTAAGTGTGTTTCACTCTTGGGAGGAAATTCTTGGATGACTGCTGACTGACTGGAAGTTGCCTTCACAACGCACAATGTCTCTTTTCACGAAGGAGAGGACAATAGTGATGGACAAACATATAGGAAAGGCAGAGCAGGAAGTATGCTGAGGAGGACAGGAAATAGGAAGTGCAAAGCAGGAATAAACGCTGTCGAAATAGAGAGGGCAAATAGGGAGGGAAATTTCCTTGCCACTGTCTTAAGGTTCTCCAACAAGCTGCTGTCTTTGAGAGACGCAGAGAGCGAGCCTCACCCAAAGATGAGAGGTCTGATAGAAGGTATCAGATCAGTGGTGATATGAACACTACACTAATACACACCGACTCAGTGGATACATGGGTCTGTGGGGACATGCCATTGTTTGTCTTGTGACATTTGACTGGCCTGAGCAATATGTATAAAAACAAGTCTTAGTACCAAACCACTGTAAATCAGTACTTGTTCTACCATCAGACTGTGTGAGACTGTGCCTATGAGGTGGAGGCTGCAAGAACAAATCAAATCTTATACTTGTGTAGCTGTAAAGGACTCAAACTGTCAAACTGTAATAAAACCTAAAGGATTAGTTATATGAGATATCTATAGTGAGATAGACACCACTTACCATTAAAGCACTGTATCATGTTCGTGAGCTGTTTCCCTCTGCATCCAGTCTCTATGCAAGGTAAGTTAATCACCTGCTGGCTGTAGAGCCGCTTGCTTACCAAACAAATATTCCTTCAGGCAAGAAAGTGAATAAGCATATTACTCAAAATATTGAACTATTACTTTTATCTTGACAACAGATGATGGAAAGTAAAATCAGATGTGTATTTCCATTTGTCTTTTCTTACTCAGCTTTTCGCTCTGCATGCATCCATGTCTGTCTTTGTGACTCCTGAGAGCTCGTCCAGTCAGAGAGCCTGACAGACTGCATTTGTTGCAGGGTATTTCTTTTGTTCATTGTAATTATCTGCCAAGTTTGCTTTTTTTTCTTTAGGTTGAAAACATGAATTCAGGTACATACTGGAAATGGGTCAAAGTGTTCTGTTTTCACCTTTTTAAAAGTCTTTTTAGAGTTTAGAAAGAAACAAGTTTGCCTACTTTTGTTCATAACTGTAGCCATATGCAGCAAATATTCATGATAGAATCTATACGGTATGTTGTCTTTAAAGTTAAATGAAACTACAGTAAGTAAGTAATGAAATAGTATTAATGTGAAATCTGACTGTAGGGTTAGTATCTGACTTGAATCTGTAAGACATACTAATCAGTGCAGTGGGTGCATTTATTAGCCTGACTATGCTGAGGTATATATCATTCAGCTTAGTGGTGCAGGTAGTTCAAAGTCACCATGTGAGCAACATTTTTTTTTTGTTCCAAATCTTCAGCTTTTTTCTCCATCTTACAAAAAACTCTTGGGGACCAAACATTGGAAAAAAAAAAAAACTATGTGCAACAAGGTCATGGCAAGTCCTCCACCCCTGTAGGCAGGAAGTGCTGAGCACAAATCGTCTGTGGGGCTCTGCCCATCAGAAACAGGAAGAACAAAGTGCAAACCAGCAGTGACGCCACACCCCTCACACTAGGAAGATGGATTGTGTTGCTGAACACCTTGGTGATGTTGCTACAACCCCAGACAACGACAGTGGTAACCTAAGATTAGGCATAGTTGCCTTGATAGTATTGTATATCAAATATTGACATACAATGTGAAAAATATATTTTATGTGGTTTTCATGATCCTCAACTGGGAAAATGCCTGATTTTTTTTGGGCCCATTATATAGGGGAAAGACATTTTCACTTGAATCTGTAGTACTTCTGGTATTCCTTATCTTCCTATCTTTCCTCTTCTTCTGTCAAACCAAAGAGACCAGGACAAACCAAAACCCACAGCCCTGAACCATCAAATACACCTCTGATGCACTTTCAGAGCAAACGTCTCTATATAGAGCTTTTTGGCAGTAGTGAATTAAATTAATTCCAGGCAATTTTAGTCAAAGGTAAAGACATCCATCACACATTAAATAATTTGAAAATACCTTACGTGCAACACATTTCCTGCTTTAATACAAGAAAGTGAACAGAGGAGGTGTGTTTCCATGGAAATCTATTCACACAGGCTTTAGGAAGGATTTCAGTGTACATCAATGCAATATGTAGTGTGAAAATGAAGGAAGATAACACACGAGTGCTCACAAACACACACACACACACACACACACACACACACACACACACACACACACACACACACACACACACACACA
>JBBMJY010000018.1:7277846-7304957 GCA_037833715.1 Toxotes lorentzi
AGCTAATTTCAAAAAGCTGTTTTTTTTGATACTACAGGTAATTTCAAACACATTTAACAGTTCCAGTGCTTTGATAACATGTCCTATATTACACTCAACCTGGTCTGACCATATTTGTTGAAGAAAGTATTATCAAATATCACTGTAACATATGTGTAACAACACAGATCTTTGGCATTAAAAAGTGTTATTCTGAAAAAAACGTCAGAATTGTGTTCTGTGTGGTCCACTTGGTCTGTGGTATATCCCACATAATTTTCCTTTAAGGAAATGGGTCTGGGTTCTTATGGGTTAATAACGCAGACATTGAGTAGACATTATTCCTAAAGCAAGATTTGTATGAATTTCTCCTAAATGCTTTGTGCAGACATTTTAAGAAAATTCAGGACTTAGATGAAACATTCTACAGACGTAAGTATCTTTTATAGCTTTTAATTTCCTTCTTGTTGGGAATGTTTGGTAGGGGTTTAACAGTACGACCAGTTTATAATACAGGGTTTAAGGTTTCATACACTCACAATATTTTTCAATATAATAAACTAACTGAGACATAGCTGAAAAGCCAGCATTTAAAAGGAGCCAAAAATTCATCTTGCTAGTTATTTTGAAGAACACTGACTCTTTGACCAAAAAGCTGATATATTCCCACACAGCACTGCTCACTTAGCCAGACAATATGTGTTGAATTATATTGGGATTAATTTCTTAGCTCTGTGATACGTATAATGCTTTTAATGAAATTCCACAAGATTCTGTTACAGCTGTAGTGGTTGCACTATATCATTATCACACATTGGATTTGAATGAATTAATCTCTTTGTTTTCATCTAGAATTCCACATAATTGTCTGTGGACTGGACTCTGTAGTTGCCAGGAGGTGGATGAATGGTATGCTGGTGAGTTATTCCTCTTCATTACAGTATTTGTTACAGTCCTTATTTTATTTGCCAGTTGTCTATGCTAGATTTTCTTTTGACTAATGCTTGTAATTAATTAATGGAAAAGCTGTTGGCTGTTGTGCAAAAAAGGAAGTCTTGTGCAACCCCTCTGTTTCTCTGTGCAGCTGTCTTTGCTGGTGTATGAGGATGGTGTTTTGGATCCAGGTTCCATCATTCCTTTAATTGATGGCGGAACTGAAGGCTTTAAAGGCAATGCCAGAGTCATTTTGCCTGGCATGACCGCCTGCATTGAATGCACCCTTGAGCTTTATCCTCCTCAGGTAAGGTAGCATTATTATTATTTTTTTTATAAAATAATGTTTACAAGCACTTCTTAGTGGTCTTACAAGAACAGTTCCTAGTCAGTTTTCTGAAATACACCTGTCTTTGTAGATCAACTTTCCCATGTGTACAATAGCCTCCATGCCTCGTTTGCCAGAACATTGCATTGAGTATGTCCGGATGTTGCTGTGGCCCAAAGAGACTCCCTTTGGAGGTATGAAATCAGCCTGAAGTTTGTACTGTTTCTGTTAAATGGTCTTTGTGATCTCTAGAAACATTTAATGTGACTTGAGGCTCAGCAAACTCGCACCTAACTTGCAAGACCTATGAACAGAAAAGTAAACTTCAGTTCTTTGTTTGTGCGCGCGCGCGCATTAGATGGCGTGGAGCTGGATGGAGACGACCCGGAGCACATCCAGTGGGTGTACCAGAGATCTCTGGAGAGAGCAGCAGAGTTCAGCATAACAGGAGTTACATACAGACTAACTCAGGGTGAGCATACATAGCACATTTATCTGTCACCACCAGAACAACACTACTTTTCTTACAGCTCCCCTGGGAAACAAGCCAAAGTACGTAAAACACAGGAAGCAGTTTCCGCCTGAATTATTCATCTGTGTCTGTAAAACATTATCTCTTGTTGTGCAAAAAAATGGAAAACATTGCGACCAACATGTCTTATTGATATTCACTCTAATCAGAACATTTTCATATCTTTTATTCCTTTGGTTTGGTTTTCAGAAGTAAGCAAAACATATTTTCTATGTCCTGTTTAAATGTTGCAGGAGTCGTTAAGAGGATTATCCCAGCTGTAGCATCTACAAATGCTGTTATTGCTGGTAAGTAACTAAGACCGAATACACGTGAAGGTCTTTTTTAGTGGAGACCTGTGCACCTTTATGGCAGGCCATATAAGAGTTAATAATCCCAGTACTGAGTACACTGACTCTCTGTAAACAGAAATCTTTATCCAGACGTAACTTTTTTTTCTGCTTTATTTGACCCAGCTGCTTGTGCAAATGAGGTTTTCAAAATAGCATCAAGGTGAGTTTCCAGGCTTTGCTTGGCAGCCATGTGCACAAAGTAAATTTTTGTATAAACTGTGCATGCCTTTCGCCATTTTTCATGTTATCTTTTCTATCTGCAGTGCCTATATACCTCTCAATAACTACATGGTCTTCAATGATGTTGACGGCCTGTACACATACACTTTTGAGGCAGAACGGAAGGTTTGTCCCTGAATTGCATCTGCAAGTGTGTGTTTGCTAGAGTGATCAAGTAGCCTTTTGGCTAAGATGTATTTATGTTCACTCTTGTGGCAGGAAAACTGTTCAGCCTGCAGCCAGATACCTCAGGACCTGCACTTTGCTCCATCTTCCAAACTCCAGGAGGTTCTCGACTACCTGACTGAGAGTGCTTCCCTGTAAGTTTACCCACCTCATTAGAATTTATTACCAATTACTACAGTGTAACTAACATACTCAAGTTCTGCTTCTGGTCATACTGTGTTATCTTGCTGTTTAATTTGTAGGTATGTGTTATACATTGTCTTAAACAACAAAATATATATTTTTTTCAGACAAATGAAATCACCTGCTATAACCGCGACAGTAGAAGGAAAGAACAAGACGTTATATTTACAGGTAATTAACCTCTGGTTTCTCACTGATTTGTATTTTCAGTCCAGTCACATAATAGTGTAAATCTGAGGTCGTTGTTTCATCGTGTCCTGATGAAATTAGGCAATTGTACAAGTTTTAGTTTGAGCTTAAGTTCAATGTGTATTTTGTTTTACAGTCTGTCGCTTCAATTGAACAGAAGACACGACCAAATCTCTCCAAAACTCTGAAGGGTGAGGTGCTTCTTTTTTCTTCCTATTTATGGCTCGGCGTAGACTTTGCATTGGTCAGAATATAGTGTATACATGATGAATCAATACACTGTGAATATTCTGACTAAGTTATATCATGAATGTGTCTTTTCCAGAGCTGGGACTGACTGACGGGCAAGAGCTGGCTGTAGCTGATATCACCACACCCCAGACCATGTTGTTCAGACTCTGCTTTACCTCATAGGATGAACTCAAACACATCCACACCCAGCTGATGTCATTCTTGACCAACTGTGACTGGATGCAGATTATTTAAAATGGCCTAAAAACTGGAGCAGTTTACAGTCTATTCAGCCACAGTATAAACTATCACACAGTAGCTGCTTTTGTTGTTTTAATGTACTTATTGACTAAAGTTAATATTTTGCACTGAAAAGCCAAATCATAGTTCACACCTTGTCATGCTTTGGAGATACATTGTCTGCAGGTGTGAAGGATTTCTGCATTTATGTGTTATCTGCACTGCAACCTAACGTGTTCTGCGTGCAAACAAAAAGACGAGCTGTGGTTACTTTGGAAAACATACTGATGTATTTGTTCCTGGTTTTGAATATTTTAAATATTTATTTATTCCAAGTTTTTTGAGTTGCAGTAACCACTGAAGTGGCAATGAACAGACACTGATAATATGATGTGTGAACTGGAATAAAATATTTTTTTTCGTACGAAACACAGTTTCTGTTTTTATATAGTAAATGATTGTGGGGGTGAAATAACATCCATTCAGCAAGTTCAGTGTTTATGAATTGAATGGATTGGATTGTATGAGATTCACTTTGATTTACAGTTGTTTACACGTGTCATCATAAACTGAGCATTTAATTTCCAATATCTCAGAAAGCAAAGGCTCAAGCTTCAATACACTGATTTAATAATATACACGTACTTCTATAATTCTTATAATTGGGCGGTTGAACAGTTAAACTGTTAAGGCTGTAGGTCTGTGGATTTTGGAGGACCTCCCTCGGCTGACTGGTCTCCCTCACAGCGTTTCAGGTCCAGTCTTGACGTCATGCTGCTACGTGGAAAGGAAGTAGAGAGCAGGCTAATGCTAGCTGGGCTACAAGTTGAGAGCGACCAAAACAAACGATGACGGCCGAGCAGATGAGCCTAAAAAAGCTTGGATTAACCACGGGAATTTCTTTGCTTTGATAGTAGTCGCTGAGTTCTTGATGCCGCAGTATATACCTGTATTTCTACATGACGGACTCGCAATTATTTTGAGTGCCAAATGGTCAGTTTGTGAGCTGTAACTGTATCTGGGATTGATGCTGTCCCTGTACACCGACGTTATGCGCTGGCTAACTTACTGCTGTGCTAACTAGCTAGGTGGTAGCTAGCTGTCAACGGAGCTTATCTGAACATAGCAAAATCTGAAATATCTAATTTCGGTTAACTACAACTTAAAGTTGACAACGAAAAATGCTGGGACAGATAGTGACTATGCTTATGCGGTAAAAATCCCCACAGGATCCGTGCGACAACTTCTGAAATTGGTGGTTGCTAGTTAGCCTGATAGTCAAAATGAGTTGGTTCAACGCATCTCACCTGTCCAGCTTTGCTAAACAAGCTTTAACAACAGCTCAGAAGTCGATCGACCGTGTTCTGGACATTAAAGAAGAGGACCAATGGGGTGACACGACTGTAATGCCCTATGATGGTAAGTAGGGTGGTAACAGCTAATGTTGCTATATGCTAATTTTGTATTACTGCTACAACAATGAGTAAAAATGATATCTGTTTCTGTCAGATGTTTCATTACCTGGAAAGCTGTCATTAAGTGGAGGATGGGGGATGACGCAGTGGGAAGGACCCCCCGAGGAGAAGACCATCACTCCTCCTCCCTCCTCTGAGGCCATTACTACCCCTGTCACCCGTACAGTTGTGGATGAATCAGAGAATTTTTTCAGTGCCTTCCTGTCACCCGTAGATGGACAAGGTGTCACCAAAGCCCAGGTAGTGTCTGTACCCCCTTCTAAATCCCAAAGGCGGCCTCAGGAGAAGGAGGAGAAAAACAAAGAGGCCGTGATCCAAAAAGACGTGGAGACTCAAAAGTTGGCACCTGCTGATAAGATTCATGAGAATCAAACAGTTGCTGAGAGCCAGCCGGTGGAATCTGAATCCTCACCAGCAGCACCTTTTGCAGACACTATCCTCCTGCAGCCAGTTTCTCCTGTTTCTTCTTCCAGTGATCTTCCTTGTAACCCTGAAAGCAAAACGGGTAGTGTAAAAACCGATATTGGTTCAACAGCTTCTCAAGACTCAAAAACAGAGCAATCGCAGACTCCATCAGAACATCAGGTTGAGCAGGGCACCACAGACTCCTCTGAACCTTCTGCTGTCACTTCTGAATCGAAGAGCTCTACCCCTTCTGATCCTTCACCCTCCCCACCCTCTAAGGAAGTACTCCTAGAGCATAAAGACTCTAAGGTGGAGGACCGTCAAAATGATACCCCCTCTCCCCCAGTAAGTGCTTTCTCCTCAGGAACCTCCACCACCAGTGACATTGAAGTGCTCGACCATGAGAGTGTGTTGAGTGAGAGCTCAGCCAGCTCCAGACAAGAAACAGGTGAGGGCAAGGGGGGCCTTCACTTAATGCAGGGCTCTTTCCAGCTTCTCACTGCCTCTACCTGTGGAGATTTCCCCCGACTGGAGGACTACCCAAAACTCACAGAGAGCTGCGGTTCCTCCTCAGATGCATTTGAACGCATCGATTCATTCAGCGTGCAGTCACTAGATAGCCGGAGTGTCAGCGAGGTCAACTCAGATGATGATATCCCCGGCAGTCGGACACTAGCGTCTGTCACTGCCGGTCCTGCTCCGCTAACAGTATCATCAGCTGTATGTCAGAAGCAGGAAGAAGGTGTGGTGGAGAAAGTAGGCGAGGAGGAAGAGGATGAGGAAGAGGGATTTACTGAAATGATGAGGGAGCAGTCGCTGGATGAGATGGAGGAGAGCGGACGGAGTGCGACGCCTGTGAATAGTGAGCAGCCTGAGGAGTTGACAGAGCAGGGACAGGAAGCTGAGGCTGATGTCACACTGTCTGATCCCTCCTCCAGTGCAGAAGAACAGGTCGCTCCACCAATTACAGAAGAGATGAAAAGTGTCTCAACAGTTCAGATATTGGAGCTTCAAAAGGTAAAAACTTGCATCAAATTCCTTTCTAGCTAGTATTACCCGTTGTACACATTTGTTTTATGCACATATTGTTCATATGATTTATATGTTTTCGACCCATGTTTACTTGGGAGACATGTTTGCAAAATTTGAATCCATAAATCTGTGTGGATCAGGCTACTTTTTGTTCAACTCAACACCCTACCTCCAGTACATGTCTTTGCCACAACATGTTGGAAAACAAACATAAGGGGTAGTTGTTTACAAAGCTGTTTTTCTGAGCATAAGTAAGTACTTGTAAAATAACTTTATAACATTGGATTACTTAGAATGCAAAAGAGAAGTAAATAGCTTAATTGCACTTTTAGGTATCAAGTAATTTAAAAACATATCAGATGATATACAGTGTAGTCTGAATTTTTGTTCAGTCAGATATCTGCATTTCCCCTTTAAGTCCCAGAATTTGATTTGCTATGCGAACAAGGCAATTGGAAACAACACACGCTTTATTTAAGTGCTACCACACTGCTTTCCTCATGAGTAGGTTTCATATTTTTAGGCTTTTGTGTCCAACTGCTGTTGTAAACATGAAAAATGTTGTGGACATGTTGCAGGTCATTGATGAGCTGTCAGGCCGCCTTGAGAAGAGAGAGTCTCAGCTGCTGGCAGTCAGCAAAGACAAGGCCAGGCTGGAGGAGGAGTGTGACAATCTCAAAGAGTGAGTACACAGCACATGCACCTGGCTCACAAAGGCACTGTAAATAATCGTTACAAGGAAGTCGTTTCGATAAAGAGATTGTTTGTGCTGATATCTGGTTCACACGAGGCTTTGCCAGCATAATACTATTGTAGATTCAACATTTTCAAAAAGTATTATTATTACATAATAATATAGTATACATAAAATGATTACATTATTATAATAATATTACAAACAGCTAAGTTACTATAAAGCTTTAGACATATATATATATAATCTACTTGTGCAGATTGTCTTGTCCTTGAGGCTTTCTAGATTTTGAGAGCTCTTTCGCTAATGAGACTGTTCGTTCTCCAGTGAAGTGATAAGCCTCAAGGAGGAGAGCTCCACCGTTCAGTCCCTAAAGGATGAGTTCACCCAGCGCATAGCAGATGCTGAGAGAAAGGCTCAGCTGGCCTGCAAAGAAAGAGATATAGCCAAGAAGGTAACAGTCATATTAGAGATTAGGGTTGATATATTGATACTTGATTAATATATGTCCAAAGTTTTTATGTCAGATATTTTTCTGTGCTACAGGAGATAAAGGGCTTGCGAGAAGAGCTCTCCACGAGGCTGAACTCCAGTGATACAATAGAGATCATCAGAGAGAAGGAGGAGCAGATCAGAGGTCTGCTGGAAGAGGGTAAGACACAGTATCACACCCATACTATTACACACCACCTCCACCAATCCAATACCTGTCCACTCTAAACAGGTTGCACAGTCAAACAAAGATGTTAAGATAAAGCCAGTTGTTGAGTAGGTCCTGAATAATACTGCAGCTGCTTTTACTGTGTCCAGCCTCACTAAAAGTTGCTCATGTATCACATGAAGAATTGAATATGAGTATGATGCTGGGCTGTAGCACCAAAAAATATAAATGCATGACAGACCATTTACCACCCAGATATATACCTGCCAAAAGGTAAACTGCCCCACATTACCAGCATACCTCAGGTATCAGTTTTTATTTGGTAAGTGTGGTTATTTCTTAGCTTTTTCTTACAGTTCTAAAAAGTGTGCAGATTAAAATTGTGTAAAAAGCTTTAAATGTGCACCAGAGATCCTTCACATGCATGTTTATTTTATTGTGGGTTTGCATGAAGCCCTAAAAGACTGTGTGGAATTTTTTGATTAATGGAAGGAATGGATGGAAACTTGTTACCACCACAATTTCAGAGTAATGGCAAGTGATTTACTGGGGCTCAAGAAATCCTGCATACATCAATCTTGAAATAGAAATAACATAGAGTGCGGATAGTTTAAAGAGAAGCTGGTGACTTTATACTTTGTTATTGAAACACTGCTCTGATGTGGTGGGTGTCGTCTCAGCAAGCAATTGTTCATTTCTCTCACTTCTAGGTGAAAAGTTGTCCAAGCAGCAGCTGCAGCACAGCAACATCATCAAGAAGCTGCGTGTGAAGGAGAAGGAGAGCGACACAAAGATCGTCAAGCAGCAGAAGAAAATCAAGGAGCAGGAGGAAGAGCTCAAGCACCTGCAACAGGTCAGAATTCAGTCCCATGTCAAAGTGTTATCCTTTTATACTGTCAAATCCAGACTGAACTGGCTTTGAGGACAACTTGTTGTTCCATAGTTTGACTTGTTTCTGGCTTCTCCCCTTGAAAAAGCCTCTCTTAAGGTGCCACCTATGCTCCACTCTTTGACATGAATAAGCCATTTAAAACACACTCGTTAGATTTTGGAAAATGAAAACAATGGTTTGTGAATTGACCCTGTCATTGCTGCAAGTGCTGGCTTTCTGAAGGATTATGGTAGGCTTTAGAACAATGATGATGTAGTAGGCTGGATCATGTCAAAGTTGCTTTTGGTTTATAGTGTATCAGGCCTTGAGTACACGGTGTGTCAAAAAAAACAACACAATGAGGAAACACCTTGTTCTTGTGCAGTGTTCTAAATATAGTTCAGGAAAGCTGAGGAACATAGGGCCTTCAAATGTTGTGTATCTGTATGTTATATTTGTTTATCTGTTCGTCACTGTTTTCTCTTTGACTTTTATCATCTGAACCAGTCTCAAACATGACTCATTTTTCCACAAAGACTTGGCTGTTGTTCCTCAGTTGCAGTCATGATTAGATAAAGCCTTAGCTGTAATTGACTGCAATCAGTATAATTATGGCTGCCATTCTGCTCATGTCTTATGTGTTCAGGTATTAGATGGGAAGGAGGAGGTGGAGAAACAGCACAGGGAAAACATCAAGAAGCTGAATGCTGTGGTGGAGAGGCAGGAGAAGGAGCTGAGCAGGCTGCAGTCAGACGCTGAGGAGCTGCAGGAGAAAAACAGAAGCCTACAGGCTGCTCTGGACAACTCTTACAAGTAAACACTGGCACACCCTGCTATTAATACGGAATCCGTTGAACCAGAGCTGTTACTGTAAATATATCCTCTCAAGCTGGCGATTATATTCTTCCACAGTTGACGGAGTATACAGCCCAGTATTTGGAAAGTGAGACATTCATTGTGTGGCACTCCAGTTTATTGGATTTGAAATGATGCCAATAAAACTGAACTTGAAGTGATAACTTCCGCCTTTATTCTGAGGGTGTTTATATCTACACTGGGAGAACACTGTTGAAATTGTAACCATAATAGTCCCCCAGTTTAAAGGGGACATAAAGTAATTGGATAAATTTTTATTCAATAATACTGTATATAAATACTCTGTACTTGTTGTTTAGTTTCAGATACAGTGTGCTGGAGTACAGAGCCAAAACAACAGTGACTGCTTCACTGTTTTTATACTCGCTTACTACACTGAAATGGGGTCATGATGTTAATGGTCTTCTTCAACATTTGTTTTCAGGGAGCTGGCAGAACTTCATAAGGTGAATGCCAGCAGAGCCAGCGAGGCTGAAGAAGCAGCTCTGAGCAGGGAAACACAGGCCAAGGAGAAGCTGAGCCTGGCTCTGGAGAAAGCCCAGGAGGAGGCCAGGATTCAGCAGGAGGCCCTGGCCAACCAGGTAATACATACTCAAGATGTAGAAACACACCATGGAATACGTTCATGCAACGTGTACAGTAGACTTAGTAAACCTCAGTCCTCAAACATGAGTAGTGCAGCTGGGCACTAACAGGGATTTTTTTTTTACCACATATACATGATAATTTATTTGGTGATACTACAATCCGCAGATAGAAATGCAATGTGTCTTTTCTTTGCACACTAATTTGGTAATTTTTTTCATTTATACATAAACAAAATGAAGCTGGTTAGAGTCTGAATTTTAGGCACTTGACGTTCTCTTCCTCACTGCCAAGTTTAACTGGACATTACTTCATCAGCTGTTTCCGATGTTGTGCACAGGTGGCTGACCTGAGACTGGCTCTGCAAAGGGCCGAGCAACAGCAGGCAAGGAAGGAAGATTATTTGAGGGAGGAGATCAGTGAGCTTCAACAGGTAACATAATACACTTGATCGAAGGCGTCCAACTGTGACAGGGCAGGATTTGTTCAATGTAAATCATGTATTTTTCTTGTCATCTTCTTCAGAGGCTCCAGGAGGCAGAGAATAGGAACCAGGAGCTCAGCCAGAGTGTTACCTCAGCTACACGGCCCCTTCTGCGACAGATTGAGAACTTACAGGCCTCACTGGGCGGACAAACAGCCTCCTGGGAAAAACTGGAGAAGAACATCTCTGATAGGCTAGGTAAGAGGCAGGAGTTTAACTGTATGTGTAAAACTAAAGTACACAACGGTACAAAGTGGGTAAAAGTCGTAACCTCTTTTTGCTCTCTCTTTTCAATCCCCTTTACTTTCCAACCAGCGGATGCCCAGGCACAGCTGGCTGTGGCTGTGGAGAAGGAGCGTTCTGCAACAGAGGAGCTGTTGTCCATCAAGTCCCAGCTGGCCTCTCTGGAGTCCCAGAATTCCATGCTCCGCCAAGAGAAAGCTCGCTTCCTGGCACAGCTGGAGGCTGAGAAGAACAAGAGAGAGAAACTGGAGGATGAGACCAGCAGGTAATAAATTACAACCTAAATGATGATGATGACATGTAGCCATCCAGATAGATGGGTTGTGTTCCGTGTGTGCACAAAGATGTGTAGTTAGGTGGGTGAATATGGACTCAGACATACAGCACCTCTCAAATACTGAACACGTTTTCTAAAGATTATAGCTTATAAGAGGTTTAATTTTATTGTCAGGAGCTTATTTGCTTTGCAGTCATTGTGAACAATGTATGCAGGAGTGGGAGCATCTTAGGATGGCTTATAAATACAGGTTTTAACAAGCTGCAAGTAGGACATTTCTGTGACTGAGAATTGAATTCAAACTGTACCGGTGAGAGTGCTGATTCATAACCACCAGACCACCTTCACACCTCCGGTGTCTGTCTTTATATGTGGTTTCTGATCTGCTATTGATCATGTCTGATCCTGGATTTAAAAGTCATAATAGGTGTAACCCAAAACCCTTTGTTAAGGGGAAGGGTTAAAGACAAATTGAGTGCCAGAATAATGCAGCCTTCATTTGACCTCTATCAAGCAGCTTAGGCTGGAGATTGTAGACGTGAAGAAAATCACTAGCATAGTTTTTCAGAGTAGGATAAAACGTGTGAAAATATTTAGAAACATTTAAACACCACATCCTCTCTGGAGGGTGTTTTTGAAAAGCAACAAACCCATTTGTGAGTCAAAGTGTGAAGCAGGGATCAGGGGATCCCCCCTCCCCCCTCTGAGAGAACCAGTGATGCGTGTGCACATGGCTGTCCCAGACAGAGTTGTCTTTTGTGAGAAAGCAGTCTCTTGCAGCAGGGCCAGTGGCGCAATGGATAACGCGTCTGACTACGGATCAGAAGATTCTAGGTTCGACTCCTGGCTGGCTCGGCACAATTTTTTTCTCATCCTGATAGATGTTAATTATGTATAGTGCACTGCAGGGGCATGATGTGCATCAGCAAAGGAAGCAAATATTCCACGTGATGGTAACAAAAATGATTAAATTTAACTAATTAGGCCGATGAATAAACCTTGCGGAACCATGTTTAATCTTCAGTGGATAAGCTAATGGAGAACTGTCTTTATATTTCACACTGTCATTATTGTATTAGATTCCATTAGTTTTGAGTCTATTGATTGATTCATGTGACTCTTTGTTATTTCAATGTAGGGAACATGCTGAATTGGAAAATCTGCGAGGAGAACACAGTCGAATGCTAGAAGAAGCCAAGAAGGAAAAGGTACCTTAATACTTCCTCCTGCTTTTGTTGTTGTCCTCTATGACACTGCTCCTTCAAGTGTGCATTTTTTACTTCTTCTACTAGCTGCTGCTGACCAATCAGCTGGAAATGGAGAAGATGAAGGTGGAGCAAGAGAAGAAGAAATGCTACTTAGCACAAGAAGCACTCAAGGAAAAGGTTTAGGAGGATTTTAGAAATTATTAACATCCAATATTCTCTTTTAGTCTGTTTCATTTAATCGACATTACTCCATTGAAGCTGAGATAATGTTTTAATATTGTTAACTAATAGCTGTGAAACGATTCCCCATCAGGAGCGGAAGGCTATGACCCATTCTGTAGGAGAGCCCCCAGCATCTTCCACACCCTCCCTGTCCCGCTCCAGCTCCATCAGTGGGGACAATGCTGGTCTGCACACCTCTGTTCTTTCCCAGGTACATACTAAGAAAAATGTTAAACTAGTTTGTACATTCTTGGATTTGTGTACCATTGTAAAATTGGTTTTACACCTTGTTTTATTCTTCACCAGGATGACTCTTTAGACCACTCACTGGGCACCATGACCATGTCCGTGTCGATGAGTGGGACCAACCTGTACGAGGCTGCCAGACTGTCTGGAGGCTCCAGCATCATAGAGAACCTGCAGTCTCAGCTCAAACTGAGAGAAGGAGAGATAACTCAGCTGCAGGTAGCAGTTCAGAACAAAGTCACATAAAGCTACTTAAAACTTTAGTCACTAATTTGATGGTTCTGCTACGGGTCAGCACCACCTGCCTGCAGATAAAATGACTGGAAAAATCGATTACAACTGTCAACAGCGAAATTAATATTTTAATAGGAAATAAATTAGTCGTGTCCTGCACTCAGAGGCAGGTACAGTATTTACTGGTGGTTTTTACTACCATTTTTAATCTTTCTGTTCTTGCAGCTTGAAATCTCCAGTCTGGAGAGGAGTCGCTCAGTGATGGCAGAAGAGTTGGTTCGACTCACCAATCAAAACGATGAGATGGAGGAGAAGGTGAAAGAGATACCCAAGTTGAAAGTTCAGCTCAAGGTGAGATCTTTAAATCTTGACTATAGTCTCGGAGATCAGAAAAGCTTTGTAACTAATTATCAAACTCTTTAGAAGCACAGTGTTCTTCTTCTAATTAGTGTGGCTGTGGATTTCAGGATCTGGAGCAGAGGCACAACACCATCCTGCAGATGTATGGAGAAAAGGCTGAAGAGGCGGAGGAGCTGAGACTGGACCTCGAAGATGTGAAGAACATGTACAAAACCCAGATTGATGAACTGCTGCAGAACCAGAAATAAACAATTTTTGCTGCGGGGTTACATCTGGGACACTCACAAGAAAATCAGTCTACCATCTTAGTCACAGTCGCATTCACAGAAAAAGATCAGAGCATTTAAGTTTAATCACTGTGTCAAAAGAAAGTTCATTTATCTTTATCTGTTATTTTATTTTAATGAATTATCATATACTATTTAAGAGGGGTGTTGGGAATATGCAGAACATACATTGCATTATTACAGAAAGAGTATGAAGGGTAGCCACAGTTTGTGATTTAAAATCTTTTGGAGTTATTACAAACTTTGCTTTAGACATAATTCCTCATGACTGAACCTCTGACACAGTATTGTAAGGATGTAATGGTTTATAACTGTAGGAGATGAAGTTTTTCTTTTGCACTATACAAAATCCTTGTTTATTTCTTGAGGCATAATCAGAATGGTTTAAGAAATATATAAAAATTTGTACAGAGAAATGTATGTATTCTTACCTCCTTACAAATCACACAATGTGGTGTAGACCTGAGAGTAGTCTGTGATCAAAATCCTGAAAATTGGATTTTAAATTATATAAATATGTAAATGAATAAACATTTATTTGGGTGGTGAAAAGTACTTTCATTCTTAATTTAAGCTGCGTGGAATCAAACATTGAAAGTGAGTGTTTTCATTGCTTGCACACAAGAAAACTACATTATCTCAGTGCTACGCAAAACCTCAAATAAATTTCCATGTTCTGAGCAATTCTACACATCTGTCCGATCTATATATTTTTACCCACGGCCAGGCATACTTGGAAAAAAATGCAGTTGATATAATGTTATTAAAAGTGACACTTTATCTGTGAAACATAACCGATTGTAATTCAGAATTCAGGTGTTCTTCTTTTAATAGAAATTTAATTTAAATCATTTTGATCAAATTCCATGAAAATGGTGAACATAGGTGTAACGCTGGCTGTTACCATTTCTTAGATTTTCTGACTCCATCCTGTTATCTAACTAATAGATGCTGTATCTTGTTTTCGTGTGAACATTTAGTGTATTATGGTCTTTAAAAGGAGGATTGGACAGCAGCTGCAGTCTTCAGGATGAGTTGGCAGTCTAAAGCGATAGTGTGGTATATAGCGCCACTCTGTGGCGGTCGCTGCACATTACATGCCGGTATAAGATTTCCGGTGTTATGGCGACCACCGGCAACATAAGCGCTTTAGTCTGGAGAGTAGCAGGCTGTGCATCCAGGTAAACGGTCTTTCACACAGACTCGCACCAACCTTACCGTAGTACTTACTCAGATGATCATTGACGGTGCAAGTTTCTGTACCGTGAGAATGTTAATTATTGTTTCCTTCCAGTTCTTCTGCTCCACATCGGTGCAGCTTAAATGACTGTTAAGGGGTTTTGGCTTTGTCAAGAACTAACGCTATATGTTAGCCAGCATCTAAATATTTCACACATTAGCCTCTACTAAGGCATTTTTTCTTACTCTTTAAACCTCTTACAAAAGAAAACAGCAAGTAATTCGTAATTACCTCCGCAGCTCCTCCGTCTTAACATTTATCTCACATGCCGGTTCAGTCACGGAGTGTTTCTGACCGGTTACCTCGTTAACGTTAACGTAAACTTACTGGCGTTAAGCTAGCTGGAAGTTTTATAGTCACGTAACACAGTTAAGCTAATTAGCTAGCAAAAATAAAGTATGCTCCTTCTCTGAGATCCTGTGAGCGCCAAAAGACATGGATGTAACGCCAGGGGACACGTTTACTGGGTCTTGTAAAAACAAAACAAACAAACAAAAAGCCTCCGCCTCATAACTTTAATCAAATCAAACGATAATTAGTGAAAAGAAATGCTTTCTTAAGATTTTGTGAAGCGAGCCGTGGGTTTAAAGCAGCGCGGTTTAGTTTTTACTCCCATAGTAAAGACTTTTACTTTCCCTGGAAGTTAACTCTAACTGCAATTAATGACTGGTCCGGTCATACTCTAACTCTTGCCACCTATTGTTACCAAATCTGCGGAACAGAGAGTTTTATAATTTTTGTTATGTGCAGCAACATCAGTCTCAGCTCCTTCGGATGTGAAACGATTCGGGAGCCATTGTTATTCAGCACATTGTGGTTACAGCATAAACTAAGGTCACACTGCTCATCGATCATTGATTCTGGGGTGTGAAAAATCTCTTTGGCTCCAGGCTCACAAAATTGCTTGGATCATGGAAATATAACTGGAGTGTAAATACTGTTTTGGCCACCTGGAGGTACATAGGTCACATTATTACTAGCCAGGAGTTTTCATATGCCCCTTCATGCTCAGTTGTGATTGCTCAGACAACAGTCGGAAAAAGGTCAGTAGCCTAAACACTTCCTGCAGTGGGACCTTTCCTTATCTGGAGCTCAAATCTGCCTGGAGCTACTTTCCCACACACTTGCCTGTGCCCACATACTTGTATACTGTGGTGTTAGGCTTTCAACCAAGATTACAGAGTGCAAGTCTGAGTCTGTGTTTCTGTGTCTCTCCTTTTCACAGAGGGCTGTGAAGAGAGGCAGCTGTCTCACATGTCTGAGCAGTTCTGACTATGCTGCTCTTGGTAGCGCTGGGCATAGTTTTTTCTTCCACTGTGGTTACCACTGAGAAGGCTTTGAACACCAACCACAAACCACCAGCACCGCTCCTCAACTACAGCAGGATCTCCCTGCCGCCAGAGCACGTACCCTACTTCCTCTACAACAACAAGAGGCTCGCCAAGCAATGTCGCCAGGACCCACTCTGCCCTTTTAAAGTAAGATGTGGACTTTTCACTGTTTTAGTTTTTTTTTCAGTGTAGAATGGTTTACCTGTTCTTTTGAGTTTTGCTGCACTGTGAAGAAAAGCTCTGTTAATTTGCTGTCAAGACTGTCAGATTCAGATTATGATTAATAACCACATCATGTTGTTGAATTGTGTGTTATATTGTGTATTGAGATGTGTTAGTGATGGGTAGGATGGTGACCTCTTGACTTATTTTAACCCATGTTACCTCATCAGCTTAGTTAATTCATTAAATGTAGTAGAAAATATTTTTTTTATCTAGTTTTGGACTGACTTGGCTGTTTTAGGAAAACAAAACAATTACTGTGTGTTCACAGAATCTGCTTTCTGTCCATATTCGGACAGTGAACCTCCCCATTGTTTAACCTCTCATGTTGAATGTCATAATGTTTTTTTCTGTGATTCATAAAGAATTTTAACAACCATTGTCCTGTAGAAAGGTAAAATTAGATGGTAAACTTGTGTCACACCACTGTATGAAGTTTCTTATCTTTCTTGCTCTCTCTCTCTTTGTCTTTGTGTCTTTCTCACACACACACACACACACACACACACACACACACACACACACACACACACACATACTGTATGTTCACACATTTTTTACGACAGGATGCACTGCTGGATTTGTTTGCCTGTTGGGGTTACGAGAAGAACTGCGATCCAGGGAAGCGCTTTAGCTATCCAGTCTGTACCAAAGCTGACTCTGGATGGTACTGCTTCTCACATCACATTCCTACACACACTTTATGTTCTCACTTTGTCCTTTGTCCTTCTCAGTAGTATAATCCAATACAGTTTACATAGTTTGCCTTCCACATTCTCACCAAAGCCATGATGCTGCAGTTGTGGTGTGTCAGAGGCTCGGTAATCTTAAGCATCACAGATAATAATACTCTTTTATTCATAGGTATTGAATTTACTGAACCTCAAACTCCATTGTCTCTCCAAAGTAAAAGCCTGCTCATTCATAGCATGCATCATTGATGAGCCATTTTGGTTTTGGCTTTGTTGATCTGCCTAAATCTGTTAGGGCTCGTTCACTGGAGGCAGCCCAGGAGCTTTTCTGGAAACAGGCTGATTTTGGATACATCAAAGAGCGTCTCTCCGAGCTCAAAACACTCTGCAAGGCCAGCAAGCCAGTAAGTCTGCTCATTTCCTTAGTTCCCACGGGCCCACAGAGTCAACAGGAAGAAACAATAGGTAGAGAGAGATACAGTGTTAAACGAGGCTACAGACAATAGGCCTGATTGTCAGTGGACATGATCTGCCGTTCAAAAGCAGTAGTATAGAGACCACTCTCACAGTCTCTAAGGTCCAGAGTTTATTAATATTACTTAAATACTAAACAGTTCTCATCTTAAATATTTTCCAGGGGCACTCATCATTAAGATGCAGCAGCCACGCTAGATTCTGTAAGGCAACAAACCTTTATCTGGACTTGAGGAAGCCACGCAGAACTCAAGAAAGGTTAGTACATTACAAAGTGATATGTCCTCAAAACAGCTTGACACTGATGAGGCAGTGCCTTGAAACCGATTCATGTTTATGCTGCAGATACAAGGAGGACTTCCTTCAGAAGGGTGAGATCGGTGGTCACTGCAGACTGAACGAGCAAGTGCTTGCTGCCCAGGGAGAGCACAAGAGCCCCTTGCAGTCTTGGTGAGCCAGGACACACACATTCACACACTCAGTTTGCGAGCTTTAGCCAGTGACTTTGATATGAGCTCTTGAGACTTGGAGAGAACATGGGCTTAGGATCACCAAAAGAGGCCGAAAAGATGTTCCCTGACCAGGAATCGAACCCGGGCCGCGGCGGTGAGAGCGCCGAATCCTAACCACTAGACCACCAGGGAGTTGGTGATGTGGTTTTGTGAACAGTGCTTGCACTGTATGACATACATTCATAGGTAACATGTACATGGTTTGTGTCTCCACATGAGTTTGGTTTGTAAACTGCCTGTCGATGATCTTGACCGAGTGATGTGCCTGAACACCACTGTGTGTTCCTTGATTTTGTGAATAGAATTGAGAATGGGAACTACTGAAACATGTCTGCAAATAGATATATAAAAAGGACATTCATGACTGAACAAGGCAGGCCTCCTGTATACTTCTGATACGGTTTTCCACACTGATAAAGTACTCTGAGCACTGTGTTGTCCGGCATCTGTAGGTAGCAGTAGCTTCCTTGCCTGCCTGAAGAATCAGCAGTTACAGCATATATCAAGTTTACTTTGAGTCAGACCAGCTACTTCTCCATCACAGGGAGAACAGTAGGTAAATAGTGAGAGATGCAAAGCTCTGCAGGCAACTGTTACTGACAGAAAGACATGTAGAGCGATTCATAAGAATAGGAGCATAAGTAGTGTGAGAGTGAGTCTCTCCTCATCTCATTTGTATACAGTAAATATAGAAAAAAAAGTATCTCTTGTTGATATGATCATAAATCTTAAAGGACTAAAAAAAACACGTTGCTTCTTCTCAAAGCAGTGCCCAAAGGGAAGGGGAAGGCAAGGCTGGCCAGGAATGCTTGGGGGTGGAATTTGTCTTTTGTTCAGACCATCTGGCTCCTCAACGGGCCAGTGGCGCAATGGATAACGCGTCTGACTACGGATCAGAAGATTCTAGGTTCGACTCCTGGCTGGCTCGTGTGCCATTTTTCCCTCCTTTGTATAAAGAATCATTCTGCAGTCATTACAGTAGTCCTGTACAGAGTGAGCCAATCTGCCACTACATGTGAAATGGTACTCATAATATGCCACTAATATAGCAGCACCTGGACCTTTCCTAATCTTCTGGACTTCCCTCATCACTGTAAACTATTTCAAACAATCCTGTTTGTCAAACCTCTGTATACTATTGAACCAGAGGGAAAATGTCCACTCACCAGGCCTAATGTCTTTTGATGTAAAAGACTTGTAATTGTGAGCCAGTGAGCTTCGTGTATAGTCAGTACTGACAAATTATCATATTCTAGGTTCAACTCTTGGCTGGCTCGTGTCACCTTTTTTTCCCCTTTTTTTCACTTGTAAAGTGCCAATAATCACACCCAAAATTTAATCATATGATTTATCTGTGTCAGGCCTCATCAATTGTAAATTTCCCACTGATAATTTAAGAAAATCATGTTGTTTGTGTTTCATCTCTGTACTACAGTTCCACCGGAGAGAGGAGGAGGATATATATCAAAATATTAGTCATTGTTTAAACTTTATGATTTTATTTCAAATGAAATAGTAGAGACAGTATATTCTAGTGAAGTGTAAGTGTAGTATTTTTTTTTTGTTTTAGAATGATAATTCTGATGGTGTAATTTGTTTTTTTGGAGAAGAACCTGACATTCTCTATGAAAATTAGTGTGGTTTCTTTGTGTTGCTTTTAGCCCATTCATGTCAGTCTCACCGCTGGGTTTGTGGGTCTCAGTGTGAGGTTCAGTCTGGTGCAGTTTCTGTTTTGATGCTTCCATTGGCAGCAACCACTGCTGCCAATGTTTTTGGGTTGTAATGCTTGTTGTTTCCACAATGTGCCACCTGTACCATGTTAATGCAGAATTTTTACAGTTCTATTGTCAAATTGACGGGACATGCTGTTTTTGTAGGTATGCTGAGCTGCAGTCATACACAGAGCTGGACTTTGACCCCACGGAGGATGGTCACTGTGAAATCATTGTCGAAAAACCCACAGTTTTTATGAAACTGGATGCTGGTAAGTAACAAAGATTTACATGACTCAGTTTAAAGCCATGCAGTCTCAACAAACCTTAACTGTTATGATGCTTTATTAGAAAACAATACACATGGTGTTTTGAACATGTGAGCACATTTAGCTTGTTTGAGGCATGACACTGGAGCGAACATTTTACTGCAGTCAACTCACGTTTCCAAAATGTAATATCAACAATATTGCCAAAACTGGCTACTTAAAATAATGTATTGAAAGCTTGACTCTAGTTTTCATTTATTATTCTTTTAGTTAGAAGGCCTAAAACTGTCTGACTGTTCACAGTTCACTTGTTTTCTGTTTTTATTTGTGATATGATGACAAAATAATCGCTGTGTGTTTTTCTAATAGGGGTGAACATGTACCACCATTTCTGTGATTTCGTCAACCTCTACATCTCCCAGCACATTAACAACTCCTTCAGCACCGATATCAACATTGTCATGTGGGACACGGTGGGTTGTTCTTAGTTAAACAAAGCTGCTCAAAGTGAGGTGAACATGCTTACTTATACCACTGGAAATTACAGCAATTCATAAATGTCTGTTTGCTGAATTTTATGCCAGCATTGTAGACTGAGGCAAGAGGAGATAAATGCTCAAGATGCTCACATCAGACCTTTATTTATCCATCTAAATAAAACAAGGCAGGATTTTCCAAGTGGCCCGTCTCCAGTGAACCGGTGACTGCCTCTTCTAGCTACATAAGAAATAAAGTCGCATTTATGTAATAAATTCTTAGGTTTGGCTTAGGTTGGGAGTTTCATCTGGTCTTGGATCACAATACAAGATTTCAAAATGCTGATGCAGAACACACTACATTATTTTTAGCAGAGTGATATGTTTTAGCTTTTTTTCTTAACTTGTCTGACATTGCTGTCCAGAGTAACATGAAAACACAAGAATCAAAATTATTCAAGTACTATAACACAGCAAGAAAGCTGAACAGTAGTTTGTCTGCAGTGTGCTATGATCACAGCTTATGTTTAACAAGTCCGTGGCATGAGGGCCTGATGAAGACATCAAGAGGAAACACCGGTTGAAAAACAGAATGATTTATGAGCAGCCTTATCCGGCCCATTGTTCCCCCACTCTGCCCAGAGGTAAAGAGGAAAAAGGAAAGAAAGAAAAAGAAGAGGGAAGGAGACAAAACTGACAAAGAGAAGGAAAGCAGTGACCTTTCATCACAAATGACACAATGCAAAACCAAACAGGGTCAGACTGTCAGATAACAGTGTGCTAACAGATTTTGTATAAAACCAAACCTTCAGAAAAATACGAGCAACAGATGCACTGTGCACTGCTAAAGGCTGTAGTTGAATATAATGGCATTGCTTTGTTTTTCATTTCACTTGTAACATCAATGTAATCAGTGTTTGCTCCCTTCTTTTTTTATGTAATTTCCCAGAGTTTTTATGGCTATGGAGATCTGTTCAGTGAAACATGGAGGGCCTTCTCAGAGTATGACATCATCCACCTGAAGACCTATGACTCGAAAAGGGTAGGTATAATGTGAGCGCTGGGTCGTCCTTCTGTCCTGCTTCTTGATAAAGGTGTTGAACTCATCACTTACCGGTGTGTCCACTATGATGGTCTGGTTGAAAAAAAAAAAAATAATAAATATATGTATATATATATATATATATATATATATATAAACTCTGAAGTTTGTGTGACTAACCATAGCTGACCAGATTAAATTAGCACCTTCTACAGGCTCTCAAAATCCATCAGTATTCCATCGCGTGTCTTACACCATGACATACACACAGACAAACAGATTTCTGTGCCGTGCTTTATTCTTTCTTCTTTGATCTCTTCACACTTGTCTGTAGGTGTGTTTCAAAGATGCCTTCTTCTCCCTGCTTCCACGAATGAGATATGGCCTCTTTTACAACACTCCTCTTGTAAGTTACCCCTCACGTACATGTGTGTGTGTGTGCTTGTGTGTGCAGTCACTAACAGGATGTACTTTGTACAACTTTTCTCTGAACAAACTACAGTCTTCTGTACTTTCAGTGTTGACTTGTTTGTGTCTTTATTTATATGTTTTTATCTCACATTTTGTGATAGATTCATGCATAATGTTTGTTTAGTCATAAACATGCAGTTCATATCAAATATTTATGGGATATATTCAAAAGCTCAGCACGTGCTTATGTTATTTAAATGATAATTCCAAGGAGATTACTATAAAGATGATATCATGTAAATATGTGTTGTCCTGTGGTTGCTGCCTTGAGTTGTGAAATATTGATAGGTCAGCCTCAAGCTGATGCTTTTGATTGCCCCTGCAGCACATGTCATGTTTATATTCATGTGCTCACATTAACAGCTGCAGCGCCGCAGTGTATGTGAGAAAATTCTCAGACTTGAGTAATGCATAGGCTCATATGATATTCATTCTAGGGAGATTAGGAAATGTGTTTACAATTGTCAGATTCCCAGTGTATTACACATTTTCCATCACTGTCAAATGCGGCAGTGCACAGGTGTGGCCAAATTCAATTTACCTTCAATTCATTTAAAATCAGAGGGGAGATTTTCTAAAAATATAAAATGTTGTTAATCTTTTTGCATGACAGTATACAACCTATAACAAAAAATAATTTCGATACAATACGTGTGTGTCTGACATGAACACAGATCTCAGACTGCTACAGTGAGGGGATGTTTAGGGCGTTCTCCCAGCATGTCCTCCATCGGCTGAACATCACGCAAGATGGGCCAAAGGTAGGAAGAAACACTAATTAACGTCTGTTAACTTACATATGTGAATGTCAGGACTTAATCTGAAACAGTTGGAGTTAACTCTAAATATCATATAGTTAAACATGGCTAGGCTGCTACCGTGCAAGCCATATGATCTTGACCAGAAGTCACTCAATGTCCATGCCAGGTCCCTGGTGGTCTAGTGGTTAGGATTCGGCGCTCTCACCGCCGCGGCCCGGGTTCGATTCCCGGTCAGGGAACTTTTTTTTTTTTTTTTTTTAATATATATATAAGTTTGAGTATTTGCATTTCACTATATTTGAAAAATATATGCTAATGTGTCTGCAGTATAAGTTGTGAATTCTGGTCAGACAAAAAAATTTAAACAAAATAATAAGGCACTTTGTCACGCTACCCTAAACACACATACAGACTGAGAATGAAAACAGTGTTATGTGAAAACACCAAAACCTAAGCATTACGCCATCAGAGACCAAGTTTCCTGGTTTGGCATCCATTAACACATGTACCAAAATAGCATGAGTGAAAGGAGCAACTGGCACAGCGTGATAAGAGAACTTTGACAAACAAATCTGTGGCTGTGAGCTGTTCACTGTGATAGATAAGCCATCTCAAGTTACAGTGTTTTGCCAGTTGAAATCACTGCATTGGAAAATGGTCAGTAGTAACATAGTTGTATGTGCTTTGTGGCTAATTCATTTACACATATTGAAGTGTTTAAGATCCTTTATTAAAGTTCATCCAAGAATGGGTCTACTCATGCTGCACTAGCCATACTCCCAATCCCTGGTGGTCTGGTGGTTACAAAATTCTGTGCTCTCAGCCTTGTGGCCTGAGTTTGGTTCCCAGCCATGTTTTACTCGAGCTTTTGTTTCTTGTCCATGTAGTAGTTTGGGCATCAGATAACACAGAAACTCATAGTCCATGATGAAGCTCCCAGTGTGTTCATCATGTTTGAATCTGTTGATTACGTAGCTTGTGATAATTACTGACTGAGTGTGTTTTTAGTTTGTTACCGGTAAATCAAAGTCTACTGTTTTATTTGACAACCAGCAGGGCCTTAGCCAGTGACTATGATCCTTGGTGAAGTGCAGATTCATGTATTAAAGTTCCTTATTTGTATTTCAGTTACTTAGAGACTAAGTAAGACTAAGGTTATGTCTAAAGTGGTTGATTCTGTTCTATCAATGAGCAAAGGCCATTAGGTTTCTTGAGAAACTGCATTAAACATGTTCACATACAGAGAATGATAACTGCATGTCTGCATATTGTGTAACATGTTTTGTCTCTCTTTACAGCCGTCTTTGAATATCAGAGAGTAACTCAGTTTGGCTGAACACTGAATATGCAAATCTCACAAAGTATGTTACTGTAGACAGTGCTATGATCTGTTAATGCTGTTACCATACAAGCCATAGGTTCTTGCACAGCTCCTTGGTGGTCTGCTGGTTAGGATTTAGCATACTCACTGACATGGCCTGGGTTTGATTCCCAGTAGAGGAAGACTTTATGTATATTTTTGGCATTCTGGTTCCTCATCAGCAACTGTAATATTATTTCTCCTCCTGCAAACCTAAATTCAATACACTTATAAATGTTGGCCTTGTGTTGTGCAATATGATAGATTGAGAAATGCATTAGTTGTTTACCACATACTGTGTGTGTAGCAGATGACCAGGGGAGTGACTTACTCAAGCTTACAAATTGAGAGATCGACAAGTCATCCTTTGATTGATGTTTAATTTGTACTCATTTGATCTTATTACTTATCTATAACCTATTTATACCTTGAATATACCACCACTACTCTTTACACCAGCACAAACTGGAAGCTTTAACTGCTAGAAACCAGAAAAAAAGTTAGCATTGGCAATGACCAGCTCATTCTTTCTTATGAGGCTTCAATCAAACACTAACTCTGGCCATCTTGAGTCGTTAAGACTTTTTTCAGCATAGTCATATTTTGGAAATTATTATTTTATTATTATTATTTTGGTACTTATCAACAAACAAGCAGTGAATCAGCGTGGATCAGTTCATAGTGCAGAGGACGGGCCCAGGGGAAGCCATTTTGATGTTGTATAATCAGTCAGTCCCTATGAAACCACCAGTCAAGTTTTAGACCTGATCCCACTGACAACAGAAAAGGCTTTTAGTTGTATTGTTTTGCATCAAAGTCTCTTCTCACTCAGAACCACCTGACCAGCAGGATGCTCTGTGGCTGCTTTTGAAGCAGTTTTCCCATAATGCATTACCCAGTCTGTACTTACGTTTCAAAATACATAACCCTTAATAATATTGTAATACTCTGGCCTCCATGTCATAACTGTGTTTTAACGTTGATTTCACAATGTTTTTAGAAGAAATAGGAAACAAAAGCTATGGTTTCTAATGTGTGTTTGGATGTGGTTTTTGGAAACATGTTGTTTTCTTTTGCTTATCGGACCTTCCTTTCCATGTTACAGTACATTTTAAAATGAGTATCAGTCTAAACCACCACGCTCGATGGGAGAGTCGCCACACTGACTACACACTGTAGATCTCCTCGCTATTTTAAATTCAGGGAAAGGGCCTACTAGTTTCAGAAAGAGTGCATGCGTAATTGCTGTACATGCACGCATACCGAGACTCTCACAGCCATGCGCTTACCTCCTGATTGATCTCCTACATCTATAACTCTCCGACAGTCCTCACAGAAGTTTTATGATCCCAGGTTTGAAGTACTTGACTGTATCTTTATGACCAGCAAAGCCCAATAACTTCTTCCTTCTTGTGGAGCAGCTCATTGAGTATTCATGGCCTTCGCTGGAAATATGCTAAGAGGCTTTTCAGCAAGACATGGGGCTGTTGGCGATAGCAGACCAGCTACTGAATGAGAGGTCTTCTCGGCCCTGACCCTCTCCCCAGCTCCTCCTTTCATACCTAGATTAATGGCACAGCCTCTCATCTATTGTGTTTTATTCATGCACCTCTACCGCCCCTCTCCTCCTATCTCTCTCCCTCGTCATAATTTGCTCTGGTCTGGTCTTGCTCAGAATGGCATCTTTTTCAGTACTTTTTAAAAATGTTTTTTAAGTAGAAGAGGAGAAATTAGATCTGTTCTGAATACATATATGCTCGCTTGTAGTAAGGTGTTGCAGTTGAAGTTGATTTATTGTGTACAGGAGATTGCACAGGTTGTAAATTGCTGTAATTGTCATTACTTTGATTTAAGTTATCATTGTTAATTATTCCCACATTACAGAAGTTGACACCTTAAGTCTAAATGCACTTTCAGAACACAAGGTGGCAGTAGAAGTATACAGAAAAAGAAATCACCTTTGTACTGTCTGTTTATCTAAGATCATTTCAGAAAAGAAAAATTTTATTTCCACTTAAAAACAAAATTACTTTTTAATGTGATTTCCGCTGATTTTTATTTGTTCTTCTCTGCATTTGAAGAAGAAGCCTTTAAATTTGTGAATATCGTTTTCCCAGCCACTTGTCTTTTCCGTCCTTGGCTGATTGATTATTGGGTGCATTGCTGTTTTCAGGAGGGGCGTGTTCGTGTCACCCTGCTGACACGCAGCACAGAATACAGAAGGATATTAAACCAAGTGGAGGTGAGTCCAGCACCACCTTCCCTCCCTCCTTCTTTCTGTCTCTTTCTTCCTTGCAACTTGTTCTTCTCCTTCCATCTTGTCCTCCTCCTCCTTCTCCTTCTGTCTTTCTCTCTCTCTTTTAGTCTCCATCTCTTTCTTCACCTTATACAACTCTCCCATTCCCTCAGCCCCTCCTCTCTAACATTGATTTACTGCCCGCCTCTGTTAAGTGCCTATTTAAAATCTTATTTGCTATAAACTGTGTGAGTAAAAAAGGCTTGTGATTTATATGGTCACTGCCCATATTTGTTTGCTCTCTCATTGATCAGACAACACGTCCCTCTGTTGTTGTTACAGCTGGTAAATGCCCTCAAGACTGTGCCTTTACTGGAGGTCAATGTGGTGGACTACAAATACAAGTGAGTTACAGAGCGCTCGCCACATTACTGCAGGAGCCATTCATTCATTGCTGCTTAGCACCGGTCGGGGATGTAACAGTGCTGTATAAGAATAAAGAAAGTGCTTAGCTTTTTAAATTGTGTAATATGACAGCGTTCACACAATGAAGATGACTGATGTCTGACTCTATGTCTGTCTTTCAGGGATGTTCCCTTCCTGCAGCAGTTGAGGATCACCCACAACTCTGACATTTTCATAGGGATGCACGGGGCAGGTCTCACACACCTCCTCTTCCTCCCTGACTGGGCTGTCATCTTTGAGCTGTAAGTGACACGTTTTGTCTGCCACTGTGTGTGTGTGTGTGTGTGTGTGTGTGTGTGTGTGTGTGTGTGTGTGTGTGTGTGTGTGTGTGTGTGT
>JBBMJY010000018.1:7323110-7338859 GCA_037833715.1 Toxotes lorentzi
ACACACACACACACACACACACACACACACACACACACACACACACACACACACACACACACACACACAGAGCACATGCACATGCACATCACATACTTTCACATACTGTACTGGAATGAAACGCACACATACGGACACACAAGTACATTGACACAAATATACACATAAATAAATAAACACATAAAATGCTAATTTAAGATACACAACTATAGAAGTACTGGACAGAATGGCACTGATTTGGGTTCTGCATTTGCATTCCACTTCCTCTGCAGAAGACTCACATTCAAACTCATCTCTGACTTTATGCAGTGTGTCTGCTAACATAATATATTACCCTGTACGTGTTGAAACTGTTATTCTTCATTGCTCACCCACTCCTAATACCTTTGCTTTTCTTTCATTTTTCTGCCCTTTTGTTATCTCATCATCTCTTTTGTCCTCCTCATGATCCCATCTTTTTCTTCCTGATCCCTGTCGCTCCTTGGTGTTGTGTAGAAAGAAAAAAAAAATAGTGTTGGTTGTTACAAACAGTATCCAACCATTCCCTCTCACTTTCATTGCCTTTCTTTTATCTCACTTAAGTAGAACTAATGTGCTTGTACCTGAGGCATCTCTTCTCCATCTATGACTGATTTGTGGCCATTGCTGTTGGTTTGTTCTCCACTAGGGGGCAGTGGCACTACACTGATAGCTGAGAAGAGGTATGAGACTTGGTTGGAGCTGACACCTACCAGGAAGTTCCTGAGCACATCAGCAGACTGAGCTGCATACCAATGAGTCATGATGAATAATGAAGGTTCGAGGAGGGGAGAACATTTTGTTAGTAATGTGAATCTGTTGTCTTTCATTTAGATTGCAGAGTTAGTCCCTTTGTAAAGAGAGGTGTGTTGACACACTCTTACGGCGGGATGGTAATTTACCCTGTGAATGTGAGAGTGTGTGTGTCTGTTTGAGAGTGTGTAGAAATGCACACGCATCAGAAGCTGTCACTCAGCTGTAATTAGGGAGAGTCTCTCCTGCTGTCCTCTGACACTGTTTGAATTTACCTTGCAAACACTGTGCAAATGTACTGTACTGTGTGTGTGTGTAGAGAATCAACTTGTGCTTATGGTTTGTTTGATCATCTGATCATCATTCGCTGCCGGTGAATGTTTTATCTATGAAGTTATTCTGCAGGTTTTTCTTATGTACACCCATTATGGAATCAATTTAAGTTTTAGTGTGTTAAATCTACTGTTTTCGTGTGTGTGTGTGTGTTTGGGAGAGAGAGAGAGACAGGGGGAGAGCTGTGTGTGATGGCTAGAGTGGGGATCACGTTCAGCCTGGGGGTAGGTGAACCTATTGTAAACAATGGATCTGACAGAATCTAGGCCTTCACATCTCTACCCCTGTGTGTGTGTGCGCGCGCGTGTGTAGACCTTCATACAAGGCCATTGGAGGCCATTGAGGAACCCCAGGGCAGACTGACCTCTCTGACCGAATGTCTTTGTACCTTGTCTCTCCAGGGGCTTCTTTTGTTTGAGGTGAAGAAGAGGAGGAGCAGGAGGAAGAGGAGGAAGAGGAGGAAGCAGCGTAGAGCTGAGGTGTGAGTGAATGCAGCCATGGCCTGTACACCCTGTCCATAGAGGAGCTACTCAGTGGAAGAGAGATCAAAGGGGACAGAGACGACCAACAGGTGAGATGACGTCTCGTGTAGATGCATATGATGGTGGAGAAAAAAAAAACAAAATAAAAAAACAAAACCATCTAAGGCTATAAATAAGGATTATTTTATATCAGCGATTCATTTATTATTCAGTCAATGAAATGCCGGAAAATAAAACAAATTAACTCAAGTTGTCACCCTTAGACCACAGTTTTTTTCCCATTGACAGTTTAAACCCAAAGATATTGGATTTATATGAGAATAAAGCAGAGAAAATCTGAAAATATTCACACATGAGAAGCGGGAACCTGCCCTTTTTTCTTGAAAAACTCCTTCAGTGATGAATCCATTATCATGGTTTTCGTCCATTAATTTTGTGGTTGATTGACTAATAGATGAATGAACTAGTTGTTTCAGGAATAACAACATCCAAACCACAGTAGAGCTAAAATACTTAGTCGATTAACTGAATCAGCAATTATTTTGATAATTGATCGTCTCAGTTGTTTCAGCTGCTCAAATGTGAGAATTTGCTCTTCTTCTTTGCCTTTTATGCTTGTTAACAAAATATATTTTAGTTTTGGACTGTTGGTCAGACAAAACAAGCAATCTAAAGATGTCAGTGTTTGCTCTGTGAAATTGTGATAGATGTTTGTCACTATGTTTTGACATTTAATAGACAAAGCGATTTATGGATTTATTAGGAAATTAATGTGCAGAATAATCAGTAATGAAAATAATGAATAGTTGCACGATTACTTCTGGGCTGAGCCTCATGTTTCTTTCTCTATAACCTGTCACGACTCATAAAGTCAACTTTTAATTGTCTGCTGCCAGATGAAAATTGGAAAAGTGGAGGAGTTAATCCTACATTAGGAACAGTTAATCCTAATGTAACATTAACAGGCATAAAAGGATGCTGGTAACCGCTCTGCCCACAGTATGTGTGTCTGTGCTGGAAAAAAAATTTCCTCCGGTCTTCTCTGCTCTCCAAATTGTCATTTTTTCCTTTGACCTTTGCTGGCTCACCTCTCACATTGTTTCTGCTTGTTGGAAAAACTATATTTTTTGTTTGCTATGCTGTTCTGCCTCCTGTCTTGGGGGGTGGGGTTCTAACCTCTTCTCATGTCCTCTTCTTCTTCTTCCTCCCCCTTTGCTCTCTCTTTGCCCCTCTCTCCCCTCTGTCCCTCTCTCAGGATGAAACTGTGGGGGAGGTCAGCTTGGCCTTTGCAGGTGGCCTTCCTTGTTGCCTTGGTGATGCTTTGCGTTGACCCGGTGTCCGCTGGCAACCGTAACCATCGGGGACCGACAGGTACACCAGGTCTTGCTCCAAACCCTTCTTCCACCACCATGAGAGGTTAATTACACTGTCACTGCAGAGGTACAACACATGTTCCCTGAGCCTGTCGCTGAATAAGACATCCCCATCCTGGAGGAGGGGACTGAGTGGGAACAATTTGCTCTGTCCCTCAGTATGACAGAATGTAATCTAGACCAGACCTCGACTGGGCCTGGATGCAAACACACCCCTGTTTGAATGATCGAGCCCCAACAGATACAAATGGCACTTAAGCTGTCAGGAGCTGTCAACACAAATAGATCAGTGTGGGTGTGATCTGATCTATTCAGAGTGGTTGCAGATATTCAGCAGTTGCAGAGGAGGTGGTGCTGTTCTCAAGCGGCCTGATTCTCTGTGGTTTGGGTTTGCTTTAAAATAGCTTGCATGGCTCATGTAGAAGAGGCCATGTAGGCTTATGACTTCTAATCCTCGGGCTCATAATTGCCAGAGCCTACATTAATATGCATAGCTCTGCATCCCCACCCCCACCCCCACCCCCCCACCCCCCTTTAACCAAGGCACCACTTCACTTATTCCCTTAGAAATCCATGAAAAAAGAAAACCATTGCCAGTGCTGACTTAATTCAGGCCCACAAGCTAAATCTATTCTCTGTCTTTAATTTCCATAAGTCATGGAGACAAGTTTCCCCCCAACCAAAAAATGACCAATACAGCCTTATTAATATTTCATTGAGGTTGGCTACAGGGACAGTTGTGCTGAGTCACACAATATCTTGCACCTCGATTTGTTGGCGACAACCTCCCAAGTCACCTGTTCCTCCAACTTAATTATGACAATTTCCTTAATTATCTCTGGGTTTCTTCACGCTCACAGCTCGTGTTTTGCAAGGTGACCTTTATGTGCCACAGGAACGCTACCAGCACCCAGTTTGTGCGGTGACTGATGGTATTAGTTTCCTTTTTGACGGAGAGGAGGCAGCCTGCTTACGGCAGGGACACTACTAATTACAGGCTCTGTGTATTGTGAAGGTCAGCATGGTTACCCGCCCCCTTCTTATATCACTCGCACAGTGAAACAAGATGACTCTCCCAAACTGACTGGTGCTTTTTATTAGAGGGTTTGCTTTAATTAGTGGAAGTTTAAGACTTGTTGGTTGTGAATACCAACATGCAGCGGTTTGAGGCTGAAAAATAATTGGCTGTACGCTGTGACTGCTGGATATGTTTCCTGTGTTTTCTACTTAAGTGCTGTTTTGTTGGCAGGTCAGTGAAACACTAGTTTGAACCCATTTGTGGTGATGTACCATCTGCTGCCACATGGTGGCTCTAGAGGTCAAAAAATGCTCCTCTAGAAATATGTTTTTTTTTTCTTTTAATTATCTTAGTCAAATTTACTCAGTGTCATTCTCAAAGGCAATGTGTCATTTCAAAGAAACTCACCTCAAAAACAGATCAATAATGGGAATAGGTGGAATGAATGGAAACTAATCATGCAGGCATGAGATGACTGCCAGTTGTCACTCTAAATAAATGTGGAAAAAATAGCATGTGCTTTATTTTTTATTTTCTAGCAGTACTTTGATGGGTATAAAAGATAAAGAATGAGCCACTGAATGTGTTCCTCACTCACAGTTATAGTAATCTTTATAACTCAGTAGTTTCAGCACATGACCACCTGGCAGGTGTTGCATAAATAAAACCAGTTTATGTCAATTTCCATACAGAAGACAGGTAGTGGATATATATTAAAAATGTGAATAATCAACAAAAGCCTGTGAAGGTTTGCATCACTTTTAAGCCAATAATAGATAAATAATAGATAGGTTCTTTTATGATAGAAATAAAATCAGCAAATCATTGCAGGATGTAGGAATCTGCACAGGACAAATCACTGCAGGTCCAGTTCTCGCTCAGTCCTGAATATTGGTATAACAGATGCATATCAAATGAAATGCATATCCAGGATCACATGTTAACGCTAAAACCTTCAGTCATCAAACACGGTCAGCTAATCTATTCGTTACTCTTGCTGCCGTTTTCACAGTTGGCCCTGGTCATAAATAGAACAAAGCTGTTTAAATTATGAAACTTAATGCACACACACGCACGCGCGCACACACACACGCGCGGGCGCGCACACACACACTTTATATCCTTATTGCTATTCATTTAACCCTGCACTGTATTTCATAACAGTTACAAGGAACAACCTTTGTACTCCAACCTTGGTTGTTTCTTATTGAAATATCTTACTTACTTGTAAGTAACTTACTTGTAGTTTCTTGACAGTGAAATTGCACTTTCTTCTCTTTTCAGAAAGCTTAAAATGAAATTATCTGAGAACAATAGTTGAGTTTCTTGCAGAGCTGATACCAGTAGTAGGTATGCCAACTTTCCACAGCTTGTTACAGCATGATTAGAAAACCATTTTTTTTTGCTTCCTGAACATATTGCTAATCCCTGGTTCAACAGATTTGTTGATCACAAAGCATATCTTACATTCTCAGAAAGATATATTTCTTCATGAATTCACAGAGCGTTTGGGGGACCTCCTGTATTCAGCCCATGTTAGGAAATGCGTACCCAGCTATTTCTGTTTGAGAAGGGCGACTGTCAAGGTTTTTGTCGCATTCATGCTTTAAATATAAGCAAGCTAATTGTGATGTTATGTTGCAGCCTTATTTTTTGACATAAGTATTAAGACCCTTTGCCATGACACTTTTAATTTAGCTCGGGCGCCTCTCATTTCTCTTGATCATCTTTGAGATGTTTGTTCATCTTGATTGGAGTCTCCCCTGTGGTAAATGCAACTGATTGGACATGATTTGGAAAGGCACACACCTGTTTATATAAGGTCTCACAGCTGACAGTGCATGTCAGAGCAAGCCATGTGGTTGAAGGAACAGCCTGCAGAGCTCAGAGACAGGACTGTGTCAAGGCACAGATCTGGGGAAGGCTGTAAAACACATCTCTGCTACAGTGAAGGTTCTCAAGAGCATGGTTGCCTCCATAATTCTTAAATGGAAGGTTGTAACAAGCAGGACTCTTCCTAGAGCTGGCTGCCAAACCGAGCAGTCGAGGGGAGAAGGGCCTTTGTAAGAGAGGTGACCAAGAACCCAATGGTCACTCTGGCTGAGCTCCAGAGATCCTGTGTGGAGATGGGAGAAACTTACAGAAGGAGAACGGTCCTTGCACCACTCCACTCCACCACTTATGGCGGAGTGGACAGGTGGGAGCCTCTCCTCAGTGAAAGACACATGAAAGCAGCTTGGAGTTCTCAGACTGTGAGAAACAAGATTCTCTGGTGTGGTGAAACCAAGACTGAACTGTTGGGCCTCAGTTCTAAGTGTCATGTCTTGAGGAAACCAGGCACCGCTCATCACCTGCCCAATGCCTGGCAGCACTGAGGTGTGTGTGTCCAGCAGCAGGGATGGGGAGAAAGATCAGAGTTGAGGGAAAGCTAAATGGAGCAAAGTACAAAGATACCCTTAATGAAAACCTGAACCAGAGCGCTCAGGACCTCAGACTGGGCCGAAGGTTCACCTTTCAACTGGACAATGACCTTTAGCACACAGCCAAGACAGACACAGGAGTGGCTCAGGGACAACTCTGTGAATGTCCTTGAGTGACCCAGCCAGAGCCCTGACTTGAACCCAATCAAGCATCTCTGGAGAGACCTGAAAATGGCTGTCCACTGACAGCCCCCATCCAACCTGACAGAGCTTGGAGAGGATCTGCAGAGAAGGCTGGCAGAAAATCGTCATACCCAAGAAGACTGGAGGCTATATTATTATATTATTACTATCAGGTACAAAGTGCAAGTACTAAATACGGTGCAAAGGGTCTGAATGTTAGTGTTATATTTCAGTTTTTCCTTTTTAATAAACTTGCAAAAATATCTAGAATTCTGTTTTGACTGTGTCATCATGGGATATTGAGCGTAGATTAATGATGATGAATTTAAGGCTGCGATGTAACAAATTGTGAAAAAGTGATGGGGTCTGAATACTCTCCACACTGTATGTGTGTCCATGCATGTGTATATGTATATGTATATATGTGCACACATGCTTGACTCCAGTTTTTGTTATCTAAGGCTGCTTATGAGAAGTGTCCTTAAAAAAAAAACAACAAAAAAAAAAAACAGCTCTGGCAAGGTCTCAGTGAGCAGGTTTTACTGGGAATAGATTTGTTGCACCTGAGTACTCAGTCGTACCAGCAACCTGTTAGGATAATTAGCATAAAGCTGGGTGAGACCTGATGTGGGCCTGTTAAACACTGATTACGTCAGGAGGATTGATGGGCTGTGCTGTAAGGAGGACACTGAGCAAGTGAGGAGAGTGGAAGAAGGGAAGGAAGGGCAACGAGTGATGTGAGGGCTTAAAGAGGGCAGAAAGGGTTAGAATTAAAAAAAGAAAACATTAAGAAATTCAGGCGTTGTACGTGATAGTGTTGCTTCATATTGGAAAGGATTTGTGAATAAGTATCATATTCACTTTGCTCCACACAACTGATCATTGTTATCTTGCTGTGTGTTCAGTGTGTTCCTACACAGATGTACAGTGTGTCCCCTCTATGTTTACTTTGACTCCTGCGACAGATTTGCTAGATATGTGGCCTTTCATAGCAGTGGACATGCTTGTCAGATATTGACAGGGGAAAGACACAGCCTTTTGATAAATTGCACAGTGTTTCTGCTTGCCTGTGTCTGTCAGAATACATCAATCGCCTGGCTAACCCATCAGTTCAAGGTAGCTTGGTTTCTTGGCTGCCCATCTACTGTTGCCACCCCCCACCACTCTACCTCAGTAGAAGCATTTAGCCATGCTTGAGAAGTCTTTTCATCTCAGCGTGCGCTGGGCTCTATTACATTGAGATGGCCATAACAGAATGGTTTAAAGGCAACATTGAGACATTAGATACACTGTTATTATGTGTGTATAGCTAGAGGGTGACTGCTCAACACATGAATCTTAAGCAGATGAGCGGCGAGAGGCTGCAGCACTCTGAGCAGGAGCTGGTGGAGGGGAGACAAAACTGAAGGGGCTCATAGTGGAGCTGCAGTACTTTATTCTGCTCTCTAGTCCACTGTTCTGATGTCTGGTACATGTTCTGGTTTTGTATTATTTCAGTTCAGACTTCTTGGACCTGTACAGTTTCTATTTAGTGTTGATTTTTGTCACAGATTTGATTTACGCTTTGAAGTTTTGAATTTCAAGAAAATTCACTTAACGTTCAGCTACAGAAAATCACAAGGTTCTCATGTTGACTAATTTCTGTGTGGTTCAGTATAGTTGCTCTAATTATGAAACTTTTATGAACCGTTTGTTCTATGAGAAACACACAATTATAATTTTTGCAGCAGTTTGAAAACTGAGACTGAAATGCGCCTATTATACACTAAAAATACTAACATTATATCATTATAGACAAGCGTGTTTGCAGTGAAGACAAGAAATTACTTTACACCTCTGGGCTGCATTGGTGGGTGGTTTTGGGTTGATTTCTTTCACATTAAATAGATTCTGGCTGTAAACTCTCTACGGCCCCATAAACTCTGTTTAGTGATTAAATACCTCGGATGCTCGAGGATATAAATCATAGCTACACCTTCAGATGATGTCTATTTCTGCTTTGAAACAGGCCCACACTTACAAGCTGACAAATATATTGGTACATAAATTCATGCATGCATTGAATGTTATCCACCTGATTTTATTTTATTTTTCAGAAATTACTTTTTTTTTTCTTCTTCTACCGATTCCAGCACATTATCATTGGTGTAGCATGATAAAACTGCAGGGATGGGAGAAAATGCCAGCTGTTCAAAAACTCAAATTTTCTGTGACACCACAGAAATTTTGCCACCTCACTACTGAGGAGTTTTTGACTGTCAAAGTGTTGGAATTCAGGAGATCAGAGCCAAAACCACAAACTAAACCTCAATGTATTCTCAAGTTGTAACACATTTGATTTTTTTTCCTTTTTTTTTTGCAAACACTGAGGTTAAAGAAAACAATATTTTGAGAAATGATGCAACATTTAAGTTGAAAGCAGCTTATTTGTGCAGGTCTAAAGAAGTGAATCATTTGTTTGAGCTTTAACATGCTCCCTCAGTTTCAGGTTAGTGGTCACGGCTGCGCTGATAGTTGAAAAGGTGACTACCATCACACAGGAAAATGGAAAATAAAACAACTTTAACTATTTTTTTTTTTTTCACACTCTTTATGCAGAATATAATTTACCATAACTTTTCAGGGTGATATAAAATCTTACTGAGGTAGAATTCCTTCTCATCAGAAATCCTGCAAAAAAATTATTCATCTATTCCAATTAGCGATAGTTACCAGGCAACAAATCACCAGTGGTGTGTTTCTTCACACAGTTTGTTGTGATGAAGGCTACACCAACAACTTATCTTCCTCTGCCCACACGCACGTTAAAAAGCTTTACAGTTTTAAAATACAAACAGCCTCGACCTGGCTCTGATGTAGGCAATAAAGAGTGGAGACCTGTGAACCTTCTGACCTCATTATGCCAGCGGGAGGCGACCTGCTCTTTGTTCTTTCTGCTGCCTGTGACAGCGCCTTTCCTCCTCCTGCATGATTCTCTCTCTTCCTCTCACTAACAAGCCTCCTGTTTCTGAGATGGGGGCCAGCCAATTGACCAGTTTTAACCAGTCACCACTCTACACAGTGCAGTTCATTTGAGGGCATGAGTCTGATTTAAAAAAAAAAAGGGCAATTTCAAAGTATTTCAATTTGACTTTTACACCCCCCCCATCAGTGCTTAAAATGTGATTATTACAGTTATAATTATGGCTTTCCTGATATTTCTTGTCCCATTGAGTTCAGCTGTTTTATTCTATTCTAGATTTCTATCATTAGATATAGGCTATATGTGTTTGTGTTCGTGAGTCCGTGTGTGTGTGGGGTAATCCAGCAGCTGCTCCAGCCTCAGGAGAGCCTGAGACAGAGGAGTGAGGGAAATGAAAGTGGAGGGATGATAGCGGAGGGGCGCCCTCAGAGAGCCAGGGATCATTGATGGGGCTCTCTGGAGAAGAGAACAAACAAACTTTAAATCAGAAAGGATGAGAGGGGCCATGGCCTGCAGAAATGGAACCCTCTACAGAGTGTGTATTGTGATGTGTTTGTGTGTTTGCTGCAGCATGTGTGTGCGCACACTCTTCTCTGTCTTCCTGCAAAGCTCATTCAGCTGAGCATGAAAAGTTTTGGAGTCTGGGTAAAGTCACGTACATAAATGAAATCTGGGCTTATGGTACAGTATAACCAAGGTTTTTCCAGGGCTGTAAAGAGGCTTATAGGTAGTAATTTCGCCAGCAGGGTTTGCTCTGCTTGGGAAACGGTGCCAGAGACTCTCAGGAGTGCACAACAAGCTTTGAGAGCAAAGATAAGGTGGCTGGAATCCATTCAGAAGCCATAAGCAAAGATTAGATTTACTAAACATTTAACCCAACAATTGTGGTTGGTGCATTTTCTTTTAGGTGGCCACAAAAACCTTTCCTCCTAAGAGATTCATGGGTTTAATGTGCTTGAGTGAGATGTAACATCAGCTCAGATACGATATAGTACAGTTTCAAACATTAACATACAACATTAGCCTTTTCACACAGTATCCTTTCAGCATCCTCATGCACAGGAGGCAGATGTAACTGGAGGCAGATGTAACTGCTCTTTTTTTTTATCAGTATGAAGCCATGTTTATCTTTTAACATGTGGAGATCTGTTTGACAAAACACATTTCCCTCAGGAGGAACGAGGACAATCAAGGGAGAGGGAGAAACTATTTTATTGAACTGAAATAATTCTGATTAAAAGCACATTGTTTCAGTAACATCACACACAGACACATGCACGCATAGAGACGTGTTTTGCCACCGGGCAGAAACCTTTGGGTTAAAATTTACTTTAAGTTAAACATGCTCCTCTGTCCCATTGCTGTCAAGGGAAATGAGACACTGTTGGTAGGTTGGCAGTGTCAGATGAAAAGCAATTATCCTCATGTAAAATATGTATACTTTCAGGAACACACACACAAATATAGAAACCAAAATACACACACATGCATGCACACCACACACACACACACACACACATATGTGTGTGTGTGTGTGTGTGTGTGTGTGTGTGTGTGTGTGTGTGTGTGTGTGTGTTATGGTTTTACATATTTAAAAAGTGAATATACACACATACACTTAATAGTGACGGATTTTGGCCAGAACCCATAATGATTCAAATGTATTCTATTAGTGGGTTGCTCCACCACATGACTCCTTTATAAAATGTGCATGTCTGTTCTTTGTTTAGATCAAGTGGTGTATTTTGTCTGAAAGGAGTCCAAAGAAATTATTAGTTTTTCAACATGTCTTGCTCTCTCTCATTTTTTTTGTTTTTTTTTGACTCCTGCAAACAATGGCAACAACAGAGCCGCCTCTGTGACGAAGTTAATGAGGGCACTGGGCTGAGAATAAAAGCAAAGTATCACTAAAGAGTGTTTATTTATGAATCAAAGAGTATGAGACTGGAATAAACTGAGGAGCTTATAGCAGCAGATTTGTTTAATATTCAGAGAGGCTGTTGTGGTGTATATTTGATTGTTATTTGCAGTGCAAATTTATTTGAATTTAAACTACATTTTTTGCAACAACAAACCATCAAAATACCAATGAGCCACCTTTTACAGTCTTTGAATTTCTAGCAAATAATCCCTCCCCTCCTTTCTCTCTCTCTCTCAGTCTCATACCAGGTGAAGCAGGGCACATGTGAGGTGGTGGCCATCCATCGCTGTTGTAATAAGAATAAGATTGAGGAGCGCTCTCAAACCGTCAAGTGTTCCTGTTTCCCGGGGCAGGTTGCTGGCACCACCAGAGCCAGACCTTCATGTGTGGAAGGTAAAAACTCTGCAAGCCTGTGTGTTTGTGTGTGTGAGTGTGTATATTCATATATCCTAGAATATAATTTGCAGCCCCATAATCCACATCTTCTATGTTTTTGATGTTCGGCTTCAGGCGTCATTTCCACAATCAGCAAGTTTAACCACACAATCAATCATCGTGTCTTCAGAGGAAGGAGAGCCATTGTGTACATCTATTTTATGTAAAAATATCAGTTTGTATTTCTGTGAGGGAAAAATGCTACAGCACACACAGAAGTTTGAACTTTTCCCTACATGACAATTATTCTAGTCGAACTTCTCATTGTCCACCACTCTGAGACTGGTTAAATATCTCATCAAATTTACAATGAACTGTAAATATAAAGATTCCGCACAGTATGAAGACGTACTGTATATTCTGAATGAACCTATTCAACATTTCATTAAAGCTTTACGACACCAACAGTCAGGAAAATATGCAACTCCTAAATGTTGTGTTTTCATGGCTGAACCATTAAATCAAAGAGAAATATTCAAAATGTCTTGTGCATTATTTTATACACATTTCCCCATAGCGCTGCAGCAGGGTCTCTACAGTTCTGCTGGACCCATTTGTTGTCTTTTGGAAACCTTAGGAACATGATCAGAATTTAAAATGAGTTTTTTTTGTACATTTGGACAGTGCTCGGCTGCACAACATGTTTTTGTAATGACTGATGCACTGCTTGGACACAGTCAAAGAGGCTAAAAAAAATGACTGTGTTTTCAATCATCTTGCATCATTAAAGTTCCTACATGAAACATCTCACCTAAAACAAATCATTAGCAGATTCATCTGTAGAGAACAGTAACATAAATAAATATGTTAATTGCAGGAAAATATCAATAGGTTGTGCTTTATGTTTAATGGCTGCCAGGCTAGTTTCTACGTGACAACTCTTTTTTTGTAAATCATCCAAACAGGAAGACAGTGCTCTACGTCTGGCACAAACACAGCTAAGCCTTTTAAAGGAGGCTGAAAGCAAGAAAAGCTGATGGAAAAATGATGCCTGGCATTTTTATCCCTTTAACAAAGACACACAATAAAGAAGCACTGCTGAGGTGAGAGAGAGAGAGAAGATGAACAAATAATAGAAGAAAGTGACAATAAAATTTTCACAAAAAGTTTTCTCTACTTTTGCTACTGTATCCAAGACCACTGACCACAGAACCGAGACCACTGAGAAAATTCAGCCATAGTCCCCTTTGGCTATCAATAAATCACAGTTCATTGGAAAGCTATTTTAATGTTTCAGAATGGTATGATTCTGTTTATACTTTGGATCTAGTCACGTTGTACATCTCTGCCCTGCTAGTCCAACGGTCTGTGGTTCCTCATTTCCGAGGAGATTGTGTAACATGAAAGGTTAAAGCCATTAATTTAGGTAATGGAAGCCCAACCAAAAGTGTCTCCTTGCCTTCCTTATTCCCCCGCGTTGTACGAAAAGGAGAAGCAAATATACGACAGCTGTTGCCCAAGACAGCTTCAGCCTCAAGACTGGAAATTTAAACTGCAGTTTAAAAGGCCTGATTTTATTTGGTGACAGCTTTCCATTTCATATCTAGTTGGGCCACTAGAGTATACGACAGATGGTGATAGAGAAAGTATTTTCTTTTGATAACTTTTATAGGTCGAGACGAGGTGGGTGATAACCCAAGCTCTGGTAAGAGAGAAATTTGGGGAAAAATCATCAAATCAAATCATTATGTTGCTCATGATGTTGAGTCAATAGTAATGCATGTAAAATGTATTTGGTAGGGAAAAAATAGAGCAGATCCCTAATTATCTAAAAGATTCAGCTCACACACAGAGCAGGCGCACAGATGTATAAATGTGTTTGTGCCCGTTAATGCGTGCTGTGTATGTGTTGTGATGACAGGCAGATGAAAGCCGTGGGCCGTTTTCATAGACCTTTGTTGCACCCGTTTGTCCGCTCTGAGAGCTCCAGCCCAGCAAGAAACAAGTAGTGTCACTGACCCCTATCATCCACAGACGCTCCTCTGAGATCACAAGCACACACACACAGTCAGTCCATCCAATCATGCTGTATTGGCCCCCTACCCGAGAAAAATACATACTTGTTTCAAACGTGAGTGGTGGTAGTGAATCTGCGAAGCACATGAGTTATTCAAACTGTTAAGGTCAGCTAGGGGGTTGGAAACACACACCTGAGTGAATGGCTGATGCACCCACACAAATAGAGACTTTGACAAAGATGAAGTGATGTATTTTCTCAGACCTGGAACTTGATCACATTTCCTGTTTTCGCTTTGCTTTAGCACATTCTCATCCTAATGCAGTAAATGAGTGAATTGGTAACTATCAAGGGGGGAAAAGCTTACCCTGATCCACGCTGTTCTGTCTCTTTGTTTGTTGACTTCTACTGACAGAGAATGTAGTATACATATAACAGGAAGACACTCACTGTTTAAGCTCAGTACATTTAAAAAAGTGTTATGTTATTGAAACATTGGATAAACAATACAAAAACTAAAACAGCTGCTACTACTACATGTGTTTTGCTGATTTTTCATAGTTATGTAACCTCTGTGTTTTGTAGACATTGGCTTGGTTCCTCATTGTTTGGGGTCCTACAAATCTCACTTCTGTATGTGCAAAAGTATTAATAATTTTTTTGGCATAATTTTAAGCATCAAACCCCAGTATTGTATGAAGAAAAGTACTGAAATACTAATCCTTCACTTTTCCACAAACTGGGCATCTATATGTGATGAAGGTGGAGATTATAATGATTCATATTTTATATGTTATGTGGGCTATGAAATAACAAACATATAGCACTGTTGTTTGCCAAACAGTCATTCATGGCCTGTGTCTGGGATCAGAGAGGGCCCTGTTAAACCTCCAGTAACAGAGTACAGAGGTCATTATACAGTTGTTTGGGATTTAAGAGGGAAAGTGCTGTGTAAAAAGTTTTCTCAAATATGGAGCCTATGAAAATCCATTATATTTAACCATGTTGGGCTCTGGACTGTAGCGGACTTCTGTCAGTCAAATTAGTTTATCAAAGGCACATCTGGCCTGTAGAACACACAGTAAACAAATACAAACAATTTGTAGATACAAACAATATCAGAAGTCTCATAAACAAGTCTTATTAAAGTTATGAAATATCTAGCTGATAAAATAATAGTAAGTTTTTTGTGCTTTTAACGATGGCTCAGTGTCTCTAGGACCCCAAACTTAGGGTTATTTTTTGTTTTTCATGTGCGCCCTCACTGTCACTTTTGCTTGCTTCTGATTTTTATTAGTGAGTCATTTTGTTCTTTTGAAATGAACAAGCAAATCTCTTGTTTGTATGTCAGTGTGTATCACTTCTGACTCCATCCATTGTGCTGCTGTTCCTGCATGTGGCCAGTAGACGGTGCTTTTCCCATTCAAATGACTCAGTCAAAAACACACCTGCTAGTTCATTTCAACACTATTTTCATCCAATAAAAAAAGTAGATTTGTTGTTTAACCTCTTTGATGAGTTCCTAGATGGGAACAATCGCTTGATAATGATAAAATCAGGCAACCAGAGCAAAGATGATTGGCTTTGTAATGAAAGCTGGGATAAATAAGGAATCATGTGAAACTTTGCTCACCTTTCAGAATAGGCATTGCCCTGATGCTTTGCTTTTGTTTGTTCACCTCAAAGACTCAGTATGGCTTACTAAAGGGAAGGAATGACACTGATGAGAAACTAATAGACTGACAGTTATTGCTGCGCTATTTAAATCAATTCTTTTTGATGGTCCTAATCAGTTCTTCTCTTTGAAAACACACACCTCTGAAAACACACACACACACACACACACACACACACACACACACACACACACACACACACACACACACACACACAC
>JBBMJY010000018.1:7338959-7388936 GCA_037833715.1 Toxotes lorentzi
CACACACACACACACACACACACACACACACACACACACACACACACACACACACACACACACACACACAGCTCAGATGCTCCATCATGAGGTTTTCTAATTTCCTATTCAGATCTCACCTCTGAGTCGTACCAGCTCTCACTTCCAAATTCAGTGCTCAGCAGCACTTATCTCATGAGTCATGCTTGACCTCTGAGTTCACATTTACAAAAGATCCCACCTCATCCAACACTGTTTTACTCACACAAACACACATCCACGCACACACATCCACTCATGCTCCTCTCACCTTTTTTAGGCTTGAGCGCTGATGGAAAGAGAGAAGCCCTCTCAGTAGCCAGCCTTTGTAGAAAAGCCATAGTGTAAATGGAGTTACATTATTGATGCCGGCTGAAAGAGGACTAAATGGTAGCAGGTCCCATTACTGGCTGTTGCACGGTGGAGCCCATTACTGTGAGACTAACTTTTTCAAGTGAAATCCATTCATCACAGTATTTTTTTTTTTGTTGATTTTTTTTTCAGTAATCATGAAAGCCAATTCTTTTTGTTTTTATTTTCCATTTGAATTAGAGGTGGTAGTGTTGTGAGTGAATGAAGAGTCAGTTCTGTAAATACGAAGGTGATTTTTGAAAAATCTAAAGCCGAGTCTGAAGAGTTTTCAGTGGTAGAACTGATAATAGCTAATAAATAGAGGTCGTGAGGTCAATCTGTTTTTCTGTTACTCTACGGGAGAAATGCACTGGGTCCACTTGTGTGTCTGTGTCTCATAGATTTCACATTTGGGGACAAATTTTAAAGAATGTCGCTGTTGTCCGAGCGGAGATGTGAAAATGTGCCTGCACCGTTTGCTTTCACAGCGGTGGCATTCAGGATAAATAACATGTTTTTGTCTCAATTGAGGTTCTGCCAAGTCTAGTTAAGCTCATAGGGTTAGTTAGGAAAGTGTTGGCTATGGTTTGGATTTGTGTGCACCTCCAGGGAATGATTGAGAGTCTGTACAATGTTCTGAAAGACAGTTGTCCTCTTGCACCACGTGGGTTACTGCTTCTTGATAAATTGCAGTGCACTTGTGAAATATTTGAACAAGCATTCAGATCCTTTACTTGGGTAATAAAACGATCAATAAAATAATATAAAATTATGTCAAATGGTGTCAAATTAAAGCTCATTATGAGGAATGACCCCTTTCAGAGTGTCAAATTATCAATGCATTAACGTGTGTGGAGCATTTTAATGTTGTAGCTGATACACGCAGAGTTAAATGGAAACACTTTATACGCTGCTGTGACATTTAACCTTGTTAAAATGTGTCATGTTAAATGAACCTCTGTGCTTTTATCTGCAAAGTCACTAGTACCTATAACCTTCAAATGAATGTAGTGTAGACTAAAAGATTGTCTGAAATATAGTGGCGTGAAAGTAATTGAAAGTTTCACATAGAGAAAACGCTCAAATTACACCAACAAATTTTCCTTGGTTACAGTAAAAAAAAAAAAAAAACTTAAAACCTTTCCACAGATACTTCCATTAACATGTGTTTGATGGTGGAGAAAGACAAAGAGCACAGTAACCCGATAAAAATGGTGGATGAGTGGATTTAGTTTGGTGTGAGATATGACGACAGACAAACTGTGTTTCATTACTGGGCAGAGAAATCAAGTTTAGTGTTTCAGCACACGTCAGCCTGCTGTTGTTTATATCTGCTCCATAATGTCATGCTCGTGTTGTTTTGTCAGTCTGTTCCTGTGAGTGTGTGTACTTATATATGTGTGTCCATGAAACTGCTCACCGTGTGTAATCTTTTTCTGACAGTTTTTCCACTACACTTTCCGCTTGTGTTTTCTCGTCATGCATACCTGTGTGAGCTGGGGCAACAGAGATACAGTGTGTTAGTAAATCATTGCAGAAAGAGATGGATGCCTCTCTCCATCTGCTTCTGCACTCCAGGATCACTGAGTGGAACAATTACAATGCCTGAGGGTGTGCGTACCTCTGAGTCCGCCCCCAACTTCCTGTGTTTGTGTTTGTGTATGTGTGAAGGTACATCATATTCCCTTTAAATAGTAATGATCTGTGAGCGAGGGCAGAGGACTGCTTCTGATTGTACTTTTACGCATGATTCTTACTTCACAGTAGGGAGTGCATATGTTTACACACACAACAGCACACGAAGGCATCTGTGTTGCACACATGCAAGTGCACACACGGACACACACACACAAACATGCAAAGTAAAAGTAAACTTGCCATTGCAGTTAGTGCTGCTCCACTGAGTGAGTTCAGGCAGTGCCTTTGTAAAGTATTAATGGGCAAACACTCTAACAGACGCATGCCTGAGTGCACATATTGTATTAGTATGCCCTGCCTTACATCAAGCAGGCTACACTAGAATGATACAATGGAATATGTAGTCACTGAATTAGGTTTTTTTTTCTAATATCAAAGGCTAATCCATTATTCTTCATTATGTGACGACTGATTTTAGATGAAAGGGTTAGAGGTGAAGGAAATCCTTTTGAACTTGGTAACTTTTCAGTTTCCATGTCACTGTTGGATGCTGGAGATAGTGATAGCTGATGTGATCTCAGATCTCCCATCTTAGTGAGTTCAAAAAAATTCTGTAAATTCACAGATGAAATATATTCATTAATAGCGTGAGATATATCACATCAATTTGTCTCACAGCATGTGCATGAGCATGTGAGAACAGCATGTGCATTTGGGTGTGAACTTGTTATTGTGTTTACCTTTGGTGAAAATGTGAAACATTTCTTCCAGCCAAAGAAATGCTATGTATCAGTTCTGGAGTTTTTACATGGGCGGGGGATCTTGCTTGTCAAGAAGCACTCAAAATACCTGCAGAGATGGAGGTGACATGCATTCAAGTGTTAATTGGCCAGTAACAGGGCACTGCATACGCAAAAGTATTGTAATAATTGAAGATACCATCTTATATTTAATCACAGGTAACTGGTGGTAGCGTTTAGGCTGATTGGTGTGCGTGTTCCTGTAAAGTCACAGAGTAAACGTGTGGATGAGGGGACCTGCAATTTCAACTTTGTCCACTTGATGTCACAAACATTACAATGACAATGCAGGCGGCAGTAGAGGGGGAAATGATCAGAAGCCGTGTTGGGATGAACGCTCATGTAGCTGACATACTTGCTCACACATACAAACAAAAACGAAAAGCTGTAACCACAACTGGCATAACGATGAGTGACATTTACCAGGTGTGTGTTAGACTGACGTGTTGTGATCAGTAGGAGGAGAGACAGGGCTGTAGGCAGCCTCATAGCATAAAACCTCCACAGACCTTATTTAAAGAACCCCAGAGAGACAAGGCAAAAACCTGGGGAATAACATAGCCCCAGTCCCTTGTGTTGCCTAATCACCTGCACCTTAAGCAAAGCACTGTCTAGACGTTTGCCCTCAGCTGATCCCGTGCTGAAAGTTTGAGAAAGAACTTAAAAGGGAGCCATCCTGAGTGCAGATTCCATTGTAATGAGCTGATTGTAACTGTGATGAAATGTATGCCTAAGCTGTAAACCATTTTTAATTAGCATATGCACCTTTAGTGAATATAAATGTAGACTCTTAATGAGACTGATGCAATTAGAGTCTGTAGGCTGAGAGGTGCTCCATGCGTTATACACATTCTACCTGGAGATCGTGTTCTCTTTCAATTTCAAGAACTTGGCAATGATTCATTTTCACATTTACTTGTTGAATATAGAAATTTCACAAGAAGGATGCAGGGAAAGTGTAAATCCGCCAATGGCAAATTAGCTTTAAAAGCAACCAAGCTAATATTAACGTTCAAGTATTTTCTGCTCAACAAAAGTCTGCCAATATGACTGTGTCCAACAAACAATTTGTGTATATGAGTCACGACAAAATGTTGAGTTTAACACTCACATGTACACTGTTGCCCATTCCTCTTTTTATTCCTATTTATACACATCAGTAATAACATTGGAAGAGACTGATCAATAAAGTTTTGAGAAGATGAGCACTTTATCTATCAAGAATAAATCACATTGTCACAATCATTTAATGAGAAGAGGTAAAATATATTTTATTCCAACTTTATGGGCAACAGTGTACATACAGTAAAAATTAAGCTAGAGCCAGCGGCTGGTTCAGCTCAGGATGAGACCTGGAAACATAAAGAAACAGCTAGCATTAGGTTGGCTGCAGTGGTGCTAGTAGGTGGATTTTGTTATCCTTTCCTAAGCTAGCTGTTTCCCCCAGTGGCAGTAACTTTATATTTACAGTACACACAAGAGTGTGTACTAATCTTCTCATCTAACTCTTGGCAAGAAATCAAATAAGCACATTTTCCCAAAATGTCAAACTTTTCCTTTTAAAGTTGAATTCAAGATGTGGAAATCAGATGCTACCTCTTAAGAAGAAAGTCTTACAAAAACAGACTTTTAATAGGCAGTCTGTACAGCAGCTGACCTTGAAGGCTTCATAGTTACACGGCTCCCAGCACCAGGCTCTGCACTTCTACAGTAGGGCACGGAAAAATATGGCCCCAGAGGTGATGATCTCAGAATTAACTACTGCACTCACAGTAAGTACCTCTGTAATCTTTTTATCATTGACCTGTTGAGACCTGTCTCTGAGTGCTGTCCAACATCTGAACTATCCAGTGACATCACAGGCCATGTACAGGCTGCTGTTCATTTTCTGACATGACAGACAGGTGCTTATGTGTCACGCCCACCCCGCCCTCCTAGTATAGCATGAGATAAGCTGCAGGGAATGCTAACTCCATAATAGCACTCACAGGCCATGCCCATTAGCTCTAAATAACACTCTCACAGTGCAAAGCACCGTCGTCGACACCATAATGGCCACATTAACGAGCATTACACAGCCATTGGTTTTTAGAACCGCTTACTGCCACTGAGCTCATGCATCATAACAGTGTGTTCAACATTAGGCCTTGTGATAGCTGTGAGAGTTTTTTTTTTTTGTTGTTGTGTGGTGACTTGGCCATTTGGCATTGGCTTTCTTCTTCTCACTATATGTCGTCCTGTCCCTGTTGTTGCATTTGTGCTCCCTATTTTCCACTCAGCTTCAGTTCGTTACTCTCCTTCTCTCTGTTCTCTTTGTTTAATCTGGTTCTTTCTCTGTTGGACTCGGTGATAGTCATCCTCAAACGGCCTCCTTCCTTCCAACCCTCCTCTCTGCCTCCCTCAGTTCCCCTCACTGCTCATTTCCTCACTACAAAGACGTTTTCTTGGTGAACACCCATTATTTAGCTTCGTCTCCCTCCTTCTCTTTCCCTCAGTCACTGTTTCCTTCTTACATGATGCTTGAGAGGATTTGTCCGTGGTCTCTTGCATTATGCAGTTGAAAGCCTGTTTTCTTGCCAATACCCCCTCGTCTCCTTGCTTTGTAGGAAACAATTGTCACCAGAGATCAAAATTTCTTATTAAATGCCATCAATCCTGCAACTAAATGAAGTTGGAGAAAGGGGTGCGCTCTTTTATTCCTCTCTGACTCCACACTTGAGACGGGAGGATGCATGGACGATGAGAGGGTACTGAGTTATTCTCAGCTTTCTGACTGCCTCCTGTCTAGACAGAGGGTCAGATGATCTGGGGGATTTGAGAGTCAGCTGCTAAGACATTAGAAAACTTTGAGTTTTAACACCAGATTAAGTGTAGATTAGGCTAAATTTTGAAGCTGGATCTTATCCAATTTCTTCCACCTTAGTATACAGCAAATCATCACTTCATTCTTTCTTAATTTAAATGCAATTTGGGAAATTTATTCAATGAATTAAAAACAATCTAACTGTATTATTCACAAGATTGCATGGAATGGAAAGAGGGCTTTTATTGCTGCAAAAATAATACAATAGATCGCAAACATTAGCGTTTCTTGTCTCACATACATGAGAATGAACAGTTTTAACTGATAGCATTTCTTCTTCATAATCCTGTTCTAATCTTTCTATTATGCAACAGGAATATCACTCTAGACACTCTAGACAGTGAACCAATCACGTCTAGCTGTGCCTTGTGTTTTGCTGATTATACCGGAGACAATAGGGAATTAGGGAAATAAACAGTAATTTCATTTAAAGTACAGAAAGCATCTCTGCACAAACACACACATATTCACATCTGGGAGTAGTTACAATACAGTGTCTTATTCAAAGACCTGTGCCTTTTTGGAACATCAGCAGCATTACAGGGTGGACACATCTGCTTGGTTAATGTCCAGCATAATTTAAGGACTTAGTTTAGCAGTTACTCATTGGTGCCTTGGCTTGACAGTGAAATTTTGTGTCATATTTCCCCTGTTCTTTCTACTTTCATTTTTCTTTCCTCTTGTGGATGCCAGACTCACCCATTTCACACAGGGTTTAAGATCACATGTTGAGGGATTACATTAATCTGATTAAGATGAAAAAAAAGAAAGGTAACTGCTATGCATTTTAGCTCCTGTGAAAATCACAGTAATCATATTACGGATGAAAAAACACTCGACTGCTCAGACACGCTGTCGGATTGAACAGAGCCGCTGCGTTTGTCAGCGCTGTCCATGGTGCTGAACCTAATGCAGTCCCTGCTGTATGATCAGCACCATGGACAGTTACATTAGGATTGATAGATTTTTTGGGGGGGCCATTCTTAAATAATTGTTTATGTCAGCTGTGTACGGTGAATTATAACCGTTTCTGAGTTAACATGTTTTCTGTTACTGGGTAGATAACAGCGGAGAGTGTGCTATACCCTTGTTCTAGGCTTTTGTGATTAATTTGATGCTCTTCATCATATGATCATTTTAGTAACCTGCTGTCTTTCTTTTCCCCTGAATATCCATTTGATGCTCCAGCCTCCATTGTAGCCCAGAAGTGGTGGTGCCACATGCAGCCGTGTATGGATGGGGAGGAGTGTAAGGTCCTGCCTGACCTGACCGGCTGGTCCTGCAGCACTGGCAACAAAGTCAAAACCACCAAGGTGAGGAGAATGCCCGTCTTTGTTTGTCTGTTTTAGTACACATGCAAGCACCTGTCTCTCTCTCTCTCTCCAACATCTGTCTTTCAGTGGAATAAGTGACACTGATGTATGTTTTAAGCATAGCACCTTGCACATGCTTCTCTTTTCCTTGCATTTGTTGCCTGTGCTGTTTTCTCTGCTTGCAGTGTCACAGACATGTACAGCTAGCCAAGCCCAATTATTGCAGAGGCTTTGATATCTTCTAATTTGTATGTAACAACAAAGGATTTGACCTTATCATTGTTCACATCAAAAAAATCCCTTGAGGAAGACATGATGTCCAGAAAGAATAAATACATGTATTACTGAGCATCTTCCAGCTTGACTAACATTTGATGTAGCTAGAAGTGACCTTGATCTTCAATTGAATTGATTTTTTTTTCTCTGTGAAACAACTTGCCTCAATTAGTGTCTGATAAACAAACTTTCAACTCGATGACTCTTACTGCTATTTTTAATACCGTATGTGACTGTATAAGAAAAGAAAGAACTCAGAAGTGCTTACCAAGCAAATTAGAGATAACATTGTAAACAAAGGGAGTTTGGATCTTCAAATGAATGCAGTCTAATTTAAGCACTCATTTCAAATATCAATAAATATTACAAAGAAAATGCAAAGCTAATAAACAAGTAAACCCCCCAGTGTGCCTCACTTGTTAATCTGCTATAGCTGTATCTGCTCAGGCAAAGGTGAAAAAAAAACAACAAGAGATAGAGAAAACACAACACCTCGTTACACTCTGCACCCTACACAATCACTGTGTGATACCATGTAAACTGACACTGCTCAGATCAGATGAATTGAATTAAATGAAAGTCCTTCATGGCCCTTTGTAAACTGTTGAAGTGTGAAAGTTAATTTGCGGGACTGACGACAGGGGGGTCTGTGTATGTATGTGCCAGGGTGCGTGTTGAGGGATGGGAGCAGGTGCAGTTTATTTACAGGTGAAATATAAAAAGAGAAACAGTTGTGAGAGAAGCGATGCAGGCACCATAAGAGTAATTGCTCAAGAGATGGCATAACAGCACAACATCTGTCGCATTCATTAGAATGCATTATGGCTGGGGCCTTCCTCAGAGGCTTTACAATTAAGAGTCATAATTAAATTGGTGAGTGGGATCGACGGAGGAACAGAGGCACCACTGAGCTCAGTCACAGGCAGTGGAAATGATGACCCTGGCCCTAACACCAACTCTGGGACTGATAGGTGCCTCATTCGGTTGCATGTTTCCATCTCCCTTCTTCTCCTCCATCTATCTATTTTGTGTCTCCTTCCCCGTCTGACTAGCCGATCAGCTGAGAGAGGGATAAGGAACCAATGGCTGACTGCATCAGTGGACATTAATTGTGCATTTGCAAGGTGCTTTGGGACCGGGGAGCAGTTACTTGGAGACTTGGTGGCAGATGTCACTGAAGTTAGTTGCAATGAGACATTGATTCCCTGGCAACCGCTCGCACGGCCCTGCTCTCTCGCTTTCTCTGTGTCTCTCTTCTTTATCCTGCATCTCTCTTTCTACCCATGACCTCCTTTCACCACCTTAGCGTCTCATTCACTGCAATGATTTGTATCTGTCCGGCTCTCTTTCACTCCCACACAGCGTAGGTGTGCTGTAGAAAGATGCATAGATTGCCTGACAGAGGCACTGGAACAATGTTTAACAAGGAACAGCAAAGACACTGTGCCATTAGATACATATTCTCACATGTCCCGTTTCATACATCTGACTTTATGGTAAAACATTTACAGAATTTGCAGGACTGGAACTGGAGAACAGGATTTTTAAAAACTATATGAGCATATCTGTTCAGTATAAATGCACATTGGACAGAGTTTCTTGATGGAAAACAAGCCCCTTACATCTCCAATTATACGCCTTCAACTTACTGCCCAAGTGTAAACAACCAATTTTAGCTCTGAGACATGTGAAATCCAGCTTTAGCAGTTGAGACACTGCTTTTCCCTGCAATCAGGCAGCCAGCTAGGTTTCAAACAAAACATTTTCAATCCAAGGACATTGAGCCAGAAATAGCAAAGAAATGGTTTGATTTGGAATATTCTCCTCTGACCCCTGATCGGCTCTTTCAAATGGAAACATTCATTCGGCGAGTGTGAAGAAGGACACAGAGTCACTACATGTGATTATGTCTGTGTGACACTGATTTTCTTCTCTTATCTGTGGTATTGTTTCTTTTTTAGGTCACACGATAGCAAGAGAGCCACTAAGTCATGAAGAAAAGGATGGATGACTCACACGTATTTACTGTACGCTGGGGAAAAATATCAAGGAAAGGACCGCTGTCAGGCTATCCATCACGAAACAATGGGATAAAATGTACTCATTACAAACTGCGTACACTTGGCTACATGGAGCCACACATGCAGCATATGCAGTATGCTGGTCAAGACCAATGGACTACAATCGTGAACACCCAGGGTACATGTGGACACAAATGGACTCTTATTTTCCAATAACGGACGATGTGTGGATGGATCAAAAAGAGGTCAATTTTAAACACTGATTAAACATTTCAAAGTATATATTTCAACAAAGCATTTGTGTGAGTGTGAGGTGTGAACTAAAAGCTGTGCTTAGAGTGCTGCTGGATAAAGTCCAGACCTGTTGTCAATATGTAGAGCTTATACCGGAGACAGCTGAGATGATTTGGGAGAAATTAAAGCGATAGCAGCTCATAACTAGCAAATAGCAAATTAGCATCAAATTGCTCTTGTGGGTCAAGTCACTACCATGAAGACTGTTTTGCTGGAGTCATTTTGCAGTTCTAATTAGGAATTGCAGCGTAGGATCATAACAACATATTAAAAATTCATGTAAGATATTTGCACTAGTTGAGACCATTTGGGAATGTTTTGTTTTTCTAGATATCGCTCATCTTTTGCTGTGGATGTCACATGAAGTTGGAGGTGAGCATTTTGTAAAATGTCTGACACCTGAAGTAGAAAAAAAAAAAATATATATATATATATATATATCACCCCCATTATTCCTGAGTAGTTATTGGTTAAAAATGGCTCTGGCTATTGAGCCTCCCTTACATACAGCTTGGTACAAAATGAACTAGCAAAGTGTGATTCATCTGTCTCATTTTTGCCCAGAAACACTTCCGAGCTCAGCCTTCAAAGTTATATATCTTTCATCTATTATATTCAGTCTGTGACATCTCTTATGTTAACTGTTAAAAGGAGGCCCATAAAATGTTCAAACAAGGAAGATGAGTTGTCTTTATTGAAAAATTCTCTCTCTAAATGTTCAGGTTCTTGTTAATCTTTAGAAGCAATGCAAATACAAAAAGATTGCATGAATAGGGGTCTTTTTAACTAACTTTATGAGGAGACACTGTATGTTTTTGTACATGCATTGCCCATTGATTGCCTCTAGAATCCCCCTCCACATCAATGCTTCAGTGAGATGTACTGAAATAATTGCCACAGATAATGGCAGTTCAACCCTTTGCAAACAGGTTTTTTTTTCCCTGCAGGGTTCGATCATTACTGCACTGAGTACAACAGCGTAGCTCCCCAAACACAACCATCTTAAATCTCTCAATTATGTCTGTCCATTCTCCCTCTCCTGCTCTCTTTTTCTTTAAAGCTCTCTGTCTCTTTCTCTTTTATGCCCCTCTCTCACTTTTCTGCCACATTGCATTTCATGCAAAAGATGGAACAGTTAAAATAGTTCTTCAAATCTTCATTTCTCAGCTGTTTGTACAAGGGTGCCGCTTTTTTCTCTAAAGCTTTCCAAATCAATTTTTTCTCTCGTTGACACACATCCAAGTGCAAGTCTTTCCCAAACTGTATCTGTCTGCCCCTCTCATATGTGAATGTGTTGGGTCAGTGTGCCCAGGGGTTAGCCCGCTTGGGGCTGCTTCTCTGCGAATGAGAGCCTCTGCTTTCAGACATGCTGCTTTGTGAGCTATGATAAATCTGTGGGAGTTGAGCCGCTGCCTCTCCAGCTCCAGTGCTGAGCTCTGAGCCAGAGGGAGCTGGGGGACAGCAGGGCTACCAGTGGCAGGCAGCTCCACTCTCTCATTACTGGAGGCCTGGATAGCACTGGGCGTCTCTCGGGACCACTGACATGGAATATTTTTAGGCCTACGGTGCAGCACTGCAGTTAGGCCAGTCACACCACAATGCTCTCTTTCCTCGAACAGTGTCTCAGCAACAATGGTCCATTTAGAGCGGGGATGCAATGACATTCTGCAGCTGCATTCGCACACAGGCCAATACACCTACAGTCACATAAACACACTTTTTAAGAGAGGAGAAAAAGGAGGAAAAGGGACCAGCCTTAATTAAAGCCAACATGAGGCACAATGTCTCCAGACCTGTGCACTCTCCCTGCTTTGAGATGAGCCTGGCCCCTTGCTCCCTCCACCCTACAAGGCTCTTTGCAGCAGAATCAATATTTGAGGACGATTTGCGCTGCTCTGCTCCCTGGTGGCTGGGGTTTGACTCTGCAGCTCCACCTTCAGTTTCAGCCAAGCTTAGACCTCCCAGGGACGGATTCACAGCTCATCTCAGGTCACCGCTATTTAACAAGGAAATCTGCAAAGCACCCCGTAAATACATTCACAACTGCTGTGCAGGCTGGCCAGCCCTGCAGCAGAGCAGAAGCACTCTCCTCTGCCTTTGCCAATTTATGAGAAAGAAGACAACTGAACTTGCTAAGAGGCCTCAAGGTATCTTGGAGGGATTTTGTATTAGCATATTCACCTTTAATGAGATGTTACCTAGCATGCAAATTTAACAGATGTCAGTGCCTATCCACTGGTCTATACATTGTCTGTTCTATGTATAAAAAAACACCCCTTAAACCCGCTCCCAATATCAACTGACTCCAAAAACAATGAAAGAAATCTATTCGGTTTATCAATTGTGTTTACAGACACGTTTTTCAGTGTAAAACATTTTTTTTTTTTAATTGGAAGGAGATGTGTCTGTTATGTGTCAGTGGTGGTCTTACCTCCCAAATGTCCCATGAATACTGGTTGCTTTCATCTCTATGCGTTAGCAACTGGTGGGACCCCGAGGGCAGGAGGAAACCAATGGCATGGAGGAAATAACTGCAGAGGAGCATGCTAATGAGAGGTGATAGGCAGGTTGGATGAAAATGGAAAACAACGACGATGAGATACCTAAAAGAAAAAACAGAGATAAAGAGGTATAGCTAGAGTGTTTGAGAGAGGGGGAGTGTGTGCAGCATATTTTAAGTATGTGTTTGTTTATGCACTAAGCCTGGGTGGCTCCCGAGAGGCCACTTTCATCGTCAAACTGAACGCCTCCAATAGTCCATCATCACACTTGTCGGCAATTCACACAATCAGTACCTAGAGAGAGAGAAATAAGGGCATGAAACACTGTTGTCTTGGCTTATGCATCATCTTTTGTCTAGTCCAATTTGTATTAGCCTCCAGCCATATCCAGGAAATATGGGTTCAGGATTCATGTTCAGTGAGAATGGTAATCTTCAGATGAAGTGAGTCTGTCAGAGGCAGAGAGATGTGTGACAACTTGAGTCAGTCCTAGGAAAAGAGAGCTTTGCTACTGTAGAGGAAACGGGCTCCAACTGTCTCAAACTGACACTGATTTAATATAAGTCAGAGGGAGATTAGCTGATGAAGAAGATCTGATCAGCATTATCAGTGCCGGATGGCATTCGCTGGTCTTGTCACTGTCACTTCAGAGGGAACAAATCAACTCAAGCCAAAATGTTTCCTTCAGGAGATCAGATCTTTTTTAGCTCAATAACTGTGACACGTAATTACTGAAATGTGCTCAGATGTGTTCACAAAAGCTTTCAAAATCACAGTTTTCTAACCCTGTTTAATTGTTTTCAGGCCTTTTATCATTATTCAGCTCTCTCGAGAACATAATATAGTCAATGCCCTTCATTCAGCATTTTGGTGCAGGACGTTAGAACATGGTCACATGGTTTTATTGGCTAACCACAGCTGGTTAACTGTCAGGTGATGGTATGGGGATTAATTGCATTAGTTCCACTCTCTTACCCAGCATAGAATATATGACAAAAACACCACAACACAGCCCATTAAAATTCAATGAAACCATGCAAAAAAAAAGGCAAACAATCAAAAGTGTCTTTAATATTCATTTTGCAGCAGGCCTGCGACAGGCCGATATTGACGGTGGAGTGAACGGAGGGATTCATTAACATCTCCTCCCTCACTGCTTCCTCTCGCTGAGCCATTCCTTGCTGCGTCGTCAAACTCACTTATCTCTCTGAAGCAATTAGCCACTGGAGGCTCCATTGACCTGAGCCTTTGTTAGACTAACGGGTTACATTAGCATGGCCGTAGCCTGGCAGTCTTGGCAACGCACGTGTCTGTGCTAATGTGAGCAGCACTGATAAAGAGGAGCCCTGCAGTGTGCACATACGTGTGTATGTGTCTGTGTTTGGGAGGATACAGGAGCTACCTACACAAATATTAACCGGCTGCTGCCATTGTACCACTATTGAGCGCCTATAGTATACTCTGTATGTGTGTATACTGTGTATGCATGTGTGTGTGCCCTAGTCCTGCTCGCACAAGGATGGTGTGAATAACCAAACAGTCAGCTAAGCAATTCATAACTCGGTGTAGATTTAATTTTGTCAGCCTTTATGCTATGACATGCAAAAAAAAAAATCAAGAGCTGAATGCAGAGTAACACTGATAACGTACACAACAGCTATCAGACTCCAGCAGTATACATTTCGCCACAGAATATCTGCATTGTATTATGTGGCATGTGGTGCACTCATGCGGCATTAGTGGCAGATTTAATTTTTCCTGCGGAGGCTATAAGATTACATACATGTACACATGACAGTATGATGAGTTGCAGTGCTTGCAGGGGGAAGCATTGCCTGCTGTCACTGCAGAGCATATACACTAACAATGGAGACCATAGCGTGGTGCGTGACTTGGTCAGCAAACATGGTATGGTAAGAGTGCTATTTAAAGACTGTTTCTAATTTGAAGAAATTGCATTTGCTTTACTGTCACACTGTATTACTGTCAACCATGTAGCGAGCTTCCTGACATGTGAGAACACACCAACAGAGAGAATCCACATTAAGATGACATATAAACATGAATTTCACTGTCACACAAACAGCCCACATTTGTGCTAAGCAGAGAAATAGCCTACTGGTGAGTGTTTCAGTGTTTATGCCAGTGACAACAACAGCTAAGTATGCATGCATTATTCATAATTAATTATCCAAAATGTGCTGCTCCTTCTTTATTTACCAAATTAATGGTTTGTTTTGCTGAGAAATGTCTTCTGTCTGCTACGTTGGGTGGAGAAGCGGCTTCCTCATAAATTTCCCTGGCAGGTGAGGTATGCAGAGAGTGATGAGACAGAACAAGGGAGGATCAAACACACAGAAACCATTAGTTCCGCTGCTTCTGTGGCTCGCTGCTATACAACTTTAAAATCACCACAGACAGCGACCTCACAAGTTCTACAATGTTGTGGTGCTTGTAGGAAAATTAAGAGTCAAACTCCTGCCCCATCTGTTAGCAAGCCTCTGTTCCACTTGAATTTGTAAGGAAGTTTCTTGTTCATTCATCTATTTTTCAAAGCCCAAACATGTTTGTGTGGTTTACTGTACACAGTAAAAGCTGTGGAACCAGTTAACTATAACCTAACCTCAGCCCAAACACAAGGAACACTACTAGGAACAAATTGCAAATAAATAAATAAATGAATAAAAAAAACCCAGCATTGTAACCTAACTTGCTCAACACCATGTCATGTGTTTCTCTTCATTTTGGTGTTTGTAGGTATCATGAATAAGGTAGAAAAAGATGATATACAATGTCTGGTATAGGTAGGGCAGGGTTCAAAGGGCTGGACAGCAGATACTAATTTGCATCCTCTGTCCACTAGCTACCCTGGTGGTGCTGTGGAGCAGACTGAAATTCAGACACATATTTTCAGAACCTCCTGGTCGTGGTTGCACATCTGCCGGGACTGGCAGCCAGATGCCGTGCCCTCAACCAGACCTCAGCCCAGACGACAAGCTCCACAGGCAGTGACTGGCGTCTCTCATCCCGCTCTACCACGTTCACCCCCAGAGCTCAGGGTTATACGCCTCTGCGGCTGCTTCTGTGCCAACCTGACAGATGCCCTGTCAGCGCAGATGTGAGTGGTGTGGGGGTGGCAGGGGATGGCAGAATAGAGCTAAATCACTGTGTAATCAACGTGTGTGGTTGGAAGGTGATGGGGGGCTCAGCGGGCACGCAAACATTTACAACTGGCCAGGCAGTCCTTGTAAACAGGAGTGGTTGTACAAAAGAGGCAGGTTGAATAATTGATAGGGTGTAAGAGGATCTGGCTTTGGGGGATTTTGGAGCGCATTGATTCTGGCTCAGAGGGAGGGAGCAGGGGGGGAGAGGGAAAGGCTTTCCTGGTGCTAACCTTTGTAAATGCTTTTCTCTTTCCTTTAGCCTTCGCCTCACCCAGCCCTGGTGATTCTAGGCAAGCCAGGTATAGTTTTTCCTGTCTGCCTCCATTCCTTTCCAGCTTCTCTCTATGCCCTCCTTTGTTTTTTCTATGTGAAATGGTGGGTAAGCCATCATGCCAGCGCATGACAACAGCATAGCCAGAGAGAAACAAAAGAGCAGATGGCTGCAAGAGCAAGAGAGAGAAAGAAAGAGAGAAATAACAGGAAAAAAACTATAGAATGAAAAGATGCAGGACAAATTACACATGAAGGGGAAGAGGGAAACAAAACAGACAAACAAACAGGAAAAGGATAGAGAGATAGAGAGTGGAGAACAAATAATAGTGCCTCAGCAAAAGGGTAGAGAGAGCAACATTGTCATAGCCTCTGGCACAAAGTGTCAGAAAACAACTAATATGAGTATGTATTTTCCCCACTTTACCTGGATGAAAGTCATTAATAATCTGCTAACTCTATCTCTCTCTCTCTCTCTCTCTCTCTCTCTCTCTCTCTCTCTCTCTCTCACACACACACACACACACACACACACCATCTATACTGTGGTAACCCTTTCATCTCGCCAGCTGCAGGGCTCATAAAATGAGCTGATATAAATAAATTCACCAGCTTGGTTTCAAGTCCTGCTCTTAGTCTGCCAACACACACACTCACACACACACATAGAAACACAGACACATGCACACACTGTTTCACAGCCTCTTTTGACTTTGCACACTTCACAGTCACATCATATCCGCAGACTAGCTTATCTGTGGTTGTTTCACTTGAGCTGTACTTCCCATCAAACAGAATTGATATCAAGATGTGACATTTCTCAACACTGGTCACTAGTAAAAGTGCTGCTGCCTTGTTGTTGTTGTTGTGCATGTGATGGGCACTTGCTCTATTTTAATGCAAATATCTCTTTGAACAAAGTCTTACAGCTGTACCATCAGGTGCTTTGACTGTATATTTCCTGTATTTTTTTTTTTTTTTTATCAGAATACATCACAAACATTGGATTGCATTGAATATTGTACAGTACGACATCAGAATAATTTGTACTTCAAAGTCATACACAGTCTTGTTTTTCTTCATACCTACCTGACTGCAGTTGTTGCAGTAATTGAAAGTCCTGGTCTTGCCTTACCGTAACACTTTGCACTTCGCAGTGATGGCTAAGCTAATGCTTTTCCACCTCCCGGCAACTCTTTGGTTTCCTACAGAGCTCATGTGTCTGGGGAAAGTGACAAGAGATGAGGCCTTTTTTGGGACTTCATCTTGCTCCGGGATTTGCTTCAAATGAGGTGCATGAAGTAACTGAGAACAGTGGGTGGCTTCTCCCAGACAAAAGACATGTGTTTGTTTGGCATTGGGTGGGTGGGTTACATCATCTAACTGTCCGCCTCATGGCCATGCGCTCCTCTGTACCGACACAAAGACAACGTGCTAAGACCATCATCAGAGGAAATTAGCTCAGTAGTGTTGAAAGCGCTCGCTTCTCACAATAGCCAGTGGCCATGCTAAATCATTAGCCTGTCACTTCGTTGGGGTTGAGTCCAATTATTCTCTCAATCCGCCTCCAAACCAAATTGCATTATTGCAATTATATCCATTGCATGACATATTGTCGCAGTGAGGCTGTATGAGATGGGGAAAGGAGGAGAGGAGCTGAAGAAAATGAGGCAGATGGAGGGAGAAAATAATTTTGGTGGCATTATCAAGCGCCAGAGAATGTCTCACTGTTTGCTAGGCTGGCTCTTTAAAAGGGCATTGATTATGTTTTCTGCTGTAATGGACGTTCGCATTTACCACATAAACCTTGCTCCACAATCACCCCTTATCTCACTTTTTCTCATTGATTAAGATGTTGGCGTGTCAGACTTTGTCATGGGACCTATTCTTGTTACTTGTTACAGGCTTTCTCCACTTCTCCCTCTCTCTTTCTCATCACTCTGTGTGTGTGTGTGTGTGTACCTCACTCTCCCCCCTGTCTTTCTTTCACAGAGTCTCTCACCACAGCTTTTGCTATCACAGCACTCTTGTCATCAAGCTGTCAGTGCTAATCAGGCCATGGTGCTGCTGATCATTGTGCATCAGATCATTATCCTTGCACTCTGATGAAGTCCGAGGTGTAATACTGTGTGGTCCTGTCAAACCCCGCCGCAGGTTCTGTTGGCATCACATGCTTGAACTGCAGATCATAGTTTCTGCCATGAGAGTCAGTGCTGCCACTGGGACGTGAGAACATCACACTGAGGTGTTCAGCAATTACACTGTACAACTTCATAACACTGCACTCCAGTTGCTGGCTTGATACGCATATTGGCTTTCAGTTTCAACAGTGGACACCAAATCATATCAGAAAATAAATTTCTGCTTGCTTACAAAAAGATTAGGATCAGCGCTACAAGTGTGAGAAAAGTTAATATTTGCAGTAACAGCTTCACTGTGCAATTTCTAATTCTACAACAGCCAGCCGAGGAGTTTATCGCTTCAGCTATTTTTTAGTGTAGTCTGGCCTCTTCTCTCCCTGTTTCTTGAACTGGACAAGTGTGTGTATGTGTTTTTAAGTGTGCCGTTGTGTGTGTCTGTCCCTGTGTCTGTCTGCAGTGAGACCTTGGACCCAAATGTAATTAGACTTGGTAATGATGTGGCCTGTTTACAGCTTAAGCTCTCTGCTAATGATAAATGCACTTGACGTATGTAGTCTAGACTACACTTCAAAAGGAAAGAGTGGGACAAGCTCCATGTTAGTTAGTCAGCCAGTGGTTATGTATCATTCATTTACGTCTTGGACCTCATGCACAGAGATGTCCATGTCCCCAGAGACGTTTTGGACTGACAACAGTTCTGACTATCACCCAGACCATAACCCTGGTAATCCCCCCCATCACTGCAAATTATTAAAGCACTATGACTTTATGTGATTAGTTAGTCACCACTTAAACGATCATCAGTTAATTAATGTTGACTCAGAGGGTACTTCATATATCAACTGATATTGCATCAAATTAACTGGATTCCTGTTACAAAAAAGGCACTTTCAGACCAATTTGTTTAAATAATCATTTGTATCGTCAGTATCATGATAATACTTGAGGGGAGAGAAGTAATGAGATCTCATGTATGAAGAAATGCTTGAGTTATGATGAACACTTTATTTATGATATTTACACTGTCCACTGCACTCGTCCAGTGTTGATGCAAAAGGTTTTTGAGTTGTTGGTTTAAATTGTAATGAAAATAATGCACAATGCATTTAACACTGGCAGAGAGAGAGACAGAGAGAGAGAGAGCGAGAGGCATGCTATGCTGTCCAGACCCCTGACCACCTGCTCTTCCTCCGTGCTTGCCATGCTACCGGGGGTCACTGTGGACACTCAGCAGACCTCCACTTAAACACCTTGGAATCTGACTGAAATGCATGTTCTCCCTCTCTCCCTCTCATTAATCTGCTCAGCATGTGTGCGTGTGGCGATGTGTGCATTTACATGTGTGTAGCCAGGAGTGCGTGTAGCGCCCTGTGTGTCTGTGTGTGTGTGCAAATAAGGTGGTCTGACTCCCCAGGGAGTGAGATGGTGAGATGGTGCGATGGTAGGGGTGAGGTGTGTGGTGATGTGACAGCACTAGGGCAGAGCAGGGCCAGTTGGTGTGGATCCATCTGTGGCCCTTCTGTTCCTCCACTAGCTGACCTTTTGACTGTCTTTAGGTGTTACATGACAAGGATATTTGAGCCACGGCCCTATAGGGCTGCTAGTGCTGCAGACTCAGAGGTTAGTAGAAATGTGCATGAAGCAGCTCCAGAATAAATCACACCTCCTGTAAAATGACTGCTGAATCTAGGAGTCCGTGTATGTGTGTGTGTGTGTGTGTGTGTGTGTGTGTGAGAGAAAGAGAGAGAGAGTATGTAGACAGGTGTTTCTGGATAAAACTGAGAGGGGGTTTTGTCGAGGCTTTGATTCACACTTGACACTGTGCTAACGAGAGAAAAAAACTGTAACTTCACAGCTCTAATTTGGGTGTAATATCCTAGAGTCAGCCAATCCACTGAGGACAGGAGAGAGACAAAATTAAGCATCTGCTTCATTTCCCTAACTGGCCATAGCCAGACTCATTAACAAGAACTATGCTCATCCAGAGAGACTCCATGGAAGCTCGGGTCCTCTTGGAAACATGCACACAGCCAGTTAAGGAAGTAGAACACGTAGCAGGCTATAAAGTCTGCATCACAGCTCACTTCCATTTGTAGAGTCACAGAATCCCAATGAGAATCTCAAAGGGAAATCACACAATGACGGCAGATTAGCGACAATTAGTGACATTAACTTGGGGGAACCCTTCATAATATCAAAGGGAGTGATGCTCCACTCTTTGCCGCTGACGTGTGTTTTCAGTGAGTGTGAACATCCTTCATTAACCTCCGTGGTGATGATTGTGAGCTGCAAGGCCGGCTTAAACAAAGCTGCCTATCAGGCTGCTGAGCTGCCTGGCAAGATTTCTGGGTCACTGAGTGTGAGAGCTGAGCTCAGGACAAAATGAAGGCTGTTGTTTCTGTGGAGTCGCACAACAGATGGGGTACAGAGACTGTTTACGGCCACAGTAATGGCAAAGTTTTAAAGAGGTTAGTGAGAGTCAGAGGAATCAATTAGCTTTGGATGGGGCGAGGTTCTTAAAATTCATTAGTGACAGCCTAATTACAGAGGAACAATAGGCTGATAATTACATCTGCAATAATTAATACACTTACTGTAACAAAAGGAGTGTTGAGAACACAATCATCGGCTAATAGCTTATTACTGAGTTGATACAATCAGCAATTCTGTAATGAGAGCCGACAGAGCTCGAAAAATGAAAATGTGTGGTGAAGGATAAGGCCCGTTGTTACAGATGTCCAACATCACAATGTATTCTCGTGAGTCTGAATATTGGTGAGGAAACACATGGCTGGCACTGAACAATGCCAGTACATTCATAAGCTGCCTGTGTACGTGTTGACTGGCAAACTTAGTAAACATTAGTCTGTGCTGGCAAAGTGGCGGGCAAGGTGTGGAATCAAAGTTCCACAAAAAAAAAACAACAATAGCAGTGCAGTTTTGCATAACAGATTTACTCAGTTTTATTTATAAAGTGAATTTGTCATTATAGAAATCTAGACATAGCTAACGTGAGCTTGGTACACCTACAGATATATAGAGGACTCCACAAAAAAATACACAGAACGGAAGGAAGTGGGACTGCCCAGTCACGTCTCTGTCCTTCGATGATGGACAAGGTGGGCTGAGGCTCGGTGGGGATGGTGAGGACAGCAAAGTCTAACATGAGAGCTCCGTGCCATCATTGACAGTTCATCTTCTTCCTAGAAGAATTGTCAGCAAGGTCCGTGCCAAACTGGGGGAAGTGTCATAATTACAACACCCTGGAGGTTCCCAAGTGAACGTCATACATGACCTGGGCAGGAGACAAGGTCATCCTTGACTGCAGGTAAGTCATCTTAGCTGTTGATTTGCTCTTCTTTTAGCTGAAAAAAAGGGATCCCTTCTGTAGGTGTGACAGATGTTTATACAGCTGGTACTGGGTGGAGTTTTGGTCGGTTTGTTCTGATTGACCAAATAAGCACAGAGACAACTGAGCAGTCCTGTAGAGCGTGGAGTGTGTGGCAAGTCTTAATAACTACACTGTCATTCTTTTGGGAATGAGCGCTCCACTCCTCTATTTTGAATTGGTATATTTAAAGCATTTTTGGATTTGGATCAGAGGTTGTGCCTGTAAAATATTTCTTTCAGTGTTTGTAATGTTTATATGGAAATAAGGTAAGATAAAATAAATACAAGGCAAAAGCTTCTGAATGGCTAGTCACAAAAAAAGTCACAAAATTACATACATACATACATTACATACAATACTACAGTATATATGTATAATATGTACATACATAGTTTATTTTTGTATTGATTTTACATGTAAAGAGCCATACAGCCTTACAGGAAACCTTGATGTCTCTAAATGTAGCAGCAAAAATGAATCCTGGAATAGATAGTGCTAATTATCTTATTTATTTTTAACTTATTATCCAAATAATTTGTGCCATATCTTCATGAATCCTACCAGTCCACTCTGCAGTATCAATCTCACTGGTAATTTAAACCCATGAGAGGAAGGTCCTCTTTAATTGATTGTTGCATACTCAGCAGGTAGTGCACAGGAAACCCTGAGCCATGATCAAGGGAACTGTAACTGCTCATTAGATAGTGTAATAGCATAAGATGTCCACAGGGAAAGTCATAAACTATCTCCTCATTATTACTCCTGTACACCTTTGCTTGTGTGAAATGGTGTAGTCCACAGCAGTGTAAACGCAACAGAAGCCCAGGAGATCAGACTGTCTGTCCTGCTCTCAGCTGCCTTGACAGATGTCAACATGTGAACAAGTGTCCTTGGGTAAACCTCTGGTGGGTTGGAGGATATGTGGTTATATATGATGTAAGCCTTAGGAAATGAAGAGTCCTTGAGAGAGTTGGAGGATTTATCTTAAAAACTTGTCATATTTGCTTGTGATCATGTGTTACTGTACAAATATATATAGTACATATGAGGTATATATAAGAGTCTTTTAAGAAGTCTCAGCACAACATTTCCCCCGAACAACATCGCCAGTGTAATGACACACAATCTGGCAGGAGAAATAACTTTTTTACACGTCAATAAGGGCAACACCTGCATCCGCTGCCAGGAAGAGCGCTGCGGTGTTGAAGGTCTTCAGCTGGCGGCTATTACCAAAGAGTCAACGGCAGCATCTGCATCCAGTGCCAAGCAGCAGCCCTGGTGTCCGACATCTAGGCGAGAGGAAAAATAGACAGCACAAGCGGACACATTCAGCTCACACTCACAGAATGCAGACAGCCGGTGAATGCAGAAATACAGCAGCAACGAAGATGCTAACTGTCAAAGGGGTTCAAACCGGTGCTTTCTTTTTAAATTATGACCTCTCTAATCATGAGGCTTCTCTGCTGCCCAAGGAGTCTGAGGTGAAGCATATGCAGCATAATGTTTAGTTAATTTTCACTTCCTTACATCCTTATTTGAAGCATCAGAGCTCTTAACAGGCACTGAAACGAGCAGAAGTCATTACTCGTGTTGACCTTTTAGTGTCTGTCAGCACATCTTGTGCATCACTGCAGGAAGCTGTTGGAGGCAGTGGACTGAGACATGACTAAATCAGACTGCATATTGACTTAAATTCATGGGACATATCTCGCCGTTTGCTCAGGGTAAATGTTAAAGCTATGACTGTGCTTGACTGATGCTGTAGATCTGCCTTAGACTAAGGTAAATATTCCTCTCATGAGCAACCCTGACTAGGTAGCTTCTTGCTGTCAGCAGAACATTCACATCTCTATTACAACTGGCAGGGCATGACACAACTCAGCCAGATAGCCTGACTGCCATTTACACCCACTCACATCCTGTACACTGTATTTCTGACAATTTGGCCTGTTCCACCTCCAGCTTCATCCATTTCTTGAGGAAAATATGTGTACAGACTAACAGTATGTATCATCACGTAAATGCAGTTAATTATGTCTATCAGGTTTTTTTTTTTTTTATAACCTCACACTTATTTTTCATAGTTCTTTCCATCATTTCTAGACTGTCAAAGCCGCCCACACTTTTGCCTCAGTCATTGAGGTCTTGCAAGGCCATGGGTAAATTAGCTGGAGACATGTCATTTCAAATGGGTTGTGTGTGTGTATATATATATATATATATGTGTGTGTGTGTGTGTGTGTGTGTGTGTGTGTGTGTGTGTGTGGGGAGGCCTGTGTACCATTACCCTTGCTCTGAAGTGTAAATAAAAATGACATGACTGCTTTGTGGTTACAGCTCTTCACTATCTGCTCGGTAGCGATGGACGGTTATTAGTATTGATGCGCATTATCAAGGGAAGATAGGGCTGGAAGTAGTGGAGCCGACACGCTGGTGGTGTGGACACACACAGTTCAGCGAGGTAGCCGCCACGCAGCACAGGCGGTGTGTCTCAGGCGTAAAGTGTCCATCAACTCAGCTCATACATAAATTGAAACAGCAAATGGGCTGTGCAGTTGCAGAATCATGTTTGATTTTACATCTACAAAAGTTTCAATAGATGTAAACCACGTTTTTGAAATGCAATCTGTGGTGTTGTACATCATCATCAAAACATTCACAACATTTCTCAGTGGAGGTTTTCCAGAACTAAATCTGGGGGAAACTGAACTCACAAGATGTGATCTGGCTTTGTGAGGCCATATCATTCACAAAATTTTCCTCAGAGCATAACTGCTGTAATATGCCCGACACAGCTTTACAAGTGAGCGGACAAGGAAATCGTAAATGGCAGCAGTGTATGAAACTCATCTGCTTGTGTGGCTGCAATGTGCATTTTACTGTAAAGCTGTGTCTAGTGGGGTTGTTGTGCCACCGAATTTGGTGAGTAAAATGGCCTCATGACAGAAGGGAATTATGAAAAAAAAAACAACTTAAAATTCAAGAATAGGAAATGAAATTTCTTTTTTGCTCAAAAGAAGCTTGAACAGTGTACTTCATTGGCCTCCACAGTCACCAAATCTGGGATGTCATAGAACAAGAAATTGGCAGCATGAAAGTGCGTCTGACAAATCTGCAGGAATGATGTAATGCAATAATTTCAACATGGACCAGAATCTGAAAGGAATGTTTCCAACACCATGTGGAGTCCATGCCACGAAGAACTGAGAAGAGAGAGAAGAAAGTCAGTGTTAGAATGGTGTTCTGAATAAAGGTAGGTCTATAATTGTTTTATGGCCTGTTTTTAAGCAATGACATAACTAGTGAGAAATAGTGAGAAATTGAATAAAATGGCAATTCATCTTGAGTGACGGTATGGTTCTGTCATTTACATTTCAATGTTAGTTTTATTTTGTGAACAGGTTCTATTTTTTTCCAAAAACACACTCTCTGGATCACACAAGGCTTCTATTCAACCTTGATAAATGGCCCGACTATAAATACCTATGAATGTGCAAAAACATTGTAGACATGTCTTATCACATACATGACATCTTATATATGAAAAGGATAAAGAGCTGGTGTTGCTGTGCATAATGCTCCCTGCTTATGACATGTTAATTAGCAGCACCTGCGCTCGTTCACAGCAGTAAACATGTGTGACAAACTCCCCAAATCACCAGAGTCTACTGGGACTTAGTTCTAATGGCTGTTGACTATTTCTCATTCTGTGACTGGTTTCATTGCAGTCCTCTGAGGGTTGGTTCCCCATGTGCACACTCCCAGGTCAGGCCATGACCCTGTCAAGCCTGCGCACCTGGGGGGGTTTAACATAGAGGAGCACTAGTCGTTGTGCATCAGTGGAAGTGCTCAGGAGGCCCCCTGGGACACAGTGTATGTTTGTTGCATGTGTGGTGCACGAGTGTACATATGCATGTGTCTGCAAATAGTTCATTGTTTTATTGCAGTTGCATCCATGCCTTGTGTATGTGTGTGCCTGTATGTTCTTGCACACACGATACACACATGCAATAATGCACTGCATGAGTTTCTCTTTCATGCATTTCAATGAAGACACGCTGGTGATGGACACAATAACATGGACTTCTATATAGTAAAATGCAATCCAGAACACCACCACATCCTGCTCTATGGCCGCAAGTGTTCAAATAAAGTGGGTTTAACACTTCAACACCTCCATCTGTGACAGAAAGATTTTATTCAATATTTCTTAGTCAACATCTGTAAGGCAGGGGGACTGAAGCTTATAATCGAACATTATATGCTTCTCAAAGAGAGAATTCAATGCAAGGCTGTGACATTGCATTATATTATACAGGCATTCCCGCACACACATTATATCTACCCTCTGCAGGGGTAAACACAATCACAATAACAAACAGTAAATCCCCCCCCCCCAAAAAATAAGACAAATCGATTTAAATTCACCTGGAGAGAGCAGGAGGTGAACTGTGTCATATTACAATGACAACATAGCAAAAGACAGCAGCCAACCCTCTTTTTATAAAAACTTTATCTCCACACATGTGAACGTCCTTTGATTTGTGACCTTTTGAGCCATGGGGCAGGTTCTGTGTGTCTCTGTAAGAGGACTGCACCACCCACCCTCCATTCTGGTGCTCAGTGATTAATGATCTGCCTTCATCTTTTACTCTTTTACTGCTTGAATCTGTCACATAGTGTTCTTTGCTGCTTAAAAGGTTCATGTTATGTCTGGAACATAGTTTGGTTTTACCTTGTCTCTGCCTCCATAGAAGAGTATTCAGGCCAACACTTGTTGCTCTTTAAAGGAGCACAGTCCAGTCCAATTATTCAGAAATTACAATAATGTAACATTGGTGTCGCTGATTAAATTCCAGTCACTCCTCTGTCAGTGACTTTGTCACAAGGCTATCTATCCAAAGACTTCTTTAATCTGATCGCTTCATGTGGATCGCAAGTGGATTTTCGTTCCTCTCTGAGCCTCCACTATTCATGTTTTATTAATGTCATATGCTGTCGAGTTGGGCTCTCCTAACTGACTTACCAAGTCATCCCTTTCCTTGTCACAAATCAAATTAGCCCAGACTGTGATTAATCATCAGGCGGAGCACCCAGTGAAAGGGGGCTGACACCTTATTAATTTCCTTAATTACATCTTGTATTAGGTTTCAGAATCGTCCCGTCTAATTATGCTGCCTTTGACTCCCAACTCTTTCAACCTGGCTACACAAATTATTTGTGCAACCAGGGGTATTTAAATGGATTTCATTTAATATAGGCGAGTATGATTAATGTAATAAAGACAGGGGGGAAGTTCAGGTGGAAGGTTTTCAAACTTCTTCAGTCTCAGTTCTTTCATTCGTTACACAACAGAATGTCAGGGATAGGTTTGAAAGCTGGATTGTGCACCATTTTAAACACTATTGCTGAAAAAGGTATTACATCATCATGTGACGTTTGAGTTTGAGTTTATATTAATAGGAATTATGAAATTACTGCAATCTTGATTTATGCCATATTAAAGTAAATGAATTGGGGAAAAATAAGAGCAGAAATATTCATGTGTGTCTTGTATCTTTCAGATCTTAATTTTAAACTTAATCCTCTTTGTCCCTGGTGGAACATAAGGCTTTGATGATCTGCCTCCATTGAGACCTGTCTTCTGCTGCATGCTGTGCCTTGCCTCATGTTAGGTCTGTCTCCTTTAACTCAGTCATCACAGGTCAATGCCAAGCTGTTTTGGGCTGGTACTGCTTCCTTTTCCCTGACGGAGTCCATCTTAACTCGACCTTGGGGCCAGATTCGGTGGCATTTGATCTTGATGAACACCATGCTGTTCATTTAAGATGTTCTCAGACCAGAAGATGTGGCAGATTTCTTTTTCATGTCATGTGTTGTTGCATTCTGAGCCATACAACAACACTGGCATTACATTGCTGTTGTACAGTTGAACCTTTATTCCTGGCTGTACTGCTGTGACTTTTGATAGACTGGAGCCTAGCAAAAGCACCCTGAGCCTTCCCAAGTCTTGCTCTGATGTCCTTTTGTGCAGCATCATCTTTACTGACAAGACTTACAAGTTAGGAAGTCCTTTACATAGTCGGGAGTGTCCCCATTGATAGGTGCATCTGGAGTGGCATTAATGCACATCACTTAGGTTTTGGAGGCACTGATGTTCAAATCTGTCTGTTTGGCGAACTTGCTCAGCCTGTCAGTTTTCTCCTGCAGATGGATACACTTTGAGGAGAGAACATCAAGGTCATCAGAAACCTTCAAGCAGGGAAACCAGGGTCCACTGGATGCCCCTGGGTCTGTCGGCTGTTGTCTTCCTCATAATCCGGTCGATGACAATCAGGAAGAGAATGGGAGACATGATACGACCCCTGATACAACATAATACGAACAGATGGTTTTCCATAAACAATGACTCTGCATTCAGAGTGACGATGGAACAACCCCATCTGTGTGACCATTTTTGTAGGGGCTCCATTTGCGCTCACATTCTTCCATAGAGTGTCAAGATGAGGGCTATCAAAGGCTTTCCAAAAGTCGATGAAACTGACACCTACAGTCAGGTGCGCCATTCTACACACTGCTTGATGATACTGTTCAGAGTTAAGATCCAATCTATGCAACCCCTTTCTTTCCTGAATCCTGCCTGTTCTTGTATCAGCTTCTGATCAACAGTGGAATCAATTCTGCAGGATCCTGCTGAAGACTTTGGATGGTATCAACAGAAGTGTGATCCCTTGCCTTCTCCCAGATGTCTCTGAAGAGGTCTGTGAGCGCCTTGGTTGAGGAATTAAGGACAGTTTTCAGCATTTCAGCAATCTATGCCAGCAGCTTTCTCACCCTTCATGGCTTTGATAACATGCTTGACCTCTTTCTTAGTTGGGGGACTGGTGTCAATATCAAGGACACCCTGATATTGCCGGTGGAGGGTTAGCAGGATCATCTGGCTCTGGGCAGTTGAGTAATTTGAAAATATGCTGTACCCGTCTCCCTAGCCTGTTCATGCTCTGTCACGAGGATGTTGCCATTCTTGTCTTTGACAGGGGCTGACTGGCTGCTGTTCTTGCTCTGTAATCTTTTAAATAGTACTTGTCTCCCCTCTTGCACCAGCACGCTGAGCTTTATCTGCTTAGTCCTCTACAAAGGCCCTCTTGTCATTCCTGGCACTCTTCTTCACCTGTCTGTCCTTTTCCTTGTGGGCTTCTTGTGCCTGCTATTGGAGCCTGAGTGATTTGGCGTTCAGTTCTATTCATTCTTCTATTTTCTGCCAAGTGACAGGTGTTAGCCATTCCTTGTTCTTCCACTTTGTGTAGCCTAAAACTTTGGTGGCTGCCTCTATGTAAAACTTTTTGATGGTCTCCCACCTGCTGTTTATACCTACATGTTCATCTGTGGGGTTTCTCAGCTCCAAACCAAACTCTTTGTTGGTCTTTCGGCATTTACGCTTTGCCATGTGGTGATGTTTCCTATTTTGACTCTGCTTTTGCGCTTTCCTCAGTTTCAGCTTGATGAAGGCACTTAGAAGGTAGTAACGTTTGCTTACATCTTTACATCTGGCACATTCGAACATTTTTTCCGCTAGATTTGAACACGTTTGCCTTGCTGAATGTTGAGAAAAAAGGCAAAGATCATTTATTTTAGGCTCACACTTAAGGTTACATGACAGTGTCTTCACACTGATAGAATATCACGTTAAATGTTACACTTAAATGTACAGCAGCATCTTTAAAAGTGTAAATTCATTGTCTCTCATATAAAGCCAAGGCAATATCAATATATTGCTGGTTAGCATGCAGTAAAACAAATATCTGACTGCTGCAGCACAGCACTGTGCCTCCCAGAAGCAAAAAATTATAAATCAGCCAAATGATCAACACATTTCATATGAGCTTGTGGATAGGCTTGCAGAGCTTTGCTGCCACTGTCATTATTTGTGTTTAGAAGGCAATTCTGGAGGTGCTGAAATGAAAAAGAGAGATTATGTGGTTGAGTTCACACACACTGCCTATGAATCATAGGAGAAGGACTGTGCTGTTTAATCGATGACACAGTCCAGGCATTCATTTACTAAGTTGTTCATATGGGGAGCAAGTTTAAATAGTTTTGCTCTGAGCACTTCAGGAAAATGCACTGCCAGTGTTATATGAAGTGAGAGCTGTGGCTTGGGACATCCCCCAGTACGCTGTGTCTGCCTGCAGCGTACTGGGGATCACAGTTGCTCTCCAGCTGAACCTTTCACATTAAAGCTTTGCTATACTGAAAATTGCTTCATAGAACTGCTTTCATATGTACCACATGGATTCAGTTATGACACACACATAGTAGGCAATCAGCAGTTTTCATGCCAGAGGTACTTTGGTCAGTCAGAGTTGAAAGGCCCCACTGACAATCACTGGGTCACAGTTACTGTTTGAGGCACATGTAAAAACATACTGGAAAGGCACACTCAACAAATTTACAACAGTATCTTTGACTGTTAAATATAGTCTCAGTGTTTCAGCGTCTGTCAGAAATACATAGTGGATGTGCTTGGCTTTGGTGACAAAACAAAATTAACTTCACAGCACTGCAAAACAACACCTGGAGCATCCTGTTGAACACACTACACACTGAACATGCAAGCTCCCCTGCTTTTGATATGTCCTTCTTTGTAAATGAATATATGACTTGATATTAGCCTTTGGAAAATGAGACTGAAAAATAAAACATTTGCCAGCAAAAAATAAGTTCAGATTAACCGCTGCAGTTTTTAAAATTTGATGTAACACTGGTCAAGTGAGCATCATTTAATATCAGTACACAGACTACCTCTTTATGAACATACGTATGATGTGGGAAAAAATAACTCGCCTCTATTTTCCAGTGCCTTGATTTAGTCTGTCAGTTTGCATCATTACAGCTTAATGTCACCTACAGATATTATGTAAAGGAAAGGAAGGAGGCGTTGTATGGAGGGGCACGATTCTACAACTACAACTACAAAGGGCCTGTGGCTGAGAGGGGCCCTACAAAATAATTAGAACATAAGGTAAGCATTTTTCCATCTTAAATCGTTAATTTCAATCGTCATTAATAGAGCATTTTATTTAAAATGTACTAATAAAACTAATAGTTTATTTTCTTACTTCCTTTCCTTATCTCCCTATTTACATGAATTTTTTTGGTCCTGCCCCCAAACCAGGTGCCAATGGTACTTGCTGGCAGTAGTAATTTTGTAGGTAATCATAGCATAGCTTAATGGGGATGTGAAAAAAGAGGTGAAGGTGCAACAGATGAAGGTGAAGGAAGAAGTTTCACATGCTGAGGCAGTTCAATTGGCAAGTTAGAAAAAAACTGAATATGCAAGGATAATGTAAGTTGTGGCAGAGCAAGTGGCAGCAAAAGAACAACAAGATAAGAAGCATGGATGCATAGAGAAGGAGAAATTGGTGATCTTTATAGCAGGAGTGATAAATGTGACATGTGAGATCACATCTAAAACTGAAAGCATTTGGGTCATTGTGAAGGCTGCAGAGCACCATTCGGATGTGGATTTGGATGGGAAGGAGAAAACGATGAACTCAGGATGGAGTCATGCATGTGTGGGTTGATATTATTAATAATTTCAATGCTTCAGTGGAATGCGAGAAGCCTGATTGCTAATGGGCAAGCTTACACAAGACTGACAGAACAGAAATCAGGGGCCAGGTAATAGAAGAATTACTAGATAAGAAGAATTTAGTAAGCTTAAATGATGGAAGTAACACAAGAAAAGACGTTAATGCAGGGAGAGAATCTGTGTTTGATCTTACATTTGTATCAAACACCATTGCATCAGTGTGTGATTGATTCCTTGCTGCATCAAAGAGGAACTATTCGGATGAAATCACGGAAGCTTTATGTAGAAAACATAATACAGTTGGTGGGCAAGATGTCCCTATCAGCATGGGAGGATTTAGAAGGGCAATGGATGAAACAGGAAGGACTGCACCTAACAAAGATGAAATGTGTTTATAGCATGTTAACACATCTAAGTGAAGAAAGTTTGGAGAAATTATTTCTGCTGTATAAAAAATGCGTGGGATGAGGGAAGAATGCCAGGGAGCCGGAAAGAGGCGATAATTATTCCTATAAGAAAAAGATGCCTTGACATCACACATCTGTAAATTAATGGAACATATGATGCATGAGAGATTCATGTACTTCTAGGAAAACAGAGGTATGGTGGCTATGTATCAAAGCATATTGAGGGAAGGAAGAGGCACTTTGGACCCAGTGCTGTGTTTAGAGGATGAAAGCCCAAATAAACAGAGAGACAGTGGTTGCAGTGTTTTTTGATGTTGAGAAAGCCTATGATATATTATGGAAAGCGGTGCTTCTAATCAAACTGCACTCAATGGGAATTGGGGAAAAAATATTCATTTGGGTTATGGACTGTTTAGATGGAAGAACTATTCATGTGAAGATAGGGTTGGGGTTATCAGGCCAATTTGTTGTAGAAAATAGGACGCCTCATGGAAGTATATCAAGTCCAACTTTATGTTCCATTATGATGAATGATATATTTGCAGATATTCAAATGGGAATGGGGAGATCACTGTTTTCAGGTGCTTTGTGGAAAAGAGGAAGACATTTTGAACACAGTTAAGAAATGGCAGGATGGAATTAAGTTGAAAAGTGCAAAACAAAATGGGGGACTTACTGTTACTGTTGCTGACTGTTAGGCTATAGAAGTATTGTATACAGGTCATCTGCACTAGTGGACCTGTATATTATGCGAGCTCACGCTCTAAGAGTTTGTTGAAGAGCAGAGAAGTCAGAACTTCCCCAGTGCGTGCACTCCAAGCTGAAGCTGGTGAAATGCCATTGTGGTTTAAGCTGGTGGTCAATCACTGGGTCAGTCTAAGGGGGCATGGAGATGGTCATCCAGTGAAAAAGATGCAGGTTAGTTGCAGCAGTTTTGTAATGCGTAGTGAGTGTTGGCTCTTGCAAGCATTAAAACAGGTACAGCCAGATGTCATCGAGTCCTGCTTCCTGAAAGAATAGTTAGACAAGGGAAACATATCACATCCATCTTGGTCGTAGCACATTAGGGTATCTTGGAAAACGAGAGAGCAGACAAATTGGCAAAAGAAGTAGTCAAAAAAGAATAAATCAATATTAAATTATCAAACCCAGAGGGGAGAGGAATAATGTGGCAAAAGGTAAATCAACAGTGGCAACAGCATCTGGATAACACAGTAAATGGGAGACATTTACTCACAGTCCAAAACAGAGAGGAAATAATGTTGTTTTGTCCTGTGTTTATTTTGTCTCGGGATTTCCGCTTTTATTTTGTAATCTGCTCTCCCTTGGTGTTTCAGGTAGCTTGCGCTTCCTCTTGATTTCTTGCTAGTCTGATTGTCTTCCCCGCCCTGATTGTTTCCACCTGTTCCCCATTACCTAGTGTCTATATATTGTCTGCGTCTCCCTTTGTCCTGTGCCAGTTCGTTCTGTCTCACGTTAGCAGAACCAGCATATCCCTCATCTTGTCAAGTTTCGTTTGCTCTTTGGATTTTTTTTTCTTGATTTGTTGCTACTTTGTTTGGTTTGTTTCATAGTCTAGTATTTTTCCTTGCTAAGAGTGATTTTGTGTTTTTGTAGTCCTTTATGTTTAGTTGCCTATTTGCCTTGCCACGAGTGATTTTTATTTTTGAAATAAAGACTGTTCATTTCAGAACTCCGTTGCTGAGTCGTGCATTTGGGCTCAATCTCGTTCAGTCGTGACATTATGTTAAGAAGTAGTGAAACAAAACAGAGCAAGCAATAATAAACAGGCTCAGCACTGGGCTCAGCAACTTAAACAGAACATTTCACATCACAGGAAGACATTCAATGGGTTTTTTCGATCAATGGTGAGAGGCTGAGACAGTATGTCCTTATATCATACAGGCAATTGACAAAGGAAAGACAAATCATGACACGATTAGGAAAAATAAAGCTGGCAGAGGACAACGTTAAAAGTATACTAGAACATAGACAGTGTTCAGGGGAGGAAATGTTTTAGTATTTTAAGGGCGATTGGACAGATGACTGTAAAATGAATGGACACTGAGGGACAGTAAAAACTGACAGTAATGCAGCATCGTGGATGGTAATTGCTGTAAAACCTCAAAGAAGAAGAAAACTTGCCAGCAGAAAACTGTGAGCGTTTAGTGCCAGTGGACAGTCATGGCTTTCTGAAGAAAACTGGCTTTCAAAAAAGTAAAGCAAGACAGGAAAGACAAAAGAGAGAGCAACAGAATGTCACCTAATTTTTCACAAAGAAAAGTGGGTGTAGTCCATGAGTAGTGGAAATTAACCTGTTAGCTTAGTCCATAGTGAAATAGGCTACTTTTGCTCCTGTGACATTAGTTACTTAATATTTTGACATTCTAACATTTTGCTTGTCTTTCAGCTGACATTTAATTGACGCAGGCAAATTTTTTTGCAGAGCTAAATGAGAGCTTCATGTTTAATCAGTTGTCCCTGCTCCTGCCTGGTGCCAGGCCCAACAGATGGAGCTTCAGGCTCAGCAGCCCTGTACCCCCATCCCCATAGTCCTACCAGTGAACCAGCTCTCCTCCCAAATGAAGAAGGAGGTGAGAAGCATTGTGTTGACTGGCATAATTGCAGGAGGTCTGTGAGAATGTTATTTTTTATTATGGAAAAAAACAAAAATTATTTCGTCTCTTTCAGTGATGGGAATTCATAATGATACATGATACATAATGTGTGCATGAATCAAAAACAGCCTATAGTTCGTATTGGATGCTGAACAGCCTCTAGTTGGTATGTACATTCAAAAATCTGCTGCTGATTTTATTCTGTTTGTTATATCATTCTATAGATGATAATGTTAATTTATTTTAATTGAAGAGATTAATGTATATTTAAGTGTTATTTAGGTTAGTTCATGTTAAGAAAACTTTCCACTAAAGAACTTTACCATCAAAACCACATTTAAACTGTAAAAGATGGCCCTTGATACATTTCTTGTTGAGGGTATCAGTATTGCATCAAATGGTGAATTCCACTGTATGAAGAATGCTGCATGGATGTCTGCACAGTGTTATATATTTTCAGGGTTGGTGTGGCCTACAGGGATTGGGTTGGTGGGGTGGTGGGGCTCAATGTGATATCTTTTCATGGGGCATAAAATCCCTGGAGGCGCCCCTGTACATAGGCCTATTTGTCTTCTATTTGCTGTCTGTCAGGAAGAGTATGATACATTGTAAAGGTAACTTTGTGACAGCTAATACAGAAAAGTACCCATGCTACATGAGTCACTTGGTTGCCAAAGTCACTTCTCAAACTCTAATGGGTTACAGAACATTTTAGGGGGTTGTTTTAGGCCTGTCTGGTGTATAATAGGCAGACTGAATGTTCTCCTGTATCAGGCTGAGTGTAACTGCTTCTGCGAGTGAAAGTTGTACCAGTTTAGTTAAAAAAAATAAAACTACTCTAAATGAGATAACAATGACCCTGGTTGACTGAGTCTCTCTAGAGAGCAGACAACTATCTCTCCTTAATAGATCCATGAGGGACAAAGAGTGAACAGGACACTCTTTGCAAAGCACCCTGTATGTTTGGCATAGACTCCTATGCATCCATGTGCTTCAGGGCTCATACTTGTTGTTGTTCAGGCATCATGGCCATTTTAAATTTATGTCAGCCAGATTTCCTACAGTCATCATGCAGTGTGTCAAAACTATGACCATAAAGGCAATCCTCCACGATGTTATTCTCTTTGACATCAAGCAGAATACCATGCTTATGAGATGTAAGAGGCTATTACATAATGTAGTTTATGTAGAGTAATCTTAATGGGACTGTGAACATGTCATAAGAAGGAGCAGGTTATGTATGGAGCTGCTGCCACATGATTTAATGACATGGGCAACTCACAGTTCTTAGGAAAACATTGTGATGTATGGCAGCTGATTTTAACACAGCACCTTGTGTTACAGCAGGACTTTCTGCGTGGTCTGTCTGTCTCGTTGCACTCATCACTGTGGCCTGACAAATAAAATGCATTGTGCTGATGGCTCAGGCAATAGTATCTCACTTCCAATGTGGATCAATGGCCATCGCCTTGAGACACAGACACCATTCTATTTAGGATGATAGCTTGGGGAAAAACAAGGTGGGGAAGGTAATACAAAATAGAAACACCCTGGATAGTCATGCCCAGGCACTGTCGTGGGAATAACATCTAAATTGATTCTACACCATGCCTCATGTTAACATTCCATTTGAGCAGCAAGGTTTCCTATACTGGCTACTTAAATAAAGGAAGGCGCTCTGCCCCTTTGCGTGTTTGTTTGTCTCTATTCTTGTTGCTAGGTTATGGTGATTTGCCAAGCAGCGTAAGCTGCTGTGAGTTATATGCATTTGGGGTCGGGGTGGCACATTGTGGTAATTCACACTAAATTCTGGTTTGATCGCCTTTTACAAGACTTGCAAAATGATTACAGGTCACACACAATTTTCTCTATAGTTTATGCAAGGAATGCCTGCTTGTGTTCTTGTGCTCTGTACAGTGTAAGCATGGCACTTAAATTTCACTTGCCTAAGTGAAATGATAGCATTGAATCTAAATGAGGCATGCCTGGCCCTCTAGAGTGGCTCTGTCTCCTCCAGGTCCAAAAAAGGTGTCCTTCACAATGCCTGCTTGCCCTTGTGCCTCTCATGTGGTGTAGCAGAGAACGAGGCAGCTCATTGGCTGATGGTGGAATTGGGAAAAGAGGCTCCATCCTGCTCCTATTAGACGATCACCTTTACCATTAACCCAGACTTTGAGAGCTGAGCTGTTTCTAACTCTGCTCAAATAGTGTGTCAATATGACATTAATGAATTTATACACAGATGAAATATACGAGAGGCATGGGTAGCACATTAAACACTACAGTGTAGGTAACTGCTAAAATCCATGTCTGCAGATTTAGTGTACCAGTTTGATTTTAATAAATTTGGAACCAATTTTTTTTTGCTTTACAAAATGAAAGGAGTTCTCTTACACTATGTTCAGCAGCTAATTATTCTGTTGTTACTAATAATTAGCGTTGATCAAGTGCCATGTTGTACTGAGAGAGAAAACAATATGTTCGTTTCAAATGAATTTCCCAAATGTTGCAGTATTTTGACTCAGCTAGACTTTCCCTATGTAAATAGTTCTTCTGCTCTATACTTTTGTATTGTATTTTTTCTCCTGTTACTTTAGTGCTTTTTCTTTAATCATATAAAGCTCAAAGGATTTTATGAAATGTGGTTGTGGTTTCATGCTTGGATTTTTGTCATATGTTTTAACAAAAATAGACAGTGATTCAGTTTCAAAGGCAACGGAATGAAAAGGACTTTTAGTGAGAAGTCCTTGAAGCATGATATGATGTAGAGCACACAGAGCTGGGTAATGAATGAACAGAGACATTCATCTTGACAAATTCAGTGTGAAAAAGGTGAAAGTTTAAATTCATTAAATCGTCCCTTAGTAAAATAATGTGAGCTTGATGAGGAATTTTTTTTAAATCTCTTAATTATGCCTGAACCCAAAGTTTGTTTGACATTCACTGCACATAGATGAACTAAGACTGACCATGAATGTGGTTGACAATCACAATGGACCACTGCAAACTTTATCTTTATATTGCTCTTTATGCAGGACAGAGGAAGGGAGGGACCACGGTTCAAACCCAACCCACTGAGCTGGGGATCTTAGCATGCCCTCTCCATGTCTGCGTGGTTACAAATACAAAGACCTGCAGGTTAGGTGAAGTGTCCACTAACTTGATTTTGTGTGATCCTGAACGGGATAAGTAGTGTATCTACCAAGATTCTCAGTTATCAAGTTATATTTTAGAAGCAGAAATTCAACATCAAAGGGAAATGGATCTAGTGTTTTAGCCTTGAGGACATTATTCCATCCATCCTAGGTGTTAAATCAGTTGTGACTGGTGGTGATTCCGAGTCATTGGAAGCTCTTTGGATCAATCACACTTGTGACATGAGTGTTGAGGCTGTGTGAGACTATAAAGGTCATGAGGCAGTCACTTATGAATCATCATGAGACTGTGAACTGCTGGTGTAGAGCAGTGGAACCTCTTGTAAGTAAAAATAATTCAAGATTCAACTTGAAGGTGTCATTCCACTGTACGATCTGCTAAAAAAAGTACTCACATTTATGGATTAAAAACTATAGATTAAGAAACACAAGCATCTTATCGGAGACCGAAAGAGAAATATCACATGAACCCAGTGACACAGCAAAACTTTTTGGTCAGTGTGTAGGCAAGACAAGTGCTCTAGTTATCCCTTCCATCGTCCAAACTTTAGATAAGTTCACTGCATCATACTGTGTGTGTGGGCAGGTTTAGACTGACGGCACAGTGCTTTGTCTCTGGCAGGCAGCCTGAAGGCCAGGCCGCTGTTGTGAACTCTTCATCCAAACTTGGACAGACAACATGAAATTTCCTGTGGCCTTCACTAAACAAAAATAAAAATAAAAATAAAAAATAAAGAAAAGAAAACATTAAAAAAGAAAAATGGTAAACCATAATCTGTTCCTGGTTATTATAAACATGATGCAGAGAACAAAGTTGCTATAATATACATGGAGAAAATATTTCCCCAAATTAAAATATGTATGCAGCAAGATGATATTTTAAACATAACCAAACAAATAAAGGACAAGTAAGGTAAAAAAAACAATCAATATCAGAACACAAAGGTGTTTTTATTGTACTGAATTGCACTGCGGTCAGTACACAGGCATGTAAAAAAACAAAACAAAAAACATGCAGTTATGCTTCTTGGTTTTCATATGTGAAAGAGTAAGTGTGTTTTAAGCCCTCAAGGTGAACTGCGTGTCCTCATCCTCTTGGGCTGGGCCCATTCTGACAACAGCAGACTGTTCACACCGTCTGTGGTGACCAGAGAGAGAGAGAGGGACTCCTGCATCCCCATGTGTGCTACCATGAAAAGGTCATGAAAACAAATGATTGAACGCTAATGTTTCTTTACGTTTCTATGTTATTATACAATATATTTTTGTGCACTGTTTGAGATGTTTAAACCTATGTGACTTATAAAAATATAAATTGCATGCAATATATATTTGCTGCTTCCTCTACCTGATTCTTCTCTTTTCCAAAACCAGCTCTTGGTTGTTCATTCTCAAGCGGCACACAATACAGTGTTATTGTGTTGATGCCGGTCCAGCTGTGTGGACACACTGCTGCGAAAAAAACCTCTCTGTTTAATGGGAAAGTGCAAAGTCTGAAATCTCCTAGGGAGGTTGGTCTGTGACAGCATCGGCGCCCCTGGTGGAATAAGGCCTGTCATGCTCAACGCTGACATGGTCATGTATGTTATGATGGATCTCGTTGTTTGACCCTTTGCAAGTTGCTGTGTTTTGGGGTGAAACAGGAGGGGAAATAAAGAGAGGAAAACAGTAAAGCAGCAGAGAAATAAATTATCATTATGGCAGCTGCTGACAATCATAGACTGGCAAGTCATTTGGCTGACAAGTGTGCTGGTGGTTGGCGGGCATGGCGCAGTGTCATGGGATTAGGACAGTGATGTATTGTGTACCCATCAGAGTGTTCATTTGTTACATACAGTGGCCGTTTTGACCTTGTTTCTTTCTACAAACGTAAGACAGTTACACAAATGTAGCCGTGGACTACTTTGCATTTGTAACAACTTTTTGATTTTTGTGTCGACTACGGCGTCTTGTTAAGGATCACATCTTCCTCATTAACTTGTTAGCTGTGATGGTGCTGATACTGTGTATAATGACATGTAATTTTCCCACTTCTTACGTCCAGTGATTAAAAGGAATTAATCAAAAATCTACCCTGACAAAAGACCGTCTGATATCATTACTTTTCATGGCAAATGGGCCTCAGGCAATAATGCCCAAAGTCACTGAACAGCTATCACTGAGACCAAGTTTTAGTGTCATTAATGATTTTGAGATGCTCTTAGTTGTCCAGCTCCAGTGGATGTTCATTGTAAAGGCAACATTCACAGTGACTCATGCCCATAATGACTATAATTATAGACTGCGAAGCCCCCACAGGTAAGGAGTGTGACCCTTCCACAAATTATAGGTTGCCACGCAAAATGATTAAAGAATATGAATGTGATAAAGTGCAAAGACAGGATGTGCTGTCAAAGAGCAGTGGACGCTCCTGCTAAAAGCTCCTAAAAGCAACCAAGCATTTAACTTATACGCAGGGCAAAAGTTTGGATTTTATGAGATACCCTTGGAAGTTAGTTATGCAAGTTTTATAAACAACACTGTCCAATATCTTCTTCACACGTCTTGGCTGTATGAAAAAGGTTGTCCTTGCTGACAGGTGTTGATTAGCCGTCCAGCGTGATGTGGGCATGACTGTCTTTGTGTCTTGGTGGGAGGTCGGCAGGACTTGATAGATGTCTTTTCTTTTGAGATTGCACAGCACCGTGGAGAGGGAGGAGGACCCGGCCCCTGTTATCTTTTCATGCTGTGTTCCTTTCTGCTTTGCCTAAAATGGAGCAGGCCCTCTCTCAACAGCACGACACCATCATTTCTGGATAGAGCTAAGGAGTGCATAAAAGAGAATAAGAAAAAGCACCTCTTCCATTTCTGATCCCCAAGCACCTTTTAAGCAAAAATCCACTTAGAACTTGCATAAGTAGGGAGGGAAAAATCCCTTGATTTTTAACACAAGCACTGAATTTGAGGATAATCTTCACAGTATGTTGTTGCGGGACGTCTGTCTCACAGACTCTACGAACTCTCTCTAAAAATACACAGAGAATCATGGAAACACAGACAAATGTACGCATACGCTCATATACTCATTTACAGCAACAGAAAAGCACCCAGGGACACTCTCATGCATACACAGAAACTCATTCCCTGACTCATTTTCTTTTGCACAAGCTCAGTAAGACTGCAGGACAGTGAATCCTATTAGATATGAGAAAACAAAGAAGGGAACGGCTCATTGAAGAGGAAAAAAAATACGCTCTTGCTCCCTTAGCATGCTCCTTCATGATTCTGGCAAGACCACTGGGAGATTGATGTGTCTGTCTTTTTCATACCTTCTGTGACTGCTCAGTGAGGCACCGGGCTCCACGAAACTAGCCAAATTCCTAAATGATGAATGTACACTCGTGCGTCCACTGGGAGAAGAAACAAATCTCATATCAGCCGGGAGAGGAGGCTGATATTGAAAATCATCTGGAATTTCGCCTGGCACGATATTGGAAATCTTTATTCTAATTGCATGAATGAATTGAATGTGCTGTTCTGATAAATCCACTCTGCCACCAAGGGAATTGTATAAATGAAGCATCACAGATTTGTTTGTGTGTTTACTGTATGTGTGCATTTGACTGCCCGTAAGTAATTTTCATACACGCCTTGTGCTGCTGTTGATTGCTTGTTTACTCAAGCAAAAACTCTGCTCACAGTGTTAACATATCATTTAGATGAAACTCTTGACAAGATCTTCCACCCACATATTACAACATATCAAATAGTCATAAGACTAACATTTTTCAAAATATCAGTTACTGTATGAAGGAATGGGAGACAGCATATCAGAATAGAAAACCATTTTTATTTCTCATAAGGCTGTCCTTGTAATGTACTTATATCTACTTGGGAGGGGGGGGTTAACTGTATGTTTCTCCATCGTGACTAATACTTTCTCTCTGTCATTTGGAATAAATCATCTCTCCCTCTCTGGTGTGTGAGAGGGAGATCTACACGACAAACACAGAAAAGCAGTCGTCCGTGGCCACTCTCCACAGCAGAGACAGACACTAACTGTCCGATTATGGTCCCAGTTTTTCCGATGTTGCTCTGGGTCCCTACCGTATCTGAGTGGAAAGCTCAGGGGTTGTTGTTGGTGCTGCTTTCTTTTGTGAGGCAGTTCTGTACAGTGTTTTCCTCATCTTTACAGAAACTACAAGCATTTTCTGGCTTAACCAACAGCATTGCTGAATGGCGAAAGAGACCAATACTTATTTTTATGATTCCGTTGTGGCTTTTTCCAATGCAAGCATACTGTACACTGCAAAGCAGTCCTATACACACCGTTATTGGGAGAGCAGCCTCTGGATTATATTCAGAGGCTGATCAATATTCAGAGCTCCTAATAGAGTCTTAAATATATTTTTCAGCTTCTTGGATCTGTCATCTTATTTTTATGTATTTATATATGTATATATACACAAATTATCTTACATACAAAGAAAAAAGGAGTGCTCATGAATTTACATTGGGCATGCCCACGAATAAAAGTCAAATTCAAATGTCCATCAAGGAGTTTGAAGGTGCGGCCATGTGGGCAGACCCTAAAGCCTCCCAGAGATTCTTCATTAACTCATTATAGGCTGCTTGTGGTTGCGTTCATTGAAAATCCAATGTTTTTCAGCTAAATTTCCTCTGTGTCTTCACAGCAAAGCCATCCAGCTAAAGTAGTAAGTCCAATACAAATGCCCTCCACACAGAAATAAAAGGATATCAGGGTAATTTCTCTCCCACAGTTCCGTGGATCCCGCGTTCAGGTCAGTGTAAGCTCCTCAACCCGTTTACCTTCAGGCAGACGGGGCAAATGTCTTCAAATAATGTTTTAACAACCTCTAAATAACCCCTTCTAAGCTGTTTCAGTTTTTGAGGGGGAGACAGAGTGAGGGAAAAAGAGAGAGAGACTAGGTCGGAGACTGGCCACAGCTGTGTGGAAAAGGAGAGTAACCAACATGGGGCTCATTGATCAAACAGGGGATTAGTTTGGTTTCAAATCCTTGGCACCACGCGAGCAAAGCTGTTTTATCTGGGTGGATATCCTTTCTGTGGTCCCAGGTAATCCAGTCAGTAGCCGTGGATGTAATAGTTTTAGTCCGTTTGGTGGGAAGAGAAAGGTTAGATGAAGGGAAGAGACTGGCACGCAGCCCTGCAATGGGAGCTCTCTGTTAGGTCCTGGGATGAATCTGCAACACAGAGGAGGAAGAGGAGAGGAGAGAAAACACACATACACTTAGATAGAACAAAGGCATACAAGTGTGCGAGGATTAGACCCCGAAGAATTGCTCCGTTCGCATGTTTCAAAAACAAGGGGAGTCTTTTGAACTGTGGAGGCTTTGTACAGCCCCGTCTCACCTCCTGGTTCCTGCCTCTACTAAAAACAGACGGCTTATATCAGTGGAAACAGCGCTGAAAATGGAGGCGTGTTTGGCATTTATAGATGTACGGGGATATATAAGGCGAACGCTTTATACAAAAAAAGAGACTTCTGTGTTTCCATGCTGTGTATGTCTGCTTCACAAATTGACACTCTGGCACATTTTTGACTTTATCTCAGACTATTTTGGCCATATCCCTTCCACCCCAAGCTTGCATAACCCCCCCAACCCCTCCCCATTGTTTGCACCTTCATGCCAAGCCAGCCAATCAAAGCTGAGGATTTTCCTCCAACCTCATAAAATGACTTTGGCTTTGCTAAATGGGATCGGGGCCCCCGCTGTGGAGTCTGAGCTGTCTTTCCGTGACTCTGGTTCAGGGACTCTTATTCAGCCGCAGTTGCAGACCTGGACACATTTCAATGGTACATTGTGCAACCTTGAGACTGCTATTGAATGTCTTGCTTTTCAGCATTCTGTTCAACCTGAAGCTCAATAAAAACTGTGTGCCGCATGTGTTAAACAGTTAAAGCAGTTGAGTTCTTTACCCTCTTATGACCGTCTACGCAGCAAAAGCATGTAAATGTTTGCCAGAATATTTCTTTAACTTTCTTTTATCACATTTTCCAGTTATTTTACTGCTTTAAGATCTTACAGTGAAGTAATCGGAAGTCACCTGCACACTGTGGGGCCAATTAGAAATCCCATAATCCTCTTCAACTAAGAAATACAGCCATGACATTTCCAGCAGGCTTGGCAGGTGGTAGCCAGGTGTGTGGATTTGATTGTGGAGGGTGCTGCTTGGGACTATGTGAGCTGTGGCACATAAGAGAGTCTCATAGCTCCAATATGTTGGACATGCTAGCAAGAGAGCCAAATGATTTTATTAACCTTTTTTTTTTTCTCCCTGTGGATAGAGTGTGTACTTGTACTCACTCACTGTATTGTATGTTATTTTGGGACTATGCTTCAGAGGACACTGTTGAGTACAAAAGAAAACATAATGCAGTGCAGTTACAGTGCTGGTTGACTGCATTTGATTTGATAGAAAAATTTCACGTAATTTTAGCAAGTAATTTGGTTCATTTTGGAGTCATAACCTATTCTTTGAAAAACACGGTGATTTTATTTCGACAGTTTTCAATCCAAATTAAGTTAATTTGAGAATTTTTTTGAATAAAGTGTCATTTGCAGCTCTGACTCTTTCCCCTCATCAAAATTGGTATGTTCTCAATTCTGTTCGGATCCAACTAATGCACTTACTTAGATGAATGAAAATACAATTTGTATTTTGATTCAGATCCAGATCTCGATGGAGATGAATAACTTCTTAACATTTTCTATCACCAAAATAACATGTTACAGCTTTCGCAGGGGTGTGTCCCGAGAATTTTCTCATTTGATCTTGTTTGAGGACACTGATGCCAGAAAATTGTTTGAGGACACTGATGCCAAACACTGAAACAAGGGAGGCATCACTGCAAACAACCCCACTGGCTGATTCTTTACAGAATTTATTATTATTATTATTATTTTAGAGATCAAATGATTGTTAAGACAGATGTCATAAGAGCTTCCTCATAGCTCCATGTAAAACAAGCACAACTAATATACACAGTACGGACGTATTCTCCTTTGCTCAGTATATCATGCCTATTTAGGTTGCTGCACTGCAGCTGTTCCTCTGTGTGCTCTAAATAGCTTCAAAATCTCAGACTTAACATGTTGATTTCTCCTCCAGGTCTTGTCACAGCGTTTTTCTCTGTACAGATTTGCTCTTTTCTCTCATGATCCTTAAACAAAGTACTCCTCTGGGCTCATCTGTCCAGCACTTGCATCTGTGTCATCTACTGTGCGACGACATATCAAAATGTTGGAGCAGAGAATGACCTCTGCAGGAACAAGAGCATCAACAGGTTACACATTACGGCTCACTCCCTATCTCAGACACAATACACCAGAGGTTTGTTAGCGGGAGAAGAGGGTTTGTATGCAAATACTGTCATTTCAACCCATGTGTGAGTGGGTGTGTGTGTGAGAGACTAAAAGTGTCCTCTGTTCTTTTTTGTCCTCTGTCTCTTCAAATGAACAGTGCAGCAGGTAGCAGCGGATTGCTCAAGGATTTCCTGCCTATCCCATCTTTGCTGGCAACTAAGCCATCTGCATTCTAATTTGCTGGCCGCATTAAATTGCAATTTACTCAGACTTCAGTTAGTAAAAGGAGCCAAGGACAATTGCCTTAGCAAAAGAATTTAGCGCAAACACAGCCTAGCCTTTACCCCCTTTCTCGTTTAGTGCTGAACAAATCAATCATGCCAGCTGAGAAACCTCTTCAAACAGCACTAAAGAGCACCCTCTAAAAACAGAAGACTCCAGACAACAAAATACATCAAGATCCATTTAATGTGACATTGACAATGGAAAAAGCAAAGAAAACAAGTATAAATTAATCAGTAGCACTTGGAATGAACTCCTCCACCCTAGACCTGTATAAAAATGTCATGAGGATGACAACCTGGGCAGTCTTTGCAGCCATCTGTCGGCTTACGGCCTCATACCACAATCTCAAAAAAGGCATTTATTATTTATCCCAAATGACAGACTGTTTACCATATGTGTATGGTTTTATGTCTGTCTTCATGGTGACATTATACAGGAGTGAAGGCGGAGGAGAAGTGTTGTCAAACACAGAGGTGAAACAGATGATTTTCTCTGTGAAGTTGAACTGTGTCTGGCATGGCTGCTGGGAGTTCATTTTGATCAACTGCAGAGTGTGGTCTCTCGATTTGACAAATTAGATGGTGATGCATCTGCTGGCAGGTCACTTTTGCTCTGAAACTATCTCACAGATGGGCTACATCTTGTCACAGTGTGTTATTTTGCTTGAAAAAGTGCCCTCCGCTCCTTTTAATAAGGGACATGGCTTTCTGAACAGCACGTAAATCATGTTGGACTAGTTGGAGGGGACACACACTGTAAAGTGTGAAAGATGGTGGTGTAAAAGAGCCAATTCACTGGAGTGCAATGCTTAGCACTCACTAATATGAGCAATTACATACTTTTTAGTGGAACGGCTGTGGACTTGCACATTTAAAACTACTATTGTATATGAGTAAGTGGTTATGCTGAAGTGTGAATTTACTTTATAAAAAAAGCCATTAAAGTTCATGTAATGCCTGATGAGGACAGTATTACTTATGTATCACATTCCTGCTTTGATCCTACTGACATGTTCATATTCACTCTAACACACTAAAAGTGAGGTTATCAAGTGAACATAATTCTTTTCACTATCATCAAAAGCAGGGGAGAAGAATGAGTAGGAGAAAGGATGTTTTCATTACAGCCTCTCTCATTCTGCCTGTCTCTCTTAAGGTGTATAATTGTTTGGAGGGAGCAGAAATGGATTGATCTATTTAGCCAGTGGAGCGCGTAATGCAGATCTATGGTGGGCGAGTGTTTTGGAAGGTGCTCCCCAGCCTCGCTCTCACTGTGACTTCCACAAACAAAAGGGCCTGCCTTGTCTGCTGCTACAGAACAGGCAATGAAGGGCTCCCTCTCTGAAAGACATAAAGAAAGAAAAGAAGAAACATGGGTGTCAGGCACTGGCTTTGCTTGGCATCTTACTTTTCATGCCAATTTTTATGAAAGATGGTGATGAGGTCTGTGTTGTGTGTGTGTGTGGGTGAACATGTGTGTGCGCGCCTGCCTCATTTGCGCTTCACTGACACTTTTCAGAGCAAAATGAAAACCTGCAGGAAGTAAAATGGTTGAGGGTGAAAAGTAAAAGGAAAAACACAAACAAAAAACAGACAAAAAAAACCAATGCTGTGTGTTGTGGGCTTGCAGAGTTGTGACGAAACAAATACAAATGAGGCAATTTGGCCTGAGAGCCAGGTGAATGAGGAATGTTGATTAAAAAAGGGAGCAGAGTGCAGGATAAAAGGCCTTTCATGTAGCCTGTGGGCTATGCTGTGTGCTGATAGCTGCTTCAACAAGACCCTCAGAGGGGGATCAGGATATCAAGTGGACACTGATAAGAAGCCACATGACCAAAAAGGGAAGAGGCTTGCCGGGGGTCTCGCGCACACATGTGAGCATACCCGCACAAACACATAAATATCAAACACATCAAACATGTGCGTGCATACACAACTAGGAGCAAACACAGAGAGGGGCAAGTAGCATGTCACAGATTAGTGTCTAATGGGATTGGCAGACCAGTGCAAGGCACTGTAATCAAGCCCACACACTGGCCGATAGCAAAAACAGGACACAGAACAAAGGAGGCAATGAAAGGAAGAGGGACTGATCCTGCCATTAAACACTGATCACAGACAGCAGGGTTCTGCTAACGGGCGGACCTGGCTTTCTCTGTGTGTTTCTACAGTACTCGATGAATGCACTGCTACAGTACATGCGGCTTTACTACACTTTACTGATACATGTGTCATAGTTTATATGAAAAAGAAAAAAAAAACAACAAAAAAACGCAGCAACTTAGGTTTTATTTATGCATGTGCTGCCTGTGCTGGGTGATAAATATTTACAGTGGGTGGCGGTGCGTTCAGTATTTGTGTCACGCCTGCCTAATCATGCACAGCATGTAAACACACGCTTGATTATTTTGAGCTGAGTATTTGGGTTAATGAGAAGTCATTGAACATGAGTTGGTCCCACTCCTACTGCCCGACACTCAAGTGCATACAGTGATGTGAGAGAGAGAGACGGGAAAACAGAAACAAAGAACAGCTTGAGAAAAAAGACTAACCTTTACAGAAGCAAGAATGCAGCTCAATTTCAGTTGACGCATCCTCTGCATTTTGCTTCCGGAAGCTAAAAAGGGGAGTATGGCTGGGTGTTCTGCAAAGAGAGGGTCAAGAAAAAAGGACACGTGTGTATTGGGTAGAAAACCAGCTTCAGGCCTGACCTATGGTCCTCTTCTCTTAGGATTTTGATTAAATTAAACCAAAGCCATTTTACTGATAGATATGCATTAAAGTTTTCTCTCCTTGGCTAATGCTTCTCAAGAGAATATGAAGAAAATAATTTGTCCCAAGTTATATGAAGGCAATCATTTCAAATTTACTTAGCTAAAATTGTGCAAAGGACTGAATTGAGAACTAGAGATGCATTCTTTAAAATGAACCAAGTACTGCACCTTACCTTGACAGGCTGGCCAAACCCCATTCGATCAAGTTCCTTCTGAAAATTTTAAGCCTGTGGTGGCTGTGTGGGGGCACAGTGAAAGCTTTATGCCTATCTGCTGGCATATAAATCCGCAGAACAACCTTGGGAAGCCCCGTGTGGTCTAACCTTCACTGGCTGTTCCCTGTTTCCCTACCATCACATTAGTCTCTGCTTCTATTCAAAGTCATTGTCACCAAGCACTAAGAGAATACAGGAGGGAGGGGGGTTCCTGATCGCGAGCAGGTGGGTGGGGGGTGAGTCAATTATATAAATACAAATCGGGTGATCAACCTGTCAGAGAGTGCTGGACTGCTGGCTTCGAGGACTTTACTCCCTTCATTATTTTTGCATGCCGCATTTGGAGTCACTTTACAGAGCCGAAAGGCAGTGCAGAAGAACAGTGGCAGTTAACTTTATCTCTGAAAAGACTGTAGCTCGAGGCAGAGCCCACCTGTTTGTTTACTGCCTGCTTTATGTTTGTTCTTTACTACTTTGGGCCCTTAGATAGGTTGCTTATACCGAACAGACTCCACCTTGTTATACAGAGGGTAATCTCCATGCAGTGTGACCCGTGCATGTCCTTTTTTACCCACAGGTTTGATTTTGTGCATATATGATCGTTCAGTAGCAGCGGGCAGTTGGCAGAGGAGCTTTGTTAAAGCATTTAATCAAAGTATTCAAACACAGCTTCTTGTTCTTTCTCGTGACTTCCTCATCGTCAGTCTAAGAAGAAAGGTTGAATAGTAAGGTGAAATCTCTCTGACATTTTAGGAATATACTGTGTGAAAATGGTGTGAGTGCACTGGTTATGTATGCAACTGTGTTTATACCTGGGTTAAAATGTGCACATACAGAACAGGCGTGTATTGTACATGTATTGTGTTGATTTGTACATGCATATAGATTCATTTTGGCTGAGGTGTGAGTATGTATGTGTGTGTGTGTGTGTGTGTGTGTGTGTGTGTGTGTGTGTGTGTGTGTGTGAAGTCTCACCCTTGTGGTCTTGATTTTGTTCCCAGAGGAGCACATCCATCCAGAGTTGTCAGGCAGAGTCTTACACTCTTCTCCCTCCAGACATGGTTCCATCTCACACCACCATTTCCCAATTACAATGGACGCTAGGGAAGGAGAGCACAAATATGCAACAAAGCAGGTTAGTTTACCACACAGAAACACACATTCATACACAAAAAAATGAACCTTAAATGGGCATTAAAGTAAATATACATAATAACATATAATTAAAAACATAAGGAGTAACAAGGAGTTTAAAATGTAGGTGTCGAATCATCACAAAAAGATTGGGCACTTGCAGAAGTCTCCCACGTAAACACATTTTGTGTATATATTCTACACAGGCACACTTGTATACGTGCGCTCCCACACATTATATTATGAACTCCAGAGGAACACCCAGACATGTCTCTAAATGAATGTTTTTCCTCTGCTTCGGCCTCAGAGCAATTGTATCACTGCTGCATGGGTACTTTTGCTGTTGACAATAATGTATTATACCAACAGAAATTAATCATTATTTTGTTTTGATATAGCTACATTGCATGTAGGGGAGCAATCTCATTTTTAATCAAAACTAATTGCCTCTCATTAACATCGACTGAATTCTTCCTCCAGCGATCTGACAAAAACAAATATGTTCTCATCTTCTCATCAAGATCTTGCTCTTTCTCTCTCTCTCTCGCTCTGTCTCTCTCTGTTTGTGTTTCTGGGTGTGTGTCTGTGTGTTTTAGGTTAGAGATGATTAAAAAAAATACTTTTCATGATAGGTGAGTAACCTGAGTGAAGACAAGTTAAATAAAGAAACTTTGTTTACCTACAGTACATGTTCTTCTGATTGACTTACCACAGGCCATATGTTCAGTTAATCACATGAGGAAATGTGCTTCCCTGTTCTTTCACATCCAGTTGCACTGTATTTGAGACGTCTCTGTACTGTTGCAAAAATGCATTTTATACACAGAACATTTATATACAGAACTTGACTTTCAAAGTCAAGTTCTGATTAATTTATTGACCATGATTTATTAACCATGACGTCTGAAAAACTTTTTGTTTTTAACACTCCTCTGTATCAGTAGTGTGATGTTTCTGACAGCAAGTGTGAAAAGTTCAAAGCAATTTTTCAAACGACAAGTCATCTTTCCCCTAACAATTTTTTTTCAGCATACAGTATATTTTCGTAAAATCTGTTGCTTATATCTCCAAAGAGCATCTTTCCTTTTATCATGTTGACATAAAGAAGATGTGAAGGTCAAATGATTTGGTGAATGTGTTGCGTTAAACTAGTTTCGTTTCATTTTCCAAACCCCTTTTTTGAACCTTTTGGAAAAATGTTGTTGTCCCCCCCCCCCCTTCAGCCTGTGTTGCCAAGGTTACAGGCCAGCCGCCAATCAATTGTGAGTATGAGCAACATGCCGTCTCCAACTGATGGAAGATGACGTATAAAGTGTAGTCCCTCACAGCACAGAGCGTGCTTCGTTTCTGTGTGAGCGCACACACACACACACACACACACACACACACACACACACACACACACACACACACACACACACACACACAC
>JBBMJY010000018.1:7399014-7478827 GCA_037833715.1 Toxotes lorentzi
GAGGAGAGGAGAGGAGAGGAGAGGAGAGGAGAGGAGAGGAGAGGAGAGGAGAGGAGAGGAGAGGAGAGGAGAGGATGATTGAACTTCTCCTATCCACAGAAAGGACAGTGCAAAAAGAAGGGGACATAACCATGTGCCACATTCCATTTTGGTTGTGACTTATTTTACTTGGCCATACCAAGTTTAAAGAGGACATCCAGCTGCGGTGAGAAGATGCATTTGCTTCCACTGGCATGACAATAACCGGTGTGTGTTTCTCTGGCTGGGTTGGTTGTGCAAATGTTTAAAATGGCTCGGGTCATGAATTACAGAACTGAGCTCCCAGCAACCCAGACAAGTTTGGCAACAGTTTTCTTCTCCCATTCTCACCAATCTCTGCTGTGGCCAGACCAAAGGCTGCAGAGTTCTGGATTAAAAGGCAAACATTTGCAGTCCTCCTCTACTGTGCTGTCGTGCAGTATTAATGTCACTCTCTCAGCGCTTGTTGTTAGATATTTCTGGGCAGAAGGAAGCAGAACATAGACTTTAAAAGTGAGGAGAAAAATCCCTTGAGTGTGCTAAAACCCCAAACCCCACAATGTGTTGGCTTGCTGAATATTTTACCGACAGCTTCCTGACCTGCAGACTTGCTTTCAAGTCAAAGCATATCTCTGAATAAGTGAGGAGTTTACGTTGTGTCACAGAATACTGAATTGGGTTGAATCCCCTCAGGTAGCTTCAATGCCTGATTTGCGGGTTGGTACTACAGAGGTGTAACCAGCAAACATCTGACCAGGGACAACAAAAACACATTACCTATCTTATTCATATCACTTGTTTGAATGTTACTTGTCTTGATCTGGGACTTTTTATTATAAAGTCACTGAATCAATTTTGGGTCTGAAATGTTCAAAATTGTGTTTCCCCATTTCAGTTGGACTTCACAAACTCACCATTTATGGCAAATTGTTATACAGTTACATTTGGTGATCAAGGCTCTGCTGTTTGAGGTAGAACCTGTGCAGAAACATGCGTACTACTCTGGGAAATAACCTCCTGAGACACATATTAGTACACAATCAAGGTATGACCATAAAATACAACTTGGTCAGGGCTTGGGGAGATTCACCTTTACAGCTATTTCAGAACAGTAGATCAACCTTTACTGAAAGAACTGAAAATTGATGGTTGGTATTAAGGCACATTCAACAATATTCTGTATGAAGTATGGTAAAGAATACATGGTTTGTGGAGATTAAGCTTGTAAAAAGTCTGATTTGGAGGACAAAGGTGATATTTCAGTGAATATTGTTTTATATATTTTACTTTCAGACTTCTGACTGAATACATCTAATTTGGAAAAGATGTATTATTATGATTATGATGATTATTATCATTAGTGCCATCAGAATTCAGTGATTAGCCCTATACACACACATAAGCACATGCCAGCATGTGCTTCAGCCATGGGGTGAAGTCCAGGGTGATCAGCCAGGTGGACATTAGGCGTGATCACTATGAACCATCTGGTATGTGGAGAAGAGAGCAGTGTAAATGGCTTCACGATGACTCTACTGGGCCGGTCACAAGAGCCACTTAGACGACAAATGGCCACTTGGACTAGACATAATCCCATTCAGGTAGCAGGAGGCCCAGGGTGAAGTAAATGACCATCCATTATCTGTGTCTGAGCTTGTGTGTGTGTTGTGTATTTATGCATATGATGTTTCATAATGGATATTTTCTGCTCAAATGCACAATGGTAATGGTAAATATTGGATCATGACAACTTGAGACATGACTGCAGGTTGTGATGGATGTACTGCTCAGAGCCTGTCAGGCAGCTAAAGGGGTTAAACCAACCTACTAAGATGGAATGGCTGGCTGTGCTCTCTAGCCTTTGGTGAGGGGAGGTGAAGGGCATCGATAGGACCACTGACTGGTCATTTTTCTCTTGGTGGCCCACAGTGACAGCAGCCATTAAATGACTGGATGGGGTGATTATGTTTAAGGAAATCAATGCTTCATTGTTTTCAGCTTAGCCCTATGGCCAATTAGGAACTGTTAATGAGCTAGGGTTGTAAAATGTGGAGATAGATAGCAGGGGGAAGGAATGGAGGCTCAATGTAAAAAGTCTCACTTCATATCAGAGTGTTTTCTGCACAGAACAAAGAGTTTGACATTTATGGTCCAAGGAGAGTTGCAGCTACTGTGGAAAAGCTGAATGTGTACATAACTTTTTACATTAACATAAATGTATCAATTCACAAGATGAGATATTCTTTGTGGGCGGAGATAGCACTGGTCTTGTGTCAGAGTATGTTCCCTGAAAGCTTTGCCTTATTGGTTGTTTGTAACTGCCAGAAATTTCTGAACGCTTGCGTAACATGCTCTGCCGCCACGGAGGAAATATATTCATGACGACTGACAACGAGTTAATAGCGTCTCCTGTTGTCTTTACTGCAGGAGCTGACCATGGGCCAAATCGTCTGTCAAGCTGGTCAAAATTACTGCTGTCACACATGATGAGGAGCTCAAAAAGACAGTCTGAAAATTGCTAACTGCCAGAGAAAATCATTTTGACCTCTTCCAAGGGCCTGACAGGCTGGGGTGCCAGAAGTAGAGGGGGGGCAAGGGATTGGACCCCCACATTATGCCCCTGTCCGACATTCTTTTTAAGTCGCGGATCACTGTATTCCACTGTATTCAATCATTCCAGTCCACTCTAAGACATAAGGTAAAATAAAGCAGGGAAACATAAAATCAAAAGAATATTTATGCTGTAGAATTTAAACTATAGAATTACGAATTGGTCCGACCAATTTATAGCCTTATCCCCGTGGGAGCCACTGGAAGTTGCTGGTCTATCTCCAGCTACACACACACACAACAACAATATTATTTTTGTTCATGAATTCAAGGTCACCGCAACAAACCCACGGCAATTCAGCAGAAGACTCCAGGCTTACAGACAGTTTCTTTTTTATCTTTTGAGTGAGGAAGAACGTACTCTACTGGCAACTGATTGCCTTCTGATCTCACTGCATCTGGCACTTTTTTGACACAGAGATAAATGCAGGTGCTCATGACAATGTCATCACAAAAAACACAAACTCTTTCCACTACACCTTGGCTCAGCATCAACAACTATAATCTATGCAGAGTACCCAAGAGCAGTACTCACTGGCACACCATCAGCAAGCATTTCTGTCACCTCTTCTCTCTTTAACTCTCTTTAGCTCTTTCTCTCTCACACGCTGCTTCTCTCGCTGCTACAGTTATTAAGCAATGACATATGGCCGAGGGAAGGAATACAGCAGCCGGGAAAACTTAAGCCTTTCAAGGACTCGTCATAACAACTTAATCAGTATATACTCAGGTGAAAATGAGCCGTTTCCGCATGTTGGAGAGCCTGCTTTGTTTGCCTGCTTTGCCAGACAGGCAGCTGCTGCATCAACCACTGTCCATCTCTCTTCACAATTCATCCTTCTCTGTGGGCTTGCTGCTGTTCCCCAGTGCTTCTGTGTGACAGCTATCCACTATCTTAGTGCTTCTAATTGTCAATTTACATCTCAGGTGGCAACAGGAATTATGGTTTCCATTGTCAGTAAATAATTGCAGGCACGTGTAGAGCAGAGAAATGTAAATGTGACACTCGGTTCTTATTCAAGAAGCAGAGTGAGAGCTGCATTTCACATTATTGCTGAAAATGATGCACATTTGGAAGACAAATTGAGACTCTCACAGTTGCCAAATGCCTCTTTCAATACAAAGTGAACAAAGTTGCTTTGTACTGTGTGCCAGACAAGTCGATTCAAACCCTCGCAAAGTTTTATTACAGCAGATTGTTTATTGAGTTGGTTTATTTCTGTCAACTTTTCTTTCTCTGAAATAATGTATAATGGAAAATGACCCTTTTTTTTATCAAGCACAGTTTGAAACATACTAAATTTCATCTGATTGAAAAGTTGTCAGATTTGTCCAATTCAAAAAAAAAAAAGCTCTATTCTGTTTGTCCCAATTAGTTTTATGTTTTTCAGATTTGAGGGAAGAAAAAAGGAGGATATTAATGATCTGTTTCAAGAGGCAAAGGCATCAAAGTGGCTGTGGGCCAGCTGTCCCACCGCATATATGTTTAATGATGCTCATAAGAATTTTGCTTTTCATTACTTAAACATCAAGCTGGAACTTCATGAACACTCCCCCTGATTACTTAGGATAATGTTTAAACACGTTACAAAGCACCGCTGAGTGGATTCCAGATGGAGGCCTTAGAGGCAGTGCCAGGGACAACTTTTCATATCCTTCCCCTTGGCAACTGATACGGTTTATATATTTTATCAGAAATTACACAACCCTCATTTACTGGTCAAATTCCTCTACTTCTGCAACAGGAGCGGTTAAAATGAACAGTGTGTGAAGAGAAATCCCTGGAAGGAGCAGAATTAGACCTCAGTGCTATATTTTCATGATGGAGTATATCACTGCTGTGGTGCTAATGCGCTCTAAATCACACCACAGGAGAGGGAAAGTGCATGCATGGTGCATATTTCTGTGCATGTGCCACATATCAGAGCCATGCTGATATGCATTTTGCTGAACAGAGGAGATAACGTGGACACTGACAGTGTGTGTTCACGCGCGAAAGCGTTAGGACAGTCTTTGCAGTGGTGAAGACTCGAACCCCGGTCACTTGCTGTCACTTTGAAGCCCTCTCCCAGAGATCTAACTCTTGCCAATGAATAATAAAAAGCAGCCTCAAGGAGAAGGTCTACCACAGGAGTTTGATCCATTCACTGCTAGACATATCTTAAGAAGTGGGAGGAAGAGGAATGCCAGCTTTGGGACGTTTTACAGTGCAGATTATCTCCAAGAAAAACAAACAAATTAATCTTAGGGATTGTTAGTCGTTATTTCTCTAATCTAAAAACCTTTTGAACCAATGTGTCACTGGTGAATCAGGAGCTGGAGCGGATTCTCCATTTATCAAGTGCCCATCAGCACCCTTCTGCAGTGATCCGTATGGTTTCTAAGACCCCAGCCAGAGTGAAGGCTTCAGGCTGGTTTCTCACTGACCCTTCTGTGGCCTGGATTTCACTTTCCTCCTGAGGCAGCATCACCCACAGTAATGGGAGTAGACAAACAAGTGCACATAGCAGCAATAGTAGAGCCTGGAGCTACCACAAACCTGAGGGAGGGCGGGCGAGAGAGGGGAGAAAGAGAAGGGGGAGTAGGGAGACGGACACTCCAGAGCTCAAGCTGACTGACAGGAACCACTGACCCAGCTATACTGGAGTCACATGAATCAATGTTGTTTTTCCCCTCCGTTGGTATGGTTTACTTCTGAATCTAGCTATACTCTAACAGAATACTGAGTGCTATTCTACTACAGTGGGTCCAACTTAAAGAAACCTATTACTGGAAGAGAAAGGAAGATAAAAAAAAGACGTTAAAAAAAAATCTTAGTATGCACCTTGCTTTTAACAGGCATTCCTCATGCAAGACATGGAAATAGGCTCCAGTTTACCGAATAGGAATATTATAGTGCAGCAATTGCACCATTGGTGGTAATAGTCTTGACATCTTTAACAGGTAATTCCATTAGTACAAATAAGAGATGTGAGGTGCTGCTGGCCACGGCCCTGGTCGATTCTTAATCACCTGTATGGGTTTCCTCTCGTGGGCCTGTATGACTCCAATGCTCACATCTTTATGGTTATTAAAGTTAACGATTGCTGCGTGCCTCATTTACCAAGGCTCTATCAATACCAGTTCAGCACCATGAAATTACCCCAGTCCAGAGGGAACAGCGTGACAAACCGGATTAAGAAGGGCTCAGTAATGCCCCGGCATATATAACTCTCCCTGTCATGGACTCAGCTCGCCGCAAGAAGACCCACTGCCAAGCTCAAGCCCGGTGAAGGGAGGGGCACTACAGGGGCTGCTTACAACCGTTATAGCTTAAATGTCAATCCTAGCTTTTATTACCCACATGGTTGTTCAGAAAAGTGATGAAGACTAATAGCTGGCAGGTAAAAAAAAAAAAAGAAAAAGAAAAAAAGACCACATTGGAGAAAACACATTAAAAGTTCTCAGAAGTTACCTTACAGATGAATGGAGAAAGGGGGGTGATTATGGTAAATATATGCAGGATGTAACCTACTTCTGTGGTCTTTCAGGTATAAGCACAACGTTGCTGGATACTCTTTTATGAGCACGACAGTTACATTTTGTATGGAGATGGGCTTCATTGCATTTTAAATGTGGTATCAAAATAAAAACCTGCAGTAAAGGGGAGAGATGGCTTGTGTCCCTTCACTTACATCCCACTTATCTTATTTCCATGACAGAAGGATGAGGCCAGAAATAGTGTGGTGCGATGTCAGAAACACTGTTGTATAGAATTTACTGTATGCTGTCACACAGATGCACTAGATAAAGCCTAGCAAGATTTTGCCTATCACCTCTTGTTTCTCATTTTAGTCCCCTCATCTTGTGTGTCTCTGTGTGTACACTTGTGTCTTTAAAAACCAACAGATCCACTGAGTCCAAGCCTGCAGGTGTGGCTGTACCTCTCTGTGTTTTACTGCACCCTGCAGTACAGTTGGTGGAGCCTGACCTCTATCCAATGTCCATATGACACAGGTCACTGCTCACTCTAAATGAGAGTTGGATGGTGAAATGAGCAACTAAATTGTCCATTCAAAATCACAAAACTGCCTTTTTGAACGGCACCATAGAGCAGCCTTCAAAAAGTGACATTCCTTGGGAGAAAACAATTGGATGCGGTAAGCCCTGGAAAATGGCCTGAATGTAACCCATGGGTTTCAGTTCACCTCTTCTAAAAAATAAAAAATAAATAGAAAAAGGAGAAACAAAGGAAGAGGAAGGAAAAAGTTATGAAAATGGATAAAACTAAAGTTACAAAATGCTATATAGGATTGTTTAGTATGACACAGGGTGTGGCTACTGTCTGGTCTGAGGTCTATTCTCAATATTGTGTGACACAGAATGACACAGTGGAGGAGGTATGATGCATGGTGGATGTCTCAACCAGCCATCACACCATAATGGGGTTCCTGCGTGTGGGGTCTGGAACGATATGTCGGCCTAGGTTCAGGCAAGGTCTGCCTGCATTACACACAATGCATTATCTAACATGCATAATGCATCAGCAGGCACTTAACATCAAATTATGGATGCATGCAAAAATTCCCAGAGTAGTGTATGTAGAGAAAGGGCACTTTGCTGTGCAAATAATCTGCCCACTTTTTGTAAAGCCAAGCAATCAGAGAGTTGCATGATTCTGCATGGAGCTGGGCTCCATATGCAATAAATGTTAATAAGCTCATATCCTTCTCACTGGCATGTTTGCATGTTTTAATGTAGCCTTTAAGCATTAAGGCAGTTGGCTACAGCTCATCTGTCTGTTAATGTTCTTTCTCATTTATTTCATTATTTACTTATTCATTTAATTGTGAACACTTGCAGGCACAAACAGCATTTTAAATACACCAGCACACATGCTGTACAGTGTGCTATGCCTCGCTAGTTAAATATTCTAAAAAAATGTCAAATGGGCAGGACCCATTAAAAAACTTTTGCACACGTTTTACCATTCAGTGAGCGCATTCCCTATTTAGGCCCGGTGTCATTGCCTGACATGTATATGACAAAGTGTTTTCCACTAAGCACCTTATTAAAACGGATATTGGCTTTTAAATGACGCATTCGTGAGATGATAATTGTATGGCAGAGCATTGATCACTTTCCCAAAGACTGACTTCCAAGAGATGATCAATCTAAGCAAGAGCAAAAGGGAGGAAAATCAATGTGCTAAACACTTAGCTCCTGTTTGACAGTGCAGAGTAATGATGTCAGATGTGACATTTAGCGGCTGACCTTGCTCTTGGTGGCGGCAAGGACGGTGGAATGTTGTGGGCTGTGAAGAAGACAGGAGTGTGAGGCTGTAATAAAGAGCTATAATCTGTCATGACTGAAGAAATTTGATCTAAATTGATCAGGTGTTACTTCACACCTGCTTATTAGATGATAGGTCATACACTCACTCACATAACTTGAATTATGTTTTTTTCATCATTACATTAATCCATGAATCAAACAAAGGACACAAGGGTGATTCCACCAAGATGATGACCGTATGTCATTAGGTTCCCATTATTTCAGCAGTGGACATCTGATTAATTCTCTGTAGCTGTAACTTTTGCTCTTTCGTACACAGCACATATTTTTAGCTTAAAGTTATATTTTTGATATCACAATTTAAAATTACTTAGATTGAGCCTTTCACCACATCTTTGAATGTGCCTATCCGAAACAACTATAAATACATTTGCCTCCTGACATGGTTGGACGATGTGTAGTACAATCAGGCTATTTTCCAGCATAACCAGGCATTAAGTTTCCAGCAAAAGAGGATTCAGGGAGAGGATTTCATAAATTCTGCATTCCCCGAGATAAAATGTAATTGTAGCCACAGACAGCGTGGAAATGATTTGACAGGAGTCTTCACTGTTAATTCTTACCACTGTGAATGGTGTTTCTTTACGGTAGAAGCTAATTATTCTCATCATAAAGCAGAGCTGATACCTTTAGAGACAGGTTCTCAGCCCCACCAGAGAGTAGAATGGAGACTATTGAAAATACAGCACAGTACACAATGTACACTGGATTAACTACAGGCCAAATAGACACTGGACAATGGTAATCTATTTTTGTGTCACAGAGCACTAAACTGGGTTTTCAACCTATTTCTCTACCTTTGGGGGAGAATCGTAGCTATGACAAATGACTATAAGCGAGACAAGAGATTTTGACGGGGGTAAGAATGAGCAGAGATGGGGAGCGTAGTTATTTGCAGACTCTAAAATCAGAACAATATGAGAAGTGGGACACAATTTGGCATCAGATTACTCACAGCGATATCCATCAAAACACACAATTCAGTCACTCAATATCATTACTGTCGGCATGATAAGCTTTTAAGCTGGAGATAACATCTTGATGTGGTAACACAAATGGGAGGAGAGTCTCAGTCCCATCTGTTTCTATTGTCTAGGCCACAATAGAGAAAAATGAACCACGTACCACAGCAATGATTGATGAGTTTATCATTAACAAGCCACCATCTCACATCCCCACAGAGATGAAGACAACATTAAACTTTCCACACTATTGACATCTCTTTGAATCAGTACTTAAATATTCTGAAAGAGTTTATTAAGTATGTTTTTATATGAATCACATGTTTTCTCATGCTTTCATGTGTGCAGAAAAAACATTGCAATCGAATGTGATTTAGGATTCCTGCAGCTTCTTAACAAACATCATAACACCGGGAAGTCACTGAGCTGACTTCCTGAATGTCGGACCTCTGTGAAAAGAAAAAGCCCTAACTTTTACTCTTTTCTTTCTGACTGAGAGTGATTGCTTCATCATAGCAAACCTGTGCTGAGAGGAATCAATCATGAACTGAAATATGCCATTCAGTCACAGAAACTATCCCCTATCTAAGAGATTAAATATCAGCAGTAATGAATGACACAGGCTCTTGTGCCCATTAATTATAAAGATTAGAATCATGACTTTGTTTTCAACTTGTGCCCAAGCCGATTCTCAAGGTCATTCTCTCTTATAAGTGGACATTATTACTAAGAAACACAGAGACAGAATGAATTAAATGTTTAAAAATTGTTTTTCATTCATTTTTATGTTGCCTCATAACTTGTTTATGCAAAGCTATGGTGAAAAAAACAAAACAAAAAACAACAACCAAATGATTGAATTTTTAGAATATTTCATCAACATTAAGACCCAATACCCACCTACAGTGCATGTACCTTAGGCATTATATTGTCTCGTAACTGTGAAACTCTTAGAGATAAAATGAAAACTTGAATCTCCCCATCAGTCTTGCCTCTACATACCTGTAAATTTGATCTATACCACCAGGGTGGACTGTGAAATCATGTGGCTGCACATCAAAGTGTGACTGAATCCAGTGTGCATACTAATGCCTGAGCAATGCATGCACTGAGCTCTGTGATGGAGAGAGAGAAGAAGAAGCGGGAGAGGGAGAAAGCAAGAAAGCAACCAGAGAAAATTTCTCTTCAAAGAATAATAAATATATTGGAAAAACTCAATTATGTTGACATTTCGAGAATATTTTATTGGAGAAAAAAAATAAGGTTAAACACAATTTTCAGGTACAGAAAAGGTCCTCCTTAACTAATTTTCCATGCTGGTATCTACCTTTTATCCACAGACTGTACTCGCAAAAATACCCCCCTCACTACAGCACACCAGCTTGGGAGGAGATATGACTGCTGTGGTGCCAAAAGCAGCAGTCACTGTGTGTATCCTCTTTATCCATCATATCCGCTGCATCATTTCCCTGGTCATTGCCTGCGTACTAGTGGTGCTCCAAGTTGTGACTGTGGGATCAGAGCGAGAAGATAAATGATCGTCTTCTGGCAGGCAGACGAGCTGCCTTGACAGGCAATGAAGAAAGGAGCCTCCGCACGGCACTTCAGTAGATGCTCTCCCTATTTCTCTCTGTTCTGTCTCCCTCCCTCCATCCATCCACCCATCTGTCCATCCATCCATCCATTGCTCTCCAAGGTAGGTCAAAAGAAAGATCCTGCTTGGCAGCTCATTCCTCACTCTGATGAAGCTGCTTGTTAGAGACTCATCAACTCCTCTCTGTCTCACACACGCACGCATGAACTGCAACACTATCTTTCACTTTAATACTTGTCTTAGAATGTCTCCATTTCACTTTTCACACTGCCTACCTTCCCTTCCCATGTCTCAGGTCTCTGTCTCATTAAGGACATCTCCAACAGTGGAGTGTATGAGGGAGGTATAGCATCTGATCACACTGAACTGGGACGTGTTCAAAGAGGGCAAATTGCACCATGCATGAGCTCTCATTACTGCAGGTCACTTAGCAGAGGTCACTGAGGCTGAGTGGCCCCACTGGCTGGCATCCATCGCAGTAAAAATGCATTTTTGTCCTAAAAAAAAAAAAAAATTTGCTTTGGGATGAGACGCATGAATGCCACAATGGAGAACATGCAAAAAAGGGGACAAATTCTGTGTGTTTTGGGAGTACACACACACACACACACACACACACACACACACACACACACACACACACACACGTACACATAAAAAGATTAGACTTTCAAAATGACTCTTACGTGTCATAATTACTGCAATTAAGTCTATCATACAAAGGATCCAGCACAGCACAAGCAAATGTTCCTAAATGGCAACTAATGGAAATGTATTAGTTGTCTTCTGCTTGACACTGTTGCAAAGAAGTGTATTTTTGATTAATTTCATCATGCAGTAATTTGTACAATAATTTTCACATTATTGCTCCGATCTGTCAACACCTATGCACTCTTAACGGAAGAAAATGCAATAACGATATTTGCCAGCTGTTTCTCAAACACAAATTGAATTAGAGTGCAGCTCTCAAGGACAGCAACAGATGGTTGATCACAACAAGAGGAAAGTAAATCCCCAGTAGTTACTGTACAATCACACTCCCATGTTTATCTCCACAGACTCTTCTGGAAAAGCTCCATTAATTACCCATTTTCACTACTAATGGCAATTTGTAAGAGTAAACTGCTGCATGTTTTTAACCAGACAGACTCGTTCCACTGCATACAATGGCAGCGTGTTTAAATGCGTTTAAAAAGTCTCCTATCTTTCTTTCTCAGAGTTGCTGTGGCTCAGGCAGATGCCAACTCTTCAAAATAGAAATGTCTTCAGACCCGCCTGCTCTCTTTGGAATTTAATTAATCACCTTCAAATTTGGCATGTGGCCTTCTGACAATAGTTCAGCTTTTTGTTGACTTCACAAGTGGAGCTTGACACGCCCTCTCTGGCTGACACACCTCTGCTGGCATCAGCTGGAGGGCTCCGATAAGACGAAGGAACGGGACACAGACTGTGGCAGTGACAGTACCTGTATCTATAATATCTACTCTCAAAGCATAGCTGCACAGCAGTATCTCCTACAGAGGGAGTTATAGGAGGAAGGACAAAGCTGATGAATTTTTACATTCAGTCAATCACTTAAAGGAAAAATTCTGGTCATATCTGGTGTAGTTTTGACCACTTCTGTTGGTAGTAATGTGATTCTTCCTGCCTTTATTTGCTGCAGCGATATCACAGTTTTCCCAGGTCTTGGCAGTTACTTTGGTGAATACAGTGTTATGATGGCCAAAGCTATGTCAAAAAAAAAAAAAAAAAAAGACGCAAGCAGCTTTATTTGTATTTAAGAAATTTACCAAGACACAAGACTTAGACTCCATTTCCATGCTGGCAGTTCTGTGAGGCTATTTCACTTTTGACCGAAGTGCTGACGCTGCCTCTCTGAAAAATCTGATATGTAAAGACATCAATTTGTGATCTGGAAGAATTTGTCATTAGGTCATGTCGTATATAGACTTAATATATAACCAATTAAGTGATTTATTAATCCAAAATGAAAAATCAATAAATTCATTGATATTGTTAATTATCCTGTGTTGCAGCTCTGTGAGAAAGGCAGATGAAAAGGATGAGAAGAGACGGCGGAACAGGCAGTCGGATAAAAAGACAGATGGAACAGGTTGCCAGCCAGCAAGCTCGCCATACTGTTATGTCTCCTCGTATAACTCATCACAACGTACATTCCCTTTTTCTCCTTTCCTCATCAGCACTGGGTCTCTCACTGACCTTGTCCAAACTTTAACCAAAACTTTTTCCTAGAGGACACAGTTTAACAAAACTTTCCCACTGTATTTATTTGCTCCTCTTTCAGGAGACAAACAGGACCGTGAATATGGGTCAGTCCTGCTGGAACACCTGAAAATTTTCAATTGCAAAACTACTGATGCAAAATCTGGCTGTGAAGAAGTCCCCTGAAAAACTCTTTAATCAGATCAACACTTGAGGAAACCATTCGATTTTTGTCACTAATGCAATCAAATGGAAAGAAGAAGCAGGAATTGCTCTTTCTGTTTTGACTCCAGCTTAATCTAACATTGACATAACAGACAATTCAAGAAGCGGAGAGCCAACAGGGAGACATGGAAACATTGGCTATTGTGAAATCATTTGTCACCGTCGAATCGGAGCATTGACAAACCTTGAGGAACACATGAAAAACACTGTAATTCGTCAACTCTGTTACACACAACTGCCGATCCGTGCATATACTGTACTGCCCTGTAAAAGCCATCAAACTGTCATGTGTGACAGTCCTGAATGGCTGTCACACATGGAAACCATCATCATATATAATTAAACCCACCTGGGTGGAGGAAGAACCAGTGCTGAAGTCCATTTTACAAATAAAAATCTTTTACATTGTATTTGCATCTTACAGTACAAATACAATACACCTTTCTTGTGTCTTGTAATTGAATTTTCTCATGTATATTTAATTTACAGCTACACACTTTGAAATTATTCATGAACGTCACTTTACTCAGAATCTTTTTTAAACTATTTTGAGCCTACAGTGTTAAATCAGAACACCTTGTCATATCCTGCCTTCCAACAACCTCCATTATGTTGGAAGGCATATGGACAAACTAATTAGGAACGCTCTGTTCTTTGCCACAGAGTGCTGGCTCCCAGCTCTGGGCCACTGACTACACTGGCCAGGTAATGAGCTGAGCTGGCGACATGCAAGCCCCTGTTTGCTGCTACGGGGGACGCCCAGCTAAGACCTCCATACTGGAGACGTGTTCTTTCAACACATACAGCGGCATGTGGCAAGGTACGCCGTGCTGCCCCCACAGCAAAGCACTGTTCACTCAGTGTTAATGAATCAATCAATTTCTCCCAGATAAATCACAGTGAACGCCTCGCAACGGCCGACTGTCACCATGATGAATTCCTTCATTTCATGTAATAAGCTGGCTGGGAAGTGATTTATCCCTGGTGCGCAGGCGGCTATACACAGCAGTGGACAGAGGCGAGAGATACAAAATGAAGTGTACTATGTCAGTGAAATATTTCCCATGCAGGCAGTGAATAAGGTTGAGTTGCAGGAAAATCACTTAAGTCCAAAATCCAGTCGATATCAAAAGATTTCACTCAATCTCTGGTTGAGGCAGCCAGTTGGAGTCAGCCAGTTGAACGGCTGATCTTGTGCGGCGCTGAGGGGTCCCTGAGTGACTGTGGGCCAAAACACATTTCCTGACATCACCATATAGCTTGGTGACATTTGGCTTGAATTATTAACCGAGTCTTTTCAAGGCTCATGTTCTCTCTGCTCCTTATATTACAGAATGAGACAAAGATAAGTGGGAGTAAGAACTACATTCTAATGCTATTGATTGCCTTTGCTCTGCCCTCGTTCAGGGCCAAGATTAAGAGCTGTTGTGATTTTTTTAAATGCAGTCCTCTTCTCTGGCTAAGTAAGAGACTCTGCATGCTCATCAATTTAAACCACAGCTGAGCTCACAGCATCACACATAACAATCCCCTCTCTGATTGTGTAAAGGGACTGATGTGAGTGTTATGGTTTTGTGCTGATCCCAGTTAAGTGATGATATTACTAGACTGAAGTCCATTTGCCATTTGACCCACAAACCTTAAAATACTACATCAATAGCAGAGCAGGTAGCGCATATCAGTGAGTATTATTTTCACTGCAAAGACATTTTGATGTTCTTGTCCAGTTATTTTTTGATCATATAAATAAACTGATATTTGCAAAAGAAAAAGAGGAAATGAAATGAATTAAAGTGAATTTAATGTCACCCCATGAAACTAATGCTATATGAATAAAGAATGCCTACATCCATAATAATTTATCATATTTATATTAAAAATTGATAAAATATTTATACTGACCAAACTCCATTGATGATTCCATTCGCTGAAGTGGAAAAAGGCTCACAGCGTTTGTCTCTCTGTTCGACATTTAAAAATATCCTCCACTTTAATTTATGACTCATTAGGAATCTATAATAGTGAAAGTAATAATATTATTTCACAGTTTTCTGCAGAGTGAGATAATTGGAAGCAAGACATTATGTGGAGAGTGGTCAGTAAATTAAAATAATATTACTTTGTGAACCGTCAAAAGAGGGTCCAGAAGTTTCAAGTAAGCAGCTATGCAGGGACGCTTTGAATGCATGTATACTAGATGGATACTTGCGAATATTTGTGGTGTAGTTTAAACTGTTCGTCCACATGGTACCAAAAAGTATAGCATTTAAAATAGACTTCTTTAGACTAGTCTTTTCCATTGTGAACGCAGAGTGACTTTTTTGATTCCTCCTTATCCAAAACTCAAAGTTCCCAAATGAAGGCTCCCAGTATTAGCCCCTGAGGAGCCGTGTGGTCCTCCACCTCGGCATTAATACCACCTCTATGGTGCAATCTGATAATTAATTAAAAATAAATTAGATATTCCCTGAACTTATTTATGGGCTGTAGAAATCGAAAGGTGATGTAGGAGGCTCTGCTTTAACGACTTAGGCAGCGTGATAATTAAGAAGCTGTCACCGTCTGTTACCTTGTCATTGTATGTGTGCATGTGTGACTGTGCGTGTCTGCCTGTGTGAGCGTGTGTGAATAGATCCGAGCCCCCTAATCGCTTAATATGTGTCTGAGGTCTCATTTGAGTTCAAAGGTCACTATTTAATTATACTGCAGCAAATACTTAATTTTCAATTATGATGGCGCCGGGGAGCTCACCTTGAAAAAGGACGACTCAGAGACAGGCGGACGGGGCCCCTTCTAACCTTTTCAGAAGTGGTTTTTATTTTTTTTGAAACAGTTTGTCAGTGTGGTTGATTTGCATGGGGCTGTGGCATAATGAAGGTCTCATGTTGGTGACCCTTTAGTTGTGACTTAGGGGTCATGTTGCAGGGATAAACTCCAGTTGCAGAGGGATCTGTCTTTCACTGGGGCAATTAGCGCATGCCATGCACACACACATACACACACACACACACACACACTCTCAGTTAGACACAAAAGCTTGCTTGTACACAAACACGCCACATAGAGAAACATTTATCCCTGTTTTTAGGTAAGAGTAAGTCACACACAACCACTCCCTTTAGGTAGCTGGTGAACAAAAGAAAACTGAATTTGGAGCAAGAAATGCTGACACACAGTATAAAGGGAACAGGGTCACGACACAGTTGGGCGACTATTGTTTGAGTCATTATTCAAAACATAATTTTCACTATGGGAAATTACCTGCAGTGGTGAAACCTCTATTCAATTATAATGTCCCATGTTTGAATTGAAGTCAAAGGAAGTGACTAGAACTGGAACACTGTCAAGTGGCAGGTTTGACAATGTAGTTAAGCTCAGTTCAGGCGCTGAGCCACATTAGCACAAACATTAATGTCCATAAGGCTGAAAGTGGCAGTTTTTTCTTCAGGGTATGACTTTAATATAAAGCTGAGAAGTTTGGAAGATTTTTTTTCCCAGCAGAAATGAGGTTAGCATTATGCAAACTTGCCCATTTTGTGTTGCCTCAAATCTTCTCAGAGTGGCAGCCAATAGACAGCACTCAGCGGGACGCTTTCCTCCGAGCAGTTGGCATCGCTGAGCCCGAGCAGTGGGACAGTCTCACAACACAATGAGTGATGAAATGGCTCCCGCACCACGCTCACTGCCTTGTTCACTTTCCCTCTTCCTCCCCCCTCCTTGTCTGTTTCTCTCTCACTCTCTCTTTTTCCTGAATCCTCCACTTCAACTGAAAGCCTCCCTTGTTCTCAGCATTGAAGAGCGGATGCAGGTTGAAAGACATTTCTTTTTTCTTCATCTCAGCGAGAAAATGAGTCTGTTTCTGGCACCGGCAGTGAAACAGCTTTTACAGCTTTCAGGTACAGTATGTGGGTGCCAGTTCTCAACATTTCCATTCTGCCAGACATACAGGTCCCCCCCCCCACCCCAACAACCACCACACACACAGACACACTTTTCCCACCACCAAACACTGTCACCTTTCTTACTCAACTGTTACAAAAAAAAGGAGTGAGGGTGGAAAGACGAGAAAGATAAATATGTGTTTTTTTCCACTGTTGAATGATATTTCCTGTTCTGTTTGTTCGATTCAAATGCTGCTCATTTATCAGGCGAAACTACCTGCTAAACGGGAGAGAAAATACACAATAGCTAAATCCCCACAGAGTTACAGAGAGATGAGGAGGAGGAGGAGGAGGAGGAAGGAAGGAAGGACGGAAGGCAGTAACAGCCCCGTTTCCACTGGCTGACTCACTTTTGTCACAACTGGACCCAGTCTACCTTTTACTCTCTCTCCTCTTTTAATAACACCTACACTTGAACACCTCAGTCTAAGGTGACATCCATCTGCATCATGAATGCAACCTTCACATCAACAGGATAACAGCAACAGTCAATGATACTGACTAAAATTTTGTATATTCATGTTCTGAACATAACTTCCAACGCAGTGTGGGTGTATTTATTTATGACATATACTTTATATAGTAAAACAAGCATATTAATGATTTTGTTTCACGTCCCTGTTGTGATCAGCTTTAAAGGGTAGGTTCAGATATTTTTAAGTCTTAAGTCTTAATATAATTCTGTTCTGTCATGTAATTGTTAATATAGTTATAGTCACTATTTTCATTCCCCACACTGAATTTAAGAAACATCCCCAGTGCAACCTACCTGTCAACCAAATGTTTGACTTTAAAATACATTATTTTCACATTATATTGATTTATTTAGCTGTTCAGATAATATTTGCCGTTAATTTTATACCACTATATGATATGATGATATGGCCTAAATGGTGTCTTTTTTTTGGTGACAGCAGATGGCTGTCTACCTGCTCAGCAAAAAATCGCAAACACAGTTAGCGACTAACTGGTGAACTAGCAGTGGAGCACTTAGCAGCTAAAGAGCCAGATATTTTCTTAGGAGTTTCTCAAAAAAAAAAACAATTCTAACATAATCAATAGTCCTATAATGACAGGATCAATACATGGTATGGAGAGGAGGAATAGTTCCAGCATCCAGTGCCTCCTTCAATATATAGTACATATGGCATGTGAGTGTTGTTTATACACTTGAAATCATCCAAACCCACCCTTCCACATTTGAGTGAATTTCACTGACTAGTTTTACATCGTTCTAACCCTCAGTTGTGATTGAAGCTGTGAAGCAGCTCTCATTTGGAACACATTTTCACTGGAAGAAGATTTCTGCTGCATGCACCAGCTGGCACTTTCCCAAACAGTTTGATGTATGTACAATACAACCCCTGTTTTGCTTCACTTTGTTCAAAATTACGTTTTTAAGCCAAACAATTTGGAGAATGTGTGTGTTCTTCTGGGACACGGCAATTGCCAACGCGTGTGTGTAACTGAGCAGACTGTTACTAATTTCCTTTTTCTGTTTTCACCTGTTCCCTCTCTTTATTGGCAGAAGAGACCTTGAGGCTCTGTCTTCTCCCCAGCACTGGGGACCCTTTAGACATCCAAGCAGCACCTGGATTGCATGCTAAGATATGTGGCAGCTGTGACATTTCAAATACTGAAACAGAGGGAGCAAGGAAAAGAGGAAAGCATCAGTATCTGCATGTATCCACTGAGGTTTCTATGTACACTGGACATCAAAAGTGCATTTTTCTTATGTGTAGCTTCTTCCTACTCACGTGGGCAAACCCACAGGGGTGTGAAATTTCAAGAGGTAGGGGGTCTGACAGGGTCTCAATTGAACTGCAAATTGAAATGCACTATTTAATATAATCAAAGCAAGTAGTTAGAGACTGACTGTAAGTGAGAGAAGCAGCGAAGATGACAGTAGGTGGTGGTGGTGGTGGGGGGGTCTTGTTAGTTTCCCACAGAGGTTTATCGCTGGGTAGTCAGAGCATTCCAGGGTGCTCCCTTTTTCTCCAGTTAGTGGTTTAATTAGAGATTCAACAGCATCGGAAAAGACGAGGGAGAATGGCCGATGTGGAAAGAGACAGAGAAGCTTACAGGGCAAAGAAACTCTTTGTGCTTGTTCTTGAGGCACAAATTGCAGTGCCTTGTTTGTACTGGATTAATCAGCAACTGTCCTACAATTGAGAGCCGGAATATTTATTCTGCAGACAAGCTGATAGCACTAATGATGATAATAATAACAACAATAACAACAGTTGAGTCTCTTGGGAAAGCCTTTTCTGTGGGCATTTCTTCAATAATTACATGATACATACCCATAATTCAGCACTAATGTGTTGTGAAAAATAGCGGGGGCTGAGAGGTAGGTTACACAACCGAGGGAGGCTGAAGTCTGAAAATAAACCAGGCAGAGCTAACATGAGGCTGCACTACTGTAGGACTCTGTGTATTTAAGAGATAAAGCAGCTGAAAGGCAAAAATAATAATCCCACTGAGACATGGGTGGCCCCTGAAAATGCAAATGATGTTTTTAGTTCCTCTGGAGGCCACTGTGCGGCCTGTGTGCCCGTGGCCCCCACACCATCCCAGAGGCGACCCCAAATTGCTTCGAAAAGGGCGCCTGTTTTTACCCCATGCTTGGCTTGTCCAGGCCTGTGATCGATTCAGGCCTTTTTGAAGCAGCAGCACTCATTGTGTTTAAGACCACATACTTGCGTTATGAATGTTTCATTCAGGAGACTAAATATGAACTGGCCGGGCGAGAGCCTCTCCAAGAGCACTGGGGAACAGAAGATTCATGCATGCTAATAATGGCCTCAGACAGGATGGAAGAGAAAAAGAGGGTAATAGTAAGAAAGAGGAAAACAGGCAACAACCACATCATCAATTTACTACTGGCTTCAGTATTTCCTTCAATCCCTTTCTTCTATGTGTTCCTACGCTTTCTGTCAATCACTCAAAATTCTTGTTACCAGCAACAAAAATTCTGTGACAAGCTTCCAAAAACAGAGAAATCACATGCGCAGCTTCGACTAAACCAGCACAGCAATAGATCCATCTTGTTGACTTGAAAGACGTGGGGAATAGTTTTTTTTGCTGCAGTGACATGCTGGCCTGTCGTATCTGAATTCAGGCAAGATTTATCAATATAACATTTGCTGCAGTGGTGGCTGACAAGTCCTGCTGTGTCCTACTGTGAGGTCTGCGCAGGGGGAGGTGGAGTTGGTTGGGGTGGAATAAAACCCAGAGCGTCAGTAAGTCACACCAACTCACCTTGCTCTACACTCTTGATCTGACCCCCCCATCCCCCTGCTGAGGTGAGGAGGAAGCCCCAACACACTCCATGTTTGGAGTTAGGAGTGGAAAAGATTGGAAAACCAGTCATCCATATGCCAAGAAATGTCACATCCACAGCAAGATAGTGATAGCAATACATGTTCAAGAGGTGACATGAGTGTGTTTTCCATTGGTTGCCCTGTAATGTTGGGACAGCAGCTGTGATATGTGTTAGGTGTGAAATAATTTCCACACACACACACACACACACACACACACACACACACACACACACACACACACACACACACTCCCTCACTTAAACTCAATGTGACTCTTTGGCGTCAAGTCCCATCCATGCTGAATAGTCTGCTCTCACCGTGAGCAGCTTATGATTTGTGGTGAACTGAGGCACACTAGCTGCTTAATGGAGTTGAACAGGATGGAGGAGTCTCGTTCTCATCTGCCGGTGAGAGACAGACGCACACACAGAGAGACTGATAGAAAGAAAGGGAACAGAGAGAGAGAGAGAGAGAGAGAGAGAAGGAGGGGGGAGGGAAGAGAGAAAGGATGGGAAGGGGAGATCCACTGGAATGTGTCAAATGTTGCATGAATCACTAAATGCTTCCTTCTCTAATTGGCTCTATTGAGTGCATCAGCGTCCCCTGTGGTGGGGGGCCAAATGTCTCACAATGCATGCGTGTGTGCGTCTCACATCTAACACTCAAACGTGATGGCGATCAAAGGATTGCCACTGTGCGTACAGTGAGTCATGAAGTGATACTGTCAGCTCCACTAAGGCTCAGATCCTTGTATGCAAACGTATGATGGATCTCAGGACTACTGTGCAGGAGATCTACGACGCTTTATTCCAACAGTTGAAAGGCTGACATCCGTGTCGAACAGACATTCAAAGTGAATACCAAAGGCCCTTGTCCCGGTCCATCATATAGAATGAGTAAATCTTGACAGTGTGAATTCATTTTCATGCAAAAGCACTTAAGTATTCCTGACATAAACACAGGCAAGCACACATTAAACCACACACTCACTATAATGTGTGCACACACACCATTGAAGTATGAAGAAGGCTCATAAGGATACCACCAAAAAGGTGAATTGGGGCAGAAAAAAAATGCTTCAGGTTTAACTTTTGTGATTAATGGCTTTCAGTGGCTTACATCACCATTACATCATTTTCACCAGGCACTTATTAAGTATTCATGGATTCTCCAATCCCTGCATTGTTAAAGTGGCCATAATCTTCCTGCTGTGTGTGCAACAATTGAAACCGACAGAGCAAAACGCAAAAACACACTGAGTGTAACTCTAACATTTATATTTTATGGAACATGGGATATAAAAGAAATGACAGCATTTATGATACATTGTAATTGAATAACATCATTAGGCATAGATGCATTCATCATTTGAGTAATATATTCATGAATATATAACAAATGTCATATTCAATGATTTTTGCAACAATGGCCTGTGTATTGAGTTGGACAGTGTTTACTAATGCACATTTAAACACTAAGAATACAAGTGATAAATAATAATTTGCTTCTGCACTCGATGGCCTGTATTCAATTTTCTCATTTTGTCATATTGCTGAATGCAAGTCTTATTGTAAAAGCTTGTGGCTTTACTCACATGGCTCACCATGTAGTTAATGCTTAAGCTTATTCACAGCTCTCATGTGGTATCTTATGTACACAATAAAACATAATGTATGTAATATACAGTATAACAAAGCTGATGCATGCACGTGCAGGGCAGTGTGAATGTGTGAATTCTTTTTTCCTTCTGTGCAGTTACAATTTGCCTTCTTAACTGTGTGTATACCTGTAGGCAGGAGGTTATTGTACTGCGTGGGCAGTCGGCACATGGCGAGTAGTTTTCAAATCAACATGCAGCTCCATCAGCCTCCTCTCCTCAACTGCACATCTGGGATGTTGCATGGTGGTCGTCAACAGGGTCTGTGTCGGTGCATGTGGGTGTGGGGAGGGGTGGAGGGGGTACTGAAGGTCATCACGACCACACGTTAATGATAGGCAGGCTCACATGCAACTAATTGGGACAGACACACTCTTGTAGGCATGTCGGCAGTGTTCACACTCACACAAAAAAGTTGGCCACGTGAGAGTACAGCACACAGGTGTGAACGTGTCTGCATGTGTGCTGTTATCCACAGGACAAACTGTTTATGGATTGTGTTTAACCTACAAATATTTCTGACAGTGAAAAATGAATTGGAATACCTCAAATAATACAATACTTAACATTACAGTTGCAGGACATGTTTGTTATATCTATACATAATGTATGAAACAATATGAAAAATACAAGCTACTCTACATTGCCCCTAGGTGTGAGTGTGTCCTTGTGCGGTTGTCTGTCTTTGTGCGTCGGCCCTGCGATTGACTGGCGACCAGTCCAGGGTGTACCCCTGCCCATAGTCAGCTGGGATAGGCTCCAGCTCCCCCACGACCCTGACGGATCAAGTGGTATAGAAAATGGATGGATGGAATATAAAAAATAGATATTATTGAACAGGCAATAAAACTTAAAGTAGAGTAGGATAATGAGAGGATATGGCCATTATCACACATGAGCTTAGTGGACTCTTGAGGTCTCAAAAATATTCTAGGTAGACTGAATATGGTTTTAAAAAGGTCCAATATTAAAGTGATAAAAGCATGGCCTGATGTTCTGTCATGTTTCAGAAGAGTTTAGATTCTGTCCTGTTGCCTAGGTACAGTAGCATCAATTGACAGGTTTTGTTGTTGTTTTTATAGGCCAACATGGAAAATAAGAAATAATTGCCAGAATATTGCATTGTAATTCCTCTTTGTGAACAAATAAACCTAAAATTTCAAATAGTTTATTGTTGGCAAAGTTTCTGTTCTTAGTTTTCTAATTTGCTGTTTGGATCTGAATGGGATGGAAATGAGTTTAATTTGTAGATGAGAAAAACAAATTGACAACTAATCAGACAAACTTGCTGCCAACTTAAAAAAAAGACATTATGGATTATAATTGTAGCTCTGAGTCATTCAAACATCTTTTACAGGACATATTTGCTTTTGACAGTGTTGCGCAAACTCGAATTGCACTTCACTTTATATAACACATTCCAAATGTTTGCAGATGGCACGTGGATTGAAATATTTAAAGAACACAGATGTTGGTATAAACTGAGCTCTCATCTGGCTCTTAAACAGTGGACTGCAGTAGTCTATAAAATATACAAACAGCTCAAAAGCAGTTTCCCATGTCCTTTAATAAGGAGACAACAAGATAGAAATGAACCCTAAGTTGTTCATTTGTTGAGAAACCAAGATAAGAAAAGATGCCCACGGTGGGTTAATTGCATTGACATGCATTCCAGCTGTTCTCTGGTGAGAAGTGGGTGAGTGGGTGACACGGTGGGTGAGTGGGTGACACGGTGGGTGAGTGGGTGACACGGTTGCTGCCCGTCTTCCGTTGAAGTGTTGAAGTGTTGTTATGGTTCTGTTGTATGTATCTTCCCATTCCCCAGTCCTCTGTCCAAATGGCCGGGGGGAGTCAATTTAACAGGTAAGGGTCTGACTCTGGGGATTGCTTGAGTGCACAGGTAACCCACTGAGTGATAGAAAACACTTCTACCTACACAAGGTGTATGTTATTGCAAGAATGTGCACATGCACGGAAACACAAACACAACATCATATACTGGAGGAAACTGCACAGTGGAAAGAGTTAAGGAAAAAGGACGGTTTCTGGTTAAAAAACATCCTTGTCTCTGACAAACCTCTGAAACTCTGGGTAATTCTCATCCCTCTGACCTCACTCTTCTCTTGCACCACTTGAGGCTGCCGAAAATAAACCTAGAGGACCCATGGTGTACCCTGACCAATCTGTCTTAGCTAAAACTGCCAGGCCTCACCCCACGAGAGACCTAATATCCTCAGATGTATAAAAACTGAGCCCTCCAGGCATTTGGCTCTCCCTTACCTATCTGAAAGCCCTTACGGTCATCACAGACATTCACTAAAAACAACAATCCAGGAGATAAACACTCCAGCAGCAGTAAACACTGCCAAACCACATGTGTGCACAGTAACCAGGTTTTGCGACCATGAACCTTTAAAACTCCGTTTAGTCTAACTTTGCTAACTTAACTTGGCTTCCCTCAAGCCATAAAGCTGGCAATGATCAGAGCGCAGTCATTAAAGGAATAACACTCGGGGAACATCAATAAATGCCCAGAAGGCTCTTGGTTCAGGTCAATCATTCTAGTCAGTTAACGGTCTCCAAACAACAGGGCAAATTCATCATAGGGCCTAATCACATTGGGCAAGTCCACATTTCGCCTCAGAACAATATCCGCTAACGACATTAGCGAATGGCCAGTAATATGATGTGATTTCCTGCTGTCACACAGAGGTGCTGATCGATGGTCGGGATGAGTGGAGCATAATTCAGGGAAACCCAATGTTCCTGTACAAATGATGCTACGTATGTGTGGATGTGTACGTGTACCAACCACACGGTACGGGATTAAAAAGTATGGTACCTCAGTCTATGATAAATGAAAAAAACACCTTAGTTTTCTAACTTTTTAAGACCAAGGCAACACTAAATGTCACGCTAGTATGGCTAAAACATGTTGGCATATCGCTTTGAGTTTGTCTATTTTTGCTGTTTGCTGGAAGTGAGTCTAATATGTTCTTTTTCTTGAATGGAAAAAAAGAAGTATTTCTGGGGTCAACAGATTGAATTAACCTTTAAGAAGAAAAGCGTCATGGAGAAAAAAGAGAAGCAGAGAAATCCTTCAGTGAACCCATGGATGCACTTACACACACAGAATATAGTATCAGTTCCCTGTGAATTGAGCCCAGTCACTGTGCTTCCCTCCAAGGAAGGACTCCAACTCAAGTCCCATAGGGTGCACATCACTTGTGCCAATAATTGCTGGGTTTGCAGTTGAATTCTTGGGAGCTCAGATCAACAACAGATCCCATATATATCCTCAGCACAGAATAAATCTGTAATAACTGAGTTCCCCTCACTATCCACAGACGGTAACCAAAGCCAGGGTGGTGAGACATGAATTGTAATTTTGCTGTCATTGTTAAAACCCACATCATTAGCCATGAACCTTTTCATTAACATGACTGGATCCAAAGCAGTGTATTATCAATTTTCAAAATGGAAATGAATCATTACTATGATGTCCCTTCCAAGTCAGTGATTTTTATGAACATAATACTGAATCTAAATATTCAGTGGGGAGGCGAGGATTTTTTTTTGAACTGTGCAATTGCAAAATTCTGACAAAGGCAGCAATCTTAGCAGTGCGTTGAGTTTTGAAAGAGGTGGTGACCACATTTATGCATCTCCTGTATTAGTTACACTTCACTATGTTGAGTCCCAGGGTCAAGCTGGGTCTCAGATGTGTGGTCCTGTGCTGAGCAGTCACTGAACGGTAAAGTTTTTGGATGTTCCGTGGTATTTAAGCGTTACTGGGCTCTTGAGCGGGGAGAGCTCAGCGTAGGCAGTCTGTCCGCTCTGCTACCTCGCTGACAGGCGAGCAATGGTCCCTGGATCCAGGCCTCTGTGGCTCCCCACCCCCTCCCCTTCCACCACACACCACCTACGCCTCCCCAGCAGCACCTCCATCCATATTCACAGCCGCCTGCTCCCTGTCATTTTCGCCTCCCTGAGCCTCCACTGCTGCCCAGCTTCATTGTCACTCAGCTGGGTTTGGGTGACCAGGCAAGCTGGGAGGGGTCCAGGGCCTGAATAATGGTTACTCTATTTCCTACCAAGAGAGACCAGCAGTCCGTTTAGAGGCAATCTTAGAGTGTCTATGAACACAGACTCCTGAGACACGCACACAATAAAAGTGTGAAAACAACAGGGGGAAAAAGGCAAAATGGCGCAAAAAGAAGGCAGCAGAGAGCTGACAAAGAAAACAAAGGAAAATGTGTTTCTCCTCTAACAGTATCCACAGCTGTTATTATCTGTGGCTCCATGCAATTACCACATCATATATTTATTCAGCAAAATGAAAAACATAACACCACAATGCACCGCCACAACAAAAAAGTGCAGTATCTGAACACATCACAGCCAAAATTTTGTGACAAAGCAGCATAGACTGGCCCTAAAAACAAACAAACAAAAAAAAAAACTGTGAGATTTCCTCTGTCTTCTTGCTCTGGAGGTCTGATGTAGTGAGCAGCATGGTGCAGGACATCCCTGAAGCTCTTGTCCAAGCACAGCTGCCCTCTGATGGTGTTCCCATACTGACTGGTGAACATTACTGGCTCCAGCTGATGTCCCTTGACAGCTTCTGATCAATCACGGCAGCTCATTACCAATCATCCCCCCCTGCAGAGAACAGCAGGCCATGGGGTACCACCTTGGAGTCACCTTGGGTATTTAAAGTAACTGTTTACACAGCCCCTATATATGCCAGCCTGCTCAAGTTTACACTGCTGGTAGATGCTGTAAGTGGGCCTGATTTTATAAAGAAACAGACCTGCTGAGTAACTGTTGTAAGGCTTGTGGTGCTGGTACAGAAGGGAGCTGGCAGCTCTCTACTGTCTCATCCAGCTTTGTGCCAGGGCCAGGGAGCTGTCAGCTCTGGTCTGGTCAGCTGGTGGGCTGGCAGCAAGCAGCATCATGGCAGAGAGGGCGTGCTGTAGTTCACCTGGGCACTGGGGCTCACACCCATCCATCCTCAACAGTGAGTTGTGAGGACGAGATGTGACAGAGGACCTGTCACACCTCTGGTGTAAGGTCAGTCTTGATGGAGGGTGCCCTGCAGCAGATGCACCATGATGAAGGGCAAGGTTAATGTGCCTGGCTTTACACTGGGGTACATTGCTTTGTCAAAAATTAACAGAGGACAGCTCAGTTGAACCTAAGAGCAAGTAGGTTGTCGACAGCCTTGCAAAGCTAGAATGACCTTAATTGCAACCTCTGCTCTGGTTAATACACTTATGAGTCCAAAAATATTATGACAGATGAAGGGAATAATGTTGATTATCTTGTGACAACAACACATATTAGGGCCTGGGATATATTATACAGTAAATGAAGTGCTCATAGTCAGTGTGTTGGATGCAAGAGAAACGGGCAGGTATAAAGATATGAGCGACTTTGACAGGGGCCAAATCATCATGGCCAGATGATTGGGTTGGAGCATCACCAAAAGGGCAGGACTTACAGGGTACTCCTGTCAAGCTGTGGTGAGTGACTACTGGCAGTGGTCTGAGGAACAAAACCATGAGCCCGTGACAAGGTGCTGGGGGATGTGGTGGAACAAGTCCCATCTAAAGCAACTGTGCAACTTACAGGGCTTAGAGGATCTGCTGTTAATGTCCAGCCCACCTTCAGAGGCCTACTATGGTCCATGCCTCGTTGGGTCAGAGCTGTTAGATTGAGACGCAAAGGTCCAACATCACGTTTGGCATAGGTGGTTGTTATGTCCTGGCTCAAGTGTAAATGTTTGTTTTACATATGTTTGTGTGGAACAGTGGCTTAAAAAGGACACCGCCTACATATTTGTTATTTTATTTGACATTTACTACTTGTTAATGGTTTGATCTGCTTATATGTTCATTTATTTATAACTAATTATTGTGGCTCAAAGGAAATGGTAGAGGCATTGTAATTATGGAGTTTCACCACAAGAGGGCGCTTGTGGTTTTGGATCGTTCAGGGTCAGCAGACGCTAACACGTGATTTGTGTTCTTTCGGTGAAGCTAAGACGAACGCATGATTTACGATTCCGCTGTATGTCTGTGTTTACAGGTAAGCAAGCCACAAAACTGCACTAGCAGCTGGGCAAACCGCTAACACTTGCTGAGAGGATTCCACAGTAGTACGTGTGTTGTTTTATATGCTGTACTATATATATACCAGTAAACAATGTTGCCAATAGGCAGGAGGAACAATACTTATATTTTTACGTCATTATATTCTTTGTGCCACAGTTTGGTGTTTGTGTATATATAATTATGTATTGATGTACGGTAAGGTAAGACGTTAAAGCGTGATTGTGTTGTTCCGGTGAAGCAAAGACAAACACATGATTTACGATGCCGCTGTAAGTCTGTGTTTACAGAAAAGTAAAACAACCTTCAAATCCCAGCGCACTGTGGTTAGATCGACTGTGCTACATTTGTTTACTGTATATGTTTGTTGCTGTAAATAGCTCCAGTATACTTTGTTAACAGGACATGTGCTCTCTTCTCTCCTGACATGTATGCACCATCCTGAGCCACTGAGGAATACTGTAAATTCTCATATCAAGGCCATGGCCATTATCTACCTCACCTATAAAAAAGAATGCTACTGTAACAAATGTCAAAACTGCTGAAGCTATAACTTTGAACTGAAACTGTAGATCCACAATTACAGGTTACCCTTAGCTGTCATTGCAGTTCAGATAATAGATAATATTAGTTGATTGTGGCTTCTGTGGGACACTATGCTTGTTTACAGGGTACAGAAACAGGACCAGTTATCAGTGAGCTCTTAACTTATAGCATGCTGGGATACAAATTATGCCACTGACAAGTTTAAAGATTTCACAGAGGATTATCTCAAGAGAGCAGGTGGAAGTTTTCACATGGGACACAATTTGGGGACAGAATTGTAAGAATAGTAAAAGAATTTACAGTGGAGTAATGCTAGTTGATTTCAATGATGGAGGAAAACTATTTGATTCTTGCATTCTTAAGAGCTTTCTGAACTACGGTGTTTTCATCAGGGACTTGGAGCTCGCCTTTTTTTTCCACTTCCATGCTCATCGTTTTGTCATCCTGTTCTATTCTGGTAATGTCGATCTGCTAATGTGCATATCAGCTTGTTTATTAAAATAGCTGCCAAAGCTGGAGCCATGGGTTAGCAGTTTTACAAGAGATGCCACTGTCACATTCCCAACATACCTCCCTGGGACATTCAGAGAAAAACACGAGTAGAACGTCCCATTTCCAGATAGTTTCTCCAGAGATGGCTGGTGCTAACAGCGTTATCATTATACAGACATGTGCTGCTGAAAATTAACACAGCTAGGATTAAAAATTTATGAGGAAATTGTGAAAGTAAACTCCCAACCGTACACTTTCTTCATCTTCAGAAAACGCTTCACATGCCACAGGCCTGGCATGGGAGACAAATACTGGAAAAAGGTGTATTTTACACAGTGTACTGGAATAGAATGGTAAATATTGCAGCACCAAGTCAATGAAATGGATGTCACAGTGGGACTTGTGTGTCCACAGCTGTAGCCTGAAGGTACAACAGTGGAGTTCAACACCAAACGGAATTCTCTCTCGCGCGAGCTCTCCACTCTGAAGTCCAGTCTGCTCTATATAAAGCACCATGTCAGTGAAATTCACTTGGACAGCTACACGTTTTTCTATTTTTTTCCTAGGGCTGTATCATACTCTCAGATCATTTATAAATGAGTTGGCGGGATGTCTGCATCACGAGACATGCCTGAGCACGGCGAGTGCACCGTAATAGACACACTAGCTCTGGCTGGGCGTCAGTTTTCTCTGGTGAAGTGAGTTGCGGTGAGGGTTATTATGTAGAATCACACTACCAGCCATGTAAATTTTTTTCTCCTCGTCCTGGGCCTAAGTGGCAATTTTCAGTGTGAAATTCAATGGAAGCCAAAGAAATAACAGGCAGGAAAGATATTTTCATGCTCATACACATATTAGCACACACTTACTGCATGTCCATGCATTCATAAAGCATTCACTCAGCATTGACCTAAACCATATCTGAATAATCCTTGCAATTACTGCAGAAGAGAATGGGTGAAAAGGGGAACACAGCTGTAAGAGCAGGTCAACATAAGGACTCCATGGCTCAGAGAGTGTGGGATTAATGCAATGAGGCAAGATTGTTGAGGCTGAATCATGTGTCTATGCATAGGCATCCATTTAATAAATAAAATTGAACTGAATTGAATTTAAGAGGTGATATGAGGTGATTTATATGTTTGTGACCCAAGGTAGTAGGAGGTGAGTTATACAGCTCTCCTTACATGCATATGCAGTTCAGATCTTTGAGGGATTCTGCAGAAAGTTTGAAGTTAATAACTTTTGATGTATTTCTGTTTCGGGTAATTGAAAATTGCAAGTCAGCACTGTCTGAGGAAATGGACAACATCAGCCTTCGTGCAGTCATCTGCTACCGCGGGCTTATCACCCAAGGAGGCCCTTGTACTGAATTGACCTGATATGGCACCATCAGACTGCTAACTTTTCTCCAAGGTGAAGATGGAGCTCAGTGGTCGCCATTTTGACAGTGACGTTATTGCTGCTGTGAACCACCTTCTGCAGGTCCACGATGAAGAAGGGATCTGTTTGCTCCACAGCTACTGAACTAAGTGCATAAACGTTGTGTTTAAAAATAAATATGCTAGGTTTTCTGACTCCTTCTACCTTAGGCTATGAACTTATCAATCACCACTGTAGGTTATAGTCTGAACCATGCAACAGACATCATATGCTCCAGTGCCAAGATTTAACAGCCTACAAAATGTCTGTGGTAGACAGCAAGAGAGAGGTTATGTCTGCGTGTGGGATGACAGGTCCAGCTACCTGAAGGTTGAAGGTGTGCTGCTGTCAGTCATACTGTGCCTTACATGCTTGGGGGTTTTGGTGTGCATCCCTCCTTTCATCAGTGACCTCCGCCTGTAGTTCTGTCATGACATGTCTAACACCTGTCCATGTACCAGAGATCTTCAGTTTTCTACAGTCAAGGTCATCTGTGCTTCAGGGGTTGGAGGATCTGCAAAGCACTCTAAGGGTCTTGGGTAACGGTGGGAAATATGTTGAGTTTGCCTGAAAAAGCTGCTTGTCAGCGATTTGCTACACAGAGGTGGGGTCAGTGCATCTGGACACGCTGGTGCTGCTACTGCTGATCACAGGGGGACATGTGAAAGAGCCACCGTGGAGGGCACATGTTTCATCACAGAAGCACAGAAGGCCCGACCTTTGACAGCCATGTCTGAAAATTGGGTTTTGAATGCAAACATCCTTTTCAGGAGCTGGGAGAAATGACCATTCCAATGCTGTCTGAGTAGCTTTAAGATCATGTTCTTTTTTTTAAGTGCTAGTGTGATCGAGATTTAATTACATCTCACACAACTGTTAACATGTTAACGCAAATGCAGCTCCTGAATTTTTAAAACAGCAGCTAAGTACTTTTTCTCTCTTTTCACAGTTGTGTATTGTTATAACACAGTGGGAGAAGTGAAACAGTTGCATAACAATTGATCAAACCCCTCACTGTAAATGACTGAACATTGCTGTCTGGCCAAATTTACCTGGAAGCTTGAGACTGGAGTTGTGGGTAGACGTAAGGCCTGGTTCCCCCTGGCTCTGACAGGGGCCCGTGGGCTGCTCAGGGCCACTTGTCATCATTTCTAGCCCCAGTTCCCTTTCATCTCCATTATTTATAGACTTAGAGCAGAGGAACAATCTCCCTTGCGGCAGCTCATTGGGCTTATGTCTCCACTCCCTCCCCATTACACAGAACCTATATTTACACAGACATCACTGGTTAAGCACTGGCCTCACAGGGACAATGCTGTGAGCCTTCCATCTTTGCCTTCTGTGTAATATACTACAGCATGAGGGAGAGGGAACGGGGACTTAGCGTTCCACCGTGAGCAGCAAGAGAATTTATCAAGTTTTGAGAAACCAGTCTTTGTGCTTTGTATCCTTGCAATACCTCTCAACTAGATGTCATCATCTTGCAATGTCCTCATGTTTTCAAAGTCTATTATCCTAAAGGGAGAGAGAAATATACTGAGAAAGCAACTTCGAACCTGAACTAATCCTGCCACAGTTTCATTTGAAATTTTCCATCTGTCACGTTTACATCTAAAAAAAAAAATACTAATCAAGCAACTATGACAGACGTTTTAAAAAAGAAAAAAAAGGGAAAATATACAGAAAACTCATGGAAAGAAGAGCTGGGTGGGGTAGATTTCAGATTCAGATTAGATTTATTTTCCATTTGCACAGGTACCGGGGCAGTACAGGTACACTGGAAATTTAAGCATGTCTCTCAGTGTCAGCTTTGTAAAAAATACACAGTTTATACACATTAACAAATTATAATAATAATAAATACAATTGTTGCACAAAGGAAATATACAACTATATATTCATATTGAGTTTCATAATAAAGAATAAGATAATAGCACAGAAATAATACAATTTCTGCACAAGGATAACAATTACATTGACCGCCCAAACTGAAAAACTGTATGACAGAGGTAAAGATATGCCACAAGAGTGGGAGGGGGGTGAGGTAGTTAAATACAGTTAAGTGTTAAGTGTAAGCATCTATCGTGTGAATGAGGTGGGGGATGTGGTATTTCCCTCCAGCCTTAATGTCAGCTGGAAAAAAACAAAATGTTATAGAGGCATGCCTTGTGAGCAGTGAAGCTCTGTGGCCTGTGGTGTCTTAGGTTGTATCCTGAGTTCTTCCACCCCAACAAAAAGTGAGCTGGGTGATGTTGGTCACTCAGGATGTTCTGTGTTTTTCTCCTGCAGTGTTGTGTGTAGTGTGTGTCCACGAAGGGGAGGTCAGATGATTCTCTAAGCCATCTTGATGACTCGTTGAAGAGCTTGGGCGGTGTTGCCAAATCTCACAGTGATGCTGCTGGTGAGAATGAGTCCTCTGTAGGCCTTGGTGAGGGGCTGACGGCTGAGTCTGGCCTCCGTCAGCAGCCTGATGAAATAAAGCCGTTTGCTGTGCTTTCTTTCTTTCTTTCTTTGTGATTTTGTTCGCCAGTTGTCTCAATGATGACTCATCCCCACCTTCGATAAGGTCAAGGATGGCCATGTCATCTGCATTTTTAATTATGAGATTGTTATACTGTGTGGAAACATAGTCATAAGTCTACAGGGCATTGAGTTTGGGGCTGACGCAGCAGCCCTGGAGGATTCCTGTGCTGATTGTGAACTCAGCAGAGACCTAACTACCTGTGGTTTGCCTGAATCCAGTTACAGGTGGATGTTTGCACTCCAAGGTCTGCCAGCTTCACAATCAGCTTCATTCGTCGGATGGTGTTGAAGGCAGAGCTGTAATTCAGAAAGAGCATGCATGCATATGCTCCGTTCAAGTGTCCACTGCTTTGTTGGGGGGGGGGGCACAGAGTTTATGGATTTTGAATGGAATTTGAGAACCAGCTTTTCTAAGCACTTCATGGCAAATGGAGTGAATGCTACCGAACTGAAGTCATTCGTTGTGGATGTGTTTGGTTTTTTTAGGGACCGGTACTATAATGGAGGACTTGAAGGACCGCGGGACTGCCGTCTGTGTGACAGAGGCATTAAAAATGTCTGTGTACACACCTGCCAGCTGTTCAGCACCAGCCTTGTGGGAGTTTACCTGCTTCAGAGCCTCAAGAACCTGTGTGTGTCACCTGGAGTGCAGTCTCCTCAGGGTTACAGAGAGATTTTGTGGGGATGTCTCTGTTCAGTCTGTCAAATCTGGCATAGAAACTGTTCATGTTCTTCCTGTAGTAGGTGAAAGTGGATTCCCTGCCACGTACAACATGTGTTGTTATCCAGGTAGCAGATCTCAAGTTTTTGGGAATATGGCATTTTTGGAGCCCTGATGGAGTTTTGTGGCTCATATCAGGCCTGCTTATACTCCATGATGTCCCCCTACGCACAACTACTAAACAAAACATGTCATGATGTAAAGAGAGAGGAAGGGGTTAACAGACTGAGAAGGAGAAATGCCAGGATGAGTATTCTGCATCCTACTTTATCTGACTCTGAAATATCAAAGGGTAATGTTAGGAGCTTTTGTCATCCTGATTTTAATACAAAGTAGCTAGATGGCTTTGTAGGACAGCAGGAAGACACAGTTGTCCCCCTCGGGGTGGCACATCCAAAAACAGCTCATCAATCTCCAGACCTGCTGTGTCTGGGTCCGCTGCTTGGGAATTCTATGTGAATGCCAGCACTGATGAAACCTGATGCTGGCCAATTCGACTTTTCTACTTTGAATAATCAGGTAAAATTGCATGATGTATTAGGTGTCAACTTAATTCCATATGACTGTGTATGTGTCTGCATGAGTCAGTGTGCGTACATACTGTATGTGTCAGTGGCGCCACATGTTAAACCATGTATGAAAGTAATTACATCCCTGGAATGAACCAATGTAAAAACTTGAGGATGCAATTATGCTCCCATTGAATAACTCATCCTTCCTGGCAAGAGCTAATTGCATTAAAATGGATTGTGTATAGTCCTCTAGCATGAGGCATTAAGATTAACGCCAGGAGAGTTAATAGTGTGTCATCTCCTGAGCCCTCCCACCCCCAAAACTAACCATCCACCCCCTCTCCCCACATCTCTAATATAAGATTAGAAGCAGGGAGAAAAAGAGAGTGCAGGAAGATAGAAAAACATGTTCTGTTTCTCCTCTCAGCATCTGCTCTCCCAGCTGGGAAAACACCCAAGCTATTCATCAGGCTCCATGCTGCTGTCTGCATGTATTCAACTCACTCAAAGGTCACAGCGTTAAAACACCAATCTGAAATCCTCTGGCCTGTTTTTAGAGCTCCGTCCCTTCAAATAGACCAAACCTTTAGGCCAAACTTATTTACATACAACACAGACGGGTGTGGGTAGATATATGCATTTCTGCATCATTTATCAACCTCTATTTTTCCTCTGTGTTTGGTGACCCAGGGTCCTGTTGACAATACGCCTTCTCCCTTTTCCCGTACTCCAATATGCAAATTAATTTGTTTCACTTTTTTTACATTTTAGATTTAAAATTCAACTTTCTAAGGTGTGTCCTACACGGTACTGCTACTGAAATCGGTCATGTGTGTCGACACACAGGAGTCCTCTGAGTACAGCTACCTGTTCTCTCTGAGGTACAAGTGTTGGGTGTGTGATCTGTGCGGCAGCTTACACTTACACACACTTGGGGTCCGAGAAAATGTGTGTGTGCTCAGTTGTAACACTCCCAAATGGCTCAACGCGCTGTGTCATAGTTCCCTGTCAGGCCCTCAGCGCTCCACCAGGCAGCTAATGCCTTGAAGAACTGGGCTCCCGAGCTCAACATTAATCCCTACAGCATTTCTGTCCTCACTCCCCTCCTGCCTTCCTGTCAGAGCAAATTTAATGTGACACATATTCACAAGAACACGGGCCCTTGTAATTGTTTGGGCTCTGGTGGATCCCAAGTCGTGATAACGGCAGTTAGCCATGTGGCTGTAATGCCGGCGTACCATAACTTCTAGCAAGCGGGGGCAAATCCTCACTAATGGCTGCTGAGATATGTTGAAAAAGAAACACAATTTCTCAGTTAAATGATGTGTAAAACAGATCCCACACAGGGGATGTTCCTCAGTTTTGTTTTTTCTTTTTTTGTTGCCCTCTCTATTCTAGGAAGAGCCATCTTAGAAGTTCTTGGCTCATTTCCACAAAGCATTTTCTCACCCATAAATACTGTATATAAAACATAAAATATACATTCTGCGCAGCATTAAACTTAGGAACTGCTGCTTTTTTTTGGGTGTTATGCACACAGTTTGCCATTTTAACAAGCAGTTCTAATCTTGAAGGGTGGACATAATGCTGAAAGATTAATCAGGGAGGCTTTACGGTGATTCAGGCACTGACACAGAGACTAAAATGTGTAGTCAGTGATTCAGACATTTTGGGATTTCAGTTTAGTTTCAAAGGACAATAATGATGATTATTCAGTGAACATTTATTATAAATTAATCAGTGTTCACTGAATAATGATGATTATTCAGTGAACATTTATTATAAATTAATTAAAACAAGACTGCTATAATGTTAATCTGTTACTATGAAATCATGAAGCTTTCAGCTAACTCTGATTTCCACAAATTGTACAAATTGTTTGTTTAAAACTGAACAGTGAAATAATCCATTTGATGACTCAAAATCGATAATCATCATTTAACTGTCCCAGAGATCTTGAAATTACTGCTGGATTTCCAACAAATCCAACTAACAATTCAACTGGAGGCTTCTTTAAATGTATCTGTTGTAAAAAATAATAATAATAATAACAATAAAAGCACAAAAAAGCACATTTGAAAAGTAGCTATTAAGCCATATTTTTAGGATGAGGATTTCTCCATTCAGTACATACAAAAGGAAGCTCTAGGCTCAGGCTCTTACTCCACTGGACTGTGTGCCAAACCAATAATTCATGTTTTTAGTCTCCTGAATTGCAATATGAAACATAAGTGGCAGTTAAGCTAACTGGTCTGGATGAAGGTCACTCACCGAACAGAACAAAAGCAGAGACGAGTGTCTGAGAGTACGTGTCTTTTTGTGAAAATAGATTATTGCAAAAATTTGAAAGATCGTTAAAGTACTCTGCCTGTATGAGTGTTATGTTTTCAATATGTGTTGTTTGTTTGTTCCTTTGAATTGATTTAAAAACAACATTTATCAATAGTATAAACCTGTTATAGACTAATTGAGTAACAGCAGCTGATGTTGATACTATTGCTTTTGCTATAAAACGACTCATATACATAAATGCATTTTCAGTGTTGCACCGCGAGACTACAAATGTAACTGATAGATTTGCCACGTGAGATGAAAAAGTGGCACAGTTAATTTATGGGTAAATGAAAAACAAATCTATTCTGGTCAAAAAGGCTAAAGCCGTGGAGTCAAAGCTGTGCATGTTTTATCTAAATGAAGTGGATTATGTTATTTATTTTCTTCTGGTAGATTTATTACACATGATTTCAGCACCACGCACTGTTCAGACAGCCTGGTAACGCCTCTCCTCATGTGGAGGCAGTGTAAGATGTTACATGACCTTGTATTTACTTTATCATCAACAGTGGATTTATTAAAAATCATCTTAAAGTTCGGATAAAAACTATGAAACAGCCACCCCTGACAAAAATATGACAAAAATGTTTTCTGGCAGTGGAGGACATTTTCAGTGCACTGGGGTTAATTCCGCTGTAACCTACAACACTGTTGAGATGCATGTCTTTGGAAATAAAACAGGCTTATTATTGGATGAACCTGGATGAATACATTTTACTGTGTGCACATTATACACTTGGATACTGCTCTCTGTCCATGTGGTTGAGATAAGCCTTTTATTTGCTCCATCAAAATCATGTTATTAACGACAAACCAGAATCAGTCAAAGCCATCATGAGACAAGGCGGCACAACTTTGCTGCAATATGCTATGTATTATGAATATGTTTATGATCTAACAACATGCTCCACTGTGTTGTTCATTGATTCTGTTTTTACATTCAGAGTAGCTATGCCGGTTCTGAGTGTTTTAATGTAACAGTGCTGCAGGCTAAGGCTGACTACTGTCTGCTCAAGCTGTTAGACTGAGGAAACACCAATCAGTGGCAATAAGGCTGCTAAAACCCTGCACATCATTTTTACTGGGACCTATATGGGTTAATATCTTCTGGTCTGTTGATGTTGACAGTGTGCTGCCAATCATAGGGTGTATGTGTCCATGGATACAGTACCAACATCTGAGTGCATGTACCTCTTCAGAGAAATGGTCAGGGAATTCACAATTCCAGCCACAGGGAAGCCAACTAATGTGTGAGACTTAAAAGCTGCGGGGAAGGGTGATAAACTTAATAAAGGCTATAAAATTATTTTTTCAGGGTGCAACAACAACCTCAGGAAGAGGCTAATTGTAATGCGCTGTTATATCTTGGCTATTAAGTTAACAACAGGTTTAATGAATTCCTGCAATGGTAATGCCATGAAACAAATCAGTCTTTGAGTCTGTCTAAAAATGAACCACTGAAAACGGAGCAGAAATCAATCAGTAGCCCTACAAGCTGGATGCACCCCGGCTCTCATTTTATATTTCCAACTACACTGAGCTGTAAAACCTTAGTTAGACATTTTACTGCTGGATGACTGTGAGAGAGGTTGTATAACAATCCCTATGCTTTAATTAAAACTATTCTTACTGTATGATTTATTCGATATCTTGTCCTCATAGGAGCCAGGTTCAGTGTGCTGCGAGTCTAAGCACATTTCACATTCCACAAGAACTGACTTAACATGTAGAGAGCTAAAAGACTTATTTTCAATGATATCAGCATAGTAACCACATGCCTGAGGGCATCTGAGTTCACTGTGAGTCACTCAAAGCTCAGTCAGACTCCATCCGGCCAACTGACTCCACCGACATAGCTGGATGCATCTATTCCACTGGTTTCCAGTCATGAAGGAATCGCAGATTTTGCTGATGCCATTCAACCCATAAGACGTAAACACTTACTTTCCATCTGAGAACTTTGCATGCTACCAGATAAAATATTACTGGTTCAGCGAACTAGATGAACAGTTAATACTTGGGGAAAAGAAGGGCAGGAAAAAGGGCTGCTTTTGCCATGTGTTGATTTGAATGACCTGACAGCAATCACGCCCAAACAGACGCTGGGAAACAACAGCTGTAGTTTTGGGCGAGCGTACCGACTTGACGCCGTGGTTTCCAGAGAAGACATTTGCAGCCCACGGCGCGTCACTTCCATGTCGCTTAGGCGGCAGTGCATGTGAATGTGTTGCCATGAGCGAGGAGCAGACGAGTTTTTATGTGATTAAGAAGATCTTACAGCCAGTGCAGGGAGAGTACATGGTCTCGCTATTGATTTGGCCCTGGGTTCTCCTGCTGTGGTTGTATATTGGCCCTTGACTTTGCTTTTGTGCTGAGGAGACACCTGCTGAGTCCTGACTGCCAGCTGACAGACCAGATTCCTGAGCTCATGGCTGGATGGCGGCCCACCCAATAAAAACCCACAGGAGCACACATGCTCCGGGAAGGTGTGAAGCCTGTGTGTGTCCGTGTGACTGTGCACCTACCAACTGTCTGTCTGTGTCACTGGACACATTTCTGATGTGCGTGTTCAGATTTGTGTATGCTTGTATATGCTGAGTTCCTATCGACCGATAGCAGTGTGATGAGAGTTCAATCTAAGCAGCCCAGGGAAATGTGGATTAATCGAAGGCACTGGCAGACAGATTCCTCTATGACTGCAGACAGAACCAGTCAGACAGCTGGTCAGTCAATGCCTCTTTTTCAATACATATCTGTGTGTGTGTGAGCGTGTGTTGAAAACAGCCTCCACCCCTCATCCCCACAAACCATGGGGGTGTAATCTCAGTGTTTCAGACCAGTTCAGGCACTGTTACTCTGAATAAATAATGCTGTCAAAATGTATCTATTAGTTTAAAGCAATGTGATAACCCAAAGAGAAAGTGAAAGAATTTATTTTGAATTCATCATTTTTAAACATGCTGACGCTGGAGGCTCCTGTCTTAAGGAGGAAAGCCCAGTTTTGTTTAGTTATTTACTTTTTTTTTTTTTTTACCTCAGAAAAAAAGGCAAGGCAAATTCCATCCCCTACCTTTTAGAGAAGAAACCCATTAGGCCCGGGACAAATGGCTGATGGGACAGGAAAGACTCAATAATTCAGCAACCATTGTTTCCTCTGATGTGCACTGTGGTCTCAATTGACCTCTGCTCCTCTGTTGTTTTTCCTCTACCGGCTTGATGGATCTCCTCACTATGAAACAAGTTTTGGAAGACTCCAAAGACCTCAAGAATATAAATAAAAACATAGCTAGAGGCAGCAACCTTAGTGACTGCATTATGTATAAATGCGCACACATGCATGTCAGCCAAACTGAAACAAGCAGACAGAGAAACACACACAGATAAGTGCACATGCCCTGGACTTCTACATAAATCAACTCCTATCTGCTTATCAATGACAGGCGAGCCTCTGCCCCACAGCTTATCGGTCACTCAATGCTAAATTAATTACTCCAGCACTGCTAGTCTCTCCGCTATAGCTACAGGCTTATCTCCACCATACAATGAACTTGTATGCGTGTATAAGTGAACACACAGGCTCACACAGAGGTCCAAAGCACCGTAACCCCAGTTGGAAAGTCACAATCAAATCTCTTCCTCTCCCATTAAAGAGCTTATTAGATTGCTGAATTTGCATCAACAACAAAATGTGTGTGTGTGTATGTACTGTACTAAAACACAACTGAGATAACCATTAATATTAGGGATGCACCGAAATGAAAATTATTGGCCGAAACCGAAAACCGAAAATGAGGAAACCAAGGCCAAAAACCGAAACACCGAAAGAAATCATGCCAGTTATTAGTACCATTGCATTTATGGCTATGACTGTGTACTAACCTCACTAAAATTGCACGGCATTGCGATTGCAAAGAATAAATCAATTACAAAATTATGAAAAATATTTATTTAGCACATTCCAACAATGCACAATATAAAATAAAATTCTAAATAAAATGTTTAACTTCACCACAGACGGAGTGGGCGTGCTCGGAGGGATTTTCCTTGTCTGTGCATAGCGCTCGTGATGTTTGGATTTCAGCTGATAAATTAAACCCGACGTGGAGAAATTCTTTGCAGATGCAGTCATCACAACATCCTGTTTCGGCCATGTTATTTCGGTGATAAAAGTCTTTCGGCCGGAAGATTTTCGGTGGCTGAATATTCGGTGCATCCCTAATTAATATGCACGACAGTCCAACAGCTCACCAGAGGGATGTACTGTAAAAGGTTGTAATGAGGTGGCAGGGCATTTGGCCATCACTCACATTTTTTACTCAATTATCCAACAGCTATAACTGCCAGCTGACAGGTTTGACCAAATTAAGGGCTGCAGTACAAGATCCAGCTCTAATTACTGGGTGGATGATTTGTGCTTGTAACACCTGGCCCTACAAAGCCTGGAACCACTAATGTCTACAGGGCAACTGGGAAACCAGTGTTTGGACTGGGGACCATTGCATTACATACATTTCCATGTGTGGATCTGAAACCAGATTAAGATTAGGGTGGATTACTTAGAATTGGGGGTTAACTTGGACTAAATTTCCAACAAGTCTTTAACCCATAGGAGTAACAGCAGCAGACGTACCCTGACCTTTGTGGTCATGATCATAATAATATATATATGGTTAAGGTTGTGGAATGGGCAATGGAAGTTTGGCTGGGTTCAGGAAAAGATCGCAGTGGGCTAAAAATGTGTTTATTTCTTCATTAAATTGTCACGTACCCTATTTAAAAGAGGAAGAAAACACAGATGACCTGTAAAGTTTCCCACTTGTCCTTCAAGGTGTAAGTTATTGACTTCAGCACTTTGACAATGAAATCTTATCTATGGGCTGAGTGTTGTGCAATTCAGCATGGGGCTTGTGTAATTATTGCTTTGAGTAATTTTATTTTTTTCTCCAGTAGGCAAAGACTAATCCATCATATTGATAGTCCACATAGATCCCTATGGAGAGTGCACGTTCACTGAATATTTATATGTGGTGAACCACATTTTACTGAGTCATTCATTGAAACTGTGCGAGGTGATTTTCTTTTCTTCCGAGCCGAAGCAAAGACTTCCTCAACAGCCGCCTGAAACAAAGATTTTTTTTTTTTCTCCTCACTATGTTTGGCTCATTGATGGTTTTTCATCTGTGAACTGAGGGTATCACAAAATTCTTCATCTGAAAAACAGAATAACTATTTCACCCGCATCTTTTGGGGACAGGGCATTTGGGAATGATCTCAAGCATTATTCAAGGCCCTTAATAAACCAATACTATCACTGGGTAGATGAAAGCAGACTCTCCCACACATCCAACAGTTCAGAGCCCAAAGTACTGTAAGATAACCGCACATGTTATGATGTTTCTGGTCCTGTCTGGCCATGGCCAATTGGATTAGTTGAACCAGTGAAAAACTATAAATGTGAAGGTCTTTCTCTGTGTAACACCAGCATGGTGGCAGGCAGATTAAAAGCCTCTTCCTCTTCATAGAAATGCAAAAAGCCAAACAACTGAGCCAGACAAAAAAAAAAAATGCTTTTAGTAAGAGAGGCGCTGTGCCTTTAGTGGCAATAAGCCTTCGTAAGACCACTTGGCTCACAATACATAATGTAAAACTAGCTGGCTGTGGAAGCTATGCTATCATGGAGAGGTGATGCATGATGGATGGAAACTTAACTCTGCCTACAAAGGCTGAACTCTGTGAGGAGGGGAAGTTGCTAAGCCGCACAGACAGCATCTTAAGTTCCATCTGCTGCGTCGCTGTTGGTTAACCAATTTTAACTTCACTCCTGCGGGAGCTATTGGCTACCTACAGCACGAGGTCAAACTCTGTGTCAGTGTTGCCCCAACTCTTTAATCTGCACCAGAATAAAACCTATTATGATGGAGCCTAGAAGAGAGTGAACAGAGCACTTGCGCTGCATAATTCCAATCAGCTCATACGCTTCATCACGCGCACTGAATGTGCTGAATATTCAGACATATAGCTTTTTCACAGTCTCGCACACAGTGAAGAGCAGTGTGAGAAAGCCTTATTGTCATCACAGGAATCTGATTAACTTTAGACTAAAACCTCACATATAGCGACAAAATGTACATTATAAGAACCATCATACCAGTCTTTACATACAATAGTGTATGTTGTAAGATGTAATCAACTGTCACCGATAGGATTTACACAAGATATTATGTCACTGTTTTTATATAATAATGTATCTAAATATTGCACCTACAAGAAACCTAGATATAGCCCCAACCACGCAGCCAAGACACACGCCTACACCAACGCATTTACCCACACACATGCAGGCATTGTGTGTTTCTATTACACACGTTTTGTTCCCATCTCCTGTTTTGTTCTCTACTGTAATTGGAAAGCCAGTGAAGGCATTCTGGGAAAAATGAACACAGCCAGGGGAGGGCATCCAGGCAGAAGATATTAAAATGTGTAAGTTTCAATTTATTTATTTATTTATTTTTTTTTGGTGATGTGCAGTTCAGAGTTAGGTGGGGATATGCCACGCACCAGAGCGGAGGGGACAGTCATCTTCTCACATAGCCCTGCGGTGTCTTCCCACGTCTGTCCCTGACGGTTATCTCATGGGCACGCTAAAGTTTAACACTGATGAAAGCTGACTGACATCATGAGAAATTAATGTTACACATCAGCCAGAGTGCTCCTGCAGCTCAGGGTGGAGAAATTTAGATCTTTTACTTTTCCTTTAGCGAGGTGGATGGTGGTTTGACAGTTGTGTATTTGTGTGTGTGTGGGAGGGCAGTGGGTAGGATTATAGCATGTGGTATTCATGCGAGGGATATGAGTTATGGGTATGTGTGGTTTAAGATCTCACGAATTCCTCAGTTTTTCACATAAAGTTTATTAATTCCCTCATTATTGTGGCACACCATAAAAATATTTCCTATGTGTTTATATAAGTTTGCCTGAAAATACAAAGGTTATTTAACAACACTGGCCACAACCATGTCAATGGTCTCTGCAGATTAATTAGTGCAAAGACATCCCCACCTTCAGACTAACACCTAACTTTGTTCTCGTTATGTGCCAGGTCTTTAATTGGCCGAGAGGCTTTCTGTTCTATGCTATTTTTACTGCCAAACATTTTTGTTTTGTTATCTCCTCTTTTATGCAGTGTCAGCCTGTACAGAGCCTGCACCCACAGTTCAAACAGTGATGTATCTGCTAAGATGTGTCTGAAACCTTAATGTGTGTTGTTTAAAAAAAAAAAAAAAGAAGTCATCTCACAGAGGAACATTACAAGTTACTTTGTTGAGCAACTTACAGGATACGCTGGACTTAATTACTGCTGTAGCCGAACTGCCCATCGTCAGCATTCAGCAGGAGAGATCAGAGAGTTGACTTCTTTGTTCTTCTGGCTAATTAGTATGTATATGTAACAGCGGTGGATACTAAGTGTTGTAAAAATCATTATCATGAGGAGCATAAGTCTCAGAATGCACAATAATTTTACACAGCGCTCCACTCTACACAACTCTAATGTCTTAGTAGCAGATTTCTAGCTATATACGCACAATCATCCAAATGTTTCTTTAACTGTCAGTTTCTTTCTTCCATTGCTGCCCCTTGAAACCACTCATATATATATATATATATATATATATATATATATAAAAAAAAAAAAAAAACCTGTTGTAACCCTCTTCTTGCCTTATTAATTCATGCCCTCTTTTCTGTGTGGCAGCTGGTGAGACAACAGGGTGGGGACTCCTATCTCCTCTGCTCATTGTGTAGCTGTCTGTGTATTACTTTATAATCTGTTGGTTTTTTTTATGCTATCTACTGCAGGGTGGGGGTGGGGGGCGGAATCTTGCGGGCAGTGGGTTGGATGAAAGCTGGTGGGACAATTTATCATTCTGTTTCTCCCTTGTCAAGTCAAAACCCAAGACTGTTCTTCTCTTAGCCAAAGAGCAGTGATAACAATAGGCAAACAGTCGAGCCATTTCTAACATCTGTATTTCACACGCAATCCCCCGCTGACTGAGGTTTGAACATTCCCCCCACAGCCCCTGACACAGCAAGCTGCCTGCCTCCTTGCTTTGGCAGTTGTTGCACACAGAGACACACGCCAGGAGCTTGCACATACCCCGGCAGAGATGCAGATAAACAGTTGAATAGATAAGGAGCCAACAAGATGAAATGTAAAAACAATTTGACTTGACATACACATACGTGCTCACACTCCTCCTCCTCCCTCTCTCCTCTATGCCTGCAATAAGAGCATCATCTCTGTTGTTGTCTTTGTCAAGCTGCGGTGCTGTGAATAGATGCTTTTAGAAATGAGATGAGAGATCACAAGTAATTAAAAGTGAAGACATGGAGAAGGAAGTGATGCTCCCCTTCATGGACATATAGAAATAAGTATCCACAAGTCTTTTAGCAGTAGGAGAGCACACACACGCACACATCAGTGTGGATTAAATGTTGGACAAACAACCAAGACCCACCACAGCAAGACAAATACAACTTTGGTTCAATTCAAGTGTAATTTCTGCTCACTATCCAACTATGTTTCCTGTGGGCATCATTTTGTCATTCACCTCACAAAATATGCCTGGAGACATTTTTTCTCCCTCTTGAGCACACAAGTTCTTTTCTATGCTGGAATTTCTAGCACTGAAAGTGTGGCTGTTTGTGGCAACTTTACCGGTGTCAAAAAATGTACCTGCTTGGGGAAAAAAAAAAGAAATCTCACTAAAGATTTTGATCCAACATTTTGTGAGACTCTGGCATTTGTAAAAGGCGTGTTCTGCAGTGAGGAATAGATATATAGTCCAAGACGTGAGTCTGAATAAAATCTTTAGTCTTGGTCAAAGGGGCTTTTACTATGTCTGCTATTGACATCGTTGGAGGCTAAAAGTCTCCAGAGCTGCATGTTGGGTAATCTACAGAAAAAGGTACAGACAACTTTTGCAAAGTTTGTGTTGTACTTGTTGTGTCAGTCATCTAAAATATTTGAAATGAATACATTAAGTAGTCAAAAGTGATGTCCAGGAACTATATGCCACAATTGTTGTTATAGGATTTCTGCATCAAAAGGAGCAAGTCACCAGACAATTAACATCTGAATCAACAGACACAGGGTGAGACACAGCAACATCTGATTTGGAATTGACCATAAACATCAGCTCAGGTCTGAGGCCCAAACAAGAAAAGTGGAGTTGCCTTGGTGCCAGAGGTGAGCACAATTTTGAAGTTCTTGTACTTTACCTTACTTCAGTGTGTCCATTTTATGTTACTTCTACATTTCAGAATGCAATATTAGAACTTTTTATTCCAGTGTAATTTATTTATGAGCATTAGTTACTAGTTACTTTTCAGATATAGATGTAGAATATAAAATATTAATATAAAATATTACAACAGAATAGATAAAATACCACAGAACAGATAAAATATAATGTTATCAATTACATTTAATTTATAATTACTTAGTATTAATATTAATTATGACATTAATTATTTGGTTATATTTAAATAATTGATCAAATATGATGCATTGTTACAGATTAAACTACCCGACAGCAAGTTGTAAAAATTAGCTCCACCATGAAGTGTTAAAATACTGCTTACATGTAAAAGCATGTCCCTTTACACTATAAATGGTGCTATTTTGCATATGAAATACTTTTACCTTTGATACTTTCACATTTTGCCTAATACATATTTAAGAGTATTTCACTAAAATCTTGAAGGCATGACTTATGGCACCAGTACTGTGTTACTGCTACTTTTACTTAAGAAAAAGTTCTCAGTACTTCTTCCATCGCTGCCTGGCCACCATCAACAAATCTAGTCAAAACATATTTAGTGTTTAAAAAGTAGAAATGGAGCAAAATCTTCACTAAAATGAGAAATGCAGTAATTCTGAATGTTCAGCAGGTAACCATGCTGTTCCCTCTGCACTATATGACCTGGGTCTGAACTGACTGAGCCACTGAGTGCTGCTGCAGTGACACAGCCAAAACAAGGACAAATTTGAGGACAGATTTAAGTCATCTGTAACAGTACTTTTGCCTTATCTCTCAACATTCAGTAGACCTTCATTTAGAGTTAATGTGCTACACAAAGAGTGTCCAAAGCGCACAACCACAAGTGAGCAACAAAGCAGAGATCCAGGTTAGACCTCATCATTAAACCTTAAAGATTTAAAGAGAAGTGATGATGACAGCACACGTGTGGTTAGTGGCAGCAGATCTGATCCATTAGGAAACTAGAGGACTCCTCTACTGCCCTATTTATACAACCTCACCTCCTTTTCCGACCGTTTTCACTCTGACAGATCCTGCACAGTCACTGCTCCTCTTGTTGTATTCTCTTCCCTATCAAACTATTTTCATCAGTTACTTCTTTATTTATATTTCTTTATTTATTTATTTATCTTTTCCCAAAAGCATTTAGACTATGCAAACACTTTTCACTGCCTCTGGCAGTTTGGCTGGAGTTTGTCTTCTTTCCCTAAAATGAATATATAAGCATTTTGGATTTATTGTCAAAGTATAAATTATTTATACATTTATAAGTTAGAGTCTCCCCCACCCTAAAAACAATGAGGGGAAGCAGACTTGCGTGGTTTATAATAATTGTTCAAGTTGGATCTTTTGCAGTTTGGCTCATAGTCTTATCACAAAGACAGTTTTTATCCAGCAGGGCATATTATTTCCATTTTAATTTAGACTGAAGTTGCATTCTCTTCCACTCTTCACATGCCATTGCACCATCAAAGTCACAGATTTGCACCAGCAAGCCAAAACACACATTCAAACTTCCTTCAGTCTCATCTCTCACCTTTATATATTTCAGTTTCCACTACAGTGCATTATATTGAAGTTAAATAAACCAGCAGAAACCTCCAGTTAGCTTTGTGAAGTTGTCCCATTGAGTGAACAAGCTGTCTCTGCCAAATAGATGAACAACGCAAATGGTACAAGTTTCTGCCAATTTGCATGATGAGAAAATGATATGCTGGGCAATGGCCCTGGTGTTGATGAAAAGAAATATGGAAAATAGTTTCTATATTTAGCATCCCCATGAGCATTCAGTTGGGGGTGGCTCTGGCTCAAATTCACGCTTCTTTCTGTGAGCACTGGGATGAAACATTGGTAGTGGCTGTTTTTAAACACCATCATTCGACAGGCATGGTAATCTACAATTTCAGGAATTGCTTTCTTGTCCTTAAGTGACACCGAATCACGCAGCAGAGATATCTCAGGGTGTAAAATGAAAAAAGGAGGTGTGTGAAGCACGAAATACATCAGGTTTCATTTTTATGATAGATGTGGTTGGGGGGTAAAATAAATGTCCAGCACTGGGGTGTAAGGGCTAGGAGCCGAGCCCTGAGTGGGCCCCTTTAGTACCATCAGGTAGTGATTACCGTTCAGGCCATCATCAGTGCAATACAGTCTCCCATCGCTGCCTGGTCCAGCCCTCTCTTCTACTCACACCAGGAGAGAGCCAAGCAGCCTGATTATGACATATACAAGTACAGGTGCAGTGTGTGTATGTGTGTGTGTGTGCTGTGCGCATGTGTGTTTAGACAGATTATAGTGTATACTCTGCAGGCATACTGCTGTAGCCTCCACCTCTGATTAACTCAGTGGGGGTAAAATGACTGTGAGGGCTGCATGGGGACTGGGATGAAGAAGGCTTGGAAAGGAAAATAATAGTGCAGAGAAGAAGTGGGGCTCGATGGGAGAGTGGGTGGACATTGTGATGAGACTGTCCACTGTGTGTGTGTGTATGTATGTGGGTGTGTGTGTGTGCATTTTAGTGTGTATAGCTGGTATCAAAATGTTTGAGACACTTTAAGAAAACAACTTATGTACAACAAACTCTTAACCGGCAGCATATTTTAACATTGCTATTTTTTATTCAATGTATTTATATGCAAATTTAAATGCATAATGGACTATTATTTTAGTGTAAGAATGATAGAAAAAATACTTTAGTTCTATTTAAGTCTTTTCACAGAGGCAGAGCATGATGGAGTGACTCGAACTTTATAAATATTTTCTGTTGCTCTGGTTCTGTAAAACCATCATTGCAGAACTTGGCATTTTCCATTACAGCTTGACAGCTTCTCTCTGAAGTTTGAAAACATCGCCTCATATTTTTCTCAAGCCCTTTGGTCCTCAGGCTCATAATTGGGCTAGGAAAATCCAAGGCAACAAGTTGAGCCTAATAGGCAATTAGCTTTTCAATAAGCCCTACTCACTGTGATTACTGGACTACATTAGTCTGTGATTCTCAGTAAGAAATGCTTGCAAGCTAGATAATCACAGCCATGTTTGAAAGTAATTAAAGTTTTGGTGCAGTCAAAAGTATTTAGCAGGTAGAGGTTATGTTTATGAAGCACGCATTGGTACACAAACACCCCAAGTAGCAAACTGAATACAGTGAATTTAAGTATTTTTTTTAGTTTACTACTAGACCGAGAACAGAGCATTTCTCTGGGGGTGCTCAGTTCAGGTTCACTTCACACATTTCGTGTTGTCTCAACACAACACTTGCTGACACGGCCCCTTCCCACTCTCATTCTCAAAGACTTCATAGTGCGTGCCTCTGCTTCTCAGTGTCCCTGGCCTCTCCTTGGCTAGCCCCCACATCTCTTCCTGTTTCCTTGCATCAGCTCCATTTTTGTCTCTGAGTGTCTGTGAGAGCTCCAGTCGTTCACCCGCTCTAGCCTGAGCCAAAGGATCGATGAGCGACCGGGCCTCTCACTGTAATCACTGACCCATTCCCCAGCCACCATTTGGCCCCTGACCTCCTTTTCCTCAGCTCTGAGGACAGAGCTTTATTTCTGCAGAGCCAGGTCCAAGAGGTCGTAATGATTTCAGTTCACTTGGGTTATAGCCCCTGAGCCGCCTCAAACTCTAAATGTCGTGACAGATTTTGCTCACATTATTATCCATTATCCTCACTTCACACTGCTGGCATAACTCAGACAGATTAGCAGAATATAGACACCAAGAACATGGCAAGTAGCTTAGTTGACGGCAACCTGGACGTAGGCTTTGTTTGATACAAGGGCAACATACAAAGGCAAAGTTTGCGACAGATTTACAATCCATCCCTCACTGACCAGATGTTTTGTGTAGCTGAGGAGTTTCTTCCTCTGAGAGCTTCAAGTATCTAGGCTACATACCTGGGGGTGTTTTGATAAATCATAACTTACGTAGTCCAGATATCTGTTTCCATGGCAACCCTCAACCCTTGTGCATAGAATCTGCTGCATAGCATAGCATGGCTTTCAGCAACTAAGAGCAACAATTGTAACACACTTCCTTAACAACTAGTGAGAGAGGGATGAGAATTTGATTGATGCTCAGGATCAAGTAAATAAAGGGTTTTTTTAACATGCTTGCATCCTGCCTGTGTCACTGGACTTCGCCCTACTTCTGGCTCGACAATTCATCAGGTGAAGATCCTCTAGGGTGAAAGTGTAGTGTTTTGCTCAGGCCCAAGGATGCTCTTCTGAAAATTCTGCTTGCTCAATAGCTGCTGAAATCAGATGGCAGAAAAGAGATTTTAGCTAATTAAGTGTTAGGCAATAAGGGCATAGCTGTCAGAGGAAGCTTTATGTCTAGCAAAGTGACAGCACGACTGATGCTGAATAACAGCATCGGTGGTGCGGTAACGTTTGAAGAACAGGTTTTGTGCATAATGCGGGAGGTTGATAGGGTCGTTATTTACAATAACAGCACTCTCCCTGGGACGTTGAATACTTAATCCATCATCTGTGAATCATCTACAAAGAGTGATTTATTCCTCAGTGTCTGCTGCTACAGCTCCTCCGCACAGAGAGCTGATAGCAATCATGTCAAATCCTGCTGGCTTTACAACATGCCTCCACATTTGTGGAGGCATATTGATACTCTCTATAGCACTTGTGTTATTTCCATGTGCAGTGAATCATTAAATTATAGTGAAATGAAAGGAGTTTCCCACTGATCTGCACAGTCATATATGCAAATCTCCTGCGTATTCTCGTGTTGTCTGGATGTGATGTGATCAGCGATGTCTGAGTATTGTGTATGCATCTTTAATCTACACTTGCTCGCTGCTTGTTGCATATGACTTTATTCAGCTGAATCTTCAAACAGACTCAGAAATATGTGCTGAGATAGGGCTGTATGAGTTAAAAGACACTTGACTTTACTTATTGCAAAGCAAGAAGCCAATGTTTGCTTCACCTCAAGAGACACTGACTGGCTCAGTGCTTTGCTGATGTTTAATTTGGAGGTTTACATTATGTTTTTGTGCTGTTGTTTTTTATATTGTTATGCTCAATTTTGTTACTCCCTAACAACAATGGCATTTAAGATAGCAAGTGGAACATCTAATATTTCTAAACTTCAGTAAAAACACATTTATCATGTTGACATCACAATAATCACATTAAACAGCCTCATTATTTGCACACTGAAAAGTTTGGTACAGTAATATCTATGCCCGGATGGGTTTGAAAATAAGACAGTAAAAACTAATTTATGGCTAATCTGTGATGTGCAACAATGCATGTCACACTGAACTGAGAATCCCTGCCTTATGAAATAATAATAAAATTTTCTGTGACAGTGTGCGCACAGTGTCAAAGCAGGATTTAGGTTTCAGTCTGGTCACCAGGCGTGCGAAGGGGACGCCCTGTTAGCTCCCATTAGCCAGTGGGCTGCCTTGTCACTCGATATTAGCATCACCCAGTGTCCACCAGGCTCTCAACCAAAGGTGAGTCAGAGCCAAAGCTGCCATTTCTTACAATGGTGCCAAGACTCAGTCACTTTTTTTTTTTCACACATCTCTTATATGCTCTTCATCTATTTTTTTTCCCTCGCTCGCATTCCTATACAGTAAATCAGTCATATAATTGCAAGCAGCACACAATATTCATTGCTATGCAGCACATACAGTTTGTTTTCAACATTGTGAGCTTAAAGAGTGCAGTGAGCAGCAAACACAATGGAACAAAAATGCAGAGACTGGATGCAGAAATGGAGGGCTAAAACCAGCCATTGTTTACTCTCTGAGGAGCCTAGCTTAGAGGTTGCATTAGGTGCTTAAAAAAGAATTTGTTTATCCCGGTGTATAGTCGGTAAATAATAAATAATGAATTAACTGATTCCTTTCTTCAGGGGTCCTTTGCTTTGAAGCAAGGTGGGCTTTGAAAACTTTGGCATCAGAGAGAATTTTGCCAGGTAGCTGCCTAATTACACTTCCAAGGCCTGGCTGTCTAATAGATTCCAGTTTTAACTATCACAAAAGCTGCAGTCTACAGCCATAGTAGGGATTAATAACACTTCTGTTTGCCAAAGTATTATTTTTAACTGAACCCATGCCTACACAATCAAAGCAGAGTCAGGGTATTTTTAAACCTTAAGTATAAAAAGCCCTATAACATATTGTTATCTCATGACCCAGTATGCAAGTCAGTTTTAGATGTTGTTAATTTATAGTGTTGACGTTAAGTATGTAGAGGATCAGAGCCTGGCTGCACATGCAGGGTGATTCATGTTAAAACCCAGATCAAGTGTTGACTTTTATCTGACACAGACAAGGAAACATTTGATCAATATCTGTATCAGTTGTTCTGAAACATTTATAGGCTACATGCTCTTGTCTCTGCACTCTCTCTCTTTTCCCTTTTTGTCTCTTTCCATCAGCTATTTTCTGTCTCACCACAATATCCAATAATATTTCTCTCTTATAATTCACCCTGGACAATCATTCAAAAACCAAATTACATAAGAGCTTCCTTGCCTCCAACAGGGCTCTTCTTAGCATAATGGAATCAGAAAATTCATAGTATCCTCTCTGGATAATCAAGAGTTATTTGTGCGTTTTTGAGTGGGAGGATTGTCAGTGTGACTACTAGACTGACTAATAAATTGTGACATTCAGGCGCAGTGGCCAAGCATCGTAAAAGATATGTATCTCAATAAGTAATCATCAGGCAGCTCATGAGAGGAGAAGGTCTTTATGAAACATCACCAATTATATCTAATTATATGTAACATTGTGTCAAAGCACATGCCTTCTACAAGTAAAGGAAGGGAGGACAGTTATGGGGGTTTGCATAGATTACAGATGATAACAAGGAGGCTGGCGATCAAATGCATTGACTGTAATATGACAATAATCTGATATAATTACATGTAGATGAGTCATTATTTGCATGTTTGCTCATCTCTTAGATAGCTGTACTTGTGAGGCAAAAGAGACCAGCACATTTAATGAGCTGGGAGGCGCAGACAGACAGGGTATCGCCGACTGAATGAGAACGAGCTTTAAGGAGGTCGGGGTGGCGGGGTCCAGACTACCACGCTGAAATGTTGACGTTACAAGGGATGCATGCAATCGGTGTGCAAAAATGAACAACGTTTAACATGAATATGCATCTGTGCAGAGGTGTACACTCTCACATACACACACACACACACATAAACCCACCGAACACATACACCGCCTCACACAAGAGAGAGCACAGCACGTCCACTTGCAAGTAAATGAACCAGCAAATATCTCAGCATGCACACATCAATGTTAAGTGCCTCTCTTCAACGTGAAAAAGTTAACTTACACCTCATGGCTGTCGCCAAGACAGAGGACTGCAGCATCTCTAAGCTCAGTTTGAGGAATGGCAGGAAAAAAAACAAAAAAACAAATGACATGTTGCTGCATTGCATTTTACAATGGAGCCAGACATTCCATCAAAGCTAAAAAGCATTCTTGACTTTCTCTTGACATTGCCCAATTCTCTTGTCTGAGTCACGCTAATGTGAGTGATTGTGAGTATACCAGTGTGGGTGTGTTTAATGTCCCAGCAGTTAAGACTAGTAGTGTAAACAGGCAGCCTAGCACCATCTGTTTCTTTATGACCTCTGGTTTGACTGTGTCTAAGTTACTACCTCCTCTCGCTTCCCTCTTAATGGTAGCTCTCAAGAGACAATGCTAAAACTGAGGCCTTACTTTTAAAGAACCACATCCACTATAACATAAAAGCTTAAACTGTCTCCCATTTTAGCCAACCTGGCTTGTGGGTTCATCCCATAAGTGGCAATGGGTTAGCGAGAGGACAGCATTTGGTAAAGCATCTTAGTTAACAGGCGATAACTGGCGTTTGTGTGTCTAAACTTGCATTATCTAGAATTTGTGTGTGAGGCTCAACTCCTGCAAACTGCATTTCCTACTCCTGCTCGGATCTCTCTCTCTCTCTCTCTCTCTCTCGCCGTGTCTCTAATTCTGATTTCACTCACGGATCTCTTGGATCTCCCCACCACCCAATGTACCACCAAGACTCTCCTTGTTTAATCTATCATTTAAGAGCATTAGTTAGAAAGAGGCCTATTAAGAAAAAAAAAACACCCTGGCCAATCCTCTCCCTGGCAAGTGTGTTTTTTTTTAGAGGGATAAAAGTCTGCTGTAATCTCTCACCCTTTCCGGAGGTGCTAGGTTAAGTAGGTTAGCAATGATTTGGCATTTTGGAGTGCAGAAACAGGAGACATTAAAAGCCCTCACTAGTATGCTACATATTAACATTGGATTCCTTTAGAGTGAGGCTTACAGTATTGTAGACAACTAAGGAGCAAGGGAAGAAAATGTGGAAGCACTGTAGAGCAGTGAAAGAGGAGCTGCGTATCAGGGTGCTGCTGATTATCCTGCTGTTATGTTCGGATTTCTCATATCATATGGATTTGAAGCTTGCAAGCCCTGATAGCTCTGTTGCTCATAATGTGCGTTAGCGAGCACGACTGTATCTGTGAATATGTGCTTGGGTGGTTGTGTGTAGTTTGCACACAGTGTGTGTGCGTCTGAGTGCATGTAGGTAATATCTTTGTTTTCATCTCTAAGGGGCCTTAGCAGCTCGTGTGTCTCAACCATGACGGACAGGGCCCAAGTGGTTTTCCCAGCGTGCTGCTGATCCCGTCACATCATCATGAAATGTTGATAGCGCGGCAATCGGGAAGTCGAAGACTGTTTTGTTGGCGCGCTCCTTACAGGCAGCTCTGCTCATTGATTTGTTCTTGGGTTTTTAAGGGTTTGGGTTTCCTAACGATTCACCTGCGGTTCTTTTCCTCTTTGACCAGAAAGAGCGCACCCTAGGGATGTTACTGTGAGCTATATCTGTTTGGCCTATCTCTGCAGCAGTAAGCCTAAGACACTCCCTGATACTGTAAAATTCAGATCTGTATACATAAAGTATCAGCCTGTCACCCCACAGAAAGCCAACAGGCACACATAACATCAACGTTTTACATCAGCCAATGAAAAGATCCAAGCTAGTGTTGCAAATACAGGTAAAGTGTGATAATACTGGTCGCTCAACGTGTCTAGAAGAACAACTAATTCGGAATCATGCTTGCCAATCATTTCAGTTGTTCACAACTATTCTGGATATAAAAGTATTACCAATTACCTGCTATTTTTTAGAGGTAATTTAGAGGTCTCCAGCAGTCACATGAATCCGAGACGCTCGAACTAATAAGTGTGTACTAAGTGTGACTCCCTTTCATAAAAGGCAGCTGTTGTGTTTTAATAATGACAGATATGACGTCCAAGTTGAAAGAGGAATTATGTATCTGGGAGACGTGAGACTGATTGACACAGCCGCAAGAGCTGCCTGATAATTGCATCTGACTCCTTCAACAAACAGAAAGAAGACAAGGTGTCGAGTGGGAGGATAATGGCGGAGAACATCAAAGCATTAGTGGCAGTTCTGCAACTTTGTATTCAGAGTGCTTTGCTATCACTGTTATCAGCGTGTCATGCCACTCACACAGCCCTTACCAGCCAATCACACTGTAAGTAATGCACTGATCTGAGGTGACTCTGTGGGTTATTGACCTCAAGGTAATCATAGTGGAATACTTATTTTTTTTTATCATCCATGGAGTAATCATCCTCTAGTTCACAATAGCCAAATATCCCCCTTTAGTTGACATGACCTCTGTCTGAGACCAAAGAGCTTTTTTTTTTTCTTTGTGCTATTAGTTGAACAAAAAGGAGTCTGATATAGGTCTGTCTGGTTTTGTAATGGCTTGCAGCCACAGGGACATGGGCTTGTTCATTGGAAATCTTAAACAAAAGCACAAGGTCTTTTGGCCCTGTCTGATTTGGGAGTGGGGATAGCGGGATTGGCTATTATCTCACGGGGGCTGCCGCTGAGGAGCATCGGGAGGCTGCAGCCAGACCCCAGGTGCACTGTCGTACACAGAGGAAATTGAGCAAACAGGAGATAAGTGAGATGGAGGGCTGTCTCTCTCTGTAGGGCCGCGTCACAGAACCATCCCTCACTATTAGGTTTCCACTCCTCTCTGCTCCTTGCCTCTCGTTCCCTCTCAGCTCTCCTCTCCCTCTCTCTCCTCTGCTATCGGACGAAATATCAGTCCAGACTAAGTGTTTGGTGGTGAAGGGCGTCTTGGGAGAGTGGTCCTTTTCAATTCCCCCTCCACACATGGCAATGTACATTTCTACTGCTTTAATTTAATAAATTCAACAATATAATGATGCTATTTTCAACACATTGCTGTTCTGGATTGCTCATCTAAATGATCTGATTCATTCATTCTGATCCACTTTGCTTTGTTATCCTTTAAATCCCATCCGGCTGCGGTTGCATATGCTATGCCTGCAAATGTTTCACAATACAAGCCCTGTTAAGAAATCAAGGGCTCCTGGCCCCTGTGGAGTGCTAGAGGGCTTTTAATTTGAAGCAGGTACAGGAAGTGTTGAGTTTGTTTTAATGGCATAATGCAGAAACTGTAACACGGCAAATGGGAGCAGATCAAAACAAGGCTTCCGACTAAAATTTGACCAATTATACTTATGAAACAGAGCGAATTATAAATAAAGGACTGACTAATACAAACCTGCCTAACCTTCTGCTGTTGAGGTAAAAAAAAAAAAAAGGAAGGAGGAAACTCGGTAGGATAGTTATTTTCAGTGACAGTTAGAACTACGTTTTTTTTTTTTTTGTGGTTGCTAAATTAAGCCCTCTGTAGTTTGCCTATCTCGAATGCTTCACTCAACAACATAACAACAGCCTAACTGCACCTGTGTATGTGACTCAGTCAAACTTAGTGAGTTTTATGTGGGAAGTGAGTCCCTCCTGGTATGTGAGAGAAGTACCAGCATGTTGCCACAGCCAAAGAAAAGTGAAGTCACACTACTTTAGTCAGCCATAAAGTGTATAGATAAGCTCAGGCTGCAGTATAGTAGTTACTGAGCCAGGATAAGAGCTAAGCTAACCCCGCTCGGACCTAAAAGAACCAGGAGAGAGATGCATCACAGCCCCCTACCTAACTAAATATTTACCTCATCTGCTTTTCTCTTCCTTGGAAAATACCTAAGCTCATTTTATTAGAGCTTTACAAGAGCCTCTGCAAACTGACACGGTAATATAGCCAAAATTCTGTAATGTACCGACAGCGGGCGAGGCAGGAACTGGTCTACCCGGGCGAGTCACCACGGCGTTGGATTGGATGATTGATTTATTTTTGCCCTGGTGGAAAAAAAAAAAAAAAAAAAAAAAAAAAAAGATTTTGGAGTGACGAAGAAATGTTACCAGCGGAAACTCTGGCTGTGCAGTTCATACTATAAATATGATGCGCTGACATGGGTGAAGGTGGGAGGTAGCAACAGGAACAGAAGGGAAGGCTTTTACGGTCTATGCAGCAGCTTGTGCTGAAACACCCTGAGGCAAGTGAATAAACAGACAATGCTCAGACAATGCTCAGTCAATGCCTGCGTTGGCAGTACAGAAATGTGGCAGACAGGCGAGTCAGAGAGCAAGACAAGCTGCATTATGGTGGTCCACCATCGTCATGCCTGGCACATAAATGAACTGAACATTGTTAGAATCAACACATGCATAAACATGGTCAGGATCTATGTCTGCTGTCAGAGGTGTACTCCGACCCACCCACCAACCCAGAGGAGATGGCAACGACAGAGACAGGGGATGAGGGGTGGCCCGTGGTGGTCATCACAGCATCTCACAAGCCTGCTGGAACAGAGCGGTAGTGGCAGGCTCCAGATGTGTCAGCGCTCGCACGTCTCCACCCATCACATGCCCCCAGAGTGGGTGAAAAGATGAAGGGAGGTGGTCGCTTCTGGCTTGAATACATCACTTAGATTGAAAAGGAGGGAGATGGTTGCATGCCTCAGAACGTATTGTGTCTCGTTTTAGGAGGAAAAGATGGGAAACATGGGGGCAGTTAATGACTTGTGTGTTATCTGTGATGTACGCTGGAGAGAGAGCAGATGTGCTAGTGTTTCTTTTGTGTGGCAGAAAAAAAAAGAATGAGTTGTGAAGAAAAGTAAGACTTTGGTGAGTTATCTCATTAAAAAATAGAACTGTACCTACTGTATTCAGTAGGTACATAAGGAGAGATGATAAAAATGTCACCATGTTGCATCATGCCGGTGGCCAGCCAACCTTTACTTTTTTGTCAGTGATAAAAAGCTATTTTTTCCTCTTTGCCAGAATCTGTCATTAGCCTCATTAAAAATAATTATAATGAAAAAAATTCAAATAAAACTGTGTAAATACTGTGTAAATGAAAGGAATGGTTTACTGTCACCCCCATGCACATCCACAGCCCTGAAGAAAATCAGCTGTGTGTTCAATGCACCGTATGTTATGTGTCCGATAGTTATCATTACCTCACTGTCAGTGGAAACTTGTGCTTTTCCTTCCATGGCAGCCATGTTAACTTGTCTCGCTTGTGTGTGGGTGACATTATCATGAAAACACTGAACAAGTGGGAGGCTACTCGGTCTGCACTGACATGTGTAGTGTCATGACAGACTGGTGATATGCTCATTACAGCAACTGCATGTGTAGATGCCACATCCGAATGCCAAACCATGTCAATATTTCCTGCCATTTCTTTTCTTAGTGAAATGTATTTCATTTCCAACCCTGCAGCAACTACATCACACATTACCCCACTCCTGGCCTCTGACCCACTTAACTCCATACAATCCCAAGGAAAACATCTGCAGTACGAGCAGGGAAGGACAACAACAGCAACCCTATAGCTCTCCCTTTCCGAACTCTATTCCTGCCTTTTCTCTCCATCTCTCTGTCCGTTTGTCTGTCTGTCTGCGTATCAGCACAGGCAAGATTTATTAGTTCCTGGAAGTTGTTATGCCCAAAACATACTGAATCAATCTTCATTAGTCATTGGTCAGTGTGAGCTCAGGCAGAGGAAAAAAGAGGCTCCTGTCACCCGCAAAGATATCTAGGGCCATTTTGATAGATTCTCAGAGGAACTGACCTTTGCTGTAGCCAGTGGGGGCTCGGGAGATGATTGAAGAGCCACTTGGCCCTGGTTTATTGAGTGCTTCTTGCTAAATCTTTGGGCTGATTGTTCAGTTCTCTTTTACCGACAATCAAATCATCAAAAACAGTATTTTGTGTCTATGATACACTAGAGATATGGAGGATAAGCTCCAGTTACATTCTACTGTGTAAATTATTGATGAGTGGTAATGTTCAGTATGTGTGTGAAGAGTCGTCCAGGTCATGGTCATCCAAGAAGAGTTGAATCCAGGGCAACCAGAATTGGCTGTAGATGCTTGCAGAGGTTTCACCTCTCATCCAAGAGGCTTCTTCACTTCTGACTGACTGTTGCGGAGGTATTTAACCTCTGTGGAGTTGTTATTGACGTCACTTGGCTTGTTAGTTCTCCTGGCTGTTAGTGGGGGAGTGAAGGAGGCTATCTACATTAAAGCAGAGAAACCATCTCTCAACGGAGGAGGAGGTCTATGACACCACTGAAGAAACCTCTTGGATGAAAGGTGAAACGTCCTCACCTCTACAACCAAATCCAGCTGTCCTCGATTCAACTCTTCCTGACTTTCTGTGTTCAAGAGAGAGATATAGGAGGGAGTTCCAGCTGTACTGATGTGAAATGAAATGAAAAATGAAATGAAAGTGAGTGTGACTGAACATACATGTGGAAGAGTATGTGTACTTGTCCTTGTATCTTATCTACAAGGGCTTATGCGGCTGTGCAGGTCACAGTCATCTGTTTTCTCGTGCTGACTTTATGTTAGTTTGATTCTTCTACTTCTACGAGACTGGCAGCCCACCTGCTACAAAAGCCTTAGTAGCTTATCCCTCATTACATGTGCGTGTGTGTGTGTGTGTGTGTGTGTGTGTGTGTGTGTGTGTAATGAGGGAGATTAGGTTAAAGCTCATCTAAAGCACAAATGTATGCTCTCGCTGAGTGTAGACATGTCACCATACTAAAGCCAATCAGCTCTGAGTTACACTGAGACAGGCGAATAAGTAGAGCTCTACGGTTTATTACTTCACCTATTATTGCAAACAGGCATCCAGCTGGTCCAGCAGATGAGCCTGTTATACCCCCATATGTGTGTTTAGGTGTGTGTATGAGAGAATTAACAACAGAGAATGGCGGTGAGAAAGAGCATCTGAGGCAGCCATTCTCTTCCCACTGTAGATTTTCTCCTATCCTAATACTAATGTTCCCATCTTATAAAGTGCTATTGAATCAAAAAGAGGGCAAGGTGAAGTCTGGTAGACCGAGAGAAGTGGCAGATAAAGAAGCTATAGAGTGAAAAGCTTATTTTCTTTTCATTTAGTCCCAAGTGGTGATTTCACGGCTCCAATCGATGCCGGGTAATAAATAAATAAAACAAACATAATGTGAATCTGTTTCTTTTAGATTAGCACACAATAGAGAGAGGCCTCGCCATATCTTAATGCGAGGAGAAAGAGGGAAAAAAATCTCTGAACTTTCTCCTGATAATGGAGAGTTTATTACAGTAAATAAAACATCCCCTCGTTTCCTGTTTGCTAAAGCTGATATTTTGTAAGGTGTCACTGGCACTCTGCAGCGGTTTTTCCGGCCAAATACACAGTGCGGTTCAGTGCTGGTGTGAATGCTTAAAACACATTCCCTGGGAGAGCATTTGTTCATGAATACCATTTACTGACATTATGATCCCTCAGCACTTGCATGCAGCTTGCTGAAATGTGTGAGGAGGGAGGAAAACTTGATTTTCATCTCATGCTCCACACTCCTCTCTTTTTCTTTTTTTTTTTCTCCAGACCAAGCCAACGGTCCAATTATAGGGAGTGGAAAGTAGTGAAGAGAGGCAGAGTGGCGAGTATCGGAATACAATTTATGAATCATTAAGAGAGAGGGGGCATTAATATTTCATGGCCCTTAGACCACCAACAAGTGTTGGAGTGGATTCAGTAAACAGGCATGTGCACACTCACATGTGTGTGCACGCACCACAGCTGCAGCCTCGGTTACGTTTATGCAGCACTGGCACCCTGCACTATGATGTAAATACACATATGCAAAGCCTCACACACACATATACAATAAACACACACTAAAATCCCTCTGGAGGAATTTTAATTGCCATCTGTGGGGGTGACACAGTGGGTAATGTGAAATCAACCCCCACAGCACAGTCTTCTCGCCCTCACTCTCTTCCTCTCATTGGCTTCTACTCCAAAATGCTCACTGCTCACTCCTCTCTCCCCTCAGCCCTTGAGCATAATTACTCCTCTATCTACAGACAGAGTATTGGTTTCCTCTAACTAAAGAGCAGCAGGCTCCTGCTTCCTCCTATCACTCCAGACCTTAGCTGGGTCGCCTCTCCTAATCACCCACTAAAAGCTTGGAACTATATCAAAGGGTGTGTGTCCGCTCGCTTGTGTGTGCCGGTAGAGGTGTATCTGTTTGTATGAGCACTTGCGGGTGAGATGTGCGCTCATTTGCGTACGAGTGCCCCCCCCCACACATACACACACAGGGTATTGTGTGTTAGATCAAAGCCATAAACCCCTCTGGGCTTGACACACTCTAGCAAGGCTGCTGCAGCGTCGAAGCTGAGCCGCAGTAATTCTGCTGATACTGTATGCTGCTATTAAAAAAAAAAGAAAGTTGAGTGGGGGAGTGAGCTTTTTTTGAACAATGGGGGAATCACAGAATTCTCTCATTGTTCTGCGGAGGTGGTTTATGTGTGTGTTGACGGGATAGGAGAGATGGCGGGGGCGGTTGGGGAGAAGAAAGTTATATGTGTTCAGTTATAGATCTCACCTCTCATGCCTCTTTTCTGAAACATTCCCCTAGGTAGAGAGGACGTTAGGATTTCTACAGAGGCTGGACAGTGTGGGTCACTGTTTAGAGAAAGCTGTGCTGACGGCCAACACTGAGCCCATGCCACTGTGTGTGAAAAATAAAAAAATAAAATAAAAAAAGCCGGAACAGCTACAGCACATACGCTCCGAGGGGAATACAATAGCTGAACAGAATGTACAACAAGGCCCCCAGTTGTATTTAGATTTCACAGGGAAAGTGTGAAATGTGTTTTTTTTTCCCACCCCATCTCCAGCTTTGTGTCTTCAGCTCTCTTCTATCCTTTACAGGGAATAACAGGTACGTGCTTTACCGAAAGGGTTGAGATGACATGGTGACTGCTTGGTGCGGAGCAGATGCTGCTGCTGGTGATGTGGCAAGGCAAGTGAATTTCAGGGGAGCCAGAATGAATATTTTCTCTGCTCCTGGCCACTCCATTCATCTTGGCCACTGGTCGAGGGTCTTGGAGCGAAGTGGTGCTGGGAGTTGCAGACATCAAGGTGGCACTGCAGGTGTCATATTTTGTGTCACTTCCTGTTTTGGTTTTCTATCTCAGACGAATGTCAGTGGGAAACAGGAGAGATGGCTAAATCAAGAGAAGGGGTTGTTGAGGTAGTGGGTCAGGCCACACAAGAGAGAGGTGCCCTCCCACCTCTCTTTTTCTCCTGCACACTCATTCATTTTGCCTTCTTCCTTTGTTCCTTATCCACAGGAGAGCGGGGGCTTTTGGAATAGCAAAGAAGGACTTTTGGCAGGGGCCTCTGTGGGAGGACAGGTATAGAAAGGGGGACGCTTCTCTAAATCAATCTCTCAATCTCTCTCCCTCCTTCTCTTTTCTTTCTTAATACTCCCTGGCTTTAGCATGGGGGCCTAATGAATAATGGAGTGAATCATGACCTTTGCAGTGTGGGTTCAGGTCTGCTCTGGCATCCTACTGATCTGATGAGCGCTTTTGATCCAGCCCACCCTAGAGTGCAAAGAGACCCAGAGAAGCAAAAACCCTGTGATAGACTATGCTGTATATGGTTTGCCACTCTGATCCCTAAAATGACATTATTTACCTCAAAGTGGATCCACAAAAAGCAAAGATCTCAGCTACTGCTACTGGAAAAATGGGAAAAACAAAAATCTACAAAGAAATTTTTGCTGCAGCTGTCACTGCATCACCCATGGCTTAATAATAATATAACTTGGAACAAAGCCTGTGTTCTGTGCCGCTGAATTATTGGCCCAGCACCAATACGACAGTCCCCGCACCACTAAGTGAGGTGTGAACACGTGTGAACCTGTCTTTTACTTCAGCATATGAGCCATATGCCATTTTCACATATGTCGAAGTCTCCTTCAGGGTGGATAACAGAATAACAAATAAATCCACAAGATTAAAATAAAAGAAAAGCTGTGATTTGGCGATTATTTATAAAGGATTTGCTCCGTTCGATAAATGCACATTGCCCTGTCCTTACCCTGCACTCTGCATCACATAAGTGACCTCCCAGTCAAAGCTCTTGCTCTTTTCACACCATACACCTTCATACACCATGCACCACCTTTGCCCTGGGGAGTCCTTTCGCAGTGAAGACTTAAATAACACGCTCACACATCAGGGAAAGGGAGAGGTGGACGGAAAAGTGAAAGACAAAGGTGATAGAGAGAAAGCACAAAAAAAAGAAAAAAGAGAGGGCGCACCTGTTTCAGCAGGCCCGAGTGGGGAGATGATAGCCTGATTAAAACCAGATGTAGAGTCTGAAAAATATCGATCACACAAAACACTCTTCACCTTGGCCACACAGTCCCAAGATGTGAGAGATATTAAAAAATCATGAGGAATCAATTCCCTCAGTTATGTCAGGGATAGGGAAAGTGAAGGTGTGAGAGAGGGAGAGAGAGTATTTCAGTGGATGGAGAGAAGTCTTTAAGTGTTCCTGCCAAGTGGAGTGTGAAGTAAGGTCAGGAGAGCTGCATGCCAGAGTGCAGAGACGAGGTGAGGAGAGGACAGGAGTCCCCTCGTTCAAAGAAGGGAAAGCTCAAAATAATACATTATCCTAGAATTTAAAAATCTTCCTTGCCAAGCTGCTGTGTTGACAGGTGGCTGGATTTTGTGGTGTGTTGTCTAACAACAGGTGATGCAGTTGCAGTAGTAGCTAGGGGACTGTTTGTGCTCCCAAATTGTTAGGTTTGTGTTATCAACCTTGGAAAAGGACTGATGAGTCATTTTGGTGCAGATGGGTTCATTCTCGTCCACTCTCCCTTCCATTTAAAACACAGAGGGGAAAGTAAAAGAGACAAAGTGAGACGGTCTACCACCTGTGTTACATTTGTCCCCAAATTGTGCTAAGTAATCGGCTGCAATGAGACAGAGTCAGAGGAGTGGTAATTCTACAACTTCAGACAGTATTCATTTGGTAAATGAAAACTAGGATGAAAAATATTCAATGACTAATTCTTTTTCATAACAGAAAAATTTTGAAAAACTAAAAAATAATGTGAAAGACGGACAAACGGATGTGTTTTAATGCAAAGTCTTATTCGACAACCTGCATCTGTGGAATCAAACTGTAGCTCCTGATTATTAAAACAGTTTCTTCCGCTTTTCAGATGATGATTTAGCCACTTGACTTGATGCACTACTAATAACAAGAAACACCTTGAAAAGTTATGTGTTTGTCAGTAACCTGACGTTATCTGACGTTACCTGTTACAGGAAGAAAAAGATTTACAGACTAAATTCATCCAGAATCCACTGAGAAACAATGTTACTTTCAGTCGACTATCTTTAGTGTTGCTCAGGAGGAGAGAGTAGGTTCCAGGGTTAATCGTTCACTAAACAAAGATCAGAGTATTGATGTTATTTGATGATATATCGCCTCCTCTAAACTAAACCCAGAAAATGAAGAGTGTTTTAGTTCTGAATGACTCACTGCTCTGCAGTGAACAGCACAGGTAGCTGCAGTAATGCTAGGTTAGCAGGAAAAGTAAATGTGGAACAGAAATGAGACATGATGCTCACAAAACCTAGACTACATTATAAACAAAAATCAAATGACTGAAATTTGACTAAAACTAACATGTATTTTTGTCAAAAACCTTGAGACTAAAACTGAATCAATATGTGTTGCCAAAATTTACCCTGGCTGGGGAAAGAAACACTCTGGAGGCAAAGGAGTTAAAGGTGTGTTTTTATTTTATGGTTTTATTTTCTTAGTGTGTATTATACACACGTACGTAAACACACACCATTCACAAATGGGATCAAAGGCCTGGCGGAGTTGAACACAGTGCCCGGTAAGTGTTGCTGCCCCTGCGTAAATGAGTGTCAATTTACTAGTGTTGTTGTTGTTGCTGCTGTTGAGCCCTATGAGCTGTGTGATCATGTTCAAATGCAGGGAAATGGAGGGAACAAATGGATTTTAGGAGAAAAGATAGCTCTCAGATCTCCACAACGCTCACAGCTGAATCCATTGGCCACTGAACATTGCTCTGTGACAGACGCTCATTGCTTTTGAAACATCTGTAATTTTAGTTGCAGGTGCATGTACACTGGAAATGTGTGCAGTGACATTCAACCACACAACCACGGATACACACATATTCATGCAGCTCTTCCCCTCTGCAATAAAAAGCGTGACTATTGCACGGGTTTAATTGTGAAGCACAATGTAGACACGCCTACCTTTTTGGGGAATTTCAGCCCTTCAGAAAAATGTCATACTGTTAATTTGAAAACAGAATTTTCTCCGGAGTTAAAGTTTGGTTTCTGAGCCATTTGTTTTTCTGAGATGAACTCCCTTCTTTCTGGGAAAAAGAAAAACACAAATTTTACACTGAGTTATGGACACAACAACATTGACGCTTTTACACGTTAAAGATCAATTTTGTAGCCCTTGCCTTTTTAAGCTGCGCTCAACACTATGCACCATATGTTTCCATTCTGTTCCTGCTTAGTCCATCCACTTCTCGAGTTAAGATCCTAGAGAGACAATTTGTGCAGTCCATTAAGGGCTTATGAATTGGATTTAGACCAGCAGACTGGTGTGAATGGAGGGTCTAAGCACACAAGCTGACAGCCACCACTCCCCACACGCATTTTCACTCTGTGAATAGTGTCGGCTCGATGTTGGCTCGCGTCTCAAACATACAGTAACTCGTTACCACGGTCCAGAGCTCACGACTCTATTCACAACAGAAGCACAATAGAAACTTGGCTGTCTATCGACTGATATCTATTCTATGCTGTGCACAGGCCTGTGCAGGCAGTGTGCTGTTCTTTAAAAAGACAAAAGACACTTTAATCTCATCGAAGTGGTGCTGAATGACTGGGTACTGGGTGGACATGTTTCTTTGGGTGTCAAAGAACAAAAACTTGTCGCGTCACTAATATGATCTTGCACATTCAGTGAACAGCTTTTAATCTGAGCTGAGGTATGAGGAAGAGCTTGACACTTTTCTGCTTTTGATATGCAAGTGTTTATTCTGCTCTAAGTTTTAATATAGCTTTTGATAATGGGAAAAGAAAAAAAAATAAGTGCATGATTAAATTTCCATTTTTTTTGTGATTTTGATTTTAGGCCTGTTTCATGTCAACAAGCGTTCTTCACTTCCAAGTCAAAATAAAAACATGCCTGGTTATAAATAACTAAATAATTCAGTGCCAAACCCTGCGGGGTGGTTTACCACAAAAACCACACATCTATACACAATATCATGAAAGGGCTCATGTCCTGAGCTAACATACGGATGTGCAATGTATTTATTCAAACTACAGATACGCTGGTTCAAAGTAATCCAGATCATGTGGTGGTCATTTATTAATAAGACTAAGTTCTTGATGTTAAAATTCAGATCTGATATTGAATTATGATACCCTTAGAAAGAGATAGATACTAATGAATTGGACATGCATGATGAATGCTGAGTAAATCCCCTCCTGGCTCCTAAAACTGCAGTCCAGTCTGTCTTTCATTTAAACAGAATGATCAGCAGTATTCATATTTAAATACTGAGGGTGTGTTTGATACTGCCGCCATTATTAGGGTTGTAAAGTAAAGCAGCCAAAGGAAAAATTGCCAGCAGTTCATGTGGTCTTCTACAGAGTCTGTGGAATAAGTCTTAATTACAAACAACTAGCTTGAATTCCTGTTTCAAGCAATTCTAATAAATATTTTCATTCTGGTTCAGAGGTAACGTTTCCTATCAGCATGGTCCCTCTTTTTGTCATTACGTCTGTAACTATCATGGAATAATGCTGATTGTGGGGGCTATTAAAAGCAGGCACTCAAGTCTTTCTGTCAGAACTACGAAGCTAATTTTGCTGGAGACCCAACCATGCCAACGGCAATGCATTTCACACCATGCCTCTCACATAACACACGAGTATGAATACTGTATGTATGTACATATTCAGTGATGAGTGTACACAATGAAACAACAACAACAATAGGCAATAAATGTGAAATAAGGGCAGTACAAAGGGAATTTTGCTTTTAAACATATTTCATGTTTTAGATCAGCCAGCCGCTGTAAAAGGTGAGCCAAAAGGTTGGTTTGATTGTTAAACCTACTGTGAATTTGATGCAATCACCCTAGAAGTGTCTGTAGCACCAGAGGCATTAAATATTAATTTCTCCACTTAGGATCCACTGATTCAGAGAGAAAGTGGAAGCCATGGGGCACTTAATGGGATACTTATCACACTTACTCCGATAGGCCCACTGCTTATCTTGCTATTTAACACTTGCCATACTCACAATCATGCTGCATAGTTTTTCATCAACACTAGGCTGAGACATCTGCTTTGGGTCTCTGTGTGTAGAAGCTGAAGTGTTTGCACATTTGTGTGTTTTTCTCTCTTCATTTGAACACATGGATGGTGCAAAAGCAAGTGTCTGGGAGTGTGCGTGCATGTGCATCTGTGTGTGGTTTAGTGCCTAACCGCAGCTGGATTTTTACAGTGGCCTGTTAAATGCCCAATATCAAAACTAGGCCCTGCAGAGCTGTCAGCCACACGGCAAGCAATAGGCCTAATATCTCACATGGACCGCGGATTAGTTTCTGTCTGTTGCTCAGGGTGAAATGTGTAATCTCGTATCTGAGAAGTGGGAGGGAGAGGGGAAGGAGGAAGAAGGGGATTCTCGCCATTAACGTCTAACCTTTTAAAAATGGATTTGCAACTGTGACGAGATAAGGAACTGAATGTGATCCTGAAAATTTCCCCACCCCGTGACAAGAAACAGGGAGAGAAGGAAGGGGTAGACAATCAGAGTGTTCATTGTGAAATTAAACACACTGTGCTTAAGATGTCGGCTTTCATCTCATTTCAAATGTGTGTACAGAGAAGATTAACACTGTGTGTATTTAGCATATGTTCTGTGTTGGACCGATTAAGTTACACTATTTTGACAATGTAGCACAAAGCTCTTCCCATTAAAATCTAACACCTTTAAAAGCAGCTGGACACCATCTGTATGAGTGGTAATGATAGAAAGTAATGAAAACAAGTGTGTTTGGGTGACATTACTCAACAAAATCATAGCTGATATCTAACTCTTATAAAGAAATACATGTTGTTCCATTTAAATCTGTTTAGTAATCATACAAATAGGCTGGAGACCAGCTTTAGCACTATGAGCTCTACTGAATCACACTCAGCCGTACAGAGCGTGAGTCTACAGTCATACTAGCAGCTCTGAGAGGCTGTACTTAGATACAGTGATGCTTTGGGCTAATGTCAACATCTTAATGTTCTCACAGTGGCCATGCTGATATGCTCATGTAGCCAGAAAAATGTTTATTCAACATTTTTGCTTAGCGTGTTAGTGTGCTAAGAGTTCATATTTAATATTTAAATATTTCTGACCTGATTTTGGCACTAGATAACATATTAAGGGATAATCAAGTGATAAAAATTCATCTGGTGAGGAACGTGAATGTCTGAACGTGCTATATATGATTTGAACCAAATTTTGTGGCAATCCATCCGAAAGATGACGAGACGTCTCACAAGAGGAAATGTCAGAGGATCATCAAAGTCAGCAGCAATAACAGGAAGTGCAGTGGCCGCTTTCCAAAAATGACACAACACACAATTCGCTATTTAGGCAGCGTTTGACGGGTAAATGCTTCTGATGTGGCACAAGGATCATCTGTAGAAACGGGTCTTTCGGTGCATTGTCATTGCATCAGACATTGCATGAAGACAACTTCTACAGACACCGTCAAAGAAGAAATCCATTGCTCGCAAAACTGCAAGATTGAACTTTGCCAAAGAACATGAAAAGAAGCCTGATGAATGTTGGCAGCACTAACTTTCGTCAGTTTGGATGAGATGGGCTCCAGCATGTCTGGCATGGACCTGGCTAGGAATAACACGCTGACTGTGAGACATGTAGATGGGAGTGTGCTGATACGGGGCTGCATGAGTGCAAAAGGTGTAAGGGAGATGATTTATAGATGGCATTGTGAATACGGGTTTGTATACCAAAATACTGAATGAAAACATTTAGTCAAATTTTCCAACATGACAATGGTTCCAACCACAATGAATAAAACATTTTTAAAAAATTTTAAAAATCACACGAGAGTTTGTAAAGAAGAAAAAGGTGAAAACTATGACGTGGACAAGTGTGTCCCCTGACTTGATTCCAAAAGAACACCTTTGGAGTACTTTAAAGTGGAAGGCAGAGCAACAAAACCTCTTCAGTATATCTGAGAAAGACATACGGGTAGCGATTTGCAAAACATGTAATGCCAAAATTTCAAGAGGGGTGCATCTGCAAAGAATTTCTCCACGTCGGGTTTAATTTATCAGCTGAAATCCAACAAACATCTTGATCGCTGTGCTGAATATGAGAGGAATGCAGCACAGAAAAGGAAAATCCCTCCGAGCACGCCCTGGTGGTGAAGTTAAACATTTTATTTAGAATTTTATTTTATATTGTGCATTGATGGAATGTGCTAAATAAATATTTTCATAATTTTGTAATTGATTTATTCTTTGAAGCATTCATATTAATTTATCCAATCGCAATGCTTTGCAATTTTAATGAGGTTAGTACACAGTCATAGCCATAAATGCAATGGTACTAATAATTGGAATAATTTTTTTCGGTGTTTCAGTTTTTTCTGCCACACCAGCCAACTCATCAGTGGGGCAGTAGGAGGAAAGAAGGTAAGCTTTTTTTAAAAGGTTCAAGTTTACACTGCCTGGCAGACTGATAGTATGGCCTGCTCATAAAGACCCAATAACAACATCTCTTAGTTGCTCCTGGCCTACCATTACAGTATCTCCCTGATCAAATGGATGCCATCTGTCTGGCCGGGCTTCAGCAACAGCACTGCAGCAAGCCGGTTGGCTGGCTCAGACATCCTATCTCGTTCTTTTTCATACACAAAAGCTCATTCTCATCCCGCCGCTCTTTCTTGCAAACACACAGGCACACATAAACAGGTGGATCCAGCCTGACATGCAAATGTCCAGAGGAAAATGTTGCGAGATGGCAACTAGCATCTTGCTGGGAATGAGATGTAATGGGCAAATGATGATCGATGGTAGTGTAGTCATTGGACAGGGGACGTGAGATTGATTGGCCAAATATTCTCACTGTTCAAACACAATGCTGTCTCCTCCAACTGGCAGAAAGGTTTGAACAAGATCCACACATCCACAGAAAACGGGAATCTAACTGTCCCTCTCACTTTCAGCCACAAAGCACAGGCACAAGCATTCTTCCTGGCTAACAATAAGAGATTAGATAGATTAGCAAGTCATTACCTTATGGTTCTTAAATATTTTACCCTATTATCAATGTTAAACCCACAAGTTGTGCCTCTAGCATTGATTTGTATCCTTCACATGTACAGTACAAGAGCCACAGACCTCCTTTAAGACTACATAATCCCCTCTTGCTCATGAAAAGGAATATGAGGCTGTTTTTATCACTGCTGTCCTATGCGTAAGACACTCATTACGAGCGCCCTTGCAGAGAGAGCCGAGATCTGTTCGCCTTCCTCATCCAATTCAACTCAGGATGAAATGGTATGTTCACAAGAGCCTGTAAGACCTTACTAGGGGCTCATATTCACCTCCCAATATCGCCAATGCTACTAACGTTAGCACAACGCACCTCTGGCTAGAGAGTGAGAAAGAAGTCCCCTCGTCTCCAGCGCCTGTGTTGAATAACACCTGTGAGGCTCCATTAAATCTCCCCTCAGTGATTCAGCACTGAAGTGGCACTCAGGTTAATTCCAGGTGTCTTCGTCCTATTCTGATGGTAGTAGGTAAAATATTTATCAATATTTAAGTGTTTGAGAGGATAGTTCTCACCATTTAGGAACACTGACACAATTGAATGTCTTGCTCAATAGGTTAGTGTGTCATATGCTTGGATATGGTGTATTGGTTGACATTCATTACACACGAGCAGTGATACAAAGGATGACAAGAACACATGACTGAGTTCAGCATTAAATGTTAAACTGTTTAAATAGTTATTTGTGTATGCAGACCAATTAAGGCCGAAGCTTATTTTCACTATCAATTAATCTGCTGATTATTTTCCTGATTAATCAGTTTATCATTACATGAGGAAAATTTTCAGAATTTAGCTATCAATATTCTTATTAATTTCACAGAAACCAGGGTGGCGTCTTCAGATTTTTTAATTTATCTGACCAACAGTCCAAAACGCGAAGATTCCCAGTTTACAATCATGCTTAACAAAGAAAAGCATCAGATTCTCACATTTGATAAATTAGAAACATTAAGTGCATTTTTGCTTGAACAACTATAGAAAAAATGTATTAATAAACACAAACAATCACTGATTTATTTTCTTTTATTTGGCTAATGAATCAATCAGCTACTAGTTTCAATTCAACTCGGCCAGTGGTTTGTCTTTTGCATTATTGTTGATGGCGTTCACATAGTTTTGCAAAGAATTCAGATTAAATACAGTCCTTTAATTTTCTTTTTCTTTTTTTTTTTGTTTTTTGTTTTTTGTTTTTTGCCAGAAAGTCCAAAATCAACATAGATCTTGTTTTGACCAGACCAGACCACTACAATAGCCCCAACCTTGATTAAAACTACATTACGCTTTCATAACACCGTAAAAATTGTCAACTCTAGCTCCATTGCTCTGAATAATGAAGAGAAGTCAAACGTACATATATATAATCAAGAGGAGAGGATGTAAAGAAAACAGAGCCTGACCTGGTGTAAGCCATTGGAAGACCAGGCCAAAAACATTACACTGACTGCTGACATCTTTTGTAATTGCCGTACACTGTGCTTACTATGCCTCTCCTAAAGCAACAACCCTTCTTAAACATGCAGCCATTAAATTTATTCCCACATCCCTTTATCTTTATTTGATGCATCTTTATGAGCCAGAACAGACGTTAATTTCAAGATCAATTTGACATTGTAAAGTTTGTTCTGCAAAACAAGTAAGTAAAGATAAGTAAATAAAAATAATGACACAGCATTAGATAACAGTGTGCCGTGCACTGTAAAATGATTTAGTTTACATAAACTAGACATGAACAGATGTAAATCGGGTAATACTTTAAATGACACTGCTATTCTACTGTAAGAAAAGACACCAACAGAAAGGATGACTTGATTTTGTGGAACTGGAAGCTGTGTGACACATATCTAATGCCAAGGTATCAAAAGGTTAAGTTTCAAGGTTGAAAATGTGACAATACTATTGAACCCAACTCTATACTTGAGTGGAAATGACACATTTTCTGTTTCCACATCTCAAACCAAGACACAATGGCTCTGTTCATACCTTACATTAACATGCATCTCGGGTTATCCGATCACAAGTGGACAATTCTAAGTACATCAGCTCCCACCTGGCATTAAAATGCGTCTCCACGTGCATCTCAAGTGACCACTTGTGCTCGGATCTCATGTCCCTGCTCTATATGCAAACAAACAAATACATCATTTATGTCTGCTAAGACCAAATTAACTGGTGGAAGAAGAAGAAGAATCAGAAGAAGAAGAAAAATGAAATCAAAACAACACAGACTGGGTTTATTCCTTGCCACGTTGTAGGCAAACCAAATTGCCCAGGCTGTTATATACCTATATGGGCTTTTTAAAATTTTCAGATGTCGTGGACAAAGCCAACTTATGCAATAAGAGAATGTTAATGAGTACATACATCTGCTCACACAGAAGAGGTCAGGTGGTCCTTGACAGTAGCCCAGGACACATCCATTTACACACTGCTAGAAGAACATGTGGATATATACAGCCCAGAACACTTCTAAATGTGGTTTGAGCAAAGCGTCTTGGGTGCGTTCTCACCTGTACTTGCAGCTCCACATGTGATCGGATCACTCAAGAAGTGTGTTAATGTCAGGTGTGAACAGAGCCAATGTTGCGATACACAAACAGATACACAACACACACAGCCCCTTAATGTTTGGCAGGGTGGATGTTACAATGTCAGACCTGAGAGCAACCTGTCAGAAACAGATATTCTCCAAGCCTACGTCTAATGAGTCTCTAATGAGTCTTGTTCAGGGGTTTCTCTCTTCTTCACCACTCTGCCCTCCCTCCTCCTCTTCACGAGCTAAATATTCCTTTGCCAACACCCTGCTTAGGGTTTATTCCCCTACCCTCTGGTGTATACCGCCAACCACATTACACCAGTGGAACAAAGAGTCATTGCTCTTTGAATATGTACCCCCTTAAGCCTGCCCCAATTGCAGCTGTGGGTGACATTTCCCATTTGCTGAAGAGACAAGAGGGAAAAAAACAAACAAAAAAAAAAACTACTAGGCTGTCTGCCTGTCTGTCTGGCTTCTCATGTGAATCATCCAAAACTGTAATAACATCACTACGGCAACATGTTGCTGCTCAGAGACCATGCACGTTAGCCCAGACAACATATGCACAGCTCCTCTGTAGCCCAACAAACTCTAAGAAAAAGCATCAGCTGCTGAAGCCATGAGTCATGATAAAATAATGCTCTGTCATGTATAAGCAATTAATAACAGCATGTGTGCATATCAATCCTGCAATCAGACAGAAGATAAAGGTGTGGAAGTGCAACATAAGTGAATAATACTGGTGTCTGTGGCTAATGTGAATTTTGAGACAGAGCCAGATTAATCTCTTTCTGCTAGCCATCTCCTGATGCACATTCTGCAAAAAGAAAAAAGAAAAGAAAAAAAGGTCTAGCATGCAAGCCAAACAGAGGTGCTGAACACTCCACTGAATGTATCACAAAACATTTCTCTATTTTATTCATGGTTCAATCAAAGACTTACGCTTTGATTGTGCCTAAGAGAAGAGGGGGAGTCGTGTTGAGATGCGAGGCTTGCACTCAGCAATACAGAGGAAGAGGTGGAATGTAATACTAAAAGCTAATATACAGTAAGTGAGCCAGAGGTACTTCTTTTTCTCTTCAGCGAAACATCATACTGTTCCTCTGCTTCTTTGCATCTGCTGCGAGGGAAACTAAAGCCCTTGATCCTGACGAGAGCAGAGCACACTGGCTCAGCTCTGAGCCCACTTTTCATTACATGCACATACAGGAACACAGGCCATCAATAGGGGAAAAAAAATACTAACTTGCTTGTAAGAAAAGAGAAACAAAGCAGCATTTAACTTGTCTAAGAAAATAATTTTTGCAGCATGAAATAAGTAGCATATTAAAATGCATCACGAGGTTAAGCATGTATGTGTAGTATATTGATTTTCCTGCTTTTCCATTTGCTTTCGTATGGACTACAGGTATTAACCAGCGCAGTTTGCTTTTAGGCAAAATGTTGGGCACTGATATGAGATATTTAATCTCCCCATGCTTCTGTTTTGTGAATGCGAGGGATGGAATTATTTTGCACCATGACTTAGTCTGAATGTCCTACAAAAGTAAAAACTCAGCAGCAAGATTATAGAAAGTGTTCTTTTTGTTCCTCTTTCATGAAGGAGCTTAAGCTCACAGGCCTTGATGTGGATTCAACTCCACAAGGACGGAGAAAAAAAACATATTATGATAAAAGATGAGGTGAAGGATCCAGTTATACATCAGTACAGTTCCAGCACTTTTTATTTAGCATGCATGCGTACCTTGCAGTTTATGCCTTGGAGAGGGCTGAAATCCACAAGGATGGGAAAAAGATGTTATGATCAAAGACGGCATGTGGAAAGGTATTCAGTTCTATCAGCTCAGTTCCAATAACACTCCTATTTTGTACACATGTGTGCCATCCTCATATTTTTGTTGATGCCTTTGGGGAAAAGGTTGAACAAGTTCCTTAGAGTAGGCATTAATCCTCATTTAAACTCAACTCACAAAACTTACAGAAAGAGGGTCAAAAGGTCCTTTTGCTGGAAAAGCCTAGTAGCTCATACCACTTAAACCTCTGGGACGTGAGATGAGGAAGAGAAAATCCTGCATAGCCTGTCTGGCTGTCTGAGGTTCTAAATAATATTTCCGAATACACACTGCCAACTTTGCTCAGTCTCTCAAGATAATTGAAGTTAAGCATGTCCTTTTTGGCAATGCCACAGAGGAAACTGACGTATAGAGGAGTGTGTGAGTAAAAGAGCGGGACTGGGATTAGACCCAAGGCAGATGAGCTGTGCGGCTAATAGGCAGACGAGATGTCCGCGGAACGACAAAGACGAAGAGCATAAAAGTGAGGAGGGAGAGAGTGTGCGAGAGAGAGAAAGCTCCTCTGGGTCATTAGGCTACAGACAGACACATGCAGGTGCCACCTCATCCTTCATTCTCTCACTCTCCTGGCCAACAGGCACAGAGCAGGAAGGTATGAGGGCACCGAGCCATGCTCACTGAACCTGACATGTGCTGGAGATACTGTGGCAAATGAAGATACATTGCAGGCCCAGCGGATACTAATTGTCCTTCTACATTTTCAGCAGTCTGTCACCATTCTCGCCACGTACAGTACAACTGACTGGCACATTTAATACAAGATACACAATAGTGTGAAAAACACAACATGGTGGCTGATACAGATTAAAATAAGATATCCTGTCTATTTATTTAGCTGTTATTTAGCATTTGGCTGTGTCCATCTTCTTTGTGTCGTATTCTACACAGCAGTGATGAACAGTTAACTGTGACATCTCGACCTAACTTCCATTATTAGAGCGTCTGCTGTCAGATAAAGCTGTGATAAGACAATACAGTGCTGCCTTGGCACAGCAGCCACATAGATTCATCCAGACACATCAGACAAGACAAATAGACCTCAGCTAATGCTGACAGAGCACCCCGGGTGGAAAATTTAGACAGACTTTCAATCATACATTTGACAAGTGGGGACATATTCAAGCAAGAGGATTTCTGTTTTTATAATTCCAAACCCCATAATCCATTTTTGGCCCCTGTCAGGGCTCGAATGAATGATTCACTGGGCTGAACTGAGAAAGCAAGTCACCTTGGTAACAAATTGAGTACATGCATCTCAAATTTCATGTTATTAGGAGTGTGAAAACAAATCTGAAACACAGAAGGTGCAAAGATGAAGTGATTGTTGCACATTTTGTCAATGTATGTAAATGAGGTGTGTTCACATGTAGAAAGATAGTATGATAGGAGAAAAAAAATGAATTTTAAACTTGCATTAGGTGATTTTCTGGCCACAACAAGCTGTAAACACAACACTGACATTTTAAAAATGTTAAAGCCAATATGGCGAACCTGTTCCTGTTCATATCCATCAGATATAGAGCAACATTAGCTTTCAAAATTCATTGCCCTTTTTAGCTTTGTGTTAGTCTCCACCACACAACACTATCAGAGCCGTGACACTAAACCATGACAGTAAAATTGTGGGCTGAAAGTCACTATAAAACTGACAGAGCTGAGGGATACTGCAGAGCAGGCTAATAATTCTCTGTGGGTTTATCACTAAGAGGAACTTTCACAAGTAGTCATGTGATCCATTTTCAATATCAAAATATTTATTATGAGTACTTTAAAACAGAAATACAGATTTTTTTTCTATCTATTAATATGTCAGAGGTTAAAATATCAGTGAACGAGGAATTGATCGATTCAAACCAGCGGCAAAAGATGAAATTAAAAATCAATGATTCTCTCTGTGTCTATTTCAACATATCAGAAGTGAAGCCATAAAAGACGGAAACATGGGTGAAATATTTTCTTGCTCCCGGCGCTCTGAAAGTCCCGCCTACAAACGATGGAGGTCAACATACAAGATTCTGTTGGCTATGTTTTCACATTTCCTAATTTGACAATTTGGACATAAAAGCCATGCTGAAAATAATTTATGCCTTACTTGTCCCACTGGAGTCTTACAAAAAGTGACTGCAAAAAGCAAACACAACAAAACAAAACAAAACAAAACAAAAAAAACAGAGGAGTGAAATGCTTTAGAAACTAAATTAGTAGTATGGTTAAGACAACATAATTTGACTGCCACTGGGTAAATGAGCTGCTGGGGCAAAGTGAGTCCTCTGCAAACGAAACACTCAATGAGTAACATTTGTCCCCCGCAGTGGTTTTAAATGATGCCACGAGGTAGCTCTGCTGCATCACAATTACCTGGCAGTGAGTCTTTGCTCCATTAACATAAGCAAGCTACTTCACTTCAGTGAGATGCCACTAAAGGGCCTGAGGGGTCTAGAGGTGATAGAGAAGCTGCAGAAGATATTGCATGAATAAAGATGATAATGGTATAGTAACTTTTGGTTGCTCTGTTTAATGTAAGTAAAATGGATGTGCTGGATGAATAAAATCTGACAGGAAAAAGTACACATAGAGGACTATTTCAACTAGATGAAAATAGGCTGACTGTGAGACATGTATGTCAAGGTACTGCAAGGCAGCTGGGTTCTTTGGACAGTCTTTGCACTGTGTGACTGGTTTGTCCATTTTCACACTCTTCAATTTATTGAAAATAATTGGGGGAATGAGCCACCTGTTGTAAATAGCACCTGTACACTCTGCCTGACATAATTATCTGAGATCAGACAAGAACAGGATCTAATCTGCTACCATCTAATCTCACTCAAGGAGCTAGAAAATGCGCCAGAGTACATTCACTTAGAGGCTTGTGATGAGAAAAACCGCTGAGTAAATAAATACTAATGACACAGCAATATTGCCACAGGTGGAATGGAGTCTGTTTCCCGAGATAACATGATCATTTCTCACTGGGTGACTCACTTATTGCTATCAAACGCTCAGGCAAACAAAAACCTAATTGTATGTTGACCAAACCCCGCCTCCAACGAGAGCTTAGCAACCGTAACTAAGGACAGGCAATGACACAGCCAGTCAGTCTTTTTTAGTTTTTAATAGGAGCTATAATCTATACCTAAAGAGTGTGGACAGTGGTGTCTTCTTCAGTCTTTACAAAACCAAAAAAACAAGAGCAAAAGTAATAAGTAATGGACAGAACAGTGTTTGTCTTCTCTAACCTAAGCTGAAAATATTAGCATGTCCGGCTAATTAGCTTACTACCAACAGTAGTAATCTAGAGTTAGTTCCAAAGGCGTGCGTCGGTAGCTAATATTTTGTAAGGATACAGGTAACGTTAGAAAAATACGTGTTTAGGACTGGCACATCCTTTGTGTGGGCGCTAAGCATGACAATAACATATTTAGTTATAGCATTAGCTACAGCTGATTAAATGAGCTAGCGATAATTGTCATTTCAGATGACAAAATCCAAGACAATCAGGAAAAAAGCCTGCTTTTGTTTACCTCCATTTGCAGTCTAAGACAATGTTTTAACTAGAATGGCACTCAGCAGAGCACATACCTCTGCCACTGCCAAATATTGACAAAAAAATGCTGAAAAATGCCCTGGCAATGTTAAAGGAAGTGATGAATAATTCCTGGAGCAGCACCAAAATTTAATGGGTTCTTCCCTGGCCCATGCCCCATCCCTCCACCAAATTTGGTGCAAATCGGTTTTATACTTTTTGCGTAATCCTCCTGGCAGATAAACAAACCAACAAACAGACACAGATGAAAACATAACCTCCTTGGCGGAGGTAATAATTGCAAACTTCGACTGGTACATCTATCACTGTACACTGTTAATGTGCCGTGTGAGAACGCAAAGCTTGGCAGGCAGTGGTAACTAAGGAGGCAGGGCTTAGTGAACAGTCAATCAAATAGAAACATATGCAGCAAGTGGTGAATAAAGAGAGAATTTATAACTTCGGGTTTACTTCCTCTGTGGAGCTCACCTCTAAGTGAATATCTGATTATGTGTGGAGGAAAAAGTCAAGAAATGGTACACAGGCCATAGAAACTGCCAATTCAACCTCCACTCCTCCCTCCCCTCTTGCTGGCCATAAAACGCAGTGTAATAGGATTCCTAAGCTTTTCCAGTGACTGCTTCCACTATCACACAGACATTTAAGTGCACTAATCCATGACAAATTGTCTCATCTGATCCATGACAAATCGTCTGAGGGGCCGATAGAGGCGAGGAGATGGAGGGAGGGAGGAGGGGAGACAAGAGGATGGAGGGCTGGGGGAAGAGGCCAGGCACGGCGAGAGTGCTGCCCGGCACCTGAGTGATCAGGCAGTTATTGCCTAGTTTTTTGGAAAGGTTGCGTTCATTACCTCAAAGGACACGCTGTGTGATAGAGAGAGAGAGAGATCACATAGCGCTTCTGAGCTCTCTACCTAAGCCCACAGTTTTCAAAGCAATTATAATCCCATGTGGAGGTAGATTATAGGATTTGAGTTCCTCTGTTGGCAAGAGGTGGGATTTGTAGATGTCATGTTCACAAAATGAATGATTCTAATTAAATTTATGTCGTATATAATTTATGATTTTCATCAGCCTGTAGTTTAATTTAGCTCTGACGGAGGTGGTTTTACATGATACACACACAATAAATATTTAGTTATTTATGCGACAAAAAAAGCACAGATTAAAAAAAACAAAAAAAACATGGCAACCTGCAATCTCATAAAAAGCTATTCCACAACAGGTCAGTAATGACAATAATGATTTGGATAGGTTTGTGTGTGTGTGTGTGTGTGTGTGTGTGTGTGTGTGTGTGTGTGTGTGTGTGTGTGTGTGTGTGCACATATACG
>JBBMJY010000018.1:7478927-7502366 GCA_037833715.1 Toxotes lorentzi
GTGTGGATATGTGTGTGTGTGTGTGTGTGTGTGTGTGTGTGTGTGTGTGTGTGTGTGTGTGTGTGTGTGTGTGTGTGCAAATAAGTGCATGTGGCTTATACTGTATGTTGCTGTATTTCCACATGAGCTTATGCTGCCAGCCAGATCAAAGAATTCTTTTTCAACCACTCTGCAAAATTATGATTAAGGCATCATCCATTCAAGAGGCTGTAATTTAATTGAATTTTCTTACACCATCAATTCTCACACTAATTAGTCCCCACGGTTTAATGGGGATGTAAATAAACCTGATTTAATGGAAAAACAAAAACACAGAGCGTATATGGACAGCTGTTTTTGTGGATGGATCTGCCGCTCATACTGTAAAAGCTTACACCTCCACAGAGGAAGCGAAGCAGCAAGATTACCACTTTGAAGATGACTGTGTTAAGCAAAAGTGCATGTTCGCTTCTGTGTTTCTGCCACGAAGACTGAGCTATTGTAATGAGGAGCCTGAGAACTATGGAAATGAGTTCCAAGTTGAAAACACTGCTGTGTGCATTCAGTTCGTAAGCCAGTGAAGCTAATTTCTTAACATTCCCAAACAGTGCCAGAAAAATCATCAATCTTCTAAAGCAGCCATCCGCTCAGCAACGGAAAGAAAGAGTAACAAAAAAAAAAAAATAATCAATTTATACTGTGTGTATGTATGGCTTTCAGACTTCCCCCCACCCTGTCCTCATTTACAAAAAAAGACAGCTATCCTAAATCAAGCTCAAGGTTTATTTCAAAACTCTATATCTTGTCAGATTTTCCATTCCTCAGAAAACTCCGATCCTTAGATCTAAAGTTAAAATACTGGAGCTTCAATAGATACATGAAGCGAAAGTTCAGCACTACAGTATTGTGACAGGTTGTGTTCTTAAAGCATCTTTATATTTACCAAAGACATCCCTGCTTATGTGCACACTGTTGCGCTTGTTTGAGCATCTTGGCTAATCAAAGTAATTACATGTTTTCTTCCACCTCAAAGACTTTGCTACACTGAAGAAGCATTATGGCACATGGAACAATGAGCTCATTAAAATGCCTTCCAATCATCTGTAATTAGACTTTACAAGCCATTTCAAACCAGTGGATAAAAACATAACAGCAGTGCCACTGCATTAGTTATCGGCCTTTTCAGCTATTAACCCAGTTTGTGCTGTCATGTGTAACATTTGTCATGTACATGCAAAATCAGCATGCCTATGGCTGCCAGTCACTGCTGAATCCCATTTCATTTCAGCCTTTGATTATGATACTCTTTCAAATTAACAACAGGTAACTTACATAAGTGGTTTAATGCAGAGTTCTGTAAAGATGTACATGCAGTACTGCCTTGTCATCGTGGCTGACCAAAAAAAAAAAAAAAAAAAGAGTTAGTTTTACAGCTGCACCTGGAACAGGAATCATGCTGTTCCATTAGATCTGAGACGCTCTTAAACTACCCTGTCATAGTCATAATAAAACAAAGCAGCAGCTCAAATGTCATTATATTCAGACTGCTCCTCTGGGTGTTATACATTATGAACATGGCTACTGTATGCGTACTTCAGCTGAACAAGGGTAAATAAATACAGCACCCACGAAGAGTAACTTATTGACAACATGGTAAAACAAGGAGTAGACAACACATTATGGAGCACTTTCAATTTTAACGATAGAAGACACCAAATCTACAGTAACTACTGCCTGCAATGCACTGACAGTGTAAATTGGTTGCACTTTTACTGACTTGTGATAGAGTCCAGTACTATGTGCTGTCAAGAGCGGCCTGGTTTATGTGGCAGCAGTCTTGGCAGTGAGAACTTGTGCTTGCTGTGTTGGCAGGTGGGGAGAGCGCAGAGCCGGGCTTGTGTGTGTCATGTCACATTCAGCTCATCTGTCAATGTAGTGGATTATTTCTTGAGAGACCAGAATTGGCTGCCCAGAATCAGGCCACCATCAATCTTCAGCCGCATGAGCAGGATGCAGGGGAGGCTGTGTGAAGCAGAGGCTCATGGGAAAGAGAGCGGCGCCACTTCCTGAGCAGGTGACGAAGCAGTCAGGCAACTCGTTACTCAATCTCCGCTTCGGTGGTGACTATGCCGATTTGTCACGGATAAATAAATAAATAAATCCGATCTTGAAACTTTATCTTCGCAGTCACTTTTTTTTTGTGTGTGTGTGTTGTTGTTTTTCAGGATGCACTGTCAGCTCACCGTTACAGGAGGCAGATAAGCTGATTTCTCAAATATTGTTAGATGCTTCAACAGACTAGCGGATTACATCTGTACCTATCTCTACATGACCTTCACTTCCCCTCCTTAGATACCCACACAACCCCTTGTCTGTGTATCTTTGTCTATGTGGGAATGTTTGTGAGTTTTTGTACCAATCTCAGACTCTCAGACAGTCGGCTGGGCTGCGTGCCAAGATCCACAAAAATTTATTTCAGGACACGGTTTCTTACAAAACACCAACCCAATATTCCACTTCAAGACTTATGCTTATGATTGTCCTGAAGACAATACACTGTGGCACAGGCACAAGGCACAGGAAGGCCGCTTCACCTATCTTATCATCAAGAAATTTTAAAGATAATGAATGAATAATTTGAGTAATGCTTTCTTTTCATCTTTTATCAGCACAAAACATGTTTTCAATCCCATAAATTACATGCTTCATTGAAGAAATCATTCTACAACTTAGTTTAGAGTATGTCAGACAATATGTCAGACAGTATATCACAGTTTCATCTTTTAGAAACAGAAACATTATTTGATTACAGAAAACTGCAAAGCATGAAAACCAATGGATTCTTCAAGGCAAGACATCTCTTTTTTTTGCCACGTCCTACATATCCATATCTATTTATATCTGAGGGCTCTGGCCTCAATGAAACCAGAGAGCTTCTCAAATTATAAAATCAATTCTAATTCAAATATTCATCATAGCATTTCAATTCTGAGAGAGCAGTTCTGGTTAAATCGGTTAACGCCACTCCACGGCTGAGTAAGATTGATGTCAGCTTAATCCTCTTAAAAAAACATGATATACAGTAAATTGTACAGTTGCCGAGCAGCAAAGGAAAAAAAAAAAAAGAAAAAACAGAAATGAGCGCCCAGTTATAAAATATCATAATATATCCTAAGATCATGATTGTCAGTACCAATTATGGCTGTCATATATCACAGGTTATTTGATTTAAAAAGTTTCTGGAGAGTACACTCTAACAGACTTGGTGTGAATGCTGGTGTTTTAAGTATCTCTCTTTTGATTATCTCTTAGTGTTATTACTTAAAACTGAGTGATCCAGCCTAAATAAGTCCCAAGTCAGCAGGGTGTGTGTTTATCTTCCGTCTCTATAATATAAGTTTGTATCCTCTCAGACCTGATGTGTCCTGAACACAGCTCCAGTAATCATAGAGGACCCATGGAAATACCACACCGGAAGAGCCTCAGTGAGCGGATGGTTTGTGAATGTGCGAGAATGTACATGTCCATACCCTCCTTTGTGTTGTATGCAGTAAGTGTGTGAGATGATCTGTCTGACAGGAAAGCTTCCAGAGAGGACTCTCAGCCAGAACGCCCCCTTGCCTGGATGACTCTTCTAGATCTTCGCTGGCGGTGGTGGTTGGAGGAGGGGGCTGGGGGGACTATTTTTTTTTCCTTCTTCCCCTTTGGGACCATTGCATTATTCAAAAGACACTTACTGAGCCTTGCACTTCCTTGTACATCTTTGGCACCAAGCTCGACTTGGTGTCAAAAAAAAGAAAGAAAGAAAAAGAGAAAAAAAAAACACAAGAAAAACTGGAAGCTAGCCTTTAAAAATTCATTCAGAGCTCTCTGTTGCTCACCCCTCACCCTCTTGTTCCAATTAACGGGACCAGGATACTTTGAGAACTTTCTATCATAGCTGGGATTTTCATGTGTCAGCTGTTCCATCGCAAAAAGCAAGCCAATTCTTCGACATGCTGCTTAAAGTCACCAGTGTTTAACACAAGCATGGACAATTCAGGGCTGGGTTTTTTCCCACTTGCTGTGCTTCAATTACTGTCTTTTAGTTTGGCAGTGCAACACACAGAGACACACACACACACAAAGAGAACCAAGCAGAAGATAGCATCAATGTGTAACAGCCGCTTGCCTTCCAGAGAGAGAGCCCCACTCTGCACAAGGGTTCAGCATGGGAGTCACACTCATTGTTAGAAGCTTAAAGAAAGCCTTTGCTTTGCTCTAAAAAACCTTTGCCTTCCCTGTTACACTCCCACATACACCATAAGCGATGCTGGTAAGCTTCTCCATAATCAGAGAATTAGAACCGCCTCGGCGTCTACCCTTCCCTTTTGCCCCTACACTGTAGAAGGCGTCAAGCTTAATTGCCAAACGTTTCCAGTGCAAAAGAGGGAAACATAATTGTCATTTCCATCTAAGCCACAGTGATCAAAGCTCCCTTGGTTACCAGCACAGTAATAGGGATTTTTGCCTACAGCTTGTCCTACTCGCAACAGTCTGCCAGCAAGATTCAGGGTGCAGTAGTCAAGAATTCCTCACCGCACACAAAAATCAAATCCCTACCAGCTAACTCGCAATGTTTCAAGATGCTTTTTGTCTAACAAGGCATCCGCATTCAGATTTAAACACAAGCGTGCAGCTCAGCCAAATAACCAAAGTCCAGCAACCACATTACTTCCATAAATATCACAAAATGCATGCTGATAGACAGCTTTGAGTATGACTAAATATAAGAATGTAACATGCAATTAGAAGCAAAATGAGTGTTCTTCCCCTTCGCTTATCTTGTATGACTGTGAGCATGGTGAATCATCATGTTACAGTACAGTGCTGTGGCAAATCATTCTGACTTACTGCAGCAATCTCTTGCTGTTGCTTTTAAACAAGCTGAGAAGTGCTGCCCGTCTCACACTGTAACACTGTCCTGTGAAGCTGAAATCTGTCAAAGAGGCACACGTACCCAGGGTGAGAATGTCAGTGCGACCGGGCCGGGCCACATGGTGCTGCTGGATGGTCTGGTACAGTGTGGCCTGGCACAACAACAGGAAGCCGATGCTAATCCACATGGCCAACAACCAGGACATGGTAAGGCCGAGTCTGCAGAATGAAACACAGCAGGAGGGACACAACAGGAGAACAGGGACAGGGTTGTATTACAGCGTGTCTCCATACATATTTACAATGCACACCTCGTGTTTAATTTACTGTCAAACAAAAGAAAGAAACAAGAATACTACCACATCTTCTGAAATACTGTGTTACCCACTAGAAATATTTAGACCAATATGTCTACTAGCATGACTTATTTACAGGTACGCACATGGGTATTTTCTCATAATAACACTAGGAATGAAAAGCAAAAGATGAGACAGAGGCCTCAAGGAAAAAACCCTGCAGAGAAAAGACTCAAACAAATGATCAAACACAAATTTAATCTTGTCAAAATCTGTCTTGCCCAAACCTGCTGTATTCTAAAAGAACTCATACCACAGCGAAATAACAGATGAAATGCAGGACAGGGAAAATAACCTGCTGCGATCTCTTTGTCAGACTAATAATTTTATAATGGGCTACGTCATCTTTTTATGAAAACTACAGTGCCATTAACAACATCACTGGAGCTCTGAATATTCTGAAATGTTTATAAAAAGGTTTCATTTCTAAGCACAAACAGCTTTTTTTTTTTGTAGATTTGTTCAGTGACTGCCTAATGGCTGGTGAGGGCCAGCATATGGAGACACGCCTTAGCCCTCATTGAATAATGAGGCTCTCCTCCTCTCCAGGTGTTATTAGCGCCTCTCTGCATTCAGGACCCCACAGTGGAGAAATTTAAAATCATCACCCTACCTCCTCTAAAACAAACTGTGTGCTTGGGGTGTTTGGGCTGAAACGGCACCTCCACATCCTATTTGGTGAGAATGTTTATTGGCTGTTTGGGAAAATGTAGAAATCACAGACTGATGTTCACTGTATCTCACCGGCTCTGGCTGCATTTCTTTTACAGTTTTTTTTCTACTTTTCACTGACAATGTGACTTTCTGTGTGAATCTGATCCTCTAATGTAACGGGGTGAAGTTAATACTCCTTTAATCTTTGATTCTGCCAAAACTTAAAACATAAGAGAGGAGCATAAAGCAGACTATGAGCCCCAGGGAGTCTGTTCAATACATTTATCAAAAATAACTGATTTCACATTTGAATAAGGAGCCTGTGTAGACATAAATGAAGAAAGTGCCATGAAAGCAGGCCTGATCCAGTAGGTAGTTTCCAGAGAGCACCAAAGCCACTGCTTGCTTGCCTGTTTGCTCAAACTAGACTCCACTTTCTATGCATCTCAGATTAAAGCTATTAGGCCACTAAATGTTGCTCGTGTGTTGTGTGCCCCCGGTGACATTGAGACTGCTTAATATCCAGTGAAAATTAAGCATATAATTATGAACAGCACATTGTAAATCCCCACCCCTGCACTAAATCCAGCATAATCCGCGGTTTTTGTGCAAATGTGAACTGGTCCCATGGGCATGTTTTTTTTTTAAACCACACAGTGTTTCTGAGCTGGCTTCATATTCAAAAGAATCGTTTGCGCTTACACAGCTAACTGCACACTGCACAGAGACCCCGAGCTCCTCCCGGTTCTCCCGAAAATAGTATGTGGTTCTAACCGGCAGCGTTTTACCAGAGGTGAACACGCACGGCAGACTTTAAATAAAACGAGCGAGCACGGCACATCATTTTAAAGGAACTTCAGAGGAAAACAAAGCAGCTTTCAAGAAAACAGAGCGGAACCCTTGTTCTTAGAGCCTCATTTTTCCCAGCGCAAGTAAGCATTTTTATTACAAACAGGCTATCCATCCCGGTCTCCGAGCGAAAAAAAAAAAAAGAGAGACACGTTCAAAGCAGTTTACTGTCAGTGTGGTTGTGGTGCCACGTAAAACGAGGGAGCAGCTACCTCCACATGAGTAAATCCGGCGTCAGATAGCGGATGCGTTGGAGGAGTAGAAGCGGCAGACACACCTGCAGGCGCATAACCCAGCGGCGCACCTGCGTGCAGCATCGATTTAACAAGCTTAGACTCGTTTTGTTTCCTGCTCTTCTCCTGGAGACAACTTTAGCGCTGACTCCCAAAAGCGTACGTGTCTGAGCGTAAAGAGGAAACCGCTCCGGATGATAGAGATGTCTTAACGTAATTCAGGCTGCCTAAGAACTTTTTGCTTTTTATTAGATGCACTTAGAGTATTTATTTCAGGATGTCGTCAAGATGAGTGCATCATATTTACCCCCATTTAAACGCCGCGTAAGCACGAAATTAAAAACTTGTATAACACAGTCAAAAACAATATTGGTATTATGATGTACACGATGTTTTAATGTTTTAACAGAAGGTGTTTTTCTGTTTTCAGTTCTTGCATAAAGTCTGAGCCCAGTCATGTTTACTCAGCTCAGACACATTTTTATATTTTGTGGGAAACGTATCCATAAGATATACCGTTGTCCTGGGAGATCAACCCCATACCCCACCCATCCCATCCCCAAACATCCTCGAAAGTCCCACACCCTTACCTGAGCAGTGCGTTCAGGAGGAAATGGGCTCAGTCTGAATCACAACCTGCCTGTCTGTCCAGCAGACTCACTCCTCTGTCTTAAATCCATCCATACTTTGAAGCCTTGGGATTCCCGCGCGAAATTCCAGTACTCAAGATAAACCGAGCGCCGCACAAAATGAGCTAAAACGCTGTTCTTTTTTTCCTCTGTATCCCCCTCCTGTGGACCCCTGCTGCCCAGTCCCTTTTCGAAATCCTTGGCAACACAAAACAGTCACCAAAAGCAAAACACCCAGGGGTCTGTGTCACACACTGGCCAGGATGTGAGGGATGGAAGGCTGATCATGTCACTGCTGTATCAGCCACATACGCGCAGATCTCTTCTCCTCTTCCTTCCTTCAGTCTGTGTGTCTTCTTCTCCGTCAGTAGAACTCCTGTGTTGTGATGGCAGGGAGCTAATTTACCCCCCCTCACATGCCGTCTCCTTCTCACGCGTGCAGCGGAAGGCTCCAGTGGAATGACTGCTCTGTCTGCTCTTGGCTGCGTCCCCCCATTGAGAAGCTGTGCTGATAGTGTGAGCCTCAGTGCTCTCTCCAGCGCACTAAGTAGAGTCTGTGTCAGAGAGGCAGAAAGAGTGTGTGAGTGAGCGTGCGCGCGTGTGTATGTGTGTGTGTGTGTGTGAGTGAGTGTGTGTATTACAATGTACCCCAGCTGGAAAGAGAGAGAGAGAGAGAGAGAGAGAGACAGCTGAGAGAGAGTCAGATCACATGTCTTAAAGCAAGACTACCCACTCCTGCATCAAGACTTCATCAGCAAATGAAGCATGCTCTATTAACCCACTCCTCTGTACATCCCAACATCCCATCCACAACGTCACGAGACATGCCACTGTTGCCTTTAGCTCACTTTGTATGTGTCTGAGTGTATTCATGTGCACATGTATGTGTCTGAGTTGGAGGAGGGTGTGCAGGGAGGATGACTGAATGTGCCTCTTTTAGTCATCACCCTCAAGCGTTTGAGGGGCGAGAGTGAAACATGCTTCAAGCGCAGCACTTTTAATAGAAAGCAGAGTGCCTCATCGGAGCTCTGCAATCACCATATTACCTATTAAGAGCTGGCTGTGCTCTTTCTACCTGTTTTTGTCTGTGTGATGAGTGAGGGTTTTGTTTTGTTTTTTTCTACGACCAGCCCCCCTTTTGGATGTTGTCCACCCCTGAAACTAACTTGCATTTGCAGTGGCAGCCTGAGTCTGTGAGCATCCCTCTGTCACTTGCTCACAAACTGAATCTGCTGGCTCTGAAGGAGAGACAGCCACTGTCTTTTGTATGTGTGTGTGTGTTTTCGTGGGCGTATGCCTGAGTGTGTTTGCACTGTGCCCGAGCCATGCAGGCACAACACATTTTCTTCCATATGGAGGAGCTCCCCTTTAACTCATTATACTGTTAACCAGAGATTTACAGTATATGCCAATCCTACGCACCTGCCATGGCTGACTCACTCACAGTCTGACATTTCATAGAAAATGAACTCAGTGCTACTCACAACAATACACAGCTGAGGGGCTAAATAAGCTGGCAGACAGTGAGTTAGTGCTGTTACTGTGGGGGAGTGCAGACAGATGAACTTAATGATGAATATCAAGGTAAACTTTGTCTCAGAGCTGTTAGCTGCACCCTGTTTTCTTTGCATGCTATGATTTGTGTGAACACAGTACCATTCACGTATGTCTCGGAGAGCTGTTGTGCAAAATTATCAGCTTCCTGATTGGCTGTCATTATCCACTTACCCAGGTCGCCCTGTGCCATGCCTGGACCATCCCTGGTGCTACTGCTATCACTTCTGCTTGTTCTTTATACGCCATAGTGTGATTTGACAGCCAGATGCGCATAGCCCCACAGAGTTACAATCTGCAGGGGAGAGAGGGGCTGAATGTAGAAAAACACAGTGTAACAAAATGGAGGAAGAGATGTGTTGAGGGATTTATTATTCCTTCTGTAGGATGTGAGTACCTGAGTTGGGAAGTAGCTGTTAACAGGGACCTCCTCCTATGGCTTAAAACTGGGCAAAAATAAATAAATCAAAAATAAAATAATAGTGGTGTGGCTGTAATTCCTGGATGTGTTTTTAACCACGTGCTGATGTTTTTGCCTTTGGACCGTGTCCTCTGTATTCACATAGTTCTGTAATATTCTGATGGAACTGCAGTTATGAATAGTGAAGCTGCCATCTGGATCTCCGTTGGGTAAAGCACCGCCACGTGTTAAGTGACCAGATTCACATTAAGCAGGAACTGCAGAGTAATTACCACATTGATTAGTGTTTCTACACTGTCAAGCTATATTTACACAAAATGGCTTGATTACCAATAAATAGGCTTATTTGTATTTGTGCATATTTGTTGATATTTCCTTTTGTAAGGAGTGTTAATAGCATGCATGCTTAAATTTCATTTTGTCATCAACGCTTAATGTCTTTATGATCTGTCCCATTAGACTGAGATGAAGGCGTGAAATGAAACAGGCCCACAAACAAGCCTCAGAGGAGAACTTAAGATTGAAGGCATCCAATTACTACATGTTCCTTTCAGCAATGTGCAGCACCAGCACAAGTCTCCCATTTGTATCTTAATTTTTTCTCCCAGTTGTTAACTTGTTGCAGTCTCCGATTTTTCATTCTGCGTCAGTCCGAGCTGTGTTGGGAGAGTGGACTGGACAACAGCATTTCACAGTAATTCTAGACTGTTGTCGTGGTCCTGCTCTTCTCTCCCTTCTCAGGGGCTTCCATCATTTCCAAACAGCTGTTGCCTCAGCCTGTGCCAAGACCTAACCACAACCGACCAATCACTGGCCAGCTCTGTGTTTGGATCTGGGCAGCCCTGTTAAACAGCAGCGTTTGCCAATATTGCTGTCCCGCTCTCTGTCTGTCACTCTCTTTCTTTCTGTTTCTCCCTCTGGCTAATAAAATCCTTCCTTCCAATGCAGCCAACAAGCTTCAATATGCACCCGCTAGCAGTAACAAAATGCCAATTTAAGCCCCCCCTACCCACCAACAGCTTTCTGCTTTCCTATAAGAAACGAGTCCTTGTCCACTAGTATTCCTGCATACTTTACATCATTTCTCACTGGAGCAAACCAAGCATTTCTTCATCTGATGAGGGGAGTTGTTGTGTTAGTAAATCTGCTCTCCATAGACGCTCGCTGCATAAAACATTGTATTGGAGAGAAAGGCAGAGTGACAGAAGCAGGCAGAGAAAGAAAATAGCAAGAAAGAAGGATAGATTAAGGCAGGCAGGAAAAATTCATTTGGAAGAAGCATGCAGCGGCAACTCTTGCTCACTGGGGGACGGTGAAGGGAAGAATGTGATTAATGAAATGAAGGAGTCTGATCTATAGTAATAATTTATTTCACATTCATCAGACCGTCCATTTTCTGCTTTTGCTCACAGGTGTTCATCACTGAAGGAATCTGGCTTTGAGGATACTGTCGATATGTAACAGTGTAAAAGGTAACACTGGTGGATATACAATGCTCCACACATAAACCTCTCAGGCTTTACCTTCAGATTTTCTCTTCTGTCAGCAGATCGTGTGAGAATAAACGCTAACATGTTTATATGAACTCCTAAAGGAACTGATACACAGTTCCACAAGAGCAAATTGTTTTTTCAAAACCATAAACATAAATTACTTTTGTTGTCACTTCCCTAAGTACTTTCTCATTTTCATCAAGAAGCAAATTCAAGTCAGTTAGTCAATGTCACACTTCAGTACTCTATAACTGAACTCTTTTCATTCACTGGTGTTTATGTTCTAAAACAAAGGCATACGCTGTCTGACATTACACCACTTTAACAAACTAAAGGAGGAGGTCTGTTCAAGTGGTTGGGCATAGCTGTCTGTATAGCTATCCCCTACAGTTCCATCAGTGCAGGGCATATTTAGCATTAGCACTTGAGCCTTAACTGTGTTTTGCCTGTGCTTGTTGTTATAAACCTGCTTGCTGTAGCCTTTTCGATTTGTTTGCCTGGTCTGGCTGCCCTTACACTGCCGGCTGTAAGCCTGCCTTTCCACAATGAAATGATTGTTTTTACTATACCTGCACTGTCTCTGCTGAGACTGCTTTTTGTTTCCAGCTCTGTCATCATCATCTGTTATAACAGGCCACTGGGTATAGTATGTACCTTACTTATTTAACCATTTTCTGAAAAAAAAATAAAATAAAAAAGCTGGACTTGTGCTGTGTAGAGTGAGCTACCAGCAAACCTTCTAGGTTTCACTGTTATCAGTGTAATTGTGTCAGGATAATTTGAGCTACCTGTCCATATGCTACCTGTCCATATGCAGCTGCCCTGGGTTGCTGCACTGAGTACACCTGTTGGCATCTTGGTTTGTGGTTGAGGCTTCTCACCTGCTTGTGTGCCACTGGCACTCATGGAGCTAATGGCAGTGCTAGAAGGCCATTGGGTGGCTGCCCAGGATGTACTCCAAATCAAAAACACTCATCACGTGTAGAAAGAAACTTTGTCACGCATTCTGGAAATGTACAAATACACTCATTCTACATCACCACATCCAAGATGTACAATGTGTGGAACTTTAACTACTTACTAGTATGTGCAAATCCTCTATCTGCATCCTCACAGCTTTATTGCAGGCGAGTGTCAGTCTGCTACTCTTTTAATACCTAACATCAACGGGTAAGCACTGAGACACCAGGCTTTTACATCAAATGAGAGCATTAAAATTCACAACTGAACAACTGAGCAGTTTATTTTTGACGTCGTCCGTGTCATTCGGTCAGTCATTTGCAAACTGCTGACCCAAGACAGATGACTCCACTGCTCATTTTAAGATTGTGTTAAATTAAGCAGAATTCAAGAAACAGGACTTTTCAATTCTGTTTACATCAAGTCATTACATTCTTCTTTCTGGGACTAGATCAAAGTCAGCGCCATGTTGTATACATGCTGTATGCTCATACATATTGTCGAGAAACAGCCCTGCACGGAGGAAATATAACCAAATCATATGCATACAAAAACATCCAGTCTGGCATGAGTTCAGTTTTTTTGTTAGTTTGAATATAAAGCACTTCAGGAGGCCTGCTTAGTTTTGTGAAGAGCTGTACAAAACATAGTTGTTAGCGCTGTCAAATTGGCTTTCACTTGTTTAGTAATGTGTACCTTTGAGATAATTTATTACTTACAGCATCTTTGCACTCAGACTTATTGAAATTGCTTTAAATGCTTTTTATGTGTATGTTATTAAATTATCTGTGCTTGTGCCTCTCTACCCAAATTCCTAGGGAATATTACTCACCACATATTCAATCATATACTGTAGGTAGCAGTGAAAATAAGTTGCGGGTGGGGTTTCTGTGTTTGAAGTAGGTCAGAAATTCTTTGCTGGTAATGCGCTGGGACTCACCAGGTCTCAGCAGGGGACATTTTCTTTCCCTTGCCGGTTCAGGATGGAGGAGTAATTGAGCGCTAGACGACTCTTCTCCTGGAGACGATGGCAGCCATGGAAATGTCCCCTCACAGACCAATAAAAATGTCCTCTCCTTCTTGCTGTAATTGGACCAGGGACAGTGGGGTTGGGTTCTGGCCCAAGGAGACCACCTGTGGAAATGCTTTGCTCAATACACTACTATTAAACTGATGAGACAGGGGACTTGCTGAGAGAAAAAAGGGTGATAAAAAGAGTGATGCTGATCAGAGCAAGGAGACAAAAACAACAACCAAAAAAAAAAGCTGCAGCCACTGCTTTTCACTTTTCAAATTGGAAAGGTAGAAGATATGTAATTGCTCAAGGCTTCCTCGGAATGACAGCTGTCAGTGCTCCTAAACACTACTCAACTGATTTTAGAAATTAGTATTCAGAGCAAGGAAGACGTGAGCGATTTATTTGACTGCTTGATAATACACATTGGGACTGTGCAGTGCCAAAACTCAGGCTTGGAGCACCTGAATCAAAATTTCAAACGTTAACAATGAAAAGTGATGAAAGGTTGGATGCTGCAAACATGAAAGGTCTCTGTGAACATTTCTGGGAAATTTCTCTGTGCGTTGTAAACATCCGTAATAAGTTACCTAGCAACAAAATGCATTTTACATTATTTTCACATCCAGCTACCAGTGTAGATTTTTAAACTTGCATTAATTGATTTTTTTTTTGGCCCCCTCAGGGGGCTTCAAAACAAACTGTAAACTACACATTGAAAAATTCTTACCTATGCTGAACATGTTAGTGAGCGGTTTCCTATTTACACATCCAGCACATGTGGAACTGCATTACCATTCACTTGACAACTCTTGGAGGAAATATACGACTCTTTAGCAACTAAATGCTCCTCTGGTGTTCAACGACTAATCGCTAACTAGTAGAGTTCAATGCCTCACAAGACAGTTTCTGCTTCTGCTAAATGTTAGTTTATTCCCCTTAATCTTTTTTTCAAGACAAAAACCTTATTCTCTTATTGATACCTAACCTTAGATCCCAAAGTCAAACTCTACACTCAACCTTTGCCGTTTGAACCTTTAAATAACACTGTCACGTGATGAACAACACAAAACGTTTTTTAGTATGTAAGGAACAATGCATATTGATCAGTACTGATAATTTTAAAACACTGACATTAATGTGCCAGGCTAACAGTATGAATATCTGGCTCTTTTCATTTTTTTTCACTGTAGTCCATTTAGTACTGGGCAGGTAGCATATCTGAGTTTTTTTGCTGAAAACAGTTGATCAGAGTGAGAAGATGAACCAAAACATTAAAGCTAAAAGCCCTAGAGACCAAAAAAAAAAAAAAAAAAGTGTAAAGCTGGTAGAACTCTCTGTAGAAGAGAGAGGGACTGCAGAGTTGCATCATAATTCTGTCTGGGTTCATCACTACAAGCGACCCCTTTCACATTACACAGTTATTTATTCCATTACTAATATAAAGATATTGATTAGCACTGCTTTAAAGAAGCACAGTTTGTCACTGTGTTGTTTCTTTTTTATCTGCAAAGCGAAACTAAAACTGTCTGAAAGGTGATGTAGAAAAGAAGAGTTTCAGAGTCAGTGACGTGTTTTCTCAGCTGTATTCATCTGGACACAGTGTTGGAGAAGAACAGGTTTCATCCTATCCCAACCTGTACAAAAGGGCATGATCCCTTTCAGCAAGACTCGCTCTTCACTCTGGTTGTCTTAAAAACAGACAGATCACAGACAGGAGACGGATTCAATTCCTCACACACAGGGTTACTGATTTTGTGGAAGAACAGACTGAGATAAAAGTAAGAGAGAGGGAAACAAGAGATAGAGGGTAGAGAGAAGCTGGTGGCAGATAGAGTGAAACAGGTAAGGCATTCACACTGGAGCTCCATTCAAACATTCATCTGGCTTCCCTCTCTTCTGCTGCATTCATGCTGCACACCCAATTCCAGGGCAATGAGCCAGCTGTATGCTTCTCAAGGTAAGAGAGTGAATAGAGCGGTACAATCTTTGGTTGATGCTGAGGAGGGACAGAGCCTACACACACTGACCTTCCTTATGCTAGCTTTACTTCAGCAGGGGAGGAGGGTTTCATAAAGGGATTATTCTGCTCAGTCACCTTTGACCTGTCTGGCTGCCTTCCACAACAGCTCAAGCTGCCTGTCCATCACTCAAAGAGAAGCAGAAAGAGAGGGAGATAAGAGGAGAGATGGTTTCAACCTGTGGGAAGGGACGAAACCCTCCGTTGCTTTGCTGGGGAGTAAAAGGGGGATCAGACAACTGAGTTGTCAGCCACTTCATCGGTTGCCTTGTGACTCGGCAGGTCAGTGTAATGTGGAGGAACTGAAGTGACCTTTTTCATCATCCACGAGACAAGGGTGTTTAACGTTTTCCCTCTACTGACAATTATGATCTGTCAAAAGTGGCGGTGAAGCCCTGCGGAAAAATTCATGCGCTGAATTCATGCGCTGAATGCCAAACACCCAGAGTTGCATTTTCCATTGCAATCCACTGGAGTTGGAGGGGGGACTTTCAACTCTTCACTGAGAGGTACTAGGGATGACTCAGCCATACTTGAAAGCAGTATTATAGAGCACACATCTGTTAGACTGACTCACTAAATCTGGATAATAACGACTGCAATTTAATCCAGGAGCTGAGTACAACCACTAAGAGCACGCAGCAGCAGGAACTTGTTTTTTCCCATCCCTTCAACCTTCAGAACAGGGCATAAAAAGCATCACTGAAAAACATCTATAGAATGCCATAGATAAATCCTCATATGTTATGTCATAAGTGTACGTGGGGAATGACGTGATAGAAGCCTGTTTTGTTGTCTTTGAATTCTTAAGGGCCATGCCTGACCATAGCAGACAGTTGATGTTCTGGATGACAATGAGCCAGTGAGCTGTAACCACTCACTCCAACAGAACAAAATCTTCTACAAGTCTCAAAGGAAAGAGCTACAAGGGAAGCATCCAATTCCACCTTTCTTTCAGCAATCGTCTGCCAGGCACACAGGAATGAAAGAGGCAGGATTGAGAGGGCGAGAAAGCAAAGGAGATTGAGACATAGAGAGGAGAGATGGGGAGTAGGGTGGGGGAGGAGGAGGAAGAAGGCAAAACATGAATGCATGAAGTAGTGGAAGCAGGAAACAGTGAGAGAACGAAGGTGGTGAGAGCACAGGGGATTTTCTCCTTTACTCCTTTACACTCACACTTTTCCTCCTCTGACAATGTAGTGGTTATTCACTACGGCCCTTTCTTCTCCTGGTGGGATGGAAGGGAAATGGGCTCTTAACGGGGTTTCCATACATCACCTACTGACACTGATGCTTGTGGTTTTGCAGTGACGACATCTGATGTTTCTTTTTGTAATCAATTATTTACAGAGTATCTAAAGAGTCTTGCAATTCATCACAGGTAATTGCTGTGCATCACGCCTGCCATTGATCACGTCAACACCCTCTTTCTCTCTTTCAACGTTGTCTTAAATGGTCGGAGGAAAGTTACTGAATGTCTCTGACAGTTTGAGTAGTGAAATGGTAGAAAGCGATCTGAGCAATTTACCTTTCATTAGCCCGAGCCCCATTAGCCATTAAAGAAAAAAAAAAAAAAATCATGGTCATAAGTTGGTTTGTATACTTTGACAATATAATTTTGCTGTCATGCCAATAATCTATTAACTTAATTTATGTGAAACAGATCAAACAAAATAAAACAAATTAAAATGTGAAATAGTAGTAACAACTCCTCATGTTAAAGTTAGTTCAAACTTGTGAAAACAGCTTGAATTCAGTTGTCATGCAGCGCCAAGCACCCTTTTGTGGCAAGAGAGCTGTGACATTTTATGAAACTGAATTTTGCCTCTCAAATTCAGTGCTGGACTGTTTGGTCAGTCTGTGTTTATCCCAAACAGCTAGAGAAATGTGTGTTAGCTGCAGTTAGCACTTAGCTGTAGCTAGCAAGTAACGCACCCAACAAATGTGTATGAAGTGTGGGTTTTGTTTGTTCATGACAACTCTGACTGCTCCCAAGAACTTTAATTCTGTTATTTTTTTCTTCAGTCTTTATCCTATTCATCTCATCTGTTTGTTAAGGAAGTAGAAACACAAAGCATCAAGATCACAAACTCCCAAACTGAAACATTTCACTGGCTAATATGGACACAAATCCGTCATCTAGAATATATTTGTCTATATTTGCACCCACTTGTCTCTTTCTAAGGACTTTGTATGTAATCACGCCACATCTAAAGTGCGTTTTGCTTTTTGCCTGAACTCAGCTTTAGGGAGGAGGTCGGGACACCAGAGACACTGAAAACAGTCAGTGTTACTTTATTTGAGCCATGGTCCTAAAAAAAAAAAAATTAAAGCACTTTTTAGTCATGGCCATGATCTTTCAGCAGCCCTACCCAAGCAGATTGAGTTGCTTAAACTTATGCGAACCTCAACCAAAGTGCTGTCAGATGAGAAAACACACGTTTTGGTTGTTTTGAAAGGCATTTAGGAATGGCCTGTTCTGTTCTCAGTAGGCTTCTGCCTTGTGTCTTGAGTCCTGATTATGTAGCACAAACAAATGAGACTCATGAAGAAGTCCTTCACATTGAGATGGAAGCTGGGTGTACCTTTAGCCCACAGGGTGGATTAAGTTGTCATCCAGTGCAGAAATATGTTTAATTTTCTCCTCATTGTGCCTGCCCCCCAGCAAGAGCTTTCACGGTCTGATTGCTTTTACATGAAACTAATGCAATATGATTGCATTATGAGGAAATCCAATAAATATATTAACCTTTACAAATCAAAACATGTCCTGGCCGTTGCTGTTTTCCTAAAATGGCTGGATTAAACAAACACATACTTATCATCTTCCACTTTTACAGTGTTTATTCAGTCAGTGGACCTGTTGCTCCCCTCCACAGAGTGAAAATAATAGCAATGTTCATGTAAAATCTAGTGTTTACTCACCCTTGTTAGAAACGAAGGATTTTATTTCAAATGCCACAGACATGTAGCACAAAAATTCACCCTAGACATCCTATTTTCCTTTATAACACACATTACAGTGAATTGATGAATTTTGTATGTACATGACCTTCTCCATGCTCATTATTTCATTGAGCCTGTATGAAGTTCATGTCAGTATCTCTGAGGCAGATCAAGACAGAGCTGACAGGAAAACAGGAGGTGGGGTTAACATGTAAACGGATGTAAGAGGAGATTGTAAAATTGGTAGTGAGAGCAAGCTGAATTATGGAAAGATGATCATGGGGAGCAAGGTGAAGACAGCTGCAAGAGATGGAGAAGCATGAGGGGAGGGGAGAGAGGTCTGATTGAAATTTGCATCCTCTTCAGAGGGTATCAGGGGACATGATTGAATCCAGTCAGGCTGAACCCATTAGGGGAGCGCTGCTGTCGAAGGCCGAGCAGAAAGCCATTCACTGGCACCCAGTCCCTGCTCTTCACCGGTCTCCATTTATATTCATGCCGGGGCTGAGTTGTTGAGGAAGAGGAGTGAGAGAGAGAGAAAAAGAGGGACTAAAGCGAGCCTCGTCCGGCCATCCATTTGCTATTTGTGAGCCGTGAAGTTCTTACCTGCTGCCAAGATCGCTCACTTAACCTGTGTGCGACTGATCCCATTTGCATGTGATTTTCATGGGTCAATATGTCTATAAATTGGATTCAAATTGTGGACATGTAACATCTCAAACCACTTAAAAGCACTGGGAAAAACCATTAAAAAGCTCTGGAGGAAATGCAAAGGACATTTGCATTTTGAGCAGTTTAACATGTCTCTTCTCATTAAAAATGCCTTGACAATGTTGCCATAGCTGAAATCTATCTGGTGCATTTTATTGGAAGAAAGCTATGTGACACATTTTGGGTGAGCTGAGGCAATCACTTAACTGAAGGTTTTTCTTTGTACTTCTTAGTAGATCCCTGGGCATGATGAGAGCAGCTGAGATATAACACGCTTGAGGAGATGATAAGCTGCAATGGCCGAGGGATGCTGGGAACGGTTGCTGACAGCCATCCCACCCCTCATGTCTCTATTCACCCCAGCCAGACAGCTGATCCAGAGCAGCCCTAGAGTTTGACTAGGTGACAAAGAAGGTGGAGTGTTGTTGAGAGTCATCCATGTGTCGCCATTTATCTCACAAACACAGCACACATGCCCAAAGCTACAATATTTTGGTCTGTACCAGCCAGCTGTCAAAGCAGAGACGGTGGGACCACATCGTCAGACTTCTCTTACCTCTCAAGAGTGAAAATCAGGAGTCAGAAGAGAAGATTTCATCCTTTGTTTGTCAGTGCTTGGATTGGACCTTTTGTTATGTTCAGCAGTTGTGCGTGACTCAGAAGTAAGCAACAAAATAGGGACACTGTGGTATTTGAAAACCGTTGTATTCATATTTTAGTCTGTACCTTAGAAGTGCACTCAGTAGGACGCCAAATTGTTTTTATACAAGCCGCCATGGCGCCACTAATCCAGTTTTTATGCATTTACTCCTTGCTTTGATGTAATTATCAAAACACAAATTTGATAAGCCCATTCAGAGTATTTTGAGAATCCAGCAGTGGCTGAAATAATATTTAATATCATAAATATAGAGGTCATTTGAAAGAGTGGAAATTAGATGGATACGTGTGCTCCTGGGACCACTGTGAAGTGGACTAGCCATAGATGCATGGTCCTTTAACTGTACATGCAGAAATACATCTGTTCCTAATATGACTGCCTTTTATCTCCCTTGGTCTTTTCTCTTTCTCCGCGTCTGCCTCTCATTCCCTGTCTCCTGCCTCTTCCTCTGTGTCCCTGAGGTTTAAAATAGTCACAGAGGGATCATGTTCGAGTTATGAATGTCCCAATTAGCAGGAGGTGGAGGGAGAGTCTTGAAAGCGGTACTCAAGTGACTGGTGCAAAAACATTGCCAGGCCATGGTTTTATTTAGGCAGGCTTAATGCAGGCTATTGACTTCTCTGTGAGGACCAGGATTAGGTCAAATATACTTCACTCACTAATGCATGCCTAATGGTTCCACTATAGATTAGCCATAAAAGTGGATGATCATAAATATTGCTGTATTTTAAAACATTTATGAGTGAAATCCAATGCCCTGCTTCTAAAATTGTGAGTCACTAAGCAGAGGAACTGGATTTAGATATATGCTTCATGTTAAAAAGTAGTGGTATAATATTTGGACGCACAACTACATCGATTCCAACATCGTTCAGTATCAACACTCTGCAAGATGTGTTATTGTTTTGGTTGTTTTGCAGTCGACTGTGTGGCACTTTTTCTCCAGCTGGCATATCCATAGCAGAGTAATGATAGAGGGGGGAACAGCACGTCTCTAGGCTTCCAGAGTTGACATGTTCATGCTGGATTACCATGGTTACTTATGTCTTCTGTGGCATAGATACTGACAAGTGTCGGCTTCACCTGTCACAAGCTCATCTATCACCTTTGACCCCCTAGAAGAAATTTAAGTAAGAGACTGCTGAGCTCAATTTCAGAAATCCAGAGACATTCACACAACATTGTCAGTCTTCTATGATTGAAAACAGGAGTGAAACTACCATATGTGGCAGAGTTGTAGTCAACAAGAGTTTCCTGCCAGTTTTGGTTTGAAAAATGTCTCTGCTTGTATTTCTGTATTTCATCCATCCTGATGACGGCTTAGGGTGCTTTCATACCTAACCTGCTCGGTTCAGTTAACATGAACTCTGGTTCTGGTTTGCCTGTTATGTATGGTTCATTTAGGCTGTAGAGGTGATCAGTACACGTAAGAACAAATCTTTAAAAATTAATCTTTAAACTGAGCTGACTATCCTGAAACATCCATTGTCACTGAACGAATCAGCCGCTGAGCTAGAAATCCTTCTGCTGATTGTGAACTCTGAGGCGTTTTCCCAACCTCTGCAGAAAAGCAAGGTAATGCTTATATTTAAGAACCCTGGAAACACAAATACAGTAGGTATCAGCATGTGAGTGCATGCATTTTCCCCAAGATGAAAAACTGTAAAAACAGAGGTCTCTTGTACTTGTATCCTGCTCTGTTTATTTTAGTTGAAATGTTATGGCCACACAGTAATTACACTCCTGTAATAATAAAATGCCATGTGCCTCTCTTGAGTCCCATTTCTGTCTGTTCATCATTATTTATGATTTAAGGTCCAGTTGCAGTCTGCACTGAAAGTGCTCATGATCAGTTATTGTTATTAGTGACACTAGAGAAGATACATACACATACTCAAGTGCTGCATGACTTCACATTTGTCCCCAGAGCTGGAATTTACACATGGGTCCATGTAGCAGTGATGATGCAGGACTCCTCTTGGTTAGTTTGTAAAAGACCAGTGTGAAAGCAAACTGGGTAAAAACTAAAAGTCAGCAATAAACCTTTTTTTTTTTCCCCAAAGTCCAGACCAAAGGAGCCAAACTGTACGAAAGCACCTTAAGATGGGAAAGTACAATGCTGTATAGTCCTGCTGTTTAATCCCCATGTCCACTGCAACTTGTGCAACAACTGGTCAACAAGTCTTCGACTATATAGATTGTTTGTTGTGACCCTCTGAGGTGACCCATAGGAACGTCTCATGAAATAGTGCCCCTGTGGTGGCAGGCGTATCAGACCTTGGTTATCATGCTTATTTAACGGTCACAGTATGTTTAGGTTTGAGCTACTTTGTTAGGTTCAGGGAAATATCATGGTTTGGGTTAAAGTAAATACTTTATTATGGTTAGACGACATGGTTGGTCATCATGCTTACAATAATAAACACACAGTCAAGGTTGTGGTCATGGTCAAGAGAAACAGACCAGAGACTTCCTCCTTTTCTTCCATAATAACTACTACCACCTCAAGAGGTCGCCTAACAATAATACGTAACTATGGGTACTAATCAGCTGCAGGTGACCTACAGGGTCGTTTTTTTAGTGGAGGACAATCTCGGTAAGATAAGAGGCTGCAGTTATCTATGCATCATCTGAGAATTAGACATGTTCATTGCATATTTTCATATTTTCTTCTCTTATAGCTCTATGAATCAGTTGCTGACTTATATTAAGCACAATCTGCATCAATCTCACCACTCACTTTTCTGCTGCTGTTCTCATCTTCCTGTTACTCGTCCCACACATTATCCCTGCAACAGATAAATACATCTCTCTGTCTCTTCTTCTCTCTCTTTTTTTTTTTCCCCGTCTCTGTTTTACACAAACACACACAAACAACCACCTGCACACATGTCACAGACGAAAACAAACTGTTTGTTTAAACAAGCGCTGCTCTTTTGTTCCCTGCTGTGAGTGGGGTCAGGAACAGGCTGGCAGCAGATAGTGTGTGTCCAATGGATCGCTGCTCTGGAGTCAATTAACTGGGATCTGTGCAAATGAACAGAACAAGGGCGTAATCAGCTCCAATCTCCTGCTAAGTCCTGCCTCCTGACTCATCTATTAAAGCATGCTGGTAAATTGACTGTTCTGGACTTTAATGGGATGAATCTTAAGTGGTGGAGATTGGGGACGGTTAAGAAACACAGGCAGGCAGAAAGTAACAGTAAGAGAGATGTGGAGAAAAGATAGAGATTCCCACACTATGTCGGCCTAATGAAATGAGTTTCTGCTCATGGTCTGCTCAGATAACCTCCTCTTCTACTACATCGCATCAGCGTAGGCATTATAAAACTGAGCAGGGTGCATTACAAGTGTTTTTAATTAATTACCTTTTCGTAGCCACAAACACAGCTTCAGTCACTCTGCACCACTGCCCCCAAACACTAATCCAGGAAATCCATGCTGACAATCCTCTCAAGGCTGTCCTCTTCCCTTAACATTCATTTCCCCTGCCCATTTTATGCATGGAAATCCACTGGTGACATTTTAGGTCAGAGATGATTTCCCAAGTGTGATTCAGCTGCCCCTCCTCTAACAGGTGAGCAGATCAAATAGTTCACTGCAACGCTACGATGAGAGGTAATGAAATGTGTTTACTGCTCACTACCTGCCATTTACCAACCAACTCACACCTCTTTCTCCCTATACATGTATGCATTACATATTATATTTAGGGTGCCTATTTTATGACAAATAAAAGAGAAGTTTGCTGAATATCAGTTTTGCTATCGAGGATGTGAAAGCTTTGAAGCTCAATATCTCTAAATCACTCAGAAAATATCTTGTCTCAGTCAAGATCTGACAGGAGGGAACAAAGTTTAGTGTGTGTTCATCACCATTTTCACGCTGTGGCTAAACAACAACTACAGCAACATTGCAGAAACATCCAGACCTATTGAGCTTGTCTGTGTCAGACTTGTGTACATGAACCCCGTAGGATCCATCTATCTGTTACTCCAGCTCCCTGATGAGCTGTGCATCTCTGACCCAATAAAAAACTCT
>JBBMJY010000018.1:7504630-7517574 GCA_037833715.1 Toxotes lorentzi
CTCTGATCAAAAAGAGCTACAGCCATTCTAATAGCCACATCTCATTGCATTATATTTCACACAGTAAATACGGCAGTGGCCCAGTGAAATTTAGGACACTGAGCCGACAGCCCATTTTTTAACCTAGGTGGAGCTTTTCCATGTAAAAACGGGACAGCGTGATAGATTTATACTCACCTTGTGGAGAATGTTTTGAGGTGCTAAGTAGCAGGTTCTGGAAGTTGACATCCTTTATTGACTTTCTAGCAAGGCCTTTAAAGTCTTCACACGTAAACATGCCACACATACACTGAAAAGATGTAAAAAGGATTTACGAATATTAAAATAATTCCTAAATCTGTCCATATGTCATATAAATTAAGGCATTTGTTATTGTATGGTGACACGGACATATGAACCTTGGTACATATAATTTTGTGTTGTTGTTGCCTGTCAGCAGTTAGCACCAGCTGTTTTGTTTTATTTCCAAGAGAAGGATTTGGAAGAATTTATCTTTACACCTCATATAGCACCCGATCTTTAGCTTTTGCTTCAGCGACAGCGCAAAAATCTTTCTCATGTACTTTTCTGTGCCATCGTCAGTTCGGATTTTTTTTTCTCTTTTTTTCCTTTTTGGCAGCAGAGTCAGTCACAGCAGATATCAAGGGCATAAGCAGATAATCCCACTTCAAGCTTCATTCCTGTGAGGTAGCACACAAAGTGTTCAATTGTCTTCAAGAGATTCGGCTCAGAAAGAATCCAGCTGCTCCTCTGACAGCTAGGCTGACACAGCCCTCTAGTCTGAGGAGGGTGATGTTAGGGTTCATTTATTGGTCGGGACTTTACACAAAGACAAGGCTCCTTTCAGAAACCTTATGCAGGTCTATGTGGGATCAGTTTTTTTAATACTACAGCGCATCAGACTTTTCCTACTTTAGAACACCAATCTTGCATGTATGAGGCATTTTCTAAATGTACTTGTGTAAGATTTTCCACTGGAAATATTAAAACCCTGGTAGTGAGCATCTAATGATTTCTTAATTGAGCTGAAATCAGGCGATCTTATCCTTTAATGGAAGCCGTGAGGAAAGCATTTCTCTAATGAGGCAGTTGAGCCGGAAAAGGGAATGATGGAGAGCTCAGTCAGGTGTGTTGCACTTCCTGGGAGTCTGGTTTGAAGTAGTGCTTTGAATGTGATATTGCATGGAAATAAACAAGACTGTAAAATAGGAGAAAGATAGATCTCTTTGGTATAAACACCTCATTAATTAAGCAACTGCTACATCTTCCATCTAATCATAGTCTCTATGATCGCAGCGAAAGCTGTTTGATTCAAAAACACCAACGTAAATCTAAATTTTAACTTTTTGGTCCTCATCACCATCCCTGAAACTAGTTATTCTCTTAGAGTAAAGGAGCTAAACTGATTTCATTACTCGCAGAGAGGATATGACCATGAGGAAATGGCGAAACCCCAGTCCCATAAACAGAGGAAGACAGCTAGCATGCATGTACCAGAGGCCACCTGATTTATCCATTCTTTGAAGCTGCTATTTAGCAACAAGGTGCCGTCTGAGTCAGAACTTATTCCATTATTATTCCAAATCTAAATTTTAACTTTTTTGTCCTCATCACCATCCCTGAAACTAGTTATTCTCTTAGAGTAAAGGAGCCAAACTGATTTCATTACTCGCACAGAGGATATGACCATGAGGAAATGCCACTTTAGGAATCCCACGGGTGCCCCATGTTCTGCCACGCACCCTGCACACTTAATGGAATCTGTGCACTTTTGGTTTCCATGGAGCTGAAATGTCAGAGGAGTAATGTGGACATCCCCCCCTGACACTGCTGACTTAATTAAAGATCCTGGACACATCCTAGAGACACCTAGAGGAAAAACAATGGGTTGGTGGGGATGTGTGACATGTTCCTGTGTCACATGGTTATTGTTAATGTAGCATTGTACAGGTATAATGAGCCAATGTTGTGTTCATTGTATCACAACGATGTGTCAGGGACACAAATGTCTCAGCTCATGTTGTTGTTGTTGGTATTGTGAGAAAATACAATATGCAGTACATTCTATACCGTGCATGCCGCTCTCAGAACTAACTAATGCACTACAGCACTACAATGTATTCATGAGATGTACGTACACAGTTGTAAGATGTTATACAAAGTTGCTGCCTGGTAATAAAACAATAAATAAAAATGCATAAGCCGCTTCTTCTTGCTTGCGTTACACAACCTGGTTGTGGTTCATATTGTGACCCCAGGCTCCAGAATATCATTTATTGACTCATCGAGTCTCATCTGATCCAGTCCTTTTGTGTGTGCGTCTCGCATGTGCGGCTAGCAGACTTTTACATTAGTGTCTGATTTAAACATGAATGAAGCACAGAAGTAAAGTTGAAATAATTTTTCAGATTTTAGTAAAAAGATTTTAATAAAAGTTTCTAATACTTGAATAATGGAATAATAATGGAATAAGTTCTGACTCAGACTGCACCTTGTTGCTAATTAGCAGCTGCAAGAATGGATAAATCAGGTGGCCTCTGGTACATGCATGCTAGCTATCTTCTGTTCTGTATCTTCTGGCCTGTTTATGCGACTGGGGTTTCACGAGGCCCAGTATCAGAGAGCTGAATTGCTGACCAGCTGCTGGGCCCTGGCTGCACTGAGCATGCAGCAAACACCCCGAGGTTTGTATACTTGTAATGTCGGCTGATGAATTTGCAGCTACATTGATATTCTCCCACTCAGAACTGCGAGCACACTGGAGCACCTTTTAGCATATGGTGGGAGACCAGGAATAGTTCTGACCTAGTTGGAGTTTCTGTACTTCACCATCAAACTTCTCTCTCCCTCTAGATTCTGGGATCCCATGTACTGGGTTCCACAGCCAAATATCTTCACTAACTTGTTTTTTTAAATGTAGTTCCCTTCAAAAAGTACTCATTTTTACAAGCTGTACTTCAGCTTTCATAAATTTTCCCAGTCAAAGATGAGCATTTTATACAACTACACTGTCGGTTGTACCTCAACCTCAAAATGTCTTTATGGTTCAACTATCAGTAGTTGCTTAGCACTGTGAAATTGATAGTCTTTAATACAGATTTTGCCACAAACCTCTCTTGTCGAGAAAGAACTGCAACATGAAATAATGTTTTTATTATGTAAAAGACCTTGAAAAACACTGTTATTTTCCCCATGCACTTCACAATATGACTCAAGCCAATTCACTTAATACTGGTTTTCATTATTTTTTGATGTGGATCGAAAGATCCCCATGCAGTTCTGACTATTGATTGACAAGCTGGGGGTTCTAAGAGCTTTGACAAACAGATATAAGTGGAAACAATCCATGCTGGCCACATCGAGGGTAGTGTCCATTTATATACATGAAGGTCAGTCAATCAATAGTTGGTATTAAAACAAGAAACACAAGGTGATGCTTTGTCAGATCAATGTGCGAGCAATCTATCGCTGTAACTCCACAAAGTTCTGACCTTTTCAGTAAAATTCTAAATCTCCTCGGATCACTCGGAGCCTATTTTTTCCATTTCCTGTTTTGGCTTTGAAGGAGTTCACGGCAAGCATCAATTTTAAAATTAAACCGAACGCTTAAATTATTTGTGAGGAGCATATTTAACATGCTTAAACATTCACATGCAAACGCACGGATCAACAGTCCAGATGAACCTAGGTTACAACAACGGAGATGAATCATTCATGAATCTTGCATGTAGCTGAAAGTAGAAAGTTGTTTTATGAATATGCTATAAACTAAGGTTCATGTTAGATGTCACAGAAAAGGTTTATCATTTCTGTTGACTTTAATGTTGTTGCCACCAACAACAGCCTTTGTGCACGACGTTTCAAAACCATGGACAGCACCCCACCAACCACTGTTCATGTTGCAGTTTGAGTTCAGCACCACGTACAGCTCCCACAGCTGAGGCTGCCTGATGTGGCCTGAGCGCTTCTCTTTGTTCTCTCTGTGCTGCTCTCATGGCGTGTTACAGCACCATCATCAGAGACCTTGTGGCTACCCTTTAGATTTCTGCTCGTGTCCTAGCTAAGCTGGAACACTTTGGCCTTGTGTGCAGTCTTTGTGTCCCTTTTATGGTGACCTTCTCCCTGTGAATACAATACCTGCTTGATTGGCTGCACCTGGATTCTTTTTGAGACAGTCTTAAATTGACAATTGTCTTTTGAAACATTTGAGAGCATTCCAAGATAAAGCTTCAACACAACATGCCTATCCTTGGGTGTGCTGAGTATTAGTCTGCGAACCAGTCTCCCTCACAGCACTAAAGCCTTGTCTGATTCTGATTCACTGTTTCTGCAGACACTGTAAGTCACACAAACAAGCCCACAGCAGGTGTCTACTCTCCTGGGTAGCTTAGGCTTTTGGTGAAATTCTTACTACACTTATTGCGATATAGCAATGTGTAGCACTTTGTCTACCTGTGCTGCATAGTAATGCATCAAACGCACATGGTTTTGTAAAGCAGATAGAGGCTTTGACTTCCTGAGGAGTGCTACAAACTATTCCAGATAGACATTCAAATTTGCTGGCGGAGATCTCAATCAAATACTAATTAAGTTGTTCTGCAAGCTCTAAATCTTGTAGTTGGGAGAAGCATTACATTGTGGCTACCTCATGTAAATGGCCAATAAGTAACCTGGAGAGGTGCAAAGAGGTCTTGAAGTTGATGTAAACCCCAGGTGTAATGCCTGCTGCAGCGATAAGGCCTTGTTTCTGCCCCCCCCCAACCCCTCACCCCCCCACAACTGCAGTAAGCTAAAAATTGACTGGCACTATCTAAGCCTCTGGCGATTATCTGACGTGCCAGAGGGTTCATGCCGCAAAGACTAATTAGTTTCATTAACTTGCATTCAAGATAAAAAACAATTGCTTTCATGTAATTGAAATGCTGATTTTCCTATCCCTCAGCTCTGCCCTCACCGCTGCGTCATCTCATTCTTCGCTTGGTGCTATATCTGTACCCCGGCCCACCCCTCCTCCTCTGTACTTCAGGTTGATCTCACCATCACCCCCCCCCCCCTTAGCCTTTTTGCTAATTAATTTTGTTATACACTAACACCTCATCAGTTTTGTGAGCTCCTGTGAAAATTATCCTTGTGTCTGAGTGCTTATTTTGGGGGGTGTCACATTCCATTCGGTGATCTTGGCAGCTTCGTAAACTGAAACTGTTTATTAGTGTGTGTTAATCAACACACAATATTAGGTACAAATTCTAAACAAGCAGAGCAAATCATCCCCGTCATGGCAAAACTCGTGATGCTCACAGAAAAAGAAAAGAAAAAAAAGGTGCTCATCTAGTAAATTTGATTTTTTTTTCCTTTTATTATAGTAAGTTAAACTTTGGTGTGATGTTTTTGGTTTGTTCTCTGCAGAGACAGCTTGTCACTCAAACAGCTTGTGTCTGCAGAGAATGTCATTTTCTTTTCTTTTTTTTTAACATTGTTCAAGCATATCCTATTTTTATTTAAAATAAACCAGTATTTTTGGGACTATGATCCTGAAATGCACAATTCCTGTGTAGCTTCGTTTTCTAAAATGTAGATGACACTGTTTAAGAGCAAATAACATTCATTTATTATTCATTATGTACTGTAGCCACATGTTCAGTTAGCATTCCACTTGCAATAGAGCAGCAAACAAAACATTTCCTGATAAGAACACGTTATAGATCGTTGTTTGAATCAACAGCCATTTATTAGATTATGTGTTATCAAAAGTCATTACTGTCACCATTATTGTCACCCATCATCACCCCAGCTAGCAACATCCCTAATCAGCATCATTATTATCATCTCCATAATGAACAGCAGCAGCAATAAAAGTTGCAGCATCCGCAGCACCAACAACTGCAACAGAAACAACATGATGGCTGATGTTAACAGCTGGCATCTTCATAATGAAATGTCACTTTTCATTCAAGAGGAACTCCAGAGAGTCTAGTCAAACAGCGATCCAATAAGACAGCGTGGGCAGTATCGCGTGGACTTTAAACTCACATTAGACACACATGAGAAAGTGCTTATCGACAAAGCTGTAAATATCAGTGGATCTGTATTCAAGGTCACTGCAAATGACACACTCTTCTCTTTTCACAGAATTGAAATTACTAAGTAACTCTTGCCGCACTGCACATTTTATGTTCTCCTCCCCTCTCTGCTCTTTTACATTTCAGTACGTTTCTGTGCTTTCTTACTTCTGTGGATTCTACCCAAGAAGAATGGATTTTGGGATTTGCAGGCGAACTAAATGTCTGAAAGGTCTGAGCATTTCTCAGACTGCCATGTTACATATCCCCATAAGTATAACAGCCTTTAAATGATTGTATTTTGGTCTCTATCAGGGCCTAACAAAATGTTAAATTACAGTCAAGAGGAGTGCTGTTGAAATAATGCAAGACTTCTAAAAGAGCTTCCATTTTTTATAGAATTTGGTCAGATTTTATTTAGATCTAACAGATGTTTTTTAGTTTTCACTTAACCTGTGAAATATCTTAAATTCTATTTCACAGTCTGGCCCACCACTTTGCACAAACATTCACAGTTCAAAGAGGATGAATCCTAGGAACTTTAGGGATCTCCTGATTTTTACTCTGGTGCCACCATGAGGTTGACATTTGTGCTTCTGAGTGAATTTTCTTAACAACAAACGAATAGATTGTCATAACATTTAGTACACAGATACATGTCTCCCTCATGATGAGTTGTAATAACTTTGATGATCCCTTAACTTTTTTTAATAGTTCCATCAGGTCAGAATTTTCATTTGTGTGGAGTCTAGTATCTGAAGGGGTTAAGATGCCAACCATGAACTGCAGGGTTCCCCTTGTCATTTCTGGCTGGGAATCTCTGTTGCATCTGTCACATGTTTCCTGTCATCTCTCTACTGGCACCACCCCATAAAGGTATAAAATGTTCCCTTAGGACTTTATACTTTCAAAGCTAAATACATTCCTTCCAGCCCCTTACAACGCCAACACACATAACTCTCATAGCCTCACAGAGATGCTACCGAGGGTGTCACCCTTAAACGACCCAAACTCCTCTTAATGGGTAGCACCAACCCGCTCCCGCCTCCTCTCTCCACTTCACCTGCTGTCTTTGTCCACTACCTCTCTTCAAATACGGAGTCATATTGTTCACTATGGAAACAAGGTTGCAGCTTACTGAACCCAAAGCCCCCTACTCTACTCACTTTGCATATGATTTACCCTTTTCCTCTCCTCTTTAGTGCTCATGGGCCTCTGGTGTTTTATAACAAAATAGATGAGGGATGACCTGAGTGATTTTGTTTGGTATTGTTTGGAAAGTGACACACACCAGGGTTTGACAGGGAGGCACAGCAGGGACTGACTCAGGCCTGTTTGCCCTCTGAAGAGATATCGGCATTTCAACCTGAGGGGTCTGTGCTCATCATTAATGACCTTTTCAAACACACAGACTGAATACATTGTATTGAGGTTGCACTGTCAAACCTCTTGCTAGCCCAGGGCTGCTTTGTTCTCTGAAGTGTTTAAGTGCTGCATAAATTCAAGACTTTAAGATTTTGATATCTTGCCTTTTACCAACAACACAGAAGTGACAGACATAGGCATGAATAGGAAAAGAGCTGCTGTGCTGTTTCTGATGTTTAGCATGTGTAATTTGCCAGGAGCCATGAACAAACATAAATATAAATTTCTAAACAGATTTTTATTGAGTAGTTTGAGAGGCAAGGAGTCATCATTTGTTTGCAACTACAATGACTTAACAGACTAAACGACTATTAAGTCGTTTAGTCTTCAATAAACGACTTAATAGTTTGTAAACATGTATGGGCTTTCTGAGGCTGGCTTAAGGCTGATTAGTTCTAATTTTGGGAAATCTCTCAAAATGTATTCTTATTAAACTGTTTACATAAATAATGACACATTTGCTCTTGTCTTGAATATGAAAGTTCGACAAAGGGAACAAACCTTTAGCTTGTCTTGATACAAAATTCCAACTCTTTAAATTTTGGAGCTTGCATGAGGGTTTCAGAGGTGAATGTACAGGAAAAGATTATGTGCAATGAGTGATTATTGGTTAAAGAACCAATGTGTATTTAATGGCAGAAATGGAACATAATGTTCATAATTCTGTTTTTATTAATATATAATCAACCAAAACTAAGAATCGTTGTGTTTTCATTCACCAAGAATAAGCTGTTCATATCTACATAGGAAGCATGTCCTGTGGACAAACCAAAACAGTGGCTCAGGAGAGGGCCTTTCATGCTTTTACATTACCTGACAGCCACCTTAGTGTCCCCTACACACTTGGAAAGGGAGGGGTGAGGACAGGGGTACTCACTTGGTTGCAATGTGCAACCTCACCGCTAGATACCAGTAAATCCTACACACTGGTCCTTTAATATGAACAGAAAGTGGCAGTAACAAAGCACCGCAGAACAAACAGACAGACTGACTGGGAGGGAGAGCGAGACACTTCCTCCCTCGGAAGCATTACTTCCTGCATTTCCATTTCAATCAGCAGCAGCCTCCTGGCCCCAGAGCCTGGGTAGGAGGAGTCAAGCCCCCTCATTGCCAACAGTAGTTAGCATCGAGCAGCACAGCCTGGCGTCCCTGTGTTGTGCTCCTTCTGCTGCTATTCTCTTTCACACCTGTGAGGAACCACAGAAATTGGTATGCAGCACAATCTTCCTCTTTCCCATCCTCCAAATCCCCCCCCCCCCCCCCCCTTTGCAAACACCTCGCTATCTTCTTTAAGCACAATGTGATAACACCAAACTTTCCTTCCATACTACACACAGGAGTTCGAAGTCTGACTAAACTTTGCTTCCACTTTCCCACAGTCATCACTATACTAAGTGGAAAATAATTGAATGCCTCAAACTATGAGGACTACACAGTAGATTCTTGTCTGGCCCGGAGGATTGTTTCCTCTCAGTTCAGTCATGGGTCATTTGAGTTGGTCATTAAACATTAGTGTCATGTGGCCTTGGACGTGGAGATCCCATTTAGGGGTATAATCTAGCCATATAATCTAGGTTAAAAGGTGGATGCAGCTTTCCAAATACTACGGATGTCTCCTCTATGTATGTGACATGCGTTGCCACATACGCCTGGCTGTTCTGAGGAGTCGAAGCAGCACTTTCTGTCTGTAAGTGGGATGCACTGATGCTCGCTGACATAAATAGGTCCTGCATATTTGGTAAAACATCGCCTGGATATATCTGGAGGTGTTACAATAAAGCCTCCATCTGCTCTGTCTCCCTCTCCTTCTCCCTGCGTTTTACGTCACAACTAAAATGTTTTATCTCTTTGCGGAAATGAATTGCAGTGTAACTACTCCTTAATATTCCCATTGTTTTTCAGGGACCGTCACACACAGTATCCTCTTGAATGCAGATGTGCTTAAGAAGAATGTGGATAAAGTGATGAGAAAAAAATTAGGCTAGAGTAAGTGGTTCTCCAGTTCTCTCATTCCGTATCTCATTCTCTCTTCCTATTTGCTGTCAATACTGTAAGTAAGATGAAAGGGCTGTTTAGGTGAAATACAATAAAGACATTTCTGCCTCCGGGTCCTCTGGCCTTGGATCGATGGCTGCCAGGCATGTTTTCCTGTAACTAACATACATGAATACCATTAGAAAATGGATCTGTAGTTGGTCACAAAGATTTTTCTCTGCCATGATTTCAGAGCAGCCATGCACAAGGAGAACGTTACCTCACTGAGCTTTGGTGTGATCCTCGAGGCTAAGGCTGAAGATAAAGAGTATATTGTAAATGTCAGAGAGATGATTCTTTTACATTGACACACACATTACATTGGATTATTTTTGTTTGCTATAGGAGCCCATGCAATGATATCTGCAGCTCAGCTCCATGAAAAACCTATTGATCTTTCTATAACAGACTGAATATAAGCGCATGCACGCAAACAACAGTCAAGCATTTAATAGGGTTAGATTTTTTTTCTTTCTTTCTTTTTTTTTTAAAAAAGAAGAATAAAAAGAAATAAAGAAAAACATCATGCTACAAAATAAGCTTTCACACATCTACACTCCATGGCTGAAGAATGCTGTGCCAAAACAATTTTGCCTCAGGAGTGAAATCAATATCAGAGACATATGGCTGAAAGATACACAAAGCTTCCAAACCTATTGCCTTTGAAATTTACTGTATGATAAAAAGGGTGTGTTTTTACAAACCCCAACTGTGTGAAAGAATGGCATAAAAATGCAATTTGACAAGTGGAGTGAATAACTCACTTTAATTCTTTACAGGAGGCAAATGGTAACGATGCTTTAACACTTTTCTCCAGTCCATGGAAAAGCTCTGAAGTGAAACTAACCCAGCAAATCAGCTCATCTGTAACAATCTTTCTCACTAAAATTCATAGTTGGCTTCATTAGTAACACTCGCATGGTTTGTATTAATTAACATGACATAATGCATTAATTAATGAAAAAAAGTGACATGGATAAATGGCCTTCATGCAAACTAAGTATTTAATAAATATCATTCATGTGTTTAAAGACTAATTTTTTTTTGCCCTCTCTGGTTCAAAGTTTGTTTCAAAGTGTTTTTCACCTCTGACCCACCTCAGAAGTTATCTGTTACACGTGCAACCACACCCACCAGCCATGTCTCAGTGTACTGACTACACCCTTTAGTACATGTCTACATCACTGCAGTGAGGTTAACTTCTTCCTTAATGGTTAAAAATTGCACTCCTGAAGCAATTTTTTATTAATTTATTTATTTAAATAATAAATACATTTATATATATTTATTACAGGAATTTTAGACATTTCTATTCAGTAATAAAATCAGGAAGGCTGGCACAGTGTGATAACAGAAGACTAACCTGTGTGAGAAGTTCAGTAAACCTAACAAGAGGACATCAAGTATCAACATTTTCAGGAAGTCTGTGTTAAGCAAGAATGTGGTTCTTATCTGCCAATTTCTTAAATGAAGTTGAAAGTTAAGCCAAAGGTTAGAGAGGTTCAAACACATCTGCCCAACAGACATGTTCTCATTGATTCAAAGGAGTAACTTTTTAAAACAAACAAAAAAACTGATCAAGTTTGATTTAGGTTTTTTATCCTACAGCCACAAACTCATATAGACTATAGTCACATAGTCTGTTTGTATCAGTCTTCGAGCCAGCAGCAGTTGATAGATGCAAAGCAATGAGATGGGATGACTTTGGCTTGATGTGGGTGTGAAGATCTGGTACCACAGCTAAAAATTTGTTTGTCTGTTGTTGTCAAGTGAATATTGCTGGGCACATTCTGCTCCTGTGTGCAAATATGCTTACACTATTCCTGTTTTTATTTCCTTTTCTGCTGGCAACAGAAGACATCTGATGAGAGCACATGGCTTTTAAATAAACTGAGCAAGTGTTTGATGTGTAAATGTGTATTCCAGACATGTAAATAGAATGCTATCAGCTTCCCAGCATCTGTCTGTCTGTCAGAGTTTTGACTTGTCACCAATGTTCTTTGTCTTCTTCATCTATCCGCACTTCTCTCTTATGTATGTTTCCTTTCTGCCTTGACAAGAAAGCAAACTGGCAAGTGTAGCCTGAGGCAGAGCAAGTGAGCCTTTGTTTAAAAGGTTATGCATTTGTGTTCGTGCTGATAGAGAACTTACAAACCGAGTGGCTTAGAAACTATTTGAAATTGTTTTATCTGGGACAAAGCGATCACACATGTATCTGCATATGCAAGTGTAGAAAGTAGTAAAATTATATGCTGGAGATGTTCTTTTTGGCTATGGAACAGTTTATCACTGAAGTTAAACAATCATTTTTAATCAAAACAACTTTTCACAAGCATAATCATAAAAAACACATATGGCCATTCATGAACACACACGTGTACATACATGCTCAGCAACAAAACATACATTAATGGACCACTGCAGTTAAACTGAAATTTGGTTTTAAAATATAATCCCCTTTTTGACACTGACACCTTCAAAGAAACTTCAGTATCTGGAATCTTATTCCATCCTCCATCTATACATTCAATATGGTCCAAACAGAACAGCCACAACAGTGCAGTTCTCTTAACTAACGAAACAGCATGAAATTATTTTAACATGCACAAACTAACATGCGATCCTGCTCATGAGCTCAGCAGGATGCAGACAGTGTATTTAGTCATATTTTGGTGAAGAGCCTTCATACATACTGTGTGGATGCACAAAGGAATTCATGAAAAAGAATTTTTATGGATGTTTTGATACATTTTCTGAAAACTGATCACAGCAGCAGTTTTCTATGAAGACACAAACTAGAGAGGTTTTAGATCTACCTTTTAAATTTACAGGGGGTGAGTGTTTCATCCTGAAAAGATACATTTTAAGTGAAATATCACAACATTTACTACAAATTACAATCATTAATTACAATCATCAGTAATTATATGCCACAGTCATTATAGTACAGCTTCAGCATCCATATTCAGTTACTCAAACTTCAAGTCCGAGAAAATGTTTTAAGAGGAAAAAACATTATATTATCTATGTCTTTATCACACCATCATGCAGCAGAGTCCTAGTTTTCAATATATTATCAATCATACGTAGACATGTTTTACTTTTAATCTTTAGAGCACTGTTCTTTTGTCTTACACACACACACACACGTTTACACACTGTTGACATTTAAAATAACACGAGTTAAAGGAAATGGTAGTACAGTTCAGTTCAGAATTGCTTATTATTCATGCGCATCTCTCTTTACACACAACGTCAACATACTGTCTGAAAACCTGCTGCTTGTTTTAATAACATTTATACTGAAAATAAAATGAATGCCACTTTAATTCGCTCAAGACCCAGAGTGTATGATGTGTGTGTGTGTGTGTGTGTGTGTGTGTGTGTGTGTGTGTGTGTGTGTGTGTGTGTGTGTGTGTGTGTGTG
>JBBMJY010000018.1:7523472-7602064 GCA_037833715.1 Toxotes lorentzi
TGTGTGTGTGTGTGTGTGTGTGTGTGTGTGTGTGTGTGTGTGTGTGTGTGTGTGTGTGTGTGTGTGTGTGTATGTGACGGTAGACATGGCTTGCAGCTTGAGGTCCGCTGAGGTTGAAAGTCACAGGACAGCAGGATACAGCAAAGGTGAGGATAGCTACCGCAACAGACAAAAGACATGCCATCAGACACCAAATATCAACACTCACCCAGACCCTCTCCCACCCTCGTAGACAGGTCTCTTCGGAGACATTTGGCAGACAGCGGAGCATCTGCCATTATCTCCAAATTTAGTTAGGATTTACTCGCTCCCTCATCACAGATCCATCTGTCTGGGTTATGCAATCTCCACAGCAATACACATGCATGTATATTACAATTCACACTGCTTCCTGTCTGTCTATTAGGGAAATCACTCAAACACACTGGAGCAGTGTCATTTCACACAATGACCTTGTCACCCACGGTCTAAAAATAATTAATAGTGTTGTAGGAAAACCAGACACACATCATTAACTTTCATCACGGTGTTTCTGTGGGTGAAAACTAAACAATCAATGAGAAATGCCACATAAAATCAGACCTGAGGACAATATCATGTGGAGACACACACATCTCTCTCTCTCTCTGCCTCGGGGAAGTGGGGAAATGGAATTATTGATGTTGGCCCTGAGCTTGTACTTGCCATTCAAAAATATACTGAAATTGAATTATAAGGTGTATATTTGAAAAAATAATTTAGTTTGAGACTATCTTGTGGTGGGAACACACCAGCCACAAAGCCCGTCAACATGTTGACATTCTGATCCGTGAGCACTCAGTAGACATCACTAGATTATTTCATGAATAAACAGTACTCATGGGTCAGACCACAACCACCTCTGAACTCAGGCTTCATTTCAGTCTCAACAACATACCTGTAAAGCTTCGTGGCTGCATCTCATATCACATATAGACAGACAGACAGACAGACAGACAGACAGACAGACAGACAGACAGACACACAGATACATCACCTGCTGAAGTACTCAGCACCAGCCGCTACAGTGGGTGTCTGTGTGTATGTGTGTGCTTCACTGTGCATTTTGCCACAGTGACGCACACACATACACACAGACTCACGAGCTGAAAACAATACCAGCCCCTCTGTCGCTGCTGGTAATGAACATGTTGCAGTCTCTGATAAAATAACAGACAAGACTCAAAACTCAAATCTTCTTACTCTCAAACTTGAAAGATAATTCTGGTTTATTACAACTGAGGTCTGATATTTGTAGTTTTGTCCATTTTTCCAAAAGAGACCCGAAGTCATGACGTTCATCTGGGTTTGTTCCAAAAAAGGGTAATTTACATATTGTAAGACAAATCAGCTAAACTACATCGCTTGTGAGAGGAAACCTTTGTGATTTTTACAAAGTTAAATAACGAGTACTTTCTGAGCACAAAACAAAAAACAAAAGACACGGCTCCCAAGGAAATTTAGAAACTTGGCTGCCTGGGTACTTAGGTCACCTTGTCAACTTTGTTTGTTAAACATGTGAATTGAGCTATTGTACTGTACTGTTGAGAAGCGCTCTGTTCGAAATCTGGATTTCTAGTTTTTAGTTTAGTTTAACATTCTTATAAATGTCAGTGGGATTTTGAAAGAGGTTTTCTAATTTCTGGAACAGAATGCAGATGTTCTAGTTTCACTTTGGCTCTGTACTGGTAATACTTGAAGTTTTTAATTTTTTCATTTTTTTCACAGAAAACATTGGGGAGAGGGAAGGGAACTGACCGAAATCAAGTTAGTTTCTGAGATCCGCAAGCATATGACATTAATGTGACAGGGCAAGAGGCATGAACTGTCAGAAGACCAGTCAGGAAGAGAAAACAAAGGCAAACAGTAACATTACAATCACACTGGATTGTAATGTTACTGTTTGCCTTTGTTTTCTCTTCCTAGAGATGGTTAATCCCATCTCTAGTATTGTCTGTTGTAAACATCCACCACAGATCGTCCTCCTAGTTCAACTTTGATCACCCACTCCTGCTGTACTTGTGTGTCTATGCTTTTCCAGTGTCATAAGGGATTGTTACCAACATTTCAGATGCACTCACTTTCAGTTTTATTTCCAAATTAAATGATTTATATTGTGCAACTAAACAGTGGGCATGTGTATTCCATTTGTTTGTTTTGCCACTCTGTCTGAATGTTAATTTTTCTTTTCTTCATTGTTGCCATGTCAACATGTTTCTAGCTCTCAACTATTACTTTGGTGAGTGCAATGTAATCACGATCAATAGAAATTGTGGTCAAAACTAAGAAAATAAGACCCAAGTTGTACTAAACTGAACTTTACCTTTGAACTTTGAGGTGTGTTCAGAGAGAATATGGGTCAAAATTTGTGAAGTCAACAACTAGGCGGCTAGACACAAATTCTACCAGGCATCTGTGAAGTGAGACGAAAAACATCTGTGCGTGTTGAAAATATTTCCTACTCAGCAATGAAAAAAAACATTTCTGCAGTCAAATTCGCCTTCTTAGCATGAGGTATGAATGTACCTGCGAGATTCCCGGAATAAGGGAACAAAAAAAACACTCTTGTGTCGTTGGAGGTCAGACTAGGAATGCAAAAAAAAAAAAAAAGATGGCCTTCTTTGTTATAGAATACCATTGATAAAGATGCCCTTTGAAACTAAACAAAGACTCTTATTGAAGGAAGCAATTAAATGTAGAGATGGGACTAATGGAATTGACACTATTTATCACACACACAAAGGCAAAATCGATAATGTAGTTGATAACAATACATGGCATTCTCAGTAAGCTCTTTCATGATGGTAAACACCATCGACCAACATTAGCAGCATTAACGTGTAAGCATGTAAACAATACAAAATTGCTTATGGATGGAGCTCAGTATTTATGCAAGCATTTAATGAATGCACAGGGCATAGGGTAATATAACCATAACTGAGCACAAACCTAGCTAAGCCTTGGGACCACACAATATCATTGGCGTTACCTCATGGCTGAAAATGTCCAGAAAGTCCAGACTTTGTTCCCTCCTCTTCTCTTATTCACTTAATTAACCTTCTTTTGCTGCCAAGCCATTAAAATAATTGGAGAAGGTGTCTGGTTGTTCCATGTTCCTATTTTGTGAACTGCCTCCCACCACAAAGCACGTCACTGCCACTGCCAGACAACAAAAATGTCTATACTGACGACACCTGGTGTCAGAGTTGCATTTTCTAATTCACTATCACTGTTCATACTGATATTTATCTGGGCTTTGCTCAAAAAGAAGCAGAAAACCTAGTGTATGCTTTCTACTGTATTTATTTACCACCTTCCCCCTTTTTTTTTCTCCCCAGTGGTTAATCCCATCTCTAGTAAAACGCCAGGATGTGTAAGGTGGGCATCACTTAGCAGGAGACACACACCTGCAGCATTAAGCCTCATTAAACTTCAGGATGTTCATTTTATGCCACAGATGTCTCACAGCTCTTACGTTTTCCCATCACACCTTGTGATCACACGAGCAGAGACCAAGGAGCTCACAGGGATCTTTTTTGCTTCTGGAAATTAAGATGTGAAAAAAAATCTTTTTTTTTTTTTTTTTTTTTTGAACCTGTGCAATCTACTTTTTTAATACCAATGTAAAAGTCAGAGAAAATGCTAGATATATTTGGACATTGTTGTAAAGATGTATGATTTTGCATCATGAATTACGGACATAAGCGCAAGCTCTGAATGCAGACACACAGACCCAGAGTAGCTCAGTAAATGGTTTTCTTGTCATAAAACTTTTCCCCCAAAGTATTTCTTCTCCTTGTGTATGTGTGTGTGCGCTGTGTACATGTGTATGTGACCAAAGTTATCAACTGACAACCAGACTGGATCTGGGATTTAAGATGAATAACACAAATCAGCTTACTCACAACAACACAAAAGGTCTGCCGAATGCAGAGAGGCGCTGTCAGCACTTTACGAGAGGCAGCGGCAGGAAACGAGCTCCACTGACAGTGTAAATCATAGATCAGTTCATTAGCAAAATGGCACTGATGGATTTATATTGAGGTCAGAACATTACCATGCGCCTGGAGGATCCTGACTCTTTTCTACAATGTTCCTGCTCCATATCCTTTTTTGCTGAACATTTAAATTCTCTGTTCCACACCTCAGGCACAAGTAGAGAAGATTTACACCTAAAAAAAGGCCAAGCGTGAAAGAATCTTTCTCCTGTTCAAAGTGTGACATAAAAGCTCACAGCATGAAGACAACAAATTCGTGTAATGACACACATCTGTACATAGTCTTATTGGTATTCTGTCACAGTGACATTGTCTGTCATTAATTACCCCTTGAAAGCCTATTAGTGACAAACAACATCTAAATGACAACATCTAAGTCTGAACACATCTATGCATGCAACCATGCAGTAATCTCCATGTCTGTGAACTGACGACAATAATGTCTGTATCTGATTTCATGAAAGCACACAAAGTTGTGCAGAGGCTGAGTGGGCAGCACTGTTGCCTCACAACAAGAATGCTCTGGGGCCTGCATTTATGTACCAACAGGTGTGGATTTGAATGTGAATATGTGCACCGCAATAGACTGTCAGCCTTTCATTCTGCCTTTTGCCTGAAGCATGCTGATAAATGGCTCAGATGTTCCTGAATAGGTGAAAAGCCAGACAAAGCCTGAATGAATGAAAACCCAGTGCTGATCATTTTAAACAATCAATCATAATGCACTGCTCATATGTAACAAGCCAGTTATGATGCAATTACGGAATATAGAATTGTTCGTGAGTGATTTGTGCCCCAGAAATGAAAGCCTCAGTTTGTGCGACATGGGGAGAAAGTAGGCTGTGAGTCACAGAATATTTTCTCCTGCCTGCACAAAGGTTTCTTTCTTTTCTTCTCTGCCATGAATTACCTTTGCCTGGAGCCCTCTCTTTTGAAAGTCAAAAAGGGCATTCATGTAGCGTGCAGTAACTCTTCAACAGAATTACATTTCTATTGTGGAATAAAGTGTGAACATCTTTGATTTCTGGGCAGTTAATCGACAAATCTTGCTTGTTATGGTTTCATATAGGGGTTTGTCTGGACGTAATTAATGACTCCCTTAATTGCTGTACTTTCATGAAGCTGCATTTATTCACAGCTCAGTGCTTACACAACCACTGTGTGATAATCATTTAGTTATTTATAACACACTGTCACCTGTATCTAACCCCGACATGTAATATCATTCAGCCGGCCTGAGGGGATGTGTGTGTCGTTGTCTGTATCAGAGTTGTCCAGTCTTGACTGTCTGCTGCTGAGGGGCTGCCATGGCTGTGTAGTGGCTGAGTGTCATTCCCATGAGAAGTGCTGTCATGGGCAGGAAATGTGCTCAGAGAGGAAGAAGCCACAGTTTCCGCAACCACTGACCAACAGAAGAAATGAATGGGAGTCTGTACTGGAGAAGCAAAAGGCAGTGGCTCTTTATTAAGAAGGTTTAGCTGAGAGGGTTTTTATCAAATCTTGCAGCAGGTGTTTATTAGACATGAAATAGATTCTGTTCAGAGTTGAACACTCCCTCCTTCAGGACCTGGAAAAGCCACAGAATTACAATTACACACCTGGAGAATCCTGCACCAGCAATCAGTAAACATGATTAAAAAACATTAAATATGAGGTGTTCTCCCATGAATCTTAATTTTGACAGCAATACTGTGGTGGAATTCATTGTTTTATGTTTATCTCCAAGTGGCTTTAAAGGGACAATGCTAAAATGCATTTTAAAAGTATTTTAGTTTGAAAGGGTCAAAAATTAACTAAGATGATCAACAGAACGTGAAGACATTTTCAGTTTTGTCTCTATATCAAAGACGTCTGTGTATTGTGTTGCACAGATAACCAGTAGGGGCCATCCCGTCTCATAATACCACTTCGTGTCTCAAAAGGTGATCGTGAGTCACTGTAGCATCCAGTCTGCCCTCAGTCCAACAAGCTAATGTTAGCTCAGAGTGAGGATGAGGGTTGAAACCTTGGTTGTGCAAGGCCAGTGGAAATGGGAATATTATCAATATTATCAATTTGATTTTATTTGCTCAGCTTCACATTTCACCCTCTGTTCAGGATTGTGTTAAATACAAGTGGCCTCATTATGTAGGGGTTTGGCAGTCTGGTGTGTGAATGAAAGAGGAGAAATATTAATTGTTTTTGTAGGATAAGCAGTGCTCCTCCTTACAAATAAATTTATATTAATGTATAAAATCAGTGGACAACCCCTACTGCTGTGCTCATAAAACAAGGATCACAGTGAGGAGAAGCAGTGGGACAAATTATAAACAAAAGCCAGCTGCTTGGTAAAATCGTAGCAGAAGTCAGGCAAAAATGGCTGACAACTCTGCTCACACACTCCGATGTGTAAAAGTGAGAAGCAGGAAAACATTAAATCCTTAAAACCCTCCAGGTGGGTTGGGATGTTTTAGTTATCAGCTCTTCTCATGACAAAGTAATGGTTTCCAGCCTTTTTCAGAGCAGGGCTCACGCTGAACAGTGCAGTTGTACAATAAGAAGCCAGGGTGAGGCCACACTTTCCAGGTCATTCCTGTTACTGCTGGAAAGGATTTCTTCTCAGAAGCCTGGAGAGATTAAGAGAAAACATGCTGGTGGCATGCAGGCTTCATTCTTGCGGGGGGGTGGGGGGGGGGGGGGGGTCACCTGTGGTTGGATGAGTCATGTAACTTTCCCTCCTGTGCTTCTGGACAGTTTGATGGTGGAACCGCAGCCTTGCTGCCACAGACTGCTGAGACACCAGCTGAGAAGATTGGAGCTTTCAGAGTGAGTCAGGGGTAACAGAATGCTGCACAGGCAACATACTTTGTGCTCTACAGACTGGAAATACCAAGTGGCATCAGCCAAAACAAATCCAAACATGCTGCTGAATCAGAGGGAGCTGTGAGCAGGATATCTCTGGGTTGTGTGTAAGGCTGTCTTGTGTAGAAAGTCGTCTAAGCCAAGACACAACCCAGGGTTGTGGGCCAAAATATTCAGCTGATCCAAGCAATAAACAATTTCTTTTTTTCCTGCAGAGAGAGGACTTACCTGCTAGGAACACAAGCAGAGTTGTGTTGCTGCCAACTGACACTGCTGCATGAGCATGTAGATTTTTGTTTTCATATTTCACTTTCTGTTTATTACACTGCTGCAGGAGACTCTGGGCTCAGATAGAGCTGCATGTTTACTGTGAGCGTGGTGGTCAGATTGAGGGAGCTCAGCAGCCTCACTACATCCATAAGATCCTCAGACTGAAGATCTCTGCCCCACCAGGAAATCAATGGAAGAACCCTGTGGTCCAGACACCCAAAGGGCTCCTTAAAGTCAGCAGCTCAAATCCCAGGCAGATGTACAATGCTGACTGAGGTCTTGCCCTCATCTTCTGTAGTCTAAAGCAATTCTACTTCTACTTTCCTCAATTTACATCTTTCCATTCCATTTGTGCTGCCGCAAAATTTTGTATTTGCCTTATAGTTACACGCATGTTCCGAAATCTCCAGCAGTGCAATCTTTATCTGAATTTCCCCCATGAAGTCCCAATGGTTAAAACTCAAATTAAACTTAAAGTTTGGAGTCTAAAAAGTGCACTGACTTCTTGAACTTTCTTGATAAAACACTTCACATCATTAATATCACAAACAACATATACCTAATCCATAATTCATGATAAAAATAAGTCCAAAGCCAGTAGCTTTAGAAGGCTTTAGATCTCTTTATTTACTTTTTTTCTGTGTAAGAGTGCATTCTTGTGCAAGGCCTTCACAGATATATGTGTGCAGTATGTATATTAGTATTTAGTTGCTGCATGTGGATTTATATATTCAAGTGTTTGTGCCCATGTGTATGTGTGAGCTCAGTGCTGGTGCAAGAGAAATGTGCATTGGAAGCAGAGTGGTGAAGGCGAGGGCAACATGACAGCATGTTTGGCTTGTTCAGCTGGTGACCCCACTCATCACCTACCTCCAGGCTCTCTCTCTCTCTTCGAAAAAACAATAGAATCTTTTACTCTGCCTCTCCAAGCAGTGGGCTGTGGACTGGCAGCTGCCCAAAAAGTGCGAGCTTAATAAAGTATCTGTATGTGGGAGCCCTGGTACACATGAACAAAATAAAGGCATTAAGTGCTAGATTTTGCAACACCAAAGGTTTGGAAACATTCAGATTTGTGAAAGCTTTATGTTGGTGTGCGGGTGTGAGAATGACAGGATCGTTTCGGTTATACTTACACTGTATTTAAACATAGGGATTATACCAGTTTTTCTTAATTCATTTCTGTTTTAAAAGGACAACAAGGGAGATGACATACAAAAACAACTGGGAACAAGTGGATATCTATCTAGTATTTAAATTGATGTTTGACATACACGTAGGTGCTGCCGGTATTTTATGGCATCTGATGAAATCATGTCTATGGCAGAATTATCCAACCATTATGCTGTTATAAATTATGAATGCCCAGATACTCTGAAAGTAACACATTAGTTGCCCTCTATGAGACAAGTGACCTATCGATGTAAAGTAAAAATAAAAACAGGGAGCTACCACTTATGTGCTGCTTTTGATTTGATGCACCCCTACAGGCTGTGCTATTTTCTCTAAAATGTTTTGCTTTCTTCCTTTGTTTGCCTCAGATGGATTTTATGTTGTATATTAATCACAGGAAGGTTCATATAGATGATGTGATCGGATACTGTTTGAGTAAAGTGTGTTACGCATATAGTAACAATAATTCCTGAACCACTGTTAAACTGGCTTTTGTACTAACTCAGAAGAGTCGTCGTAACCTTTGACGTCAGACTGTACTGAAAATTGTGAGTAGGGGAATTTGTTATTCTGAGAAGAACCTAACTGTGACCTTGTCCTCATTGCAGTTTGATATAATAAGCTGGTGGGGGAAGGAATGTTTGAGCAGATTGTCTGATGTTTCTGACATGTAGATTGAGAGAGTATGTTTTTTTAATTCATCAATTCACTGTTCACTGTCGACAGGATCCCAAAACAGCTGGACAAGGGTAAGTACAAGAAGGATTTGGATTTCATATTCTTTTCCTTTTGTCTTGCCCGGTGTGCCGCTTGATGAGATCAAAAAGAGAAAATTGTATTATCAGAGTAATTTGTCATGAGTAGGGTGAATCATTGAACTGTATAATGAACTGTTTAAACAGGGAATTGTTTTTGAGGAGCTCCTGGAAGAATGTACGCCCAGCTTCTGGTACAATACAGATTAGTGATGCCGAGCCAAGTCCAAGACGAGAGACTGGTTGGGGGTACAAAAATGTTGAGAGCAGTGACGAAACCACAGTTTGCCACAGTTAATGAATTTACAAATTTAAGTTACTCTACAGAATGTATTATTTGTTTTGTGTAATTGATGCTGCCTTAATCAAAGACATTTTCAGGTAACAGGAGTACATCTGTTGCACCTGTCACATGTTATGTTCCGCTGCAAATCCGTAAGCAAGAAATCAGCTATCAAGGGGTCCAACAGCTCTAAGAATCAGAGCAGAGAAAATTTAAAGGGTCCAGAATAACAAAGAGAGAAACAGAGCGGTGTGTGCATGTGTTGGGTAATTAGCAGATGTGTCTTTTGTGGTGATGACCAGCTTTATTTTGTCATGATGTCACCCTGTTTCCTGGCTTTGTACCATGTGAAATGATATGTTGGTAGTTTCAGAGCGTGTTATCAGTGAAAGGTCTCTGCATGTGTGAGATGCCGGTGGGTTTTTGGATGTAATTATCTGTGCCAAATGAGCCCAGAACTGGAGGAAAATTACTAGTCTTTGTTTGCTATACTGCTGATGATTTCCTAATGAATGTTTAAAACCAGTGTATTGTCTTAAGTGACTTTTAGGGTTATATTATGTTAATGCTGAAATAACAGGCTTGAAAAGTATTGTGCATGGCTTAAAGCTTAGACTGTTCTGCTAATGTTTGTTGTTCTTGTTTCAGTCTCAGGCCAATTTGGACTCTTGACTTGGACTTGTGGTTTCAGTCTTGGACTAACGAGATTTTAACAGTCTGTAATTATTTGCATTAGGGTTGAGCAATAATATTGCTGTCGTCCTAATTAAGAATTTCAAGTAAGTGGTAATTAAAATCTATCAAACTTAGTTATGCAGTGTTTTGTTTTAGAAGGTTATTATTTCATGGATAACATGGGAACACAGTTCATTCACATACATTTTGATTTTGATTATATTTTGACTAAGGTGTTTAAATGTGATTTTGCTTATTTTTATGACTTGTGGATTCATATCTATGTTAGAAAAATATCCATATCAGTGGTGCCATTTATCATTAACCATATCGTACAGTACAGTCAGGAGATTCAATTTTTCTTGTCAAGTTTTTATACAGGAAGGACAAAACTGAGACAGGGCTTTGTACTCAGAAATTGAGAAGATGTGTGCTAACAGTAGTGCTGAAAGTTTCCCTATGCCTGTGGATGTCCTGCAGATCAGAAGATCCAAAACAGAGGTGATAAAGACAAACCATCCAGGCCAGACTGCTTTTCTTACAGTATTGAACTGAATCACAGCCTCACTCAACTACAGAAAAATTAACAACAACATCTAAATGTGTAAAATACTTTGTAAAAAAAAAAAAAGAAAAATGTGGTGGTGTGAAAAATGTCCCAATACACTGGTTTTAAACATTCATTAGGAAATCACCAGCAGAGAAAATAGAAAAAAATAAGAAAGGAGACGAACTCTCCCCTTCTGACTACGACTCGGTTTACAGAAGAGGCAGGGGCACAGCAAGAAAAGAGAGGGGAATAAATACAAGTGCAGTAGAATGATGCATTTGACTTGAGATTAGATGTTCTTCTTAATGGGCAGGGAATATCTATGCTGAGTGACTCTGAGCAAGTTTATCAACTGTCTCTTTCAACTGAATAGTTTTTATTTTTAGATGCTTTATGTGCAGTGACTGCTGTCATTTACTGAACGATTTATGAAAAATTGTTTGCCAGCTCCAACTGGCTAAATCACTTTCAGTGTTAGAAGCTATCTGTACAGCAATGAAGTGCAAAGACACACGCATTGGCATATACACACACCACTGCAAAATACAAAACATGTTGATCTGGTGACTTCAGCTCCTTTAAAACCAACTGCAGTGTTTCCACCAATTCAACACTATAATATATTACAAGGAGCAATTAAAGGCATTAAGCCTGGCATTGATTCCCCAGATGGGATTCTTTTCTTGAGCAGGGTGTTTTAGCTTCAAGCCCCTTCACTTGGCAAAGGGAGTTTATTTGTTTAACACTTTTTAACAACAAGGCAATTCAGAGTGCTTAACATAAAACATAGAGGGCATTAAGAAGAGAGCCACAAGACAATTTAGATAGGATTTCAAGGGATAGAATAAAAAAACGAGGAAAAGATCTAAACTAGAACTAAAATATAATAAAACTGATAAAACAGGAGAACAAATATTATTATTAAAATATATATTATTATTATTCGTACAACACCCATTGTGCCTCATGTTAATTCCACGTTGGCCTCTTTACCACTCCATTCTAAATCTGCTACAGTTGTGGACTCCATGTTCAGCACCTTTTTTTCTCTTCCATTGCATCCAGAAATCTAGTATCTCTTTGCTTTCACAGTTGAGGGTCAGCAGTAAATATGGCAGAGAACTGTCCAGAGTGTCTACAAAGTGGTTGCAACATATGCCTCAGCAGTAAAGAGGGATCTTGATGAGCTCATTCTCCCTCGTGGAAGAGCATTGCTTCAGTATGCTGATGATCTCCTGGTGGCCCCGTTCTGAGGACGCCTGCAAAACAGACTCCATTCTCCTTCTGACACATTTGGCCAAACAAGGTCATAGAGCATCATTTGTGGGCCAAAGTTACCTACTTGGGGTACAAGTTGGAAAATGGACACTGTCTCCTCTCGTCAGACAGAGTAAAACTCATCCTCACTCAGGAATGCACTCTTTCTTAGGTATAACCAATTTTGCAGTGGACACTGTCCTTCGTGTTGCTTCACTGAACTCTGCACCTGAACAGTGGTGTGAACATATGCAAGTTGCATTCGGAGACTTGAAGGCTACACTTACATCTGTGCCAGCCTTTGGTTTAATTGGATTTTCATCTGTACATGAATGAGAAAGATGGCTTCACCATGGGCATTTTGGTTCAGAAAGCTGTTGCTGCTACAGCTGAATCTGAATTGAAGAGTCAGCCCCATTGTGACGTAAAGTTTTATTTATGTTGTTTAGCATATTCTGAACACTTATGCCGCCCAGCATGTGACAGCTGTACATAGAGCAGGCTACAAAATGACCATTCTGTTCATAGGGCTCTGCTTTACATTCGTCAACATTGCTCCCATTTAATCAGATAATGAGTTTACTGCATGTGCCTGAGAAACTCTGGTTGATACTATCACATCACCCAGGTGTGATTCTTTGCAAACTCCCATTCAAAATTCAGATTTGACTTTCTTTTGTGATGGTTCCTCCAGGAACATCTTCTCAGTAAGCTGAGTGGCATGCCCTGACACATGCCTCTGTACTGGCCATCATTTATGAAGATATGATGATTTTGGTGCATCGCGGAAACTCAGCAGGTTCCTGACATCTTCTGGTAAACAAAACCCAAAATTCTGCTCTCATATCAAACCTTTTACATAGCCTGGATGGAAGTCAGATGTTTGATGTTGATCTCATGATCAAAAAGGGGGAACCGATGTTGAATATGGATTTGTAAAAACTCACAAGGGTTATTGTAATCTTTGACGTCTGATGTCAGTTGTGAAGATTGCAGTGTCTCAGTGTCTCAGATAAGCTTATTGTAAACTGTGCATAGAGGGACTTGTTATTCTGAGAAGAGACTAACTTTGACCTTGTCCTCATCGCAGTTTGGCAGATTAGGCTTTATGGGGGAAGGAATGGTTTTACACATTCTATGATGTTTCTCATATGTGGAGTCTGTTTCCTGGGCCCAGAATAAATATGTTAATTTACGTCAATGGAGACTGATCAGAGAGCGTCACTTTACTGATCAGTTCCCATGATCACATATCCTAGTGTAAGTATTATGGACTCACTGCCTCCACAGAACCTCACTGTCAAACTGCAAACCTAACAAAGAATAATAAAAAAAAAGTTGTCTACATTATCTTACACAATGGTAGAAAACTTGTTCTGTTGTTGCATCATCTGAACCTCATGGCAAAGTCTTGCAATAGCACAGTCGTCTGAAATGTCAGTCCTTCAGTGTCACAAAAGCTGAGGTTGCACAAACTGAAAAATTGAGCCAGATAGAGTAAGAGGTGAAGCGTGATCTTAAGGGGCAGGGGAGGGTGCACAAACACAAAACAACATAAAAATGATAGAAGCACACTGGAATCCAATTTAGAGGCCCAATCAGAGCAAAGCTAAAGGAGAGACGAGCAGAGCTGAGGTGGAACAGCGTGTCTGATGAGATTTTGTGAGCACACATCAGCACCTATCTCGCCCTGCGTCACGGATAAGATAGAGATTGTTTGCTTGACTGTGAAAATCTCTGAATGGTGGCAAATCTGACATAGTTATTTAATACAAAGGGTCCATTTATATAAACCAGGGATTGAATCATACGCCATCAGAGAAAAAGTAGAGCAGAATTGTTTGGAGTACAAAAGCTGGTTGCTGGAGCAACCATATGTTCCTGCAGGTCAGTTGCGTAACGCTACCATGAAAAGTACAGTTGTGTACACAAAGGGAGCAAAATGTTCCTTTAAAACAGAACAAGTCAAACCAGGCAATACTGGAAAAAAAAATGTTCCAACTTTTTGCGTTTATTGCCTTTTCTGACAAGAGTCAGTTTCATCTCTAGTCATTCTGCCTGAAATAAATTCATACTGGATGATTCTGTACCATGCTATCTAGAGTGGAACTCACGTCTGTGTAGTGGTGGGCAAGTTCTTTATTCACCTGCAACATCCAGGTTCCTCGATCCATTTCCTGTCTAACTCAATTCTGTATCTTTAAGTTCAGGCTGAAATGGTGCAAATATGTACTTTTAACTGTCAAAGCTCCTCTGTACCTGTAGAGTGGGTAAAAGGCTATGTATATTAGTCTGAAGAAGACCTAGTATGTGCCTGTTATGATGCATCTGTGAAAAAAATGCAATCCTCCTGTACCTTTTTTTATTTCTGAGAGTGTACCATTATGTTTTCACTTTGTGGCTCACAGTCAAATAGTCAATTCTATTCGAACATGAGGAGCAATTCATCTTGGCAAGTAGATATGCTGCTTCTGTACTATGTAAAATCCATTACATTTATTTTTAAATGCTTTAAAAAAATCATCCTCATTTATCGTATTGTTGCCAAAGGGTCATAGGAATAAAACGATGCAAGATTTGTCGTGGCACTTTCATGGTGCTCTTAAAAATCTGAACTTGACACTACAGTAGACTGAGTCAGAGCTGGTCTTGTAACCCTGCTCTAACCTCTGAGAACACCGCTTGTTAATGCTCTTGTAAGTGTCTTTCAGCTCTCCTGAAGCCATATCATATTTCATGTTTTTATTGAAAAGAGTGCACATTTGAGTTCATAATCGCCTCTGCATTACACCAGGGCCCCATTCGTCTTTCGCTTCTCTGATTTATGTTTCACTAATCTCTGCTTGTGGGCTTCTATAGAGTGTGAATGTAGCTGGTGGCTGACCTGGATATCTGAGAGCATTATAAAGCACTACAGGGAGTCTCGGGCTGTGAGAAATTGTGAGGATGGGGCAGTACTGTGAGTATACATCTACTGATAATACGTCCTCTGCCCTGAGGGCCACCTCCAGGGGCACAATAGGGGCTGCAGCTATCTATTAGCTCCAGCTCCTTGTCTGTAAAAGAACAAATCACAGACTGTTAAAACCAGATTGTGGAGTCTTGAATATTCTATCTGCTGTGCTTATGTGCATACACATAAGGGATGGGGTGCAAGAAATTTCACCGGTGGAGTCATTGAAATGTTGTTTGAAAAGTTTTTGCCACTTCCTGTGGTCTGTCTGGGGTCTGTGTAGACTGGTTTGAAGGCTGGGATTCTGTGTTGAAGTGGACTAACTCTGCATTGGCTGTGGTTGTTCTTTGGGTGTAATTTGCACATCAGGGAGAGCTTTCCAGCTGTGATGAAAGGAAACCAATTCATAATTCATGGGGTTGTAAATGTGGGTGCAATGGGCTAATGGGCAATGTGCTGTTATGTAATGAAGCGCAGCATAATGAAATTCAGGAATACTGTCTGACCCCTGTGATAGGAACTGAGGTTTTCAATGAATTTGGAAGTTATGGCTACACGTCAAGTTCATTTCACTTCACAGTAATGCAAGACAACCCTCCTTTCCATTCAAGGTGAGGTTCTCATCAAGAATATATGTCTATATATAACAGGCAGCTGAAAAAGAAATAAGTGGCATTATAATCAAAACAGGCAAACTTAACAGTGAAATATCCAGCCTTGTCTTATATTGTCAGTCTACAATGGAAATAATTGACATGGATCTCTCTTTTGAAGTGACACTTAAGACTCTGTTAGAGCACAGGTCAGACATTCTTGCAAAATAAATCATTAAAACCGAGAGATAAAAGAAAGGTAGAAAGACAGATTGGAGAGAGAGGCGGTGGATAAACAGAGAAAGTGAGGGAGAAAGAGATGGCAATAGCATGCTAAAGAAGTGCAATGCCTTTGTTCTCGTGCCACACACAGGAAAAGGCCACATCAATGATGTTGGCTGTTTCCAACGAAAAGAGAGAGGGGGAGAGCTAGGCAATAAGAGGGAGAAAGTGAGCGTAATCCATTTGAGATTCTGGAAGGGACTCAGTCCTCCCTGTCACTCGTCCATCCTTCCCAGGAAACACAAAGAGCATTATGCATGAAGCCCAGAAGGTCTCTGAGCACGCACCGTGCTGTCGCCCAGCTCCACAGTACAAAGTCACTCCGACACCATTTCTCTAGGAATTCACAATGCTGCATAACACAATAAAATATGTTCAAATCAATGAGAGGTTAAGAGGTGCTAATTCGCACAGCTTTCAGCCTTGACCACCTTCTCACTGCCCCTATTCAAGCCTTACTAACAGCTAGTCACCTTTCAGTTATGAGATCTCTTTCCCTGTGAGTGGAGGTTGAATAAAAAAAATGGCATGCAGGAGGTATAAAAGATATTCAAATGCATTGTGTCCTTTTCTTCTGAAGTCTCAAAGCGCTGTCGTGGATTTTTCAGATTTCTGTGGATTTTCTCTTGGGTAGTAGAGCAAAACTTCTTCATGCTGCTGTAAAGTTTAGAGAGGGGATACGGATGTGGCTACCACCCAAACGCCATGCAGGTGTGTTGTGCAGATGAAGTTAGAGTAAAACACACTATAGGGAGGGGAATTAAAGAAAAAGATAAAACCAGAATCAGATCATACACAGAACAAGTTAATGTGATGGAATGGTGAGACAGAGCCACATTCACCTTTCTATTGTTTTTTTATAACACAACTACTGGCACAAATCCCAGCATGTCAAGCAGTCTGAGATAAAACCAGTCAAAGATCTTTACTTTCACCTCCTCACAGACATGCATGTTTATGCTGACAGTTTTCAAATCTTCGAGGGCCACGTTTCGTCTCCTTTTCCTGTATTCATCTGCACGACTCAAGACTGCTTCTCATAATTACTTCCCTGTGCTGTTAGATGCTGTTGATACTGATAATATGTTCTCATGTACTTTTACCTTGTCAATTTGCAATTAATACATTTGTAACTAAGAAAGGGTGAGACATCATTCAGTGTGAAGTGAGCCAGTGCATTTTGACTGACTGATCTGAATCTTCATCCTGAAAACCTTAAGTACATCTTGATCTGCGAAAAACACTACACCTTGTACACTTTATAGCTGTTTTTCATTTATACAGATTTTCTCTGAGAGGTAAACTATTACCACTCAGGGACTTGAAAATTTGCCAAGGTTCAAATTCAAGAGCCTTTTCCTCTCCAGTCATCTTTGCATGGTTCATATATGATTGAATATATATTTAGTGCATTCCACACTGGAAATGACCACATGGGCCATTTTTGGAATGTGGACTGCATGGACCCTGACTCTCAGGGTTTAAGAAGACACTGTTCACCAACCATGAACAGATATTTAAATCAAAGGGATGTGCTTTTGCCAATGGACTCCACTTGCAAAATGTAATTCACAGCAAGATATTCCTCTGTTTCCCAGCTGGTGAAAACATGCTCTTCCTGTGTTCACACTGGTTTCCTCCCACAGTTCAGGCATGCAGATCAGGAAAATTAATGAATCTAAATTGTCTGTACGTGTGAAGGTGAGAAAGTTACTCCAGTGTTGAACTGTAATCAATTATGATTTTTCCCTGCCGCTGCTAGTGAATCCTGAAGTGAGCTCCATGCCTCTGTGACATGATTCACCAAATGAGTACCATATTACTGTAACACTGCCAGCACTGGCACTAGTGCATGCAGATGCGATTCGGTCTTCTCTCTTCTCAAACATATAACAGAGTGATTTTTCTAATAAGAAGGCATATTTATACTGCACATTCTGTTTACAGAGGTTCACAAAAATACCATTTCTTCTCTTAATAGGTCTGCCAAGAAAAACGCTGAGTGATGACTGAGCTTTGTGAGGGTCTGAAGCACACATGTCACTTAGAATTCAGCTGTGTCACACCCCGAACCAAGCCAGCGCAGACAAATATTGGTTTTGTGTCAAAAAGCTACTTGAAAGTTGGATGTGATAATCTTCCTACTAATGGCCTGGCAAAGGCCTCATTATTATTCTGGCCCCAACCTCCCTCTACTGAGGGTGTCTCCACAAGGTTAATTAGTGGAGGGTCCCCTGAGGTTCCCCACACGATGTAGGCATAGGATAGTGGAGGTGCCTGTACACAAACAAGGTTAATGGAGCCTCAGATAACTCCCTCCTTCTCTTTCCCTCATCCACATGCATTCACATGGAGAGCTTCCCTGTGCCTTAGTTATTCATTAGTCTTTAAGGTGGAAGGGCTGGCTGCCTTGGGAGTTTGAACTGTAGGTATTAGCTATTGAGATGACATTCACATCTGCTTGCGGTCATTGCATTATTTAAGTAATACTTCAGCTGGCAATGGGAAATGACAGTATGGTAAACAACCAACTGCTATTTCCAGCTATATTATGTGATGAAAACCAAGAAGTTTAATCATCATGTGTCGGTGTGCAGAAACAGCAACAACAGAAAACATTTTCGCTACTAAAAAATGCATTTGGATATCATTTCGCCCAGAAAACCATTTTCGGAACTATCATCCATCAATGATCTTGCAGTATAGCAGCATTTCTGATGTAGGCAATAATGTCCTATTGAGCTAATCTTGAGCCCATGGGTGCATCTGTCATCATTTCCCGAGAGAGTGAGAGAGAGAGGCAGTAACACAAGGCTTAAATCAAAGAAATAACACACAGTGAGAACGGGGCCCATCGAAGGTCACAGAGTCACAAATGATTTTGCATCAAGAGTCGCACTCTGAATCGCACCCTTGAATGAAGTGTGTCTTCAAGCCATTCTTGAGGTGTATGGTTGAACACACACTGCACCTTGGCATTCGAACTCCTCTTCCCAACATGCATGCCCCCTCCTCCTCCTCCCACCTCTGTGACCTCCATCAGGAAAAACATGATTTATCACACCAATATCCCCTTCAGCACCATCCTGATTGCTTTGATTTCTCTATTGACATTTCCTACCATCCCACCTGCATGCATTTTTCATGCTTGTCCTGGGATGGTGAGCATGCATCCAGAGATGATAGTCAAGAAGACACTCCAAAAAGAGGCCTTATCGCATATACTGTGCCTGGAGCTTTATGTACAACAATCATGTTTGCTTTATGTTCCAGGGGTTTGGAGGCTGGCCAGTACAGCTCTGTCTGCGTCTGCACATCTTCTTGTAAATGTGAAGATATCACCTTCAGAGAGAAGGGGATGAGAGGCATCCTGCTGCTTCTTCGAGGTCACAGGCAAGGAGGGCGCTGATATGCTGGAGGTTTGTAAGGGGAATGAAAGGCAAGAGAGGAGCGGCCAAAAGTTTCAAAGCATGACCCGGTACCCCTTCGGTGACAAAGGTGGCACAGCGTGTGCTAAGAGGCTTGTGAAGGAATCTGGCTCCTCTTACTCTCTCATATGCACATCTAAGCACTTTGCAGCCTCTGCTGGCCTTGCCACTGTGCCACTTTATGAGTGTTTGTGTTTGTGTTTGTGTGTGCGGGGACGTGCATGCTTGTGGGCGTCCGTGCACATTTGTGTGTTTTTCAGGTGCAGTGTTTGGTTTTGTTTGGGTTATGAATTCCATGCTCCCCAGTGCAGTGAGCCATGCTGTGTGATACTGAAGCCTGAAATAAAACAGGGCGATCTATTGAAGCCAGCATTTCAGATGTCACCTCTCCACGCTGTTGAGGTTTGTCAGCATTAGTTTTCCATTGTGGGAATACAAGAAAGCCTCCGTCACCTCCTCCCTCTGCAGTGCAGCAAAACCCTTTAATGCATATGATCTGCATGATATCTTCACTGTGTAGATGTTCTGAGAAGCACAGCAATGTTGGTCCATGCATCCGCTCGCATGCATACATGATTAACAGATCAATCACCTCCATGAGTGCTTCTCTCATGTGATATCATAATATTATGTCTCACCTGCTTTGATCCAGGCTAGTTATTTCCATCCAGGGAACTGCTGCAAAACCTGCAGGAACATCACACACTCGTAGACCCAACACTTCACAAGCTCTGTTTGATGCTTCAGTCTCCAAGCATGGAGACCCACTGACTATGTTATTCCACAGCACATTAATGGAGGGCCTCCAGCTGAGCGGGGCTGACAGACATCTGGGGGAGAGAGATAGCTAAGATGTGGCAGCTCCTGTTGCTGTATTGATTCACTCCCCAGCTCTGACATTCAGAGCAGACACAAGCCAGGCTTTGGCAATCTTATGTTCTTGGGCTGTTATGGATTTTAGGGTGGAAAAGTGAAAGTTATTGTGGGTGATGCAGAGGCATGGTAGTCAGCACTTGGGGGGTGGGTGGGAGAGTCTGTCCCGCTCTTCTTCTGAGTGAAAAATGTTTACTGTGTCATAATCTGTCCAAACTCTTTGGGAGCAAATGGAAGGATGAAAGGAAGGGCTCAAGCTCATACATATGCATAGCTGTGACATTGTGAACTCCAAGGGTTAGTGCAAAAAATGATGACTAATTATGTTTGCCGTCTGTGAAATCAAAAGATGTGCTGAGCACAGGGTGGCAATGACCATCCCCTCCTCTGCCCATCTCTTCCACTTTCTTTTTTTCCCAGTCTCTGTCGCTCTTGTGTCTTGGTAGTGTCTTTCTTGCCTATTTTAATTTCCCTGTCAGGCGGTCTGCTCGCTGTCTCTGTGACTAAGCTGCTAGATTCCTTGCTTGTTGACTCAGCAGTTAAGTGCCTTAATTCCCCATCTCCCGCACTCATTTTGTATTCTGTCGGATAAAAAAACAACACTGTTCTCTGGCTAGCTAATGCTACATAAATCTATATGTAAACATATAGTAAAACAGAGTCTAAAACTCTAGCTTTGAGTAGGATCACAACACTGTTACAAAGCTGAATAGCTACTTTCAGTACTTGTGTGCGCTGGTGTGCCCTTATTTTTCTATGACCTATCTGTACTTCTGGCCTCAGTGCATCATATACATATATTCATAGAGGTCAAACCTAGGGTCAGTGCAAGTCAGTGCATGGTCATGCCTGCTTTTCTTAAAGTCTGATAGGCATAGTGTGAGTGTGGGCTGAATAAAATGAAATGGACCTATCTGCATTCAGTCAGAAAAAGGGTCATTAAAGTGTCCAGACTCACTGCGAGTGTGAGACAGACAGATGGAGGAGCAAAACCTTTTCAAATGCTTGTGGATTCTTCTTTCTCTCTCTGGTGATCTGCTATGCAATGCCGTCCAGCCAGTCACGTTAATGAGATGGGCAGAGCTTTCCTGTAATTGTCTCATTGACTTCTGAAGAGGGCCCTGCAGTCAGGAGGACTGGGCAGAATTCTCTTTTGAACCCACATCTGGGAAATGCGGTTAACAGGCAGGTCAGAGAGAGGAAGCTGCACAAAGAGGAAATGTGGCAGATAAACAGAGATTGACAGTGTGGTCCACACTTTGGGCAGGCTTAGGGTGTCAGCTACTAGCTGCGAGCCCTGCGGGTTGTTGGCCAAGCACCCTGCTGCTTTTTTAAGCGCGAGGGAGGGGGTCAGACCTGACCGCACTGCCTGTTGGGAGCTGTGGTTCTCCACATCTGATACTCGGACAGCTTTCAGCTCACTGAGTGAAACTGACAATAGATTATTGTTGGAAACCGCAAATTAGTTGCTCTGCCTCCACATTTGCTCACATTCCTCGGGGGAGAGGAACAGAGGGAGGAAAAGATGGGACAAGAAAAACTGGAACGAGCAAGATTATAATAACCCACAGGGCCACTAGGAATGTTTAGAACAGGGAAAATAATCAGAAATTATGATGAAAACGTATAAATTCTGACTCATCACACGTTTGGTGATATCAAACATCTGAATTGTCAGTTACACACAGCTACTGTGTGTGTTGTATCTGTGAAAATTCAGGTGTTTGATATTTACCTACCTGTTTGTCTTTTCAGTTGTAGTCTTTGTCTCCTACTACAATGCATCACTACCAAAACTTAAATATTGTATTATATATATTATTTGAATTCCATGCATTAGATTTTCTTTTATATTCACATTCTCTGTTGTATGATAGCTGTAAACAAAATGCTTGTTTTTCTGTATCAATGATTAATGATTTTAATGCTGCTTTGTTTTTTTTTTCACTTCTCCAGTGAAGAATATTTCACCTGACTCATAGACATTCATGGGATTACACCTAAGAGGATTGTTATGCATGTTAGGATTATATTTTTGGCATCATATGAATGAAGTTTTATTAAGTGTCATAAAATGTCAGCTACACTCAAATCAAAAACCCACAATGAGCAAGATATAAAAAGATATAAAAAATCGTTGTATGAAATCCATCAAAGTGCTAAAGGAAAACATAATTGTATTACGGCTCTTTCATGGCAATGGCTTGATACCTAACTGGCCAAAATCTTTAAGATTTAAATCCAGTGTTTAGTGTGTTGGCTTTTATTCTTTGATTTGATTCCTGTTTTAATTAAACCCTTAAGGCAAGTACAAGAACTAAATACCCTGCTTTTCTAGTGGTGTGTTTTACTAATTATCATGGATTGTTTTCTACATTTTATTAATTCTGAAAGTGAACGTACATCAATAGAAGCAATTATGAATGTTTGGATGAGATAATATAAAGATATAGGAATTATTACTGTAGTGTCTTTGTAGCTCCTTTGTGAAGTGCCAATTGAACTCAAAATCCAAATTTTGTCATGAATTTAAGATGGTTTGTAAACAAGAAAAAACAGCACTGCTTGCTTTGTATTCTGGGAGAATGATGACATGATTGCAATCACACTGCAGACAAAAACACAGTTTTTGTCATCTCAAATGAGAAAAGCTGAATTGCATTAGTAAGGGCCATTGATATTCTGACAGTACTGTCTGAATATCAATTCCCTTGAGAGGAGAAAATGTCCCTGGTGAGACAAAGAGAAAAAAAAGAAACAAGAGTCTGAGAATGTTCAAGTGAATCGTCTTTTAGTCATTCTGCTTGGCTTTGGCTGATTTAAGTTGAGCGTGCAGCTCTTCACTGACACAAAGAGACAAAAGCGGGCGTTTCATGCATTCGGCAGAATTTGTTGACATACTGAAATATTATGCCACTGCAGCACTTTTCACTTCATTTGTGATCTCACTGTGGTTACGTTAAAAAGGCCAGCAACCAAAGAATATTTCACTGTGTGGAATACGGATCACTGACTGACAAAAGCTCTCACCCAAAAGAAGGGGGTTAAAATATCAAATAAACATGAGGCAAATTCCCTATAGTTGACATTAAAGTGGTTCACATTTGCATATTTTAAAAGTTTTAAGGTTTCACACTGTAAATGTAGGTATCTAACCATAGCTGAGCTTAGAAAAAGATCTCTTGGTTGTAGCTGTTCATCATCACCACCTCCCCTCTGTCTTGTCCTCCCTAGCTTGCTGACACTGATGGTTTCCAAGTGAGTATCTCATCCCTCTCTCTCTCCCTGTGTCATAATCACTGCTCTTTATGATCGGTTTGCCCTCTCTGCCCTTTCAAGATGCAGCATGTAATGAGGGCTCTGGAGGAATGTGTGAGTGGGCTATTTAGCTATTCAGACAAGATCAGCTCACACATCCCACGCTCTCTAACTCGACTCCCTACCAATTCCTCTCAGCTGAGCGCCGTGATTGTTTGTCCTGCTCACAAGGTCACACACTGCATGGAGCTGCAGTGACTCTGACATTTAAAATCTATGTTGGGCCTTTTAGTGTATAATCAGTTCATGTACATCACATGGTTAAAATGAACAATTTGATTATTTAAGTCCAGTCAATTGACAAATATAAAGATCTATTGTTTTTGTTTCCAAAGACAACATAGAGGAAAACAAAAAACAAACAAAAAAACAGCACAGACCTCACTCTTGATAGAATGAATGGATTATTTTATTCTATTTATTATTTTTGTGTCTGCGTATTTATAGTTTCTATCCCTCATAGGTTATTTAGAACCAATATCCTGCATACACACTTATCCACCAACATTTTGAAGCACAACTGCACATTACATTATTAATTTCAGACATGGATGTTTTCTTTGGACAGAGTGTATTTTAAACTAGTATAGTAAATTTTAAGGGTACAGTATGCAGCCATAAATATAACTGAATAAATAAATAAATATGAATGCATGCATGATTGACACTGAACTTGACCTATCCCTTATGAGATTATTAAGACACATTAATCAGCAAGCAGACTTAAAGCACTATATTTAGCCTATATCCATTAACATTTAACAGCACAGCAAAAAAAACAAAAACAAAAAAACAACAAAACATAATGACCTCATGAATATTTAAACACGCAGACAACCTTCTTATATAGAGCTCCAAAAGATCTCCATCAATTTTGAATATTGAATAAATACATACGCACATCCTTGTGCATGCATTCATACATCCTTGCATGAACCCAAATATATACAACCAAAATCTAAAAAAGCAAAGCCTGTATGCGCCAGTTAATCCCAAGTAACACATTATAAACCCAATTCAAGTCATACATTCTGTGAGTGTATCACATAGTTTAATCCGCTTCAATCCACTTTTCTTTGCTGTAATTCAATTTCCCCTCTTGTTCCAAGCTTCAGAGCTGTTTTAACCATTTTAACCTTCTATTTCCATCCTTCAGACGCATAAAATAAAAAGATTTATTGTTATTGTGTCTGTCAGTTATCCTGAATGGCCAGGACATTGCTTCTGCAGAAACACATTGTTACTCAGTTTTGAAATTTTACATTTTTTGAAATTCTTTGGCCACCACAAACAAAACGTTTAAACCAACCCCTCTAACTTCAAATCTAGTTTCTTATTTCTAACTTTATCTCCCTAGATTCTATTTCTCTCTGCAATGCAAACATACAAATGGTGGTGACGAAATACAAAATCCCTTTATTACATTTATTACAGAACCCTCAGAGACAGAACCCTCTCATATTAGAGAGGGTTCTGTCTCTAATATGAACTCCTCATGATGTTAGCTCCACCCACCCGCTCCACCAGATATCCGGACACAACACTGACAACATGACCTTGATGTCATGGTAACTTTGACCTTGAAGACCTTTTTCTTTTTAATTTGGGCGAAAAATCCAGCATTTTTTTGAGACTGAACATTCAAAATATAACAGAATTGAATATCATGCATCAGACAACAACAACTCTCTTTTCTAAGAGGGGTGGATAATTTTTTGTAGCTGCAAATAGAGAAGTTTTGGATGACATTGCAGTGCAGGCTTAATTTTTTGCACATGAGAATTTTGCATTGAATGAAGCAACTAAATTTCAAGCTCTGCCACTGATCACGTTAACTGTGGCATACAGTGTAATATGAACTTGTTAAATGAGAACATATGCACACTGAACTTCGGACTGTGTGCATGTGTGGCTCTCTCTGAAGCACCGCCCACGTCTGCCCGTTGACCTATGAACGGCTCCGCCTTTACGCGCACATGCTCCGACGTCATCTCTCTTTGGTTTTCCGTGTCAACATGGCGGCATCCATGGCATCCCAGGCTGCAGCAAGAGGACTGAGGACAGCTACCTCAAAGCACATACTTCTCGACAAACTCAAGGTACTGTTACAGGTCATGTCACCGAGAATGCACTACCCTCCTCTCACGGGTCGGTTCTGCTGTCGTATGTCCGTTGTCACCGTCTCAGGGAGCTGTTAGTGTCGCTACCCTGCTAGCAGGTTAGCATGTGTGAGCGCTGAGAGGTTTGACAGATCAAAGTTGAAGAGAACGACAGTCCACTGCTGATGTAACGCCACCCTCTTCACTGTAACCTACAGGTCCTGTAATAACTGTAGTCACATGTGTCATGGAATAAGTGCTGATTTTTAAAATTACAATTATTTGACAGGAGCTTTTCTGAGGAACACTTCACTAAGCTGGCCACTAATGCTGTCCTGTGTAATGCTACAGAATGCTAAGTAGAGCCGTTGCCTGTCTCCGTTGACTTTAATATAAAATGTGTCAGGTCTAATAGTTTTAAATAACTTACATTTTAGATAAAACTTCTACACTGGGCTGTGTGAGCCCATGGTTCATCGTTAACAGCACAGATAGGACATGTTCACAGTGTAGTTTTAAAGCCAGCTTAGGGGGGATAGACTGTGCCTGAAGGTTCGGACTGCTGCAGCATTTCAGATAAGACCACAGTGAAAAGGTTAACTCTTGCACTTTGATCCTCCGCTATCTGTTTGTGAGCTGTGAACAACAGCTGGCAGAATGCATCCAATTGGCTTTGTGTGTGTACACCACGGCAAATGATTACAGTTACATTGTCATTTGTCGTTTACAACACAAAGTATTAGACCCAGTGATTACAAAGAAACATCTCCCTGCCTTTTATTGACTTAACAAACAAATGCATGAATTGTTCTTAAAATCAGTTATGGGCTATGGTGCCCCTGAGCAAGACATCGATCCACCACCTTACTAAGCAGCCCTCTGCCCCAGCGTCTCTAGTGCATGTGCATGCTTGTGCGTGTTTCGTTCACGTGGTGTGGGTAAAATGCAGAGAAGTAATAACAAAATAAAATAAAATAATGTTTTCTTACAAGCTGCGCCTCAAGTTGACATTTTTCTTCACAGTTAGTAGGAGAGATCTGATCTTTATTGGCAGTGTGTCTGTTTAAGTGTTTGTAACACGAGTGCGCATGTCCAGACTGGACAGAGCAGGAAGCTGTTGATACTGTAAACACTGGTCCAGTTAAGTAGGCACACTGTTTGGCACTGTGTTAACAGTACAGTTGGACTTTTGACATCTTGGATCATATTTACTTTTTCACGTCTGCTTTTGCTTTGTTACCTTGATAGATTTTAGTACTGAAGGAGACTTTTATCTTGACACTTGACACAGGTTATGGACTGGAACAGGGTGTATTTGATAGCTGAGGTTGTTTTATGTTGTTTATGTTTTATACAGCTAATACCAATCAGTTCTGCTAGGGATATTGTTAATTGTTATTGTTAATAATACGGAACAGCCTATTAATTAATCAATCAATTATTTCTTTCAATTAATTTTTAAACTTACAATATAATGATGGATGCCCATTGTGATTTCCAGAATTGTTTTCTTCCAATTGCTTATTTTGCCTGAACCACCATTGTTTCCACTGGGGAAGGAACCTACAAATGCTTGGCCTTTTTAATGATTTCTTTACCATGTTGATGAATTTTTTTGTTGATTGTTTAATCAGCTAATTGTTTTAGCACTGTTAATGTCAATGTTTCAGTAGGTTCAGTGGCTGAAATATACAGAAATGTCATTTTAAAGTCTGTCCAAATGAACTATTTAGGATAATTTAGTTAACAAGACCTTGGAGGTTTGACCTTTTCCTGATTTAACCATGCACCAAAGACAAATTTACAAGGGTTTGGCACTTAGTCATTCTTTTAATGTACAGCCTTGACTGAATATGTAATACTTTTCCCTATAGGTCACTCCTCAAACAACTGAAGAAATGTCTTGTTGGAGAATGATTCAGTATCCTAGGAAACGCTGTGCAGAATGCGTATAACAGTGAAAGCTGCTCTGAAGGCAAAGGGCAACCCAGTTTGGTTGCTGAGATGCATTGTCAGGTATTTAGTTATGTGGCCATTAACACATAAGATTTAAGTTAATATACTGAAGTAGAAGTGTGTAAGCCAAAAAAGTCAAGTTCTTACTTGCAGCCATTGTTTTAGAACCCACATTAATAATGAACTTTATCCATTATGGAGAAACTGATCACACTTAAATAGAAATAATCTATTATAGATCAAGTAGGTGATAACAAACTAACCAAGATATTGATCTCATAATATTATTATTGTGTAATTTTCCTCTTAAATGTCTCGTGTGTGAAGTTGTATGCCCTTAAAACATAAACTAATCTAAGTTTCTAATCTCATATTTCTAATCTCATGGCTGTTCTACCTGCTTCCATTCCACTGCTTACACTTGTGTGTTCCTTTCTTCCTTTCTTTCTTTCTTTCTTGCTTGCTTGCTTTCTCTCTATCTTTCTCGGGCCAGGTGATAAGAGTAATGATCAGTCAGGGATTCTCTCTGGTCTGTAGCACCGTATCAGAGCCTGAATTGATTGACACCCAGGGATATCTACAACCGAATCAAATCAGCTTTGACAGTATGTCAGCTAAGCTGAGGAATTCAGCGCAGTGATGATTTGTCAACAACAATGTAGAGGACAATATTCAGATGGTTAGGCTCCAGGATGCTCTTAAAGAGGGTGTGGGATGTTGTGTTTTTTTCCCCCTGCCCTCCCTCGCTCACTCTCTCTCTCTCTCTCTCATAAATCAAATCTCCTGAATTCTTGTCTGCACAGCGAGATAATCCTCAGGCTGTTTTTCACTGTCGCTGCACAGTGGTGAATTTGTAAATGTTTTCTAAGTTTTTATTTTTTGTAAAGTGTCTCTGCTTCGTAATAACCTAACAGTGTTGAAGCCCAGCATGGGAAACACTGGGAAGAGAGGTGGCTCAATGAGACTCAGTCCTGAATATTTTACAGAGGGGGGTGGAGAGCCCTCTGCTTGCAACGACTTCTTTTGCTGGAACTTCAAACGACGGGCGGCTTCCCCATCTGTCTCAGCAAGAACACATTTACATTTCCTCCCCGCAAGGGATACTGGAGGACAAAGTTAGCTCTAACTGGATTTGAATATCGTTTCACCAAGGTTAATAGCCATTTCTGTAGCTGGTGAGGTGCTTAGGCTTTTTCAATAATTTAGAAGGGCTGCAGTCATTAGGAAATGTTGGCAGCCTCTGAAATGGGGAATGCAATGAATGAATGCACTCGTATCAGCTTAACTTCTGCTGTTGTTGCAGTGTAGATAATGAGGGGGAAGTGGGAGTGATGCTGAAAATTAGTTGGGAAAACAGTGTCAGTGATTGCTGACAGCTGTAATTGATTAAAAGTGCAGCATGTTGAAGATTATGTTCAGCTGCCATGCTAGCTTATCCATCATCTTTGAAATGATATCTTCAAACATACTGTCATTGTGATTTCATAACTGAGTTTGCCTTGGGCTACCTCCTATGAACTTTCAAGTCATGTGGACCTGACTTGCCCTCATCAATGCAAAGAAATCTGGGACGGTCTGGTCACTTCATTGTTTGGTTTCTGTGTCATAACAGTGACAGTGATGGCACTGTTACTGTGTGAGTGAACACACAGTGTGTTATAGAGCAAAATGGCTGCTGAAGCTAAAGGTAGTAAATTGTCGCTGCACAACTAGCACTTGTACCCTACTGATACAGCCCCAGACACTTTGGCTTTGGATGTCAACATTTGACAAAGTATGTCTTCAGCATCGGTGTCATGGTGATTATTGAAGTGGTTTTGTAATATGAACCAAACAGTTCAGGCACTGTGTCCGTTGTTGCCATTGTTGTCATAGTGATTAGTGAGTTGTGGCTACAGGTAGATGTCTAGTTCATACCTGTGGACTTGCATGTATATGGGCCTGAACTTTGACATAGTTGTGCATTCTTGTATTGCTGCATTCTAATTCCTGTGTTATCTCCCCCTTATACCTGACACCTTTGAATATGACGCAGCACACCCTCTCTTATTAACTATGCTAATTACTGAAATCCCTATCTGTAGAGACACAACAGTCAGGTTTTCCTTTCTTAAGCCTGTCTGCAGGAGATTAGACCTGCCCCGCCTCAGGACCTGTCAGTGATGCAAATCTCACTGATCTAAATCCTGGAGCCATGCTCTGTTGCTCCCGCCTCTGTCTCTGCTCCTCCGTTCTATTCCCGGATCTCTAAGAGACAGATGTCACTCCTCTCTCCGTACTTTAATGGTCTGGGCACGACCTTAGCTTTTAAGAGGCAAGGACATACAATGTGGATAATAGCAGTAGTGACAGCAAATCTTTATAGCTGAATGAACGGTCAATATGATTTTTGATATCATCAATAAGTAGCCTGGAGATCATGAGATGTACAAAGAAATGTACTAAGAGTTTAAAACAGCAGCTAAACAGAAAGTGCAGGATAAATCGAATACCTTTCGTATTCGAATCCGAATACGAATCCTTTACACTCTTAACAGTTTAAATTCAGTCACATACACAAGTCATTATGCGTTTGTTAAATCAAATGGCAAAGAGGCCTACCATCCTTGCTCTTGCTTTTCATCTAAATCTATGAAGGCTTTTCATCCAAATCTACAAAGGCTTGCCATCAGCACTCAAGTGCTTTATTAATTAAAGGAGAACAGGCTAGATGGCTTTCTGAATTAGCCCACTAATACTTCATGAGGCATGCTGCTGCTACATGACTGACTTTTAGTGGAAATATGCCTGTGATTCACACTGGCCTGTTTTTGCAGAAAATCCACATCAACTCTGCATCTTTGCCTCCTCCATTTCCTTTACCGTGTGTCACCTCTATCACGGCTTACTACACAGTGCTTGTCTAATTGCACGACAGCCTGTATTTATGAGTTGCAACTAAGTAGCTCACTGCCACCTCATTAGCAGAAAAACAGTCTACTGCAATCAGTATGGCAATGGATTTGAAAAGGCGCTCAGTGCTGCTCTCTCTGATTCAGCCTGGGCACATGGAAGTGGACTCTATAAAGTTCCCCTTTAATTTCTTCCCGGATGGTTAGCTAAATGGATGGGGAAAAGACGAGTTCATAACCTGAATGGGAACAAATCAATTACATAGAATTGGTGAACTGGCAATCTGTTAATTTCTTAAACATTTGATAATGCCCCTTAAGGAGCATTCTGGTTAATTAACTCTGCAGTCATTTGTCGTCACTAATTAGGCAGTGTCATTTCAAAGGGGTTAGGGTCTAGCCATGACAAGTAATGAGGATTTTAACCTCACCAGACATCTGGGGATACCGCTTCATAATGTGAGATATTAAATGCCTCTGGAAACTCCAGTTGTCCAGTCGCTGTGGTTAGCAGTTTAGAACAAAGTGCACAGTTTTGTACAGGTGCGAGTTAAGGATTATATTTGGGCAGAAACAAAATGCATCTTTTCTAGGACCCAGTTTTGCAAAATTGCACATCCTAATTTTTGTTCTCACAATGTGCTAATCCATGATAAATGATGTGTGATTGTTGAAAATGATATGAACCCTTATTTTATTTTTATTTTTTTAGGTCCCAGCGATCAGCTACTATCACATTAAATGTTTCCTTTAATTTTGCTCAGCTTGTTCACCTTGTTTCATGCTAAATTTTGGTCATACACCAAAGTGCTGGACAAGTTAAAAATGTGACCTGATGATTGCAAATCTCATGGCAGTCATCCAGTAGTTGTTGAGATATTGTAGTTTGGACTGAAGTGGTGGACAGTCAGATGGACCACTGGAGGGGCAGACACACTGACATTGCCGTCCATAGAGCCATGCCACTGCTGTGGTTAAAAACAGACTGGAGCGTCTACACTGATAGGCTTTTACTGTGAAGAGTACCTACAACAAGTTTACTAAAAGACCTGCTTTGTCTCAATTTTACTCTTGTTCGTTTGCACTATTTTTCTGTGATGCCTTTTTTCACCCTTTTTTTCTGGCATTTCAGGAAAAAATCCACAAAGACAGGCCATTGCAGATTTTGACAGGCAGGGAATATCCTGTGGCTACTAAAACGACAGTCACCAGGAGGACATTCAGTGTCCTGAAATGATCTCAAAGGCCTGTTTGAAACACTCCTGACTGGAGTCTTGTAAGTTTCTCTTCTTGTTCTCAATGGAGTGTCATGTAGGCCACATCAGTTCACATTTTCAATGTCCTTATGAATACGCCTGCTTAAAATTGAAAGCAATAGCCTATCTTTATTTATTTTTTTCATATACTCTCCTAGGAATCAATCCTGGATTGACGTATTGAAATTTTCCCCTAATGGAGCTGCACTATGTTTAGCTATTGAGACTTGATAATGATGATAGTCTTTGTGAGCTGGACTGTGTCCTGTGCTCAATGTATATTCTAAATCCTTACCATTCTTTACTGCCTTAATGCACCTAGTGCATGTAAAAGCCTGATCTGTATTTATAATTTATAAACAGCTGGAATAAAATGCTATAAGCTAATTTGTTACTTTTTTTATTGACTTCTGAGGGGTGGTGAATGATGAAGGCTCAGACTCAGGTTTCATGTGTCCTATAATATATTGATTGGCTCATGCAGCAGCAACTACTTTTCGTGTGCCTTCCACATAATCAGTCACAGCAGTCTTTCCAACATGTCTGCTGCTGTTCTTCATCTGACAGAGCTCTAGGTACTCTGTTAGATGAAGAACAGCAGCAGACAATTTATTCCAAATTTGAACATTTGTTCAAACATGGGAAAAAATTAAATAGTCGAACTGTAATAACTGTAATAAAAGAAGCAAAGAAAAGCCAATACTGTCACTATCTGACTCGACAAGCCCCCACATTGTCACACAAAGGAAGGACAAAATGTGGAGACCAGTATTTTATTTGCTGCAAAAAAACTGCATGGAAAGGGGAATAATGTTTTCCAATGCAGGTTTACCTTGGAATCCGATTATGAAACAACTGATAGGTTGTTGTCTTCGGTTACTGTTAGTTACTGCCCAGTCAGAGAGACTGTGAAGATGTAATGGTGGCAGGAGTAGAGGACAAGGCATGAGAGGTCAAGGAACGGGAGGGAGAGAGAGAGCAGCAACATCAATAGCTGAACTTGAGGAAAAACTGGAAGAATGTCACTGAGAGAGGACGGCTGCAACACAGGTTTATTTCCTGCTCACAGTTACCACTACTTCAGCTCAATGTGTCCATCTGATATTGTGTCCAACCCCTGTTTTTACATTGCATAATGTAGGTGAAATTAACATCACAGTCACTTTTGGGATTTAAAGTTAAATGTTAATATATACATCAAAAAATGCTACACACATGCACAGTCACATGCTGAGTAATCAATTTAAGCTTTGCAGGCAACTACTTCATCTAATGTGTAATTATTAGATGTATTTGTAATTAATTATTATTAAAAGTAAGCCTAGCACCACGTTGGCATGTATGTATTTCGTGGTGTTACTAAAAGAAAGCCTGAGCTGCGTTGTTGAACCCACAGTGCTGATGTCCTTAGTTAGATAAATAGCCTGTGTTCAGAGATAATGTTCCCTTAGTGTTACAACTGTCAGGACAGAATCACATCTTCACTCACTGTTTGCCGGATCCTGTCTGGCTTCACTTCCATTCAAGAAACAAATGTGTTTTTTGACCTGCGATGTCAACCCTCTGAATTTTTGAGTGACAGATTGACGAGCAGTGCAGCATTGACTGGCTGCTGTTTATGGGCCTGATCAAAGGTGATTGCCTGCTTTGTAACCTTCCGCTGTAAATTAAGGCTTATGGCTCTAATAAATTTCCAAGGGAGCCAGAGCTGCTCTGTCAGATGGTGACTTTTTGACATTGTCCCACTCTCTCATAGTGATAAAGACAACTGCTTTAAATTAGCCCTAGGATATTGACTCCTTAAGTTTAACAGAAGGGCAAACGACAAAGTAGTGGCATGTCTTGAAATGACTTTGCAAAGTGCCAAGATCAGACATCCCCTCACTGTGATGACACTTCACACAACAAGTGCGGTTTGACATTGTGCATGCTGCTCTCAACCAAACATGAGACTGCACAATTTTGTGCCTCTTAGGAGGACTCCTGATGTTGCACGGTGCTGTGCTGAATACCATATGGACCAGCCAAACAAGTGTCGATGACTATACTAAGATTTGGTCCTTCAGTCCTACTCGTGGATTAATACAGCTGAGACAAGGACTTGGCAACCTGATGCAGCTGCTGCCATAGCAGTGTCTGTCCTCTGTGTGCCTTTGTGTGAGGGCGATGCCACTCTGAGTGGTGCTCTGTGAAGAGAGTGGCCGTATGTTGACACGGTTTACTCAGCACATTTCGATGTTCCAACTATTCCTTTGTTCTTTTTTTAACTTATGCATGTCAACACAATTTAGTTTTAGGAAATGTCTTTGGGAGTTGTCTTTATATTTGCTTACCAACTTTTCTGCTATATTCGTTGTGTTTATCTTAACATGATTCCACTTACATAGTTTGCATAGTTTGTGGCCAAATTGTGGTCAAATGCCAGTTTAAGGACACAGTACAAGTATAGATTAATGATGAGACTGCAGATTTCATCAGTTGCTTGAATTTTCCATGTCTTGTGTCTATGGAAACATTTCTTCTGTAAAAAAAAAAATTTTCTTTACTTTTTTAAATAAAGAGAATTAATAAAAGTTTCCAGTCATTTATTCAACAAATTAAATAAATGACTGGAAACTTTTATTAATTCTGTTTTTAGTTTCATAATTTTGTCTCTTTATTGTGAAGGTCCTTATAACTTATAATACAGTAAGTTGAACTAATTACAACACATTTATATGATTTTGGAGATTTTAATTTTCTTTTGAGACATTAATCAAATGAAGATCCATCAAGATAAAACATACTTCCTATATTCTCTCTAGTACACCATGCTTTATTTATCAAATGTCGTCTCTGGTTTACCCCCAGGCAACAGCCTGTTTAATTTTGATGGACTTGAAAGTCACGCTGACCTATGCCCCACTATGTGAGAATTCCCAAAGTTAGAAACGTTGATCAAAACGTTAATCAAAAGCACCATTAAGTTCTGACTGAAAGTAGGACTTTTGTTTTCAGCTTAAAACAAAAAAACCCTTTTCCAGGAATGAAAATAGTATCCACCTCTGCTGCAGCGTTTTGCCATGACATTTTGTTATCACTCGCTGAATGTCAAGACTCTTGCTGCAAGCCTGCTGAAAGCAGAATTCTTCCTCGGAATAAGTGTTTCCTCAATATGACTTCAGCGTCTCTCTCTCTCTCCTCTGCCAAGTTTGAATTTTGTAATAAAGGTTTTTGCTGTGCTTTCACATCAAAAGTGAGATGCAATTGGAAGGGTGTAAAACATAATGGAGACCATGGCGTCTATTATTACAGCGGTGTCACATTAAAACTGTATGTCTTCGTGGACTGAATCGTGGCATATTTTCTCCTCCTGGAAATTCATGTGTCCCTGACCTAAAGCGAAAGTCAGGTACACATTTTGTTGGCCTTTTCAGAAGCTGCCTCTGGTGTTTTGACCGTGAGCCAAGTGCTTTGTCAGAACGGTTGATTTTGACAAAAACTGGAAAAGAGAAACGAGACAGATCTTTGCTCATTGATTCATAAGGCCTGGTTACTAAAGTGAATGCTTGCATTTCCAATTACCTTGCAGTTATTTTCGTGTTCAGTGACATTAGTGCTGCTGAGAAATCCTGTCTATACTGATTTGCAGAATGAATGAGTCTTTTTTTGAATGTCTTTTTTTTTAAACTTGTTTCTCCTCATCTCCATCTATAAAAAGGGAATATTGCTGTTTATCATTGTCATCACTTTATCTTGCCTCTGTGTCCCAGTTCTCTTTACTTGGATGCGTTCATGAGAAAGAACTTGAGTGCTTTTGTGTGTAGAACAGTTTGCTGTGAAAACTTTATCCCATCTAGGACCCATGTCAGAGCATACAACTTTGTTTGTGCCATAGTGTCTTCTTTGCCAGTGTGTGCACAGCACATCCCATGTGTGTCTATCCTTGTCTTCTTTGTGTGTGTATATTAAGAATAAGTAGAGCAGTAGTTAGGCAGAGGGAGTGGGTAGGGTTGTCTCAAGAGTGCTGTTGATGATAATTACTGTAGAGAGAGCGTCTCAGGGGACTGGAGGCCAGCTGCTTGCTTGCCTGCCTGCCTGCCTTGCTGCCACACCGCCATCCGCCACTTAATGCCTTCTTCCAGGGCAGACATGTAGCATTTGGATTATTCCTCTCCTGTCAAGATCTCAGCAGTATCGTGATTTGACTATCTGATAGCATTAAGCAGGACTAGGGGTGACTGAAACCATAATTGTGGTCATGATTAGTCTGAAGAGGATTTTGAAGTAGCGTTTTCCGGGAGGGACTCAGGTGGAATCTCTTTATGATATCTCTCTTCTTAAGGTGGCAAATTTCTGATCTGTATTATATTTCTTTACAGAGTTGCACAATTTGAGGAGCTACTCAGTATGGAGGTGTTCTGTAACTCTTCCCATTCAAAACATAGCTTTTAATGTTATCCTGTTCCTTTATTTGTGCTCCACAACTCTGAAATATGGAGGAAAGTTTTTTTTTTTTTTTTTGCCAGTTTCACTTTGTTTCATCTTTGCTTCTCAGAGGTCCAGTTTTGCCTGTCAGTTTAGCATGGCAAATGCTAAACTGGACGGCAGTACCCATGAGGCTCAGTCGACATTGTTACGGGGATGAAGCCAGTCAGACGTGCAAATTAGACCTATAGCAAATTCAGAATGTTTATTCTGTTCAAAACACTACACTATAGTTGATGAATTTTTGAGTGTATTATCAGGTTTTTTAAAAAGTGCAGTCTTTAGCTTCAGATCACCATTAGTTGGGCGTGAAACAGAATGTGAAGCTCTGTGATTCAATGTTTCTTACAAAATGCCCAGTGGGAAACAAAGTTTAGTTCTCTCCTCATATTGTAATGCTCACAGACTTGTACTGCAGACTTTTTTTAATCAAAGAATTGCAGATTTTCTCTTTGTTTTAAGGATTGCCTGGGCATTGTATGCCTTTATTTGAAAAGGGACAGGCAAAAGGTGACATGAATTGAGGGGAGAAAGACAAGGAAAGATAAGCAACAAAAGTTTGCAGGTAGAAGCTAATGAGAATATTGTGAGCATAATATGTGTCTTAGCCACAAACATACAACGCCCCTGCGCTAGAGATTTTCTAACACAGTTGTTTATCTGTTTTCCTGATGAATGTAATGATCACCTTATGTTGTCTCTTTTAAAATGAACAGAATTTTTACTTCCAAAACCCTTAATGCCTTAAATATCTCCTCACACTTTGCATCATAAGAAATCTATAACATTTCAGTACTTTTGATGATATTTTAAGAAGGATTTCTGTTTATTAGAGAGGCGGTATTCAGTTGTTTGATGGATTAAAATCTATTTTTAAAAATAAAGATGTTGGCAGGTAAAGCAACAGGTTGCCTCCTGTTTCCTTTCTGAGTGTTTACCTCTGAACGGTTGTCGAACCAGATGTGTCTGCATGCTGGCTTTATCACAGCATTGCTTGACTTTGCCAACACCTGTGGTAATATCACTTCATCTTTTTAATTAGGATTTCCACTAGTCAAGAATACCTGCATGTCAGAAAGTCTTTGTAGAACAATTGGAGAGCATTAAGCAATATTAAAAAAGAACTGTTGTTGTGAGTCATTGTTCATTACCAGCTGCAACAGTGTGGCTGGTGATGCTTTCAACTTGTGAGTCTGTGTGTGTCATGATGGCAGAATTTGGTCTTGGAGACATAGAGGTACCATAGAAGTGATTTTGAGTCCATTTGTATATGTCTGTCTGTCTGTTGTGTCTTAGCATCACAACCTTGCAAGATGCAGTCACAAAACTTTACAGTTGCGGAGTTGAGATCAAAATGAAGGCCAAGTTTGAAGATGGATGGGGTCTGACCCTTGAGTACTGAGTACTTATGTAATACTACTGAGTACTACTGAGTGCTCACGGGTTTAGAACATCAACTTGATGAGGGATGTCGCCGCTGGTCCTGATCCCATTGTAAGATGGTCTTCAGTTAATAACTCAGTTTCTGGCATCAGGCTGTCATCAGAGCATAATTAAGAAACACTCACACAAGAAGTGATTCACAAACAGGTGGAGTTCCGAAAACTCATTAAGACAGCTAATCATATGTCATTGTTCAGTAATGGCAATAATGGCAGCCAGGTAAAAAAAAAACAAACAAAAAAAACAACCAAAAAAAAGTGTCAACATCATCCTTTGAATCCTCTGAATCAGTCAACTGTTACACTGTTCACTGTAAAGTAAATTATCATTATCATTATCCATATTTTGCTCTCCAACTGGTAATATGACCTGCATGCACACGATGACTGGAGGTGAATGTGTTGTACCAACCAAGTGCCATTTTATGCACTTTGAACGAACTCCAAAAAAAAAAAAAACAACGAAAAAAAACAATTACATGCCTCAGATATGCTGCCTAAAAATATTGATTCTGGAGTTATTATGGTGTATTAAAAATCATCAAGTAAAAAATTGCAATTTGTTTCTGATTAGATTTTTCTTCTGCATCCCCAATGCATTCACATTGCAGTCTATACCTGCCAGCCTAGTGCTGCACTGCAGTTTGCTTTAGTTAGTTAGGTGGGTAGCTATGCTGTCACCAGTGTGGAAAATTGTCTTCAGCTTCAGTACTCACTCTATAAATTAAAAACAAGAAATTTGTATCTACATTAAAATATAAAATATTAAGACATTTAGGGTGCAATTAGGAATAAAGAATTCATTGTAAAATATAGAGGGCTAGGATTAAAATGAATTTCAGTGCCTTCAGGATTAATAATTAAACTTGGCACCAAGTCTCGTGCCTCTTGCCTATAGAGCTTCCCCAAAGGTAAATTCTTAAGGTATCTATACTCAGGGTGGGAAGGATTTCTGCACATAATCTGAACGACATTATTCTTTCTATTTAATATGTATTACCTGCTCAGCTGCTGAGCAGGTAATACATATTAATATTAATATTAATACACAATTGTTTTCCCATATCTATTTAGTTATGTACTAATGTTAAACTTGTTGGATAGATGAGATGAAGGCAAGAAACAAAAGTTGTGTGTATGCGTGAAGTAAATTACTCAGTGCCACAGTCATAAACAGAACTGCGAGCTGAAAAGTAAGTTACATAATGAAACAGTTATTTGTCAATCAGGCAACAGAAATGTTCTAAATGTTGTCTCTGAGGCACATTTGATAGTTTCTGTCTGACCTGCATTTTGGTTTTACTGTAAAACACTTTGTCTACAAAAGTGATTAGTAAGTAAAGTTTATTATTATATATCATCATGATTATGTCCACTTATAGTCAACATTGTGGACTAGATATCAACATCAGTGGACCACATTACTCTATGACTAGTGCTGTGATGTCTACATAAAACTGTGCAGTGGCTTCAAAAAGTGTCCAGACCCCTTCATGTTTTGCATCTTTTATTGTGTTGTTGTTGATTTGATTTTCAATGGATAAAACTGCCATTTTTTGCCCATCGGTCAACATTCAATAATGACATAACATGAAAACATGTTTTTAGAACTTTTTTTTTTTCCAAATTCATTAACTATCAAAAACTGAACTTTCTTACTCGCAAAACTATTCAGGCCTTGCTGTGGCACTCTAAATTGTGGTCCGGCGCATTCTGTTGGCTTTAATTGTCCTTAAGATGTGTGAAGAACTTGATTGGAGTCCCCCTGTGGAAAACTGAATTGATTGGACATAGTTTTGAAAGGCTCACACCTGTGTATGTAAGGGCCCGCAATTCACAAAGCATCTCAGGAAAAAAACCAAGCCATGAAATCCAAGGAGCTCTCTGTAGATCTTTGCGATAAAATTGTGGGAGATCAGGGCAAGGATATAAAACCATTTTTAATGGTTTGAGTGTTCCCAGGAGCTCAGTAATTGTAAAATGGAAGTTTGGAACCACCAGGACTCCTCCCAGCGTTGGCAATAGCCAAACTGAGTAACTAGACAAGAAGGGCCTTGGTCAGGTAGATGACCAACATCCCAACTGTCACTCTAACAGAGCTTCAGATGTCCTCTGCAAAGATGGGAGAACCATCTCAGCAGCACTCCACCAATCATCTTTTTGGTAGAGTGGCTAGACAGAGGAGACTTTGTGTAAAAGATATATGACAGTCTGTTTGCAGTTTCCCAGCATTTAAAGGACTCTGAGAGCTTGAGGCAAAAGATTCCCTGGTTTGATGAGACACAAATTGAATTCTTTGGGCAGAAATTCAGACACTATGTCTGGTGAACACCAGGCACTTCTCATCACCTGGCTAATACAATCCCTATGGTGCAGCATGGTGGTGGGAACATGATGCTATGAGGCTGCTGTTTAGCGGCAGGGACAGAGAGAGTGGTCAGAATCGAGAGAAGGATCAATACAGCCACAGGTTCTGAATAGAAGAGAGATTTTAGTTTTTGATTTTTGATAAATTGGCAGAAAAATTCTGAACGTAGGGTTCAGGGTTATTGAGAGTAGATTGATGTGCAAAAATGGCAGTTTTATCCATTTACAATTAAATCTACAACACAAAGTGTTCAAAAAGCTATGGTTTGTCAGTACTTTCTGATTTGACTGTATATTGTTATTAGAGCGCCAAGCAAGAGGCCACCTTTGATATAGGTTATCTATGGGTCTGGTACACATTAAAAAGTGCCACGGGTCTCTCTCCATTCTCTGGTGTTTTGCCCAAGGTAACTGTCAGTGCCTGGAGGGACACCTCCAGCACCACTTGACTTCTCCAGTAAGCAGCAACTGTTATTTTGGGAAGTCTGCACAGCTCCTTTCCACCCTTACTCTCACTTTTCCTTTTTTTTTTGGTGACAAAGGAGCCATTTCAATTGAGGCCTGATAATGTATCTGCATTAGATTCCTAGTTAGCAAATATACAAGTTTTTTGCCTCTTTCTCGACAAAGCTGTGTCTTAAATTGGCAGGAATTGAGATGTGAGTGTTATTGTCCTTTTAGGCTGTCTGACTTCAGGTGACTATTGTCACTCACCACTGGTTTTAGAATATTCCCCCCTCGTTTTTCCATGTTTTTCATATGAGTCTGTGCACTGCAACTGTGTTCTTTTATTTAAGAGGCAGTTATGGCTTCCTGTATTAAGACGCAGCGGACGCATTAGGACTTTTCTGTATTGGCGAACAAGGTTTCATTTCTGCTTGAAATGGATCTTTTGTGAGCAGATGTGCCAGATTTTTACTGAAACTGTTGGACTTCTGAGAATTTCATTATAAGTCAGTTTTCAGATCACATTAATATTTCCAAGCATTGTTATAAATAATTCCTGGATAAAATTAGTAATGCTGGAGACTACAGCCGACACAGAGATTAATGCTGCTATTGTTATCTTGAACCTCCCAGTTTCTCTAAAAATTATGCCAAAAGTGACAATAGTCTGTCGTCACTGATGGATTCTTGCCTGTTGTCTGAGTTTCACATTCAAAAGCTTGGACGAGTAGAGTTGAGATTGACTGTGGAGAGTGTTATTGCTGATACAGCCACTGATTTGTCTTTATCCAGCTTAGAATGCTTTTCACACTTTGCCAACATCTGATTGCAGTGCAAACTGGACTGTATTTTGATGTTTTTTGGGTCTGGATTCAAAATTTATCTTCATGGTTAAATGTATAGGGATGGGAATTAATAAGACTTTATTGATACCAGTGCCATTATAGATTCTGCTAGTCGATTTGATTCTTTATTGATTGCCTTAACGATTGCTGATCAGGTTAGGCTTACACAGGTTTTCAGTATCAACACAGCTGTTTAATTATCTCTTAGTCTGAACACTGAAGGCTGTAGAATGAGATCTAGCTGTAGCAACAGTCTGTCTGTCAAATGAATAAAATGAGACATTATTTGCACAGCATTCGTTTTCATTTAGGTTTTCTCACTCAAAGAACTGTATCTTCCTCTCTGTCCTGACTCCTTCACGTTGCAAGTTTACAGACTTTGATGTTATTATTTTGCAATGCGGAACATGTGGAGGAAACATGCTGGCATCAATAAAGGGAACTGATAAGCATGGAGACATATAGTTCAGATGGTTTGGAAGCTGTTCTCGATTCCCATCCCTATAGGCGTGTTAGTTTCCCTTAATATATCAGAGTGTGATCCGATTGCTTTGACAGGCACTCATCTGCCATTTTCTTTAGTCAAACGTAGAGCAAAAGATGGAATGACAGATGGAGATGTGCACCCTGGCAGCAATGCTGATCCTCCCAAGGCTAACAGTTTGAATGGCAAGGGAAGTGGATGTTTTAAGAGAGGAGGCCCTGCAGGTATCTGACAGCAGGCAAATGAGTCCACAAAAAAGAGAAAACCTGTTCTGCAGCTTGGCTCATTAAGGCTGTGTGGGTAGGCTCTGCTAAAATCGACATGTAGGAATAAGCGATAGGCAGAAAAAAAGAGTGAAGGCTTTAAGTCTCACATACAAGCCATGCTTTGCTCAAAGATGGACAGATACGGACAGATCCATTTCGTTCAAATTCATTTTAGTTTGTCCAGAATTCCTTTCTAATTTTTCCTATATTTGTTTTTCAGATTTATTCTTTTGTTGTTCATATGGCCTTTCAGATCTTTATGCAGTTCTGCCGTTCATGTATTACCCTGCCTTTGAACCCAGACTGCTGCGAGCGAGTCATATCATCAGTATTGGCTGTTATAAAGTGCCATGGAGGATGCACTTGATAGCAATGCACCACATTTACACATACAAACAACAATAACTGAAATATATGAATAGTAAGGTATCACAGACGAGACTGCAGAAGTGACCCACAGATGCCCCTCATTACTGCATTCAGTTATGCGAGAGAAGAGGCCAATATGGATCAACATGTAGTGTTCTCCCGGAAAACAACCCATTTTGGCTCTAATGAAGTCTCCTGACAGGCTCTCACGAGAGCTAGAGAGGAGAAAGCATGCTAATACAGTGTGCTGTGGCACAGAGACGGTTGGTTTTGGCATGAATTGTGGATTACCAGTCATGCGGTTTTGTTTTCAGTTGAGGCCCATTGGCGGTTGTGCTTCAGATTAAAAAAAGTTTGACTTGGTCATTCCGTTTTAGAGCGACCATGTCAGGCTCATTTGCCTTTAATCACTAATAACCACTAAAGGTTAGTGGGGTTTACATTTTACTCCCAACATCATGTAATGGCTGAAAGATGCAGAATAAATGCACTCCCTTCCAACCCACCCATCCCTGTGTTCCTGTTCTTCCCCCCTCATGAATGATGGAGGACAGACAACTGTAAACAGCACAGAGTGGCATTGTCATGCCCCATGCACCACTGAATCAAATCACTGCCTAAAAACACATGCACAGTTTTTTGTTTCTTTTTTTTTGTTCCTGCTGTATTAAGAGTCTTCAAAAAATGTTTGATTTGCTTGACCATCTCCTATTTTTGCTGCTCTTGAATCCATCCTTCGATTTTCATTATCTATGCATTTGTTTTAATGATATGTATATTATATATTATATATATGATACATTATGATATGTTGGTGTGCATGCAGACATGTGTACATGTGTTTCATACGCACACATGCCTTTAAGGAAGGGCTGAACGATTTTAGGAAAAGATCTAATTGCGATTTTTCTGGCAGATATTGCGATTTCGATTTGATTCACGTTTTTCTTCAAATCAAGCTTCAGTGCAATATTCACAATGTACTGTAACATTTACAAACATGACAGAAAATTACATCATACCATTAAAACATTAAATGTCATTACTCTAATGTAAGATTGAAAACTAAAGTTACGAATTGATTTCAAATGTATTTGAATCGTGTGACCTGTCCACGAGCAGCATGCCGCTTCTGATTGGTGAGCTTGGCAGGTAGGGAGACATGATTGCGTTGTCTGAAATCGCAATTTCGATCAGAAAACGATAAATCGTTCAGCCCTACTTTAAGGTAATTCTGTGATATCTGATTATTATACACAAAAATTTACCTTTATTTTTATTTATTTATTTATTCACTTTATAACACATCACAAAGAAGCCTTGTTTGAGTCCTAGCATCTTGAGACCATTCCTCGGTAGCTCCCTTCTTAATAAAGCTGTTAGCTGTCCAGTTACCCATTAAACGTGTTTGTTCTTTGTCATTCACTGGAACATGTTCTGAATGTTGAATGCTTCAGTTTATAGTTGTCTTTTTTCCAGTTTCCTGAACCTTAAAGTTTTTGTTCAGTAAGTGCAGTTTAGTGCTCACGTGTCCAAAAGGAGACATGTCATTTTGCTAAGTGTAATATATATAATGTAATAATATAATCACGAGTATTCATAGTTATTTGGCTGTTTGCAATATCGCTTTAAATCAATGCTTAATTCATATTATTAATGATTGGGGCCATAGTGAAAATGCTGCTTTCAGCTATGGAAATTCTTGCGCTAAGATTATTTTGTCAAACTAGTAGTTTTCTTTCCATTTTCCATTTTCTTTCACAAGAACCATATTACCATATTCTTAGATAACTGTGCTAAGTTTATCTGAATATTCACACTAGCACAGTGCTGTTACTTTCATCCTAACTTTCAGTCACACCCAGCCTGGATGTCCATCTTTGCTGGCTGTTTGTGCAAAATAATTCCACTTATGACTGCCATTATTTTCATCAGTCTGTTTAGAAGGACCCAGATTCAATTTCAAGGTGTTGTGCGCCGCTTGATCCCATTGCCATATTTTAGTTTTGTGTGTTTGTCCCCACAGTAATGTATTTTTCCTACTGTCAAGCATAGAAACAAACCTGGAGCAGCAGCCTGCTTCTTTTAAAAACTGGTGATGATTGTTAAGAGCAGAATATTGACTGTGCAGACTTAAGCACAGCTGGTATGATGGAGAGACTTGGCTATATTGATGTAGTATTGACAGTGTATCACTAACAATATTCTGGTAGTATATAATGGTGTATGGTGTTGTACTGTATGCCAGCAACACACTATACAGCAACATCTTAACAGTATCATAAGATGTCATTATCTTCTACATTATAATATGCACATGTGCCCCTTATGTTCGTGCAGGTGTCCTTGAATAATAATGTCTTGTGTGGCCATAACAGATGTAACAGTGGATAACAGCTTAGGTCAGTTTAACTTCTCTCAGTCAGCCACATAATGCAGTGCAATCCTGATGTTATTATCATGTTAGTGTAATCCTCGCTGGGTAAGGAAACTCGCACACGCACACACACCGAAGCATCATTTACATGCTGAACCATAATTTACCTCGCAATCCTTGTTTTCACTTTCCTTTAATGGCCTTTCTCCTCTTAACGACTCCCTGAAGATTTTTCCTGTGAAAACATTTGCATGCGCGCACACACCCATGCACATACTAGTGTGTGCTGGAGCGGAGGGATTCTAACTCTAACACAGCCCGTCTCTCTCCGTCACATTAAAAAGCCAATTTCTTTTTAATAGCAACAACAGCTGGAGCTGACAGGGCCTATGTCTGCTGATGGAGCAAACAGCTCCTGAGCCGTCCTGCAGCTCAGGCCAGGCCTGCCTCATTACAGGAAAAGGAGAGAGAGAATAAGATGGTAGGAAGGTGGGAGATGAGGAGGAAGGATGTAGCGTGTGCACTCCGAGGCAGGTGTTAGACATGTTTTGGTGTCGTATAATGTAAAACACCTCAACAGAGAGTGCACAGGCTGAGGGAGATGTTGAGCTGAAGAGTAAAATTGTTATCATTAGACATGATGGAACCCCCGAGATGGGTACCTCATAGCACTTTGTTAACTCTCGTTTACTTGAATGTCAGGCTCACTCATTCTGCCTCGCTCCTTCACTTTCTTCCCAGTGCACCTGGTTGAGTCCCAGGAGGTGGCTGAATCTGCAAGAGTACCAGAGCAAGAAGCTGATGCAAGAGAGTGGCGTGGCTGTCCAGCGTTTCTATGTGGCCGACACGGCCTCTGACGCCCTGGAGGCTGCAAAGAGACTCAGTGAGTAGGACACACACACACACAGACACACTCACACACACACACACACACACACACACACACACACACACACACACACACACACACACAAAGAGCCATGTGGTTCACCTTTCCCTGCAGAGAGAAAAGAGTAGCCTTCCTTAAATTGCTCTGTAATGGTGTCAGTGAGCTATCCTCAATCAATAAGTCAACAAGTCAAGGTACCGATACTAAAAACATAACTTTCATTGACACGTTAGGTTGCTGAATATTTACTTTGAGGAAATCAATTTTTCCTTTGTTTTCTTTTAATTCTTTTATTTAATACAGGCCAAACTTCTGAAACAGCAGTGTGTAATGTTGTATTAACACAAACAGCCATGACCTACATGAAAAAAAAATGTCTAAGTTAAATCAGGAAATATCTGATCAAAGATTTAAATAAAAAACCTCTGGCAAAGAATTTGATGCTAACTTTGGGTGATGTCCTTAATAATAGGCATGTTTCAGGGCAAGATGTATTTTTTTCTGTTTTGTGGTTTCGGTGATCTGAGTTCTGTGATGACATTTCATTTTGTAGAAATGGCCTCATCATTTTGTGGTGCACTGCTTTGCTGTGTTCACTGAACTGTATGCGATAAGCTCTTAGCTCCAGCAACACATGAAGCTTGATGAAAAACACAGGAAATCATCTGCTTGTACCTTATAATCATGTGAGCACAACATTGCTTCACTGCTCAAGTAGTCATAAGTTGTAGATTTACACATTAGCTAATTATTTATTACTTTAGTGCTGATAGATTTGGGGTTTTGTAATTGCTGTGTAATTGTACTGCTGTACACTGTGAAAACATAACAGCCCTATTTGTGCAGCATTGCTCTCCGACCCTGACACAGGAGGTGCAAATGGCTGTGGTTAATCGTGGCTGAAGTTTTATCAAGTTTAATCGCATCTTTATGTGTTTGCTTATGTGTGGAAGCCTGTGTTTTTTGGGCTTAGTGGTTGTGCCAGCTCAGTTTTTCATCACGGCACTCATCCACGCTAATTTGTTTCACAACCTCTCGTGTTCACTTTCTCACGCTTTGCATGTTTGTTTTTTTTTCTGTTTGTTTTTCTTTTTTTGTTTTAATTTATTTATTTGTAATCCTTGGTTACAATTGGGGTTTTTGCCCCCAGACAGTCGCTCAAAGCCATTTAAGGAAGTGACTGGAACTCTAATTTTATTCTTGTCTCACAAATCTTCACAAATGCATTTTACTCGCATGAACAAAGATGATTTAACACACATTTGTATGCACCCACACACTGCTTTCTCTTCCATCCCCTACCGTCCCTGTTCTACTTTCTTCCCACACACCAAACTGCCCAACACATACAGTGTATATTTCCACCCTCAGCTTTATATTTTATTCAGTGTCCTCTCCAAATACAGCAGCGGCTTTCTGATAGTGTATCCAGGTTGGTTGTCAGCCAGAGAGATGCCACTCTCACTGCTGCCTTTGGGCTCCTGCTGCCTAGGGCACTGCTTTCAGTGGCCCTGGTTACGATGCAGACAAAGATAAACTGAATAGGAGGAAGAGGATATATATTTTCATGACAGTACCTATATTGCTTGGTAGGGGAAGAAACGGAGAGACAGAAAACTCGGGGCAGAGGAATTAGAAGGGAATAGACGGCTTAATAAAACCCAGGCTATACTCAAGGTTTGATTTATTTTTAACTAAGGATTTTCAGCGCTTTTCAGATTCTAACAAGTCAGATAGGATTGATCCACAATTATGACAACATTAGTGAGCTGCATTGAAGTTTTGTGCTGGCAACAGAAAAGTGGTTGTGCAAAAAAAAAATTGCGTATGTAGGTTATAGCAATATTTTTAGTATTTTAGGACATTTCTCTGTTGTACTGCGAAATATGTGCAGAAGGAAAGAAAGTTGATGGCTGAAAGTGATTTATCATTGATGATTGTTCACTGCAGTAGGGGTAAGTGCATGACTGCAGTTCTGAAATATTTTTATTAGTGTCTTCAACCAATATTTCAAGCCCAGCTGCAGAGGAGCTACACTTTCTTTTGCACTCCATTGCTTTCCGGAAATGGACAGGACACATGTTCAAAGCCAAGCATCAGGTCTTAATTTGTAGCAGTGCAATCAAGTCAACTCAGCTGTAGATGTGACCACTTACATTATGACTGTTAGTAAATTCCCAGCTAAACTGAAAACATGTGCCAACAGAAGTTTTTGCAGCTCTGACAGTAATTTGTGGTCTTTTTGTATACTGGGACTATTGCTAGCTCACTATTAAAGCATGCAAGAGAGCATCTCACGACGCTTCATTTCATCAGATACACAATGCCTCTGCGTATGGCTCACTCTTGGGCTATGTTAGGTCACACATGAATGTGATAGAGGGTGAGAGAAAGAGGGAGGTCAGTAACCTCTTTAGTTAAGATCTGTTGAGCTGAAATGCAAACTGAGACTGCCAAGCTTTGACTCCTGAGGGGGAGGCAGGGTGTGAAGCCAGCTCTGGATGGGGCTCTGTTTCAGGGCCTTCCACTGTAGAGGACACGGGGTATGGCTGTGTACAGGGGATGTGGATGGCTGGGGTATCTGAGCTGACCGGGAGAGACTCAAATGGATTTCTGTGTGGTGCTGATATCCTGCTGTGAACCCCTGGCTCCCTGCATACACAATAAACTGAACCAGTGAAGCATGGAAGCACAGACACAGATGAATGGTATGCATAGGGTAAGCTTGCCCATATAAGCACGCAAACACACACACACACACACATATGCCCACCAACCAGTATTCTCCACTCCGCTACACTCACTTAACCATGAAGTGGTTAAGTTGACACTTCAATTGCAGCTATGCTGTATAGAAACTCCTCTCACTCCTCTTGTGTACTGTAGAGTGGTCCAACTCTCGTAAAGTGGACACAGATTGATTTTCTCTATTACCGCTGTGGACAAATAGCTTAAAATCTTTCTCCTTCTCTATCAAAACATAAAAATAAAATATCCGACATGGACCATTGATTCCATTTAACTTGAATGACAACTCTTAGGGGAGAGTTTACATTGTGGCAGATGGGTGACTCACAACCAGCCAATGGCTCATGGAAAGTAGGGTTTGATTTCTGTGGCCCCATACTGGGTGAGCTGCGTGGGGAGTTATCAGAAAGTCCAAAGTTTTTGTAATGTGTGCTCCACTGGGACACTGAGAGAATGGCACACTAACTCCTGCTGTCTGTCCAAAACCGGTGACCCAGATCCACAAGTCTTATACCCAAGTATTTAATTTTGTGTGTGTGTGTGGCAGCCCGAGCAGCTGTAGGTTTGAAAAATAAACTTTTGGTCCTTGAACTTACATTGCATGACTTTAATATTTCAATGTTGTGATTCTAAACGTTTACATTTCTTGTTGTTTTTTGCTTAGCTGTCACATTTGCATATCATTGCTGTCTCTTTTAGGCATTCAGGTATCCAGTTCTTTTGTCAGCCTGTATAGGGATGACAATGCTAATTGATGCAGCCAGAAATGTGCTACATTGTTCAAGACTAAATGAGGAAAGTACAAGTAAATGTCTGCCTGGCAGAATCAGTAACTGCTGTGTGTAATGTGATGCTGCAGATCCTGCTTCCTAACATGTGACGTGAAAGAGGACGGAAAAATGAAGCCACAAACTTTTGTATGGATGAGTAATGATTTTGATTGATGACTCCTTTTTTTTAACAAATGGTCACATTTCCTTCACCTGTATTGTTCAGGTTGCTAAACTTGCAGCAAGTGTTCTTCTGTTATAAATAAGCCAGTTTCTCAAGTTTCCAGAAGATCATTGCTTTCTAAGCAGCATTGTGACAGAGGGGAAAATGGCATTAGAACTAAGTGAAAGTGTCAGAAGTTTTTTTCAGAATTGTTACTCTAAGCACAGAGGGCTTTCTCAGCGTCACATCATGGCTGGACTAAAGGTTTCTAAGAAGGCGGTCCATGCAACTCAAGCGCTTTGCAGAGGCTGGATCAGTTGTATCCAAAGCTCGATCAGCCAGACCCAAAGTGACCACACCATCAGAACATCAAAAGACCGAGCTTAGTTCCCTGAGAGATAGAAAAGCAACTTCATCACAGAGACAGAATTTGCTAAAGAAAGAACACAATACTCCAGTCAGCAAAAGTACTGTCAAAAGAAGGCTGTGTTGTAGTGGTCTCAGAGGACGAGTAGCAGTTTCTAAACCACTTCTCAAGAGGGGAAACAAAGCCAGGCACTTGGGGTGGGCTTAGAAATACCAGCATTTCACAGTGGAAAGAAAAGTCTATTTACTGATGTCCAAGTTTGAGATTTATGGCAGTAACTGAAAGTTGTATGTAAGGAGATGAACTGGAAACAGAAACAGAAACAGTGAGACATGGTGGTGGGAATATTCATGTCTGGAGGTGTTTGGCCTTCTCTGGAATGAACACCTGCACCTAATTGACTACACCCTGACCAAGGAGAAGCACCACCCCATTCTTCAGAGATGTGCTGTACTCTCTGGTTTGCATCTTTGAACAGAAGGATTCATACAGTGGCAGGCGAATGACCTCCAACACACCTCAAAGCTTTGCAAGAACTATTTGGAAGACCAAAGAAGAACAGGGTGTCCTGACTATAATGAACTTTCCTCCACAGCCACCTGACCTCAACCCCACTGAACATTTATGGGGTCACCTGAAGACTGAGAAAGCCAAGTTCTGTGACACCACACGAAGCTCTGTGGAACCTTGTCAAATCATTCTGGGATGACATGGATCATCAGGTTTTGCTCAAACATATGTCATCTGCCATTAAAGCAAAAGAGCAACATATGAATTACTGTATGAGATTCATGTACATCTTTCAAAGCTTTGACTAGACACATCATCAAACCATGTCAATAAGAAAACAAATATTAAACCCTCGATGGAGCAGTATATTCACATCTCATGATGCAAGTGTGCATACCTGCCTTCAGGTGTGCAAGAGGGTATTACTGGTTGGGAAATGGAGCAAGAATCTCTTCCTTTAAATCTCCTGAATGTTTTGGGGCACATACATTACTAATACTTGGTAACACTATTCAGATAATCCTTTCTCTGCAAAACTTGTGAGGTTGTCTTCTTTGTAAGATCTCCCTCTGCCTTGTCCAAATATGTTATCGATAACAATATACACCTTCAGTCAATGCAAGACTGAATTCTGAATTTCTTAGGCAGTGACACATGAGTACGCACAAACACATATATATTTATATGCAGGTTTTTCATAAAGGCCTGGTTGCTATCTAGCAGTCTTGAGATAACAGAGCAACTCCAGTAATGAATATAGATTTCGTGTTTGCCTTTGAACAAATACATATACACATACCTGTGCCCTGCTACAGCCAAAGAGAATGTGATTATGCAGTCCACTTTTTGTGTCGCCACCCGCTTGACATCTATTGAGCAAATCTTGATGGATTTTCAGTCTGAATTCTAAATCAAAACCACATTCTCCCTCCCCTTCCTTGCTGCAAGAGCCCTTCATGTCTGCCATGCCTCCTGCCTCCCCCAGCAATCATTCATTGACAAAGCGGCGATGGAAGAAAATATCGCTTTGGATTCTTATCTTCGCTGCATGGTGAGCCTGTGTGATGAATGGGAGCAACCTATACTTGTGTATATATACACTTCATATCAGAGTAAGGGATGTGTTGTTCCTCTTTACTGTTCTCATCTTCCTGACTTTTCTTTGACAAATTGTGTTGCAGTGGACACCTTTCTGTTTTTGTTCTCTCCGTCTTGTTTTCAGTTCTTAAAGTTGCCTAATTTCTTTCACTCCTCATTCACCTCAGTCTGCCTCTGTTGCTCTTTTTCACTTCTTTGTGCTAAGCACAGTCTCACTGCCAGAATGACAATTAACAGAGGTAGGGATCATTTTAATTTATTTCACTCGGCTATGAATATTCAGTGTAAACAGAGCAGTTTTTATGCATGGCTGTCAAATCTCATGTGTGCTTATTAGAGGCATAGTTAGTTTGATATGTTGGCTTACTGAATAATAGCAAGCTACCTTGACATTAGCCAACTCTTTGATGAGGCAGGTGTGAGTGTGTATGCAGGCATGCAGATTTGGTTGTGGTTTTGTAATGGTTTGTTAGGGAGAAGGAAAGAAGCTTATCTATAGGATCCGCTCATCGCACAAGCACATGCTCATCAATTTCAGTCTGACATGTATTGCTGTCTTAAGTTGACCTGCTTGAAAGCATTCAGCGATGCGGTTGACTGAGGTACACATCAGTTTCCTGCATTGAAAAACATAAAACATTTTATTGGCCATGCTATATATAGCGGCTTATTTTTTTTTCCAGAAAGGAGAGAGGCTCTTTTTTGGCTACTGGGGATCTTCAAGAGCTCTTAAGTCAAGTGAATGAGGTTCACACTGTGCCTCAGATGATGTGTAAATACAAGTAGCTCAAGGCCAAGGACACTGTTGTTGTGTGTATCTTAAAGTGATTGTTTTCATTCTGCTCATTTAGTTGTCTGCTCTCTGTGGCAGCTCAGACCCCCTCTATGCCTCTGGCCTGTGATCTGCAAATTGAGACAAATCTCATTGTAAACCGGGAACTAACATCTTTCCACACAATGTTGGCTTAAAGTGTATCACCCTGTTTGCCTTTGTTTTAATGCCAGTCTTCAGAGCGAGACTTTAGCGTTATGGGTTAGTTTCAGATCCAGTGCATGGAATAAATCTAGAGTAAATGTCTGTTGAGATACTTTAACGATTAGAATATTTTATGTTGGCTAAACTGCCAGCTTCTGACAGCATCAGAGGATCTAGCAGCCTCATCGTAGCCATCCTAGTGTGTGGTGGATTTTGGTGTTGAATTTTGAGTCAGATGTTTATATGATAATGCCAGTAGACATTTTATTTAAAAAAAAAAAATGATATTGGATTCTCATATCAATATATGCTGCATGCTCCAAACCAAGGTTGGTGAGATAATTTTACCTCTCTAAATGGAATCTAGTAGTATGGGTTTTCCATTGTGCACTGAAGTGCAAAGGAGATTCCCTGCACAGCAGCCTCTGCTGGATGGAATCCCAGACCTATCCACTGTGTTTCCCCATCACTAACAGTGTGGAGAGAGTTGGTACAGACCAGACACAGAGCCAAGGGCATGTTGGAAGGACCCAGTATCCCGTAGAGGACTTGGACAACTGTAACTGTGATAGCACAGACAGGAAGCTCCTGATCTGTAAAATCCTGCATATTTACACTTTGGCATGGAGAGGAAGGAATACCGTTAAATTCAATTTCCTTCCTCACTACAGGCACAGGAACGAGGTTCATGGCAGGTACTAAACCTGCACTTCTGTGTTTGCAGTACTCTACTGACCACAGATGTATGGAGATTAGCCACTGACCAGAGATCAATGGTCAGGCATGTTAAGTGCTTTAAAAGGCAACTATATATTATCAGTGCATTTCTGCAGTTGTGAAATATATGTGAATGTGAGTGTGACTGTATAAAAAAAAAAAAAGAAGAAGGTTAATTTTGACGTTTGGATCCAATGTTTGCATGTAAGGAACATTCAAAGAATGCTTTATTAGTAAGGATGTGAAATAAAATTCTATAGTCACATTAGATATGGCATAACACCCATGCTCACACTTGGTGTGACTCCACTTTTTTTTTTTTTTGCCGTGGATATCAATGGTTCCACTTCCTCTGGCAGGGTGCAGATAAGCATTTACACCTCAGACTGTGCCTGGCGCTGGTGTATGAGATCATCTAGAAAGTACCATATGCTTCTCCACCAACCCAACACACTGCCTAGCCTGTACCATCTGTCACAGAAACGCTCCTCCCCACTATGGGCATCACCACAAGCCTGAGGACTTCGTTATCCATGTGTGTCATTTGCATCTCACCCGAGTCCTCCTTTATACTCCCCTTTCCCCCACAGGCCAGTCAGGATTCTCTGCTTTGCATTCTCAGTTTGTTTTGCTGGCTCTGCTTTTGTTTTAATGCACTTTTTTCATACCGGAGCCCTTGAGGGGAATGCATCATCAGTATGGCAAGTGGCAGGACCCACCTGTTCGTTGTGGATGGAAACATATTTAAGCTCTGATGTCTACCAGTATCTCGGAGTGATAGACATCAGAGCTGCAATAAACGTGCCATTGGGCTGTCAGCTTTAGTTTAAATTAGAACTGCCATTTAAACATGGGAAGTAATTAAATCATCAGTCTGTAATGATCTGTTAAAAATTCACACTGCATAAGTACAGAAGGTTGTGGTTTGTACTCCAGACCATTCACTCTAATTTAGTCTTTTTTTTTTATATCAAAATTCCCTGGTTTCAGCACCTTAATGCAAACAGAAGATTTGTATGATACATAAAACAACTGAACAAAAAAAGTGCAATTTTGTTTGATTAAAAGTTATAGAACTGATTTGTACTGCACATTTGTTTTAATGTTTTCTCAGCTGAAATGTTAACTTCTTTGCTATAAGATGTGCAATGTAGAAGGACATCACAAATCAAAAAGATATTCTGAAACCCTGTCATGAGAGTTGAGAAGTGATAGGTTAACGTGGTACATTAGCATCACTCATGCTTCAGTTCATCTTTAATGTCATTGTGTCCCAACACTTGCTCAGTGATAGAGGCATTATCCTGATAATAGTGGCCCTAATTTGGATGTTTTATTAAGGCTATTCCATGCTTCATGGAGCAGTGAATTTGTAAGAAGCAATGCAGTGATATTTTTTCCCTTTTGCTTTCCCTCTGTGTGCCTTTTCTCCAAAAACTGGAGAAACCGGATTTGGATAACAGTCTTGTATAAGGCAAAGGTCCTTTTTCATCAAATTATATTTTACTATGCTCTCTGTGTGTGATATCTGGGGATGACCCGATCTGACTTTTTCAGTCCCAATACCGACACTGATACCTGGACCTTGAATACCGAGTACCAATCCAGTACCAGTATTTAATTAATAAGCTGTATGTCTCACTGTGCAGAAAAGACTGTTATCATTCTTTCACCTGTCAGGCAACATCAGGCTTAACTTAAACACTGCCGCTTAAAGACGTTTTCCTGTAAAACAAAATGGGAAAAAAAGCATATTCACAATAAAATAAAATATATAAACAAGAAATAATCGTGAACCAGCAACTTGGTAAAAAATCTTCAAAATTAACTGGAATTACAGTTCAAATGGAAACATTGTAATTCAGCTACAAATTGGTCAGGAATTGTCAAACAATAAAACTGTCAAATAAGAACAAAATGTCAACATTAAATCACAATTAAGTCACAAAGTAGTGCAAACAAATTTGAGAAATTAAATCAAAGTTCACAACATAGATGTAAACACTGAGTAACATAGCATTGAACTGATCAGTCCCATAGATTGGCCCTGTTTTCACAGACACCCAGACCAGCTCTTTGAGCCAGTATCAGCATTTCAATAGCGTGTGCAATTTAAAAAAAAAAAAAAAAAAAAAAAAAAGAAAGTCAAAGTATTGTTATACACCTTATGGACACATGGGACCCGCCTCCTTTTCAGCTAGGGACAGACAAATATATTACTGTCAAACATGGTTAAAACAGGGAACATGGCCAGGCTTCTCCTCACTGTGCATCCCCTCCCTTCTCATTCACACTGTCCCCACTGGAGCCGCCTCGTGCACTTCAACACTTCAAGCACCTTTTAAGACCACTTTCATCTTCCCCCTTCAGAAAATGAGGCAGAGTCTCTGGTGAAAAGCGCTGACAGTAGCAGTTAGTGCTGAGAGGAGTTGGCTCAACCACGGCCCTTTCACTTCTGTCTGTGTCTGAAGTGGTGAGGGATAAGACGACCCTCTTAGAGCTTTGTGTGTTTGTGTGCGTACGTACACCAACTGGAGCCCATGTCACGTCCTCTTCTCATTGGTCTACTGGACAGAGGCCACTGAAGCAGCTGCACATCTATTGAGGCAACTGATCTTACCATGGGCTCTTGAACTTCAAAATAATATGCAGCTTCAGTCTTACAGGATATTGCACTTACAATCTTTGTGCTCGTACTGTCAGCCGCTCCGTTTCCATCAGTTAGCGACCATTGCCACCACTTTGCCCAGTGTAAATTCTGTTGTAGCCCGGTCGTGCGAGCAACAGTGACAAGGAAAAAGAGGGTTTGTTTAATGATGTCCGTTTCAGATGGGTGAGCCTGTGAGTTATCATGGGAGGGAAGGTTAACTGGAATCATGATCCCCTTGTGCATATGTTATTGAGTTGTGCAAGGCAAGATAAATTAACTAGCTCATTTCATAATAACATTACCCGCAACACTGCAACACAGTGTTTGGTGGTTGCAACTTGGAAGACCTTAAGCTAGGTGTACTTGCAAACTGGGGAAATGCAATTTCTCGGGTGATCCAGTGGACTCTTTAAGTCCCAAACACACTTGTCATATGACGCATCATATGACACCACTGGCAATCATCATGAGACATGGACAGCATGTGTAGCTCAAAGGTATAAGATGTAACTTTTCTGCATTAAAATGTCTATGTATATCTAATAAAAACTATTAGATATATATACAGTATGTTATGTATTTCGAGTTGAATTTTCCAGTCAATTTTAATGTAACGATCCGTTTACCCCTGGTAAACACAAGGTGATTCATCAGACTGCAGAAAAAAGAAGAATAAGAAGTCAGCAATACATTTAATACATTACCTCGTCAGTGAACATGATTTCTGCCTGAGTCATATTAGATTTTATACAGCAATGGTGGTAAAGACTCCTCCCACGCTACTTCAGGATGTCACATATGACTACATATTTTGTTATTGTTTTGTTTGAGAGATATGAGATGTTGATATATATATATATCTCAACATCTATATATATATATATATATATATATATAGTTAAGTACATTTTCATTGCAACTGTGGATTCACAGCTTTAAGTGGGTATTTTTTGCTAGATTACTCAGCTGACAAACCATCTCCCAAGCAATGGTTTGCCAGCCAATTATTATTTTAATAATCCTAGGACCGGGGGTTATTGAGGTCAGGATAGTGTTATAGCTCAACAATATGATTCTGTCTATCCGTTTTGACAGTTCTGAGACTAACGCTGACTTTGGAAACAGGACCGCAGTGTTGACAGTGTTTGTATGTGTGAGTGTATTTGGAAAATATTGGAGGTGACTGTTTTCATGTGTCATTAAATTCAACCTATTAGTCTTTGAAGTGCTTTTGCACATATACTGTATTGCACTGTCCTCCAATGCCGTCCGTTTTGATGAAATTCATGATTTTTTATAGCTAAAACTTTGCAACTTGAATGACAACATTGTGTCTGTCAACACACAGACCTCTGTGTGACAGAGGCTTGTTTTTGGATTCGATTGGTTCATGTCTCGAGCCTTTGGCTTCCACTTAAGCTGAGATGACTTATTTTTACACTGCTGACACTTGGCCATTTTGTGTTTGACCACTTGGTACTCAGTGCACACTCAGTACTGTGTCTCTGTGTCAACTATACACTGCAAATGTGCAGCTTGCAAAAGCACAAAATTGCATAATTCTAGAAAAACAGATTGTCTGAGTTCACATTGCTGCCGCTTGCTCGTTGGTGTGGAATATTTGGCTATTATTGTTGAAGCTTATATATACACTAGGAGACTGATCTGGTCTGTGCACACTAATAAAAGAAATTCACTTGACAAATTTGCAGCCATTAACCATGCTGCTGCTGTTTACGTGGCCAGAGTTTGAAACAAGTATTATGTTAATAACTTCTACGTAAATGGGCTGAGGCTTATTTACATAGCTATTAAGTGGTAATGTCAAGTCAAAACATTGCTTTTTCTTCTGCATTTTATACACACATTCTGACCTTTCCCTTCTCCCGTGCTTTCCTCTCTCTCTTTTTAGTCCTCTCATCTCTTATCTCTGTCTGTCTGTCTGTTGTTGCTGTCTCCTACTTATCCTGTTGCTCCCTCTGTTTTTGTCTGTATTGCATATCACCCCTAAATTGATGCCCCACCCTCCTTTAAAATAAACGTAGTACTACAGCAGTACCTCAGTGTCCTTGTCTGCCACTTTGATCACATTGTAGGGGAAATAAATGAGTGCAGGGAGTTAGCTGGAGCGAGCTGCAGGTATATCTGCCTCACCACCTCACTCCCTGCAGGGCTCCTGCTGATGGACGGAACATCTCTCGTCCCTTCAGAGGGCTGGCCTGTCACACAGGAAGACAGATGTTAGTCTGCTGTTTTCTTGTCTCCACTACCTGCCAAGATAAAACACACCCGATGAGGAGACAAGATGGGGAGGGGCTGGTTTGAAACGGAGGGTTATTAACATGGGCACAGTGGCCCACTGACAGACACAGCACAGGCTTCATTCAGAAACACCTTCTAGGCAGAAACACTTGCTTACGCTGAAATTTTGAAAGTCTGCAAAAGCACACTTAAGCGCATGGACAATGCAAAAGCTCAGAAACCCATTTCTCCGGCCTCTCCAAGGACCTGTTGTCATCTCATACATTAGCTGGCTCTTAGGTCTCTGGTTTGGTAAGAAAAAGCTATGCGTCTGAGATTGTCTTAACAGCTGTAAATAGGCTTTGCAGGGTAAAGCAGCCTGTCTCTCAAAGAGCTGATTTCTGTAAGCAGCTTAGTGTTTCCACCTCCTCATTACGCCACCCTAACCTATTCATGTTGTGGGTGAGACATGGAATTATTCCTCACACATCCCCACTATCATATTAGGATGATACTAATGTGCCAGAAGAAGTGAACATGTAGCCTGTTATTTGTTGTCAAGGTGCTTTACATAAATGGAGGCCTCCTAATTGTGTTTGCATGATTTGGAGTTTAGAGTTAAGTTGGATTCGGAGATGGAAATTGTAATAGCGGAGTGAAATGTGCAAACACCGTTGTGCTTTGTTGTAGGGAGCTTGAGCCATCAGGCGCACTTCATTACTCATCAGTGGAAATGGCTTTGCGGCCAGTCCTCTTGCCCACCAGTGCATCAGCAGATGTTGGTTTCAGAATAGTTTGATCTGCTGTTGTTGATGTTGAACTGATGAAAACTGTTCTGTCAGTAATGAGAAGTTAGCAGCTCATGTTTGTGTAGACTCTTGGTCGCTTATTTAAAACATTTTTATGGAGATTTTCTGGAGTTCTGTGTTGTATTTTCTGTGTTGTGACTTCATACAAGTAAATTCTTTAGCAGAAGCTTCGTTCCGAGACAAATGATTCTCCCTGCAGATATCCCCGTGGTCATTTAGCACCCATCGTTCCACAACATCATTATCATCACCGTCACCCCTCTGGTTGTACGGCAATGAAAAACTCTCCGCCAGAAGTTTGAACTGCACCTCTCTGTCACTGAGAGGAGACCAAGGCCATCTCAGGATGTCATTAGAAGTGCTGTCTATGTCTGAAAGCCAGGTGGACTTGTCCTCTAATGAGGACTCAGCCGTCATGCAAGCAGTGACTGGAGGAGGTGTCACACAGAGGTGCCGCTGTCAGTCCGGGACACTGATATTCTTCTCCACCGAGTAACACTGAGATGGCATCATTAGAGGCAGAGACGGACACAGGGACATGGGGATTAACCAGACAAGACAGTGAGATGGTAATGATACATTTAGTTTAGGGAACAAAGAAGTTAAATTGTGGTTGTCTTTGACTTTTTTTGTGTCTAAATCTGTTTGTTTGTCCCTTGTTTTACAAGTCCCAACATTTGGCCTTACAGACATGCCAAAAGCAAGAGTGCTTTGTAGAGCGTGGTTAGGATTTATCAATGTTTGTTGACTTTTCAGCCTCAACTGAACAGGCAAACATATTTAGCCTCACGAATTCCAAGGCCATTATATGTCAAGGTAGATGAAAAACGGAAGATTTTATTTTCCTATCTTTTCTGGTTCACCTGCCATCAGTGCATGAATGAAGAGTCATTTTCTGCCTGACCTTTTCACAGCCTGGCAAAATTGGAAAAGGTGAAAGTTTATGGAAAGCTGAACTTGTCCAAGATAATACCAGCTTTGCCATTGTGGTTGAACGAAATCATCAGACAGTCTAAACATTAAACGTGACCTGATCCATTTTACTACCTCTGCTGGTGCCAAAGTGTAATTAAAACATAATGTGTTGGCAAGGCTATTACACTGCATATTGTACAGAAATAAGCGTTGGCCTATATTGACCTTTTTTTTTTTTTTATACACATGCAAGGGATAACAACATGCACATATTCAGTTTTCTGTTTATGCAATTAGTAAAGCTTATTGGATAGTTCTACTTTAAGTCATTAATATTCTGCATTGCCTTTGGTGCTTTTTGCTATTGTAGGTTATGAGTTCATTGTTCCCAATATCAGTGAGCCATGGATGTGACACAGCAAAAAGCCCTGTGGCGAAGTGAGTCAAAAGCTAGAGCTGCTCCAATAGCTTTCTGTAGCTATCAATATGCAGTTGACAACATAATTGAGATTATTTAATGACACGCCATGTGCCGCTAGATGGAAGCAAATGGAATCACAGATTGTTGTTCTTTCTACTTATAGTACTGGAATACCCCTACATTATTAATTATATTTCAGATGCTGGGTTTCCAAAAATACTGGGAGAAGAATAATTACGCCTACGATATTTGTTTTTAATGGTCTTAGAGACTGACATTTAAGACCTCTCTTTTTTTCTAAAGACTTACTTCTGCCTGTTTGGCAGCAATCAGCACTCTTCTGCATCTTAACTAGGAGGTGTACTTTCATGATGAGCACAGATGCTGAAAGTTAAGAGGTCTTTGGTTTTTTTTTCCTTTTCTTTTTTTTCTTCCCTCTTGTGTTGATGGCATTTATCCATAGGAAGTCTCAGGCTCTCTGTGGCGTTTGATTGTGGCAGTGTGTGCGTGTGTTTGTTTTCGCCTTTCTCCCAGGAGTTTGATTAGTGTTCTCCATTTAGCCACCACATTACTTTCATTACAACATACATGCACGCTGGGGAGGGCTGCCCTGATCTTTTTCTCTCTCCATGCAGATGGTAGCCACGTCTTACTCTCTCTGGATTGGCTCACAGCCTACATCTGTCCCTCACCAGCCAGCATCCCCCTCATGGCACAGCCTCGAAGGCTTAATTAAATATCAGACCAACACTACCTCTGTTGCTGGCCACCCATGGGCTACATGGAAAAAGGGGGATCAGGGAGATGAGAATAGGCCTTTTTTTTTTAAAGTGCACAGAAAGAAGAAGAGAGTGAAAGAGATACTGATTGTAGAAGTAACATCCTCTTTGCCAGCTGCTGTCACTGGCAAGCAGACTGGGAGTTGATTTGCACTCATTACTGGGAAATGAGTAAGGCCTGAGGATGATGACCGCATTACTTCAATTGCATATGATGTGATTGGAGATGTTGTGCAATGTTAATCTCCTCCCCTGTGTCCCCAAGATATAGAAAATAAATGGAGATGAAAATCTTTCTCCGCGTCTTCATAGCGGGACGTGTGATACAAATAGAAGTGGAGAACTGATTATGAAACAATGCCCTCCCTCCATCCCCCAAGAAAGGGGTTTTCATTCAGCTAATAACCAAACCACTTTCTGCAGGAGGTATTTCTAATTATTTTGTTTTGTGCATCTAGTACATCTGTACTCTGTGTATTTCATACTCACACTAATGAAAACATACATTCAAGGATGAATCTTGGACAGAATGTACAGTATTTTGTGCGATGTGTGTCTCCGTTCCTTGGTGTGACCTCTCAGTTTACAGGTTTAAGATAACATTTTCCACTGTGAGAACACCTTGAGCTTTGACTCTCCCACAATGCTCATTGGTGTCTGAACCGATTAACATCAGACATGTTCCCTTTCTTCCCCTTGTTCAACACAGCATCTGGGTTGAACATAACACCGTAACTTGTATTTTTACATACTACTGCCCCATCTCTTCCATCCACTCCCCACTTTACTGCACTCTCACTAGGGACCAACCTTTGTCTGAATGTTAGAGGCCATTTCATGTCTGTCATACTACCAGATAATGGTCACCCTGCTCTTTACCATGCACCATGTTCACTGTGATCTTTGAGGACATCATTATCTTCTCCATGTATGCCAACAGAGAGTGGTGTTTCATTGTTAACCAGAGGATTTGGGATGATTCAATAGTTTGTTTTTTTGGGGTTTTTTTTTTTACCTGTGAGAACGATGTACTTTTTTCATGATGCACTCTTGCAGTGTGCAGTATGAATGCACTTTATCACAACAAATCTTCTAGTCTTCTCGGTTTGTCTCTTCTTTTCGAAAGTTTCCCCTTATTATCAGCACATTGCTCCTTCAGTGCCCATTCATAATTGCTGATATTGCTACAATATCTTGTTGTGTGCTGCATAATAAGCAGGTTTGCTCTCAATTACTAGTGCAGCAGGAATGAACACCTGCCTCGTTCTCACCCCATTACCTTCCCTGGCACATTACATGCCTTTTAATATATTTAATATGTCTTCACTTTAAAACCATATCTTACTTTTTTAAGGTCCTCATCAATGTGTCAATACTCTTACCTTTTGCCACCTGAAACAATACAGTTCCCCTTGTGGACTACATCTTTGTTCTCCCACTTGTTTCTTTTTTTCTTCGTTTAAAGCAAAAGTCATTTCCTCTGTACTGTCCCTCTCCGCTGCACATGCCCGCAGGACACTATTTCATCTTGCTTTGAACTCTTTTTAATTTTGCGCAGTAGCAGTTTTTTATTAACATATTTATTCATTTATGACTCCTCTCAAAGCCCTTTGCATAAGAGCACACCTTTATTCTCTCATTCTCTCTCTCTCTCTCTCCCTCCCTCTCTCTTTCCCCCTCTCAGCTCTCTGCAGAGAACGGGCCTCACTAATGCAGTGTTTGTTTAATCCCTGCCACCCTGTCAGAGGCTATTTTCTCGGGGTCCTTTTTTTTTTTTTTTTTTTTTACTACAGCAGCAGTGAGTACATTCAGAGTTCTTAGGCTCTCTTGGCTCAACAGCTCCTGTCTAGACATTGTCCACCCTGCTTGCAGAGTTTCTTGTTGTTTTTTTTGTAACTCAGTCAAGGGAGGAGCTTTTCTCCAGCCCCCAAGGTCAAGGTGTCTTCCTACACCGTGCACAATGGAACATCCCCTTCCACACTCCCTACCACCCACTTCCAACCCTGATGGCAGCCACCTGTCAATGGCTGAACTCCCCCACCTAGATAATAATAACCTAGCCAGAGACCATCTTTCATCACGTGTCCTCGCTCCATTTGAATAGAGGGAGATTGTGGGCAGGATGCTGAATTGACAGCGGAGAAGGCCTCCTCCTGATGTGAGAGTTCTTGCAAGGTGGCAGTGACAGCAAAGGGGATGCAGAGTGGTTATATAATTGGATCAAGGTCATGTGGATTTTTCCAGCAGTTATGCAGTTGCTTCTTGCTCTGAGGCTGTGTTCTTAGATGCTAGTCGTGAGGAAACACACCAGTGAAACAGTTTAAGTGGATATTGTATGTGTATGGTTTTTATACTGTGGTAGCAGTGTGGTTCTAGATATGGCAATATGGGTCTTTCGGCTGGTCCAACACTTTGGTCTGAACTTAAACTGTGAGTTTGACATTTTTGGATTTTAGGGAAATATCTCAACAACTATTATGGATGTTTTACCATGAAATCTGTAGAGATAGCCATAGTGACCTGATGATGCATCCCAGTGATTTTTAGTGATCCCCTGACTTTTCTTCTATGACCACCATTAGGTCAAAACTCTTATTTGTCCCATACGTTGGATTATTGCAAAATTCCTGAAAAACAAATCATTCCCATCAGCCTTAATTAGCAAATCTTAAAATGTGGCACGCTAAAATATGATGGTGAACATGATACACATTATATGTTATGAACATGTGAGCAATGTCACCATGAGAGTGTTAGTAAACCAACGTTAACAAGTAGCTCAAAGCATCATCGTGGCCTGAGTACAGTTTCACAGGGTCGCTAACATGGCTGGCTCTTAGCCTTGTTTCAAATACATGTGTCCATTTCACTATGGGTATTCTTGCACTACATTGTAATTAGTAGTGCTTGGGTGAATTTTTCTTTGTGGATGGCAACTGAGCTCTGGTGTGTAAAATCTGTTTCCTTCCGCCATAATCCCTAATCTTTTCACACATTACACTCAGTTTCCTCCCTCCCCTCAATCAGATAGACAGATAAGTGGCAGACTCAAGGGGGCATTCACGATGCTGAGCCTTTATCTAGTGTTTTGTTACACTTTCTCTGTCTTTCTTTCCCTCCATTTGTCTCACTGTCTTTATATCTGTCTCTCTCTGTCTTTCAGATGCCAAAGAGATTGTGTTGAAAGCTCAGATTCTGGCCGGCGGCAGAGGCAAGGGTGTGTTCGACAGTGGCCTTAAAGGTGGAGTGCACTTAACTAAGGAGTAAGTATGTCCCTATGTGCATTTCACACTGTGAGTTACTGTAGGAGATAGATTCACATTATTTTCTCCTACGACAGTGGCTTTTAGTGTGAGGAGACTCAAAGAGCTCTCTGAAGATGTTCCCTAGGCACAAAGACACAGTCAGGATTACTTGTGCTGCAAATAAACAGTTTTCCTCTCTTCCAGTGTCTTGTTTTGGAACAACTACCCTCAATTAAATGTTGAAAAAGGGATTTTAGGGTCGGCAGAGGCGTTCTGCACCCCATACTGATGTTTTCCTATCTCAGATTGATTGGGTTTTGTGCCGCCGCTGAGGTTCATTTTGTTCTAGCTTAGAATTACAAAGTGTGATAGCTGTATTCCTCCAATGAAGTCTCAGTCTGAAATCTTCTATATTTTTCAAAAGGCTAAACAGCACCTTTAAAGAGCTTTTTCTTTGCTCAGGTACTGCTTTCTCCTCCACCAAGTTTCCATATACTAAAACAGTACAGTCTTTTTAGTAAAGATAACAAACATTTACTGCCGCCTTAAAGGCAAAAGGGTGATTTATGACAGTTGGCCCAGACATGTATCATCGTCACCCTACTTCAGGGTTTGGAATGGCCGGAAACTTTCTCAAAGTGAGATATGCTGAAGTTCATCGTCCCCAGACAGTGACATGAGCGCACAGTTCACCTTCCTCTCATCTATCAAAGGATGAGTACAACCCCTGGCTTCATTTGTATTCACGTACAAAACCAGAGCAGGCTTACGGAAGCAGCCTCGGCATGCAGGCTGCTTTTAAACAGAGAGAATAAGTAGAGGTTCATTCACAGTGATGTGTAGATGTACCAAAGTGTCTCCAAAAGCTGTGCTTTGTCAGAATATGTTACATTAATGCCCAGAAAGTGCTGAGCCATATCTCTCTTCAACTGAACAAAGCTCTGGAGAGATAAAGAAATACTTATTCATCTGTCAGTTCACCTGCTTTTCTCATCTCTCATTTTGTAAGTGTATGATATTCCATGATTCTTTTTTTGCCTTTTATAAAAAAAGACTGTTTTTTTTAAAAAAAGGATATTGTTTGACCTATGCGTTCTCTATTTCAGCCCTGCCGTGGTTGGAGAGCTGGCCAATAAGATGCTGGGTTTCAACCTGATAACCAAGCAGACACCAAAAGATGGAGTGAAAGTGAAAACGGTGAGCCACTGCTCAAACTGAAGGAAAGAAAGATATACTTTGCTCTTTCTTGTTGTTTTCTGACCTCATTTCAAGGCATTTTGAGTCCAGTAATACAGTGCTGTATAATTAATGACTGTGAAGTCAGTCTGGCGCTATAGTTTTGGGGTTTTTTTTGTTCTTTTTTTTTTCTTGCTTTAAATAGTAGCTGTCCACTGTTGTTTACTGTGGGTTTCTGCTAGCTGGTGTTATGGCTCATTGCATAAATAAAAGGCCCACTGTGAATTTAAAGTGTTTGGTAAACAACTGTTTCTGTGTGCCACTAACAAGCAGGAATATAATTTTCTCCACTCGCATGCTGCATGCAGTACGTACTCAAAGCAGACATTTCCAGGTGATGAAGCCTTCTTAGTCTGTGGCTTGTGTGGGTCCTGCATTTTTTCTTAGTCTCTCCCCCATCTTTGCATACCCCTGCTACTCCCCACAGGAGCTCCTGCTCCTGCTCCTGCTCCTGCTCCTACCGCAGAGCGTATGTGGAATCAAATGAGTGTTTTTTTTTCATTCACTTTTGTAGAAGGCACCTGCACCGGCAGCGGACGTTCAATTCCACATTTTGGAAGCTGAAATGAAAGGCAAACAAACAGCAAAGTAAACTGGACAAAAGCTTATGTGAGGCACAAAAGACATGACCTCAAATCGGCCATCTAATTGTCTTAGCAAGAATATCCTCTATCGCCTGTAGCCCTGAAATCAGACCTTGAAAGAGCAGCCATTGACTTACCAGAAGGATCACCTACCGTAGCAGCGTAGTCAGAGGCTGGTGTGTCAGATGACAGCCAGAGCTTAGCTGTCAACTTGCCAGTGGAGCTTGATTCAACCCTTTACCCATACTGCACCACAGAGCAGGGAACACCACAGAAAAAGGGGCAGCACTTCTGCAGCTACATAAATTTTACTGTCATGGCTCTGATAGAGGGATGGGGAGAGAAGACAAGGAAAGATGTGAGCGATGGTTGTGGGAGAAAAAAAACAGGGGTTTGAGGGTAAAAAAAAAAACCGGGGCAGTGGGAATAGAATATGTTTAGTTCGAGTGGAGAATCAGGCTACGAGTCAAATGACAGGGAACTTAGGAGAACGTGTGAGTGACTGGAGGAGACAACATTTGGACAAGGAGATAGGAGAGCTGTCTGTTAACATGGAGCGTAGAGAAGGCTATCCATCCTCATTCACAGGGCAATAGAGTGGAAGCAGAACATAAGGGCTGTGCATGTTCAAACAAACACTCCAGCTAGAAAACCTGCAGCCCATTAACCACCACACAGCTGATAGTTCCCTGTCAATTTGTTTTTCCTTTCTTTTCCAAATGAGCCTCTTACTTGCTTCCTCTCTCTGATTTACTGTCTGATTCACAGCATAAAGCCCCACCCCCATTTCTCTCATTCACAACAAATGAGGTTTCCTCAGAGAGATGCTTGATAGATTTTGACCCTGCTTTTTTTCCTGTGTTCAGTCAGTATCAACTGCTATGTAACTTTTAAAGATGTGCTGTAATATAAAAATACAAAATTTGCAAATGTTTGCTAAATACTAAGGAAAGTCAAGAAAAAATTTGTACTAGGGCAACAGTTACACTTAAAGTGATCATGAGTCTTGTTATTCTAGTGGCATTCCTCCATCAGCTCCTCTTTCTCTTGCTGTGCTGTGTCCAGGTGATGGTGGCTGAAGCCCTGGACATTAGCAGAGAGACCTACTTTGCCATCTTAATGGACCGCTCCTGTAACGGTCCTGTCATGGTTGGAAGCCCCCAGGGAGGTATGGATATCGAGGAAGTGGCAGCCAACACCCCAGAACTCATCTTTAAGGTACAGAATTTTTAGGTCACACCCATCACAACAAGATCAAATAAGGTCAATAAGACAATGGCATTTATCAGCCTCAAAAGCAGTGCAGAGGTTGGAATTGGTGGAAATCAATCTCATTTGGCACAATGGAATATGCTAAATCAAACCCATAGCTGTCTCACTCTAAAATTGACAAAAGTTTTATTTAACTTGAAATCATGCCAGGACTGGATTACCCAGTGGGTTGTACATATGCTCGTATTTTCTGCTAATTCAATCAAATGCACCGTCCTGTCTGCGTGCACACAGCAGCAGCTGAACACTGTGCACGCACGCAGCAACAAGCTGGAGCTTAACATAAACAAATACACACAGACACACATGATGAAGCCTTCTGTGTTTTATATGGCTATTAATTAAGTTCCATTTACAGAGCTTAATCCACTGTAGTCACTTTGCTACTTGGCAGCAGGTCATTGTTAACAGATCCACAATTTAAGCATTACAATGGAGGGAGCCTGCATTTACTAGTGTTATATATCTTTCTTTTGCCATAGTCTACAAATGTTAGAGCAGATAGTAAAGATCCAGTTGAGATTTATATCATTCATTATTTTCACTGAAGGTTTCAGATTGTATATACAATGCACAGCTGTTGTGTTGCTATCTAATACACATGCTAGCGCAGTAAACCTTTCACTCATCTCATTAAAATCTGTGAGGTACCAACATAGTTTGGTCCATACCAGCGACAGTCCAACAGCGGTAGCAGTTTTATTCTTCTGTTTTCTTCACCACTGTGCACCCTGAAATCCCTCATCCGTTTTATGTCTATGAAAAAAGTTATGAGAGCTTCTCACTATCTGAAAGTCAAAAGATATGAGGGTCTAATGATCATAAATCCACTCTTTCAGTACCAACTGTCGGTTTTCTCAATGTCTGGCAGCTTGCCACTACTTAATTATGATGTCGGCAATTTAATATGAATATTCGCTTTGTGTCAAATTAAAGCCCAGTGTTTGAGCCTCCTGTTCTCCCTCACTCTCTTTCTCCATTTGTTTCTCTCCATCTCTCATTCACTTTCACTGCGAATCTTATAGGAAGTCATAGATATATTTGAAGGTGTGCGAGACGACCAGGCGCTTCGCATGGCAGCTAATTTGGGTTTCAAAGGACCTCTGCAGAGACAGGTAATGGGTGCAGACGGCTTTAAAGCCACAATGCAAAGAAGACTCAGAAAGATCTATGAAATGCACACACACACACATATGCAGACAGATGTCTGCGTATGTAATAGCCAAACTCTGGCTATTATTAGTTTTCCAGAAGCAAGTTGTGAAGTGTCATTACACTAGACTCACTTGCCAGGTGGTCTATTGTCATATCTGGCAGTGATGCACAACACTTTGCCAGGCTGAGGGAGCCGACATCACTAATGATACCATCATTTCACAGAACATGCTGCATATTGATTTTGTGAGCGAATCATGCAGTAAGACCCAAAACTCATCTCAATGGACAACCTATGATTTTTAGGACAGTGAAACAAACGATTTTCATTTTCAGGCAGCATGAGCTGGTAAACGAAGCCAAGGAAAAACATCACGGTGACAGCTCAAGTTCAAATTCAGAATAGATATGTGTGCTTGGATGTAGAGTTCATTTCAAAGCCGTTTGTCTCTTGGCATCAGATCACTAATTCGTTTTCTTTTCCACAGGCTCCATGGCATGAGAAATCAGATTAGCTCACACATGGAATACGTATAAATGAGCCAAACAAATCTGCTTCTGAGAAGCAAACTGAGAGTCGAAGATATTTGAGCTTTGGTAGCGTCTCATTGTATGTGATCCTTTTTTGCAGGATACTGAATGGGCATTGATTTTATACTGGCAAGGAGAGAAATAGAAAGTGATTGGTTAAGTGTCTGCATTGTCAGTATGCTTTTCCTTGGTTGCTGTGAGTCAGCTGCCAAACTGTTTAATTCAGAGATAATTACAGCTCTTCTAAAATACCTTTACTGCCTTGAATGAGCTATGGGATGGCAGAATCTCTGTGTAGAAGCCAGTGTGTGTGTCTGCCTATACAGTGTGAGTGTAGAACTGTGCATTGAGAAGTCTTTCAGTGCTCACTGTCACACTGCCATCATTGTTGAAGAACAGTTGCAGCAACACAGATATCAATTGAGATCCTTTTTAAAATTGGGATTTTGACAATGATGATTTAAGTACTGTGCCATTTCTTTGTTGCTATATTCACTGGCAGTATTCACTTTGCTCCCTTATTATTTAAAAATATCAAATGTGTATAAAACAGCAACAAAAAAAAGTGAATCTTCTATGTATATGCAGCCACATTAGATCTAAGTGTGCTGGTCTGTGTTTTAATCCATGTCGTATTTGCTTATTGTCACACTATTTGAAACAAGTGAATTAAATTTTCCCTTTCACCTCAGAGACATACACATTCATGCAAAACAAACTCAGTTAGTGTGACGTTGAAGGTGATTTGCCATGTTTTATGTAGCCTGTGTGGGAGGCTGAGTGGCCTTGGCGGGGCCGACTGCTCAGAGCCGAACCATCAGGTAATTACTGTCCTCTGTGGACCACGCAGGCAGCAGATCAGATTAAGAGGCTCTATGATCTGTTCCTGAAAGTCGACGCCACTCAAGTCGAAGTCAATCCTCTCGGAGAGACTCCCGAAGGACAAGGTACCTTGTATCATAGAAACTGCCTGTTTTGTGTGTATGCGCGTGTGTGTGCGTGTTGACTTGGCCTCTGTCTTGAGTACATTATGTGTGTCTGTGCATCCATTTATTTATTTTTTTCCCCTGTCAATAACTGTCCCTAAACCACATTACAGCTCTGTAATATGTAAACACTTCAAATAGAGAATTCAACATTTCACCATAAACATGCAGCCACTTACTAATCACTGACAGTGACATGCAGACACACCATCTCCTCGGGTCTGAATGCATTTAAGAAAAAAGTGAAGTGTAATTGCAACACACTGACATCAGCTTCTTGTCTGAATGACTTTGTCTGGATCAAAATCCAAGTGGCTTCAGGGAGCAGAGCTTTCAATATTCATAGGATGTGGATGTTTGTTGATGTTTCCTCGTTATTGGTGATTAACTAAAGGCGTACAGTATGTCTTCAACCAGTAATGAGGAATTACAGCAGCAGCAGGCACGTCGCGCATGAATAACCTCTTAGGGATATTCTCTGTATATGTAGGAAAACATCTTGTAATAGTCACAGGGTGTCAGCAGGACCTTAACATCACTTCAGTTCATTTTTATATACTGTATATCAAGCCTTAAGCCTTAAGTGAAATGTTAAATTTGCACTGTGGTTTTATTTTAAGTGTGAACATTTTGTCCAGTTCATTTTAGTAATCAATTATCTTTTTATCCGAGAATCACAAATTAAAAAAAAAAAAACTTTGCTCATAAAGCCCCATTCAGAAATAATTTTTAGATAATTACACTACCTCTTGGTGTCCTACATCTAGTTGTACATCTACCTTATTCCTGGAATTGAACAATGTGCTGAAACAAAAATACCTCACTTACGTACACTAGCCTGAAATACTTCTGTTTAATGTTTTTGAATGGACAAAAGGGAGCTTATAGCAAATGAAAAGGTTAGGAATTTATCATTCTCGATTCTTTAAAGTAGCACAACCTACCCTCTTACATGTTCACTGTGAAACTAAATTGAAATTAACTGTAAGGAATTAGGTTTCAAATAAACGTATTGTCCAGTAGAGCAATAAATAATGTCTCTATTGTCAGTCAACCGTTTGTCTAAATCTAAATTGTCACAGCGAGACTGAAGTCCAGATTCATCTCATCATCGTAATGTGTTAAAGGCTGTGTAAAGTAGTGGAACTAATGTTAAGAGAATGGAGCTCTAAATTGGTAGTTGGCCTTTTTCAACAAGTGACAGCCTCTGTGTTGTACCACATTAAAAACAATCCCAGAATCCACGCTTCTTGTCACTTGTCAACTGAAAACTCCCCACAAGATTTGTTCAAAACATGGTACTCTATATTTATTATATGGGCTTGAAACGGTCTTTAAAAGTTATAAAATTGACAGAGGGGTGTTTGCAGATATCAGAGACAGAATGCCATTTGTCATGGCCTGCTTTTTTAAATTGTCTCCAAGATTTTTAGCTGATACCAGGCTGCTTTTGTGTCCAATAATAGTTTGCAGAGATTTGGATCACTATTTACCATAGCTATGGGTCCAGGTTCAAATCATCGGCTCAGAGCCTGCCTCAGTCCCACTGTCTGTACATGTTTTCCTCTCCCTTTCTTAAATGTTCCCTGATAGATGAAAACGCTTGAATTCATAAAGAAAAACAGAGATACGGGTAAATTTCAGTCCCCCTGTTGCCACTTGACAGCATGACACAAGTGGAGTCTAGCGTTTCAAGTGCTCTTCATTCGGTAAGAAAGACATTATATGTAGTCACGAAGCATATTGTAGCTGTTGTGATGCTGCTTATGCTGAACTTGTCCTGAACTTTGTTTTTCTCCCAAAGAAATAAGAGTGATTGTCTTGTCTGCAGAACTGAACGCAGATTGACTGTGATGTGTCCTGTCGAGACGTATTACAACACGCTGAAGATGCATCACTTCTTTGATGTTATTTAGTCTCCTCAAAAACAGATTCTTGTTCAAAGAATGCTTTTATCAAAGATTGACAAAAGAAGTTTCTTGTTTCTTGATTTCTTATGAATATTAATGATTAAAATGACTCCTTTCAAACGGTGGATTTATACCAAGAGGTACGAGTTTCCTTTTCTACCAGCAGGAAGGAGCAGTTGCTGTGACTGAGGCAGGCTTTGCAGACGAGCTTCACATTAAAATCAACTCATTCCTTGGTTCAATTTGTACACGTCACAAGGGAGCGCAGCTATTTTCCAGGAGGCATTCAACAGACGTGAATCGGAAGGGAAAATTTCTCGAGGGTGGAAAATTTGTATTTTTGTGTCTCATTTGGTAATAGCTGAATTCATTTTGTAGATGGACTGCAGTAATAGATGTGTCAAAACAAAAACAAAAGGAATTGTGTAGTGGGAGAGCTACTTTACCTGGAGGACATAGTATATCTACTCCCCAGTCCCGGGAGAGTCTGCCTGCTGCATGTACTGTGTGTCTGTGAATGTGTTTTGTTTATGTTTATTTGTCTGTTTGTCTTTCCTAAACCAATTTCCTACTCTTCCATATTTTGATACCTTTTCTCACTATTACATGTGGTTTTTCTGGCTGTTACCCTACAATGTCCCATCACTAGAAAACTTTGTATTGAAGGTTACCATGGCTACCATCACCATAGTTTCTCTTAAAACCATAACGGTTATATTTTTAATGGTCAAAACTTTGTATATGTAATCGAATAGGTAGACAAGTAAATAACTGTGCACATAAGCATTACAGTTGGTTGTAATTATATAACCATGTTCAATTTCGATTCCTTGATTGTTCAGTCTGTTGAGCCAAGCACACTGCTGATGTCTAAAAGGAAGATTAAAAACAGATCTTAGCTTGCTTAAAATTTTCATTTCTTTAAAGGAATACTTAGATATCTTGGAAAGCGCTTATTTGCTTTCTTGCAGAAGGTTGTATACGAAGATTGTTACCACTCTTGTGTCTGTACAGTATCAGATGATTGGCTTAGCGTAGCACAAAGACTGGAAACAAGAGATTTCTAGGGATATTGTGTCTAAATAAGAAATAATCTGGAACATAGCCCTAACCACTACTTGTTTTTGCTCTTCAGTTTTTGCATGAATTAAACAAGTGGCATATGACCAGTTAATTAGTGTTCTTCAGAGGTGCTGGTAGGCAGAATGTCCTACCTTTGGACAGAGCCAGACTAGCAGTTTTCCCATGTTTCAAGTCATGCTAAGCTAAGATAACAGTTGCTGGCTCCAGCTAAATATTTACTTATTTATTTACTGTGAGATAGGTTGCAATTTTTACATTTAAGTCTTGGCAAGAAAGCAAACAAGTGTATTTCCCCCAAATATTGAGCTATTCTTTTAGGCTACAGATGCTATTTAAGTGTTGTTGTGTACACAGAAAGCTCTTCCACTAATTTATTACATTTTTTTGCCTGATATTTTTCCAGGTAGCTTCATGAGTGTGTTCTCTTTGAAATGCACTCTCTTTGAAGTGTAAAGGAAATGTCCATTTACTATAATGGTCTATCCTTTAGAGGCAGTGTGAAAAACACATGCCTAAGTGAGTGAGCCTCTGAAGTAATTAAGACCAGTAGGCAGAGGGGGACACCCCTCAGTTCATTAATTTCAGGTTTTAGAAATGATAATTAGTGGGCTTTTTCATGTCTGAAATCCTCCTTCTCTCCCCTTTTCCCTTGCCTGCCATCTTCCTCTGTCTCACTTTTTGTTCATCTTTTCTTCTTCTTTTGCTGTCTTTATTCCAAACTCCCATCTTTGTTCATCTCTCCATTCCTCCATATCTTTACCCCAGTGGTTTGCTTTGATGCCAAGATCAACTTTGACGACAACGCTGAGTTCCGTCAGAAGGCCGTGTTTGCCATGGATGACATGACTGAGAGCGACCCCACAGAGATGCAGGCAGCCAAGTGGGACCTCAAATATATCGGACTGGACGGAAACATTGCCTGTTTTGGTATGGATACAAAACCCCATAACAGAACAGGCTCATTCCTGCACACAGACAGACACAACACACACCAATAAGCAAGCCCCTCCTGACATAAGACTTTAATGCGTCTCTTAAGTCACATAAGTGAAAAGCTCGGACACAGTTAAAACTTAGTCAAAGTAAAGGCAGCCTGGGCTCTCCTCCAGTCCACATTACAAGCAGCTTTCTGAAGACTCCAGAAGGAATGCTGCCATAACCAATGCGTTCTAATTAGCTATAATCCGCCAAGAAAGTCTCCAGTGAGCCAGATTGTTAGCATTCTCATTAAAGGCTCCCTCTCTTGTCATAAATCAAAGCTTTTACAGTGTACAGCAGCACTAACAGGTGCTCTCGCTTCTTACCCCGTAGCCTCATAAACACATTAGATGTCTGTTAGCACTACCCCCCCCTCGCACAAACACACACGCACACACGCCATTCTGCATCCCCAGTTCCCAGCCTCTCTTAAAGTAACAACAGCTTTTAAGGCCCTGCAGCTTCCTTGAGAGCTCTGTAAGCCACCAAAGTGACAGCTGTTAAAGCGAATTTCCCTTTTATTGAGACCTCGGTCGGGAGCTTGCCAGGACACAAGTTCAGCTTGGCTAAACCAAATGAGGTAAGACATTTTTGTGCACTTGGCTCCTGCACAACTCAGCAGGGTGGCCGTGCTGGCAGTTGGCTAAATGATGACACAGGCCGCAAAAAGCGTAGCAGAACCTCTTTTAATCAACACTCTTTTCTCTGAAGTTGAGAGTCAAGCCATAATCAGATTTTCTCTGTGTTGCTCAACTTGATGCGTTGAATGTTCCTGATTAGAAGATTTCCAACCGATTCACTTTTTAAGTGTGCCATTTTCTTTCAGCTCTTTGCTTATTGGTTGATAAATTACTGCTAGATTCCTTCATGGGTTTCTTCACAGTACATGTCATCTTTACTTCAGAGCTGGTGATGTTACTTTAATTAACTCATGGCTGTTGGTATCACATGTAATACACTGTACATTAGGTTATTACTAGACTATAGTACCATTAACACTCACTCAACCTGCCTGACACCAAAAGTGTCACACTGAAAAGGCACCATCCATTTGGCTAAACCAATGTCTGCTGTTCAGTTATCCTCTGTATTTCAGAACACATTTTTGCATATTAATTGAACTGACACTGTGAATTTTTACAGTGAATGGAGCCGGCTTGGCCATGGCCACATGTGACATCATCGACCTGCATGGAGGAAAACCAGCTAACTTCCTGGATCTGGGTGGAGGAGTTAAAGAGAGGCAGGTGTATGAGGCCTTTAAGCTGCTCACTGCTGATCCTAAGGTAGGGAAAAACTGTTGCTTTTTTTTCTTACCAAACATGATTGTAATCAAATACATGATGTTATTACTTATCTTAAAGCACATCTTCAAAGAAAAAGTCACATTAGAAAAAGCAGGTTTGCCACCTGTTGCATTGTATTTAATATTGCAGTCATGTACCTTGTCATATCACATTCATAAAGCCCTTTCTGTCTGGTTAGTGCTTTGTCACTGAGACAACATCGCTTATTAGACTAGGGACCTTGGCATATGTCCATGTTTCACTGAGGGAAACAGACTCTGGGAGGCTGTGTGATTACATGCCATCATTTTCAGTTGCAGTGACATGATAAATCTCTCGCCCGTACTCTGCAAAAAATCTTGGCTTTGAGAGACTTGTTATCACATGTGCATCCGCACACGCATATTATCTCGCAAGACAGACTCATATGCAGCACAAAATGAATAAACAAGTTTAAATCAAAGCATGCTTCTGAAGGTCTTGCAGCTCTGGGTGAGTGGCAGCTTGGGATGTTTTACAAGTGATTCAGCTCTATGTTCAGAAAGCTAATAACACTAAACTAAACAATGTGAGCCCTGTGAAGATACTGCAGCGCTGATTGTGTGTTGACAGTCATCACACTGCTAAATCCCTCTCTGCTGTCACTCCTACATCCCTGCACTGATCTCCGGTTGCCTCTGTATTAGTATCTCTGGCGAGGCTTGGTTGTATGGAATACAGAGCAGCATTTGATACCAATTTAGTCTTTGCTCCCTTTTTTAAAACCTTTATTGACACATACTGCTTTAAGTTGGCAATACTTGCTTTCAAAAATGTTTCATGCTAATTTTAAAATATATCTACACACCTGAAAGTTGCCAAAATCAACCACAGCTTTTGAGTACTAGTTTTTAATTTACTGGATGGAGCAGATATGCCTCAGCAGTTGATTGAAGCCGAGGCACAAGGTGACATCTTAGAGCTGTCGCACATTCCCTTAATTTTACGTCTGCTATCTAACCTTGTTAGAGTAAGGCTAGTTTATTTCATTTAAACTTCTTCAAATAATGTAGAGATTGTGAATACATCAACTGTGATACACGGTCTGCTCTTAAAATAGATATTCTGTCAGTATTACAGTACGAGAAAACTTAATTTCATCCACAATAGTATCATTTTTCATACGACTCAATGCGTTAGCGGTGAGGGCCTATAAATGGTAGCAGCAGTTTCTGGCTCATATTTATCACACAGCGGTGAACAGACCAATGTTGCCCACCTTTACAGATGAATGTTAAAATCCCACCAACCTTAACACCCCAGCAGGTGATACATTGCCTTACTCACATTTCCACTGAGTGTGGATTCTGTTTGGTCTCATGTGAATTCAACCCAATGGCCTGTGGGGGAAAATAAAAATGAAAATGGTGGATAAAAAAGAAATGTGATCAATAATGGAGAGAAAAAACTACAAAGGCTTGTCACTCTCTCCTGGCATGGAGTAATCATTTATTATTATTGAACCCTTTTAAAACAAGGTGGAATTCTGCAGAAGAAAAATCACATTTTGAAGTCTGCACTCCCCACCAAAAACACTCCCTCGTGAACAAGAAGGGTCCTCCTCCACCCTCCTACTGTTCCTCCTTCTCTTTCTGTCTTGGGCCGATTCCCCAGATCCAGATGGGGGAGTAAGCCTGCTGCCTGTCCCTCCTGCTGCTGTGTATGGAAGTAGAGACAGGGAACTCCTCCCTAACAGGGGAAAAGGTAGAATAGAATTAAACTGGGTTGGAAGCACCATTAGCATTTCAACCAGGGGAGCTGAGAAACCTGCTCTGATCTGTGGAGGGAATGTTAATCATTTCACAATAAGAGCGAGAGAGACCTGCTCATTTGCATTTAGTTTCTTTTTCCTTTTTTCCCCCACAAATTACCACTCCCAAAGTCAAAAATATGAGCAGAAATCGAAATTAAAGTCATGCTGTGGGCCAGGTGAATGTGAGGAGGCAATAATGATAGATTTCATTTGTCAATAAGTTATGGTAAGAGCATTGTTCTCCTTATTTGCCTTAAATATCAGTGCAATCATTGGTCTTCAATTATCTTACCCTTTGTTGACTATTTATTCACAGCTTGAAGTCCCAGATGGACTGGCCTGCTCTCATTTCACATCATTATTGTTCTGCTCTCTTTTTAAAACAACATTTCTTCTCCTCTCAGCTAATAGTTTTGTTTGACAGCATGTGTTATGAGGAAGCTTACTTTCACTGGTACTGCATGAAACAGGTTCAATAGCTGCTGTGGGGAAGGCCATTAATGTTCTGCTGCATACATAAATATGTGCTTTTTATTAGAGACCACTGTGACTTTTGACTGGGATGATTAAAATGGTTTATGTGCTGTGAAAAAGAAAGAAGTACATTCAGCGGCGGGGCAGGCAGTATAGCAGTGGGAATATCCCGCTGTAATGACGCCATACATTTCCTCAAAAACAGGTATTTTGGTGTCTGTCTTCTCTTGCAGTCTTTTTTTTTTTCCTCAGTCGCTTTTACGCTTTTGTCTCTCTCCCTCCCTCCGTCATTCTCACTCTCTCTCCCTCTCAGTCTCTGCTTTGATGTCTCAGGCTCATTGTGCTGAGAGGAGTGGAAGTGATGTGAGCGTACTGCTGGCATTGAATTGCGGAGACGGAGCTCGAGATGACAAAGCCTCCGTTTTCTTGTTTGCTCACTTCTCCACTATCTACCCGTACAGCATTCATTACCTTAAACATTATTATTTTCTGTAAGAAGGGGGAAGAGAAAACAGATGAAACAGGGATAGTGTATGTGAAGTGAGAACAACATAAGAAGAAAAAAAAGTCAAAATGAAATGATTGGGAGAAAAAAGGGAATCATAAAACAGTCGTGTAGGATAGTGTGTGTGTGAAATATGTGAGATGTTAGTAGCTCAGCTTGGTATACTAAACCATTCAGCTTTGTTTGAACTTAAGCCCCTGGCTTTTTAAGTGGGGACATATTTATTTTCCATGCTAAAATAAATAGCTCCACTTTCCACGTATAGAACAGTTTGCTGACAGAATGGCTGAATTTATTGAGGTTTCCCTCACATCACCTGTAGGCAAGCAAATACCAACAGCCAAATAACCTTGTTATTGCCTTGTGCCTGTGCAGTAAAGAAAGTGGCAGATGGATGTTTTGTCCAACTCGACATCCATTTTGTTCGGAGGGCTTAAGGCTGTTTTCTGTAATTTTTATAGGTTTGAGTAAAAGATGACATTTTTCTAAAACTCTTGTTGTTGGTGTATATAAGCATTAGGACTGCCACTATATCAAACTATTAATTATCATGGCAAAAAAATGTTACATGACAAAAATGTCACAACATTATAGTAATATTCAAAAATAAATCTTGTTTTATAGTGCTTTATTTTTTTTTGGGGGGGGGGGCAAATTCAAAAGTGCATCCTCTATCTTTGATGCAAATGCATAATTATTTATTTAAATATTGTTTTTTTTTTGTTTGTTTTTTTCCAAAGTTATGATATTGCAAGATACAGTATCACCAAATTTAATGTCTGAAAATATCTGTTCAGTTAATAACCACATACAGGAGTTTGTTAGTAATTCAATTTTCAATTCAATTCAATTTTATTTATATAGTGCCTTCCACAATCAAAATTGTCTAAAAGCATTTACAGAGACCCAGAGCCTGACCCCAGAGCAAGCACTTAAGGCGACAGTGGCAAGAAAAAACTCCCTTTTAACAGG
>JBBMJY010000018.1:7602164-7646436 GCA_037833715.1 Toxotes lorentzi
GCAGCATATAAAACATGATACAAACAGGGTTGGCAATGGACAATGTTAGAGGGCCAGCATTTAGATTACAGTTAGTGGATACTATGTGCTCAGCAGATTACAGTATAGAATATTAATTCAACATGTACCTGAAGCAGAGTGGAACATTAAGCATAGTAATGTGTTAGAAATGCATAAGTAAGTGAACTCGGGAGACGATGTTCTTCATTTGTGAACATCCGCGCTGTGTTGTATGTGTGTGTGAGCAGCCACAAAACAGGCTCATGTTTGATCAGATGAACGTGCACCAACTTTTTTCTGTGCAGCAGATTGGCAGGGTGGTGACGTTGCACATGAATTGTGCGGTTATGTCTCCTATTGTTGTATTTTTATTTATATAGTCAGTGAATTATCTGTGGATCAATACTTGATTTTTCAGATAGAAAATCATAGAAAGCCTGCATATTGTGACACCCTCAATCCCTGTTCTTACCTAAAGTATACATTAAAGGTGTGAGAACGTCCCATGTTTTTTCTTTCTGGGTTGTTACATGTTTGGCTTGTTGCGTGCTGCCAATGCCTGCCGTGCTGCTTTGTTGTTTAAGGCGAAGCAGGCATGCAAAGAGCTCCGCTCTGTGGAGAAAGAGGCACAGATTGTGGCATTAGCATTAGTTCAGCTGGGCGACGCACCTCCCAGGCAAATACGGAGGTATGTTCGTATGCATGTGTTAATGTTGCATAATCACACTGCTGATCTAGAAACATCTTTTCAGCTCCCACTGCCACATGTGTGCAATCTCAGTTTGGAATGCTGAGGCTCACCTGTGCGTGTGTTTGTGATTTTTAGTTTTGCCTTCAGGAGCCACCTTAAGCAAAACGTTACTCTATTTTGCTTCTTTGCAGCTCAGTGACTCTGCTTTAACCCACCTGTGGTTCCCCTTTAACCACTTTGCTCCTTGTCGCAGTGACACTCCTAAGTCCCATCTCCCCCTCTTCAGGGAAAACACCACTATTACTACCCTTCCAGCAATGTCTTCTGTTTTCTGTGAAAGAGGTTTTATTGGTACTATTCCCTACTACCTATATGGTGACATATGCCTGGACATTTGTAGCAGTGCACCAGTTTATCTTTCAACCAGTTTCTCATCTCACTATTTCCTCTTGTGGTTCTTTCCCTCTTCTTCTCCTTGTTCCTTCTCGCTGTCTCTCTTCTTCTTTGTATATCTTTTCTTCCCTGTAGCCTTTCATCTAGCTAAATCCTGTTAAAGTCAATGTGAGGAGCTCCCCTCAGTTGCATGCCTGCTAGCTAAATCCTTCAGGAAGCCAGGCACTGTCTCTCTCATCCCCATATGGAGATGTCTGAGCCCACATCTAATGTGCTTCAACATGTGTGAAGTCACAGAAAGCCAGTGGCTCCGGTCCAACCCAGGTGAGGCAGAGAAATGTGTTATGAAAAATGCCTCTTCCTGTCCTCAGGCTGCAGAGGAAAGAAGGAAAGGAGCCCTGTTTTACAAGGCTGTGTCCTCAGGATGTTACAACTCACGACTGCAGTGGAAATCACAAATAGGTGCAAATACATGCCATGCCTTGCCATGCCATACACACATCTGCACACACATGCGGCCTTCCAGGTAGGCAGACAACTTTTAATCATAAGAGTCACTTGTGATGTGAGAGCCCCATGCTGTGTTATTTTAGAGGAAAAGAAATCACCTCGCTGCCTGAGGCTGAGGGCCTGTGGGAGATGCCAGTCCCTTGTGTTATAAACACAAACAATGCAAAGCCGTAGAGAAAAGCAGAGAAGGGACAAAATACGCTACCACAGTAATGGAGTTCATTCCCAGCGCGCAGAATATTACAGAAGTCCAAAATAAGGGGCCAGCCATGGAGGCACAAGTACTTAGTCCAGCCAACACACTGAGGCTGCCATATTGAGGCCTAGCCACAGGAAGAGTGAACATTGCTTGTATAAGGCAGATAGTGTGGGGCGGGGGGGTGTTGTGTACTTTAAGGGAGAAGTGGCTCTCTGGGTGATGTATTTCTTTTTCAGTTATAGGTTGTTTTGGACATTGTATTGGTTTGCCATTATATGAGAAGGGCTCCACCTCATATAATGGTTTTCCTGCAGATTTGCTTACAGTGCATTAAAATCCTGTTAGTGACAGAAATAGTGTTGGATTTTCATGTATTGTGGGACCTCTTCTACCCCTGTGCATTTAAAATTTGCCGCAATAATGTGGGAAGCCTATGTTATAGGCTTAACCCAGGCTGCACTGACCCTATGTTAGACCTTGAAATATATTCACCGGGAGCCTGATAAAATGTAATTGGTCTGTGTATAGGTGCTTATAGACACTCTTTTCAGTCCATTGTATTATAGGCTTTCCATTCAGAGCCTCAGACGTATAGGTCAAAAGTTCAAAGCTCAACTGTGCAACCTTAGTGAAGCACACATCTATAGACTGGCTCAGGGTGGATGAACTCACTTGATAAGTTGAAAACCCCTTTGGTCCTTGAACACATACATGTCACACGTGTCTCAGATGGACACATCAGTTAAACATCCCTTGACCATTTCTTAGCAGAGTTCGACAGCTCAACTGATGACATGTTTTTCAGTTGATAAGAACCATCAGCTTTGAATTTAGATGCCTTATGTTTTTGTTTTTTTTTTTGTTGTTTTTTTTAACACATTTCTCCTTCTTTTCCATTTGTTGTGTGAACAAGCCTGTAGGGGCTTGCAAAACAAAATGATTATACTTTAAAGTGACAGTAGATGTATGTCTGATGTATTCAAGTATTGACTTCAGTGGCTGAGAAGGTAGTCCTTAAAGAAAATTAAACAAGCTTTATATACAGCCATTTAAGGGACAAATCACAATATGTGGATTTTTCTTTTTTTCTGTTTATATTTCATTCAGCAGAGAAGGAAATAAAGCATTTATACAAATGTAACATTAGAGTTGGTAGACACACAGCAAGTGTTAGCGTAGGTGTGGTTTTTGCCTTCTAGCTTTTTATATACATTTTTTTTCAGTGTAACTGTGATATGATGGAATCATAGATGGCATCCGATATCAGCTCACAGTGTAAAATATGTGCAGTGTATATAAAAATGTTTTTTCAGTTCTCACTTTAATTTAATTGCTGTGCTCACTTGTCTTTTTTGCACTCCACATTGTTCAATTATGTTTAATTAATACATAATTAGAGCATGGCATATGAATGCTTGGAAAATAACCTGCTTTATTCATTCTCTTGACTCTGTGTACTTAAGGCATTCGCTCTTTACGTGTGATAAAAATTCAACATTTTGTTTTATTTAGTGGTGGTAGAGTTTACGATCATAAACTCTAGTCTCAAATTGAAATGCCTCGTAAGTGTGCTAACCTTCAGTTCAGCTCTTCGGCAAGATGAGAACACAAAACCCACGTCAAAGCTGTAAGAATTTTTAAAGTGAATTACAGCTCAAACTCAGGTTAATTCAGGCGTTAACTACCCCACAAGAGGTTAAACACCTGTGACCACCCACCAGTAAGTTAGAACTGAAGAAGCCTTTTGGATGAGAGAGGTCTTCAAGAACTTCAAGCAAGCCCAGTTTTCTTCGTATAGTACTTAGAAACACCACCTGGATGACTGATAATCTTCACAGACATACAGCTCAAACTGACTTGACATGGCACTGCCCAGTCTTCAGAGCTCAATCCCAGAGAACATGTGTTGAGAAGAGCTGAATCAAATCGGAGGTGCCCACATCTCTGGATACAGCTGTATAAGAATGGAAAGTCGATGTCAGGCGATGTCTTGTTAAAAACAGAATGCCTTAAGAGGCAGCTCCTAATGTAACGGGTCGTAATGAAATGCTGTCCAGAGAAAGTTGCTATGATTCTTCTGCAAAATTATGTAATTTTGTGAGTCAATTGACATTTCTGGAAAACTGATTACAGTTTCAAAATAACACAGTGTCGCTGTCGATCTGAATGGGTCAGGGCCACGCTGCTCCTCACCAGGGCTGACTTAGTGAATAGGTGTTTCTAATGGGGCTGGGAATTTTAATTTAATGTTGGGATTTTTAAACAACATTTTGAAACGAACTACGTGACTTGTTTAAACAACAGTTAGATAAAGATAGCAAGCAAGAGCGAGACAGAGACAGAGCACCCAAGTGGGTGAGCAGGAATGAGTCATGCGTGTGTGTGTGTGTGATATAAATTGTGCCCCTTGGGCTTGGGTCTGAGTTACAGATCTCACAGATAGTGGTATATTAAGGTGGGGCAGTCACACGTAGGGTGGCATCAACAGTTGCTCACACACACTCCCCGTTGCCTGAACTCTTGAACCCAAACTCCAAAAGTACTTCATCCCAACACATCCATACACTGTGATGGACCAAATAACAAATGTATGCACACGCCATGAATTTGGGCGAAAATGTTCACTTCGCACATATGAAGGAAGACTCAGTTCGTAAGCAAAGGACGAATGGGTTTGTCACACACCATTCATTCTCCCTCTCGTTCCTTTCTTGAAGGTTAATTTGAGGAAGTGAAGAAATTGTCCAGAGATGCACTATGGAGCTGATGACTTGTCAGATTGATTTGCCCTTCAGGGAACTAATGCCTTGTCTGTCTCTTTTTCCATTTGATCTGGGCTAGGACAGTGCAGCATGTTTTTAAAGACTCATGTCATTTTCCACCACACCATCAGTAGACAACACTATTACTTAACCATCACGTATGCATAAAGTCTATGGATTTCTAATGTATTCATTCTGATCCCAGCACCTTGTCTGGTACCAATTCGTCCCCTGTTGATTCTCACACAAACACACACACACATGCGCAGACAGGTCCCATGGGCATGTCTGATTGAGCTTTCTCCTGTCTGCCATTCCTCATCCGTGGCAAATCAATAGAGGATCTGGGATTGGAGCTCGGGCTAATTGAGCTCTGCTCTCTCTGTTCTCTTATTGCTGCCAGGAGCGTTTTGTCATCGCAGCACCTGGTTCACACCATGGGGCCAGGGGGAGGCAGCCAGTGATCAGATAGGGCCTTTGGATGCCACAGGGAGGGGAGCTGCGCGTGATTGAGCGACCTTGTGAAGTCGAGTACTCAGAGGAAGGGCATAGCAAAGAAAGGCTTCATTTATTCTCATGTGCCTCTATAGGAGCTGCTTGATGTTTCTTGCTCTTCACACGATGAAGTAAATAGAAACGTTCGTCTTCTGTTGCCCAGTTTTCGAAGTCAGAATCATCACAGCAGCAATTATCAACCAGGATTTCATGTAACCCCATTTTTAAAAAACTTTTTTAGTCTCTGCACTGAGGCAGGTCCTTGGTAGAACACTGCATAATGGTCATTGCATCCATTTGCATGTATTTCACATCCCACCGCAAACCAAGAGGCATCTAGAGAATAAATTAAAATAAACCATTGTCTTGGCAACATCACTAACCCACAGTTCTCTTTCGCTATAAATATCAGGCAGTGCAAGCCCGTGGATCTGCTGTGTTTACACTTCACACATGGTTTCGACATAGTCGTGGATCACTAACCCATAATGATGCCTCATATTAAATGTGGTATGCTGTTGCGAGCCAGTGTTATCGTTGCAAACTGCTTTTCTACTCTTCTCACTATTATAATTGGAGATTACTTCCATCCAAACCATCTGCTGTCATCACTCCACCCTTTTGCCGCCATTCCAGTTCTCCATCTCTCCATCTGTCTAAGACTTGAGGGAGTATCACCATCACAGACAACCCTGTCCAGTGCTGAGAGACACTGCTGCAGAAGCGTGACTGTTAGACCCCCCCTCATTTCACGCTCCCCTGGCGATTATGTGTGCACATGCAGGGGGATTATGTGAGGCCACTCAAACACCCAGTTGATGAGATCATTGTGCTCTCTGAGCCATGTACTGACACCACAAACACTGTGCCCTTTCCTGTCCTCTAGTGCCATTAATGTGGGTGATATTTTTGAAGTTACTTGTCGAGGTTAAGCCTGCATCATTGAAGCTCAGGTTATTTGCAGTGAGAGCTGTTGAATGTTGCTGTAAAATAATTGGCAGAGTACAGAAAAGTAAACAACATGCAAAAGCCTTGAAAATGTTTTTTTTTTTCCCTTCCCTCTTTGAATGGGGATGGTCAAAGTGCCCCTCACACCATTAACAGCAGTATGACTCACTGTAAGGCTCTTCCTTCACAGGAGATGCATGGAGAATTGTGCTAATGTGCTAATACCATATTAGATACTTACTTATACTATAAAAGATACTTAGTTAAATACACTCTGAAATGAACAAACTGTCATATCATGAGGTTTTTACTCCCAGGAGCCCACATCATAAACGATTTTATAAAAACTGAGAATTGTACTTATGTATGTTATGTAATTATGTATGTTGTGTGATTGGCATTACACAACATACAAGACTGTCATCCTGTAGAAAACAATATATTAATAAACTATAGCTCAGATATATTTTATGAAAGTTGGGAAACTCGCAAAAAAGAATTGTCAAAATCGAAGCATCTGAGGCCAAGATATCCTCACTCTGGAAAAACAGTGGATGCTACATTTCCCTTACTGTTTGTAGAACTTCCCAGAGCTCCTTTCAGAGCCACAGAAGACACTGTACAACTTTTTTTCACAGTCTTGAGCAGCACTCTGCATGATGACTACACTGAACTTTATGTGTGAAATCAGTGGACTGGTCCTTTATTTTTTGCATTGAACAGTCTGAAAATAGTACACAATTACCTAACCTTGGAAACAGATGTTCATCACAAAAGAGCAGCTAATTTCTGCTGTTATGCTTGTAGGCTAATATCGGCATATCTCAAATAAACCTGCAGTATTTTCAGCGACTCTGGAGATATCTGACTACTTACAGCACAAACAGAACCTTATTGCTATTACTTAGTGCTGTTTGCAGAGTACATGCTTGTGTCTAAGCTCCTGATGCTTGGATTTGTTCCAACAGGGCCATAGGCTTCTACCCACTCACATTAGCCTCCTGGTTTAGTCAGGCTCAGCGCTCAAATCCAACAGCCCTTCTGCCCTCTGTCTTCTTGAAACCCCCTGGGTTTTGGGCAGGGTCATGGGATGAGATAATGGTTTCTCTCCACCAGTTCCCCTTTGCTGTCCACCTCCATAATACCCTCAGTATGACACTTGCAAGGGTGGTGTTTTGTTTCATAATATGTTTTAACATCCTTGTCCACTCTGAGAAATGGCGAAATCAAGATTTTCTCACTTAAATTAGCATAATCACACAAAATAGACAGCCAGCAAATACCACAATTCTCAAAATCACGAAAGGCACTGGCTCCTAAAATGTGGCTTCTTTTCTACCGACTGTGTAGCCTAGTGAGCAAACATTCACAAATATACTTTGTCCTGTCTTCCTACAGTGCTCCTCCTCCTTGCTTGTCGTGTTTCAGGTATTTGTTGCTTTTTATGGCGAGACATGCCGGCAGCAGTACAGCAAGAGATTATTGTCAGTGTAATTGGCTTTTCCAGGCCTGATTTGATACGAGCCTCTTGTCTGATCCACACACTTCTTTATTATCGAGTGTAATGGAAAGACGATGAGGCTCACATGAAACGTTCGCCTCGTCGTATCTCCAGAGAAATCGCCACTTGTGTTTCGTTTCTAAGCTCTGGGTCAGGATAGAAAAGAGTGTATCCGCAGCACATCCGCATACACAGAAACAGAAACGCATTAGCGTTACACATACACTGCTGACAAAAGAAGAAAAATGGTCTTGAAATTTGAAAACAAATATATTATACACCTTATATTCACTGTCTGTCTGTGCATTTAAACATTCATACATATGTGAGGATTTAGCAAGAGTTAATACCGCGTTGTCTGTGTTCACCCATTTTGTACCACCTCGCCTTTCTCTTATCCAGATCCCTGTCCCTGTTCCTGTATTCCTGATAAGTGACAGTTGATTAGGTTGTTGAATTTGGTATCAGGTCGTATGATCCAGTTCAGTCCCTAGTACGCTGTCCAAGATGACACGACTGTCTGCTGCTGAAGCAGTCTGCCTTGTTCACCAAGCAGCAGAGGCAATGTAGAACACGGCTCTCTTACACTATTATCTCTGTCAATATCTGCTACTGCCAGAGGAGGACACAGATGGACAAGAGATTTGCACTGGGAAAACTGAGTACTGAGTACTGTGAAGGAAGAGCGAAGATTGAGATGTTACAGAAATAGAATCTAGACTCAGTCTAGATTTACGTATTTACGAAATCCCAATTTGTCAGCACAATGAAAACTGGCAGGTTTCACTTAATTCTATAAAATTGCAGGGGGAAAATAAGGCCGTTTTCCTCCAAAGTTCAATCAACAGATTTAGTCTGATCTCTCTTTGTTTATCTTTGTAAAATGTAATGGCCTGGGTTTAGACTAAACAAAACAACATTCACACCTTCCTAATTCTTGCTTTATATTTTTGCAGAATTGCTGGCATGTCCCTGTCATTTCGTAGTATTTATTGCAATTCTAGCTTAGATATGGTTGATGCGACATTTGCTTTGTAGAGGTTTGGTTGCCAAGACAACAACCTCTAAGGCCTTTCACTCTCAGATTTATTTTAAGTACTACAGCACACAATATCAGTACTGATTTATCAGTAAATACTTACTAAAGGTACATAGCTGCATTAGACTTGTGAAGATCAAAATGTGGACCAGTATATCCACTATAAAAACACTCTCTCGCCTTAATGGATCCTTAATGGATCTTGGTAGACACTTGTGTTAAAGAAGTTCAAGTTTCCATTTTGATATGCACTTAGATCCTATTTTGTAACATCTACTGTTCACTGTCTCTTTTGTTACAGCTTGATTAAATTAAGAGGAAGCGGTAAACTTTTAGCTGAGCGCACAGTGGCTCCAATATGTAAACATCTGATTGTATTGTAACCTTGGTTTTCTTCGAGAAGAAAGCGAGATGCCACGCCAGAACAGGTTTTTATAAACCCAACTAAAAGATGTGCTCAGGGATCTCCATGAGTTTGAAAGAAGGATCCATGTTACTTATTGGAGAGTTGGAGTTATGACAGAGAACAGCTAGTAACTGACAAGATACATATACATTTTGAAGCATATTTGACATTCTTCTTAGACTAAAGTCTCCAGGGTGTCTGTTTTCAGTGTAATGTCCCTCAGATGATAATTTGGCTACAAAATGTGAGCCAACGTCTGCAGCAATCACAGAAACACCTGAGATGACACATTGAAATCTGTATCTGTCATCCACAACTGCATGCAAGCTGTATGAAGGTCCTCACTTGCCGTTGGTTTAGTCTTCACAGCAATTTGAAGATAACAGAGTTTCTACGGGTGTTCTGTCCGTAGCCTTTGATAGAACTGTGGTAACTTAGAATAATTAATCTGAGTTGGCTTTAATCTCCTCCTGAGGACTCCTGTTGTAGTATATCGTATTTTAAGTGTCTTCAGTGGTTCAATTTACAGGATAGATGTTTTTCTGATGAGTTGTTTACTGTAAATAGGGCCAAACAAATCTAATTGCAATGTTTCTTGCCAATATCGTGGTTACAAATTAAGATGTGATTATTTTTGTATAAATTCAATCCAATCCTTAAGTGTATTTGTGGTTAACGTTAAACAAGATTGTACCAAGAACATTCACTGATATATCTTGTCTCTACATTAACATAAACAGATACTGATGAGTGTCATCAGTAGCTAGAAGCTCACTCTTCTCAGTAGCTGCTTGAGCAAACAGCAGCTTTTCAGCTCTCAATCCTGAAGGTCCAGATTCAAATCTTTTAAGGTGATAAGTTTAAAATGATGATATGATGATTCTGAAGGTTTAACTGAGAAAATTCCAACAACTCTGTTCACCAGCTGTCTCATTTAAACTTGACAGCTACTGAGCTACCAGCTAGATACCTGTCTGAAAATAACTTGAAGCAATCACTTAGAACATCAGTGTAGAAAAAAGACTGGCCACTCTGTTCATGAACATAAAAAAAGACACAACCTGCTCCTGTTTTTGTTTTTTGTTTTTCCTTTATTAAAATATCATTGGATTGATAGCGTTTCTTCTTCAACAAAACTATCTTTTGCCAAGTGTAAATAGTACAGACAGTGTCGTGCAGAGTGCATTAATCAGACAACAACCGAGATTTCTTTTTTGAGCATGTCAAATGTTCCTTTTTGGATCCCTCACTAAGTTTTTTTTTTTTTCAACATGTCGTAGCATTAAGCTGATTAAGGTAGTTGCTTTTAAAATGATTAGTGTTTAAATCTGAACTTTCTTTGTTTCTAAGGCACCATCTGTAGACTACAGCAGTTTGCCTTAAATTTGCTCCTTTCCTTTGTCTCTCCTCCTTCTTTTTTCCCATGCTTTCTTTTTGTACCGTGTTTGATCGTTTCCTTATTACTACAACTGGCTGTCTCATTTTTAACAGCCCTGCAACATTCATCGTTTTGTCTTTTCTTTCAAATCGAGTGTCTTTTTTTTTTTTTTTGTACTAGTAGCGAGCATGGGTATGGCAGAAATACTGTGCAGGGAAAGGAGATGAGTAGGAGAGTACTGACAGAGAGGGAGTGAGTGAGAGAGTTGGGTTGAAAAGAGCGATAAAGAAAGGGAGGGAATGGGTGCAGAGAGCAGTAAAATAGGTGGGGGAGGGGGTGTTCTAGCAGTGATTACATTGTCCATCAGCCCACAGGATTGATGTTTGACAGAATAATTAGAAAACTGTCTCAGCCTGTAATCACTGGAGCTCATCTTGCCCGAGAAGACTTCCATTCGCTTTCTGCCACACATGCACACACAAACACCCATACACACACACACAAACAGGCTAGCCCGAGCCATCTGTGGGTGACTGGTATATGGGACAGTGGGTTGATAGAGTGGTAAGATGGGAATGTTCCTGTTTATTCTTAAGGAGTTGATCTGCAGAGGTGGGGACGGGAGGTAAGTGTGGTACCTCACTGGTTCACTGACGGCAGGAGTGGAGAACACACTGGTGATTTTACAGGTGCTGGAGGTAGGGTTTATGGACTGGAAAAAAATGAATTAAGTGGAGTTTTACTACAGCGGGTGGCAGAACGAATGAGATGTGGGACTTAAGACCCCCCCAACACCACTTTAACTCTTTCAGTGCTATGGTGTGTCCAACAGGGGTGACAGGACTATATAGACATGGTTGTTTGAAATGTTAGTCACAGGATACATGTAGCCAGTTTACTGAACAGCAGAGAATAACCTCTAATGAGCTTTGACAGCTACTGTGTGGTTATAAATATTTACAGTGTTTGCAACTTCTTTTTGTTGTTGTTGTTGTTGTTGTTGTAAAGATTTTTGTTTGCCATTATAGATTATAGCTGAGAGGCTTAGAGTTAATAATGAATTAGTAATAAATAATTGTGTTTCCGTAAAATAATGATTTTGTGCTTGTATACCAACAGTCCACCACTGTGACATAGAATCATTGCATTTACTGAAACAAACTGAGGAAATATGGGAATAAGTCTTGAAAATGGGGATTGAAAGTTTCATCCATGACCAGCAGTAGTTGGCTAAACAGTATCTCCGCACGGTCCATTTAGCAGCTGCTCTGGAGCTTTTGATCATATCAAACTATTTTCCTCAGGACATGTAGTTGCCCAGTTTTCATGGAACTTAAGATGTTCAATTTGTCTGAGCACTTATTTGTCTGACTAATCCGTGTTGGTTTAAAAACTGAAATTTGAAGTTCATTCGTTCAAGTGTCATTGAAACCAGTATTTAACAAAACAATCTTACCAAATGAGTCAAAAGTCTTGAACAGTTACACTCAAATATATCACACTCCAGTAAGTGCCTACTGTGTAATATTTCTCTCCAGTATTATAATCAGGGCAATACAGTCCTCTTCAAAATTATTGGCACCCCTGAATTTAAAATACATAATTCAGAATATCTTAACAAATAAATGCAAATCAACCAATTTTGTTTAACCAGAATATATTAATAAAATGTCCAAGGTTACTTAACAAAAGGGGAAAAAAATATAACTTGTATAATAGTGAAATAATACAAACACAAATGGTACCTCAGACACAATTATTGGTGTCCTTCACTGATATTTGATTGCAGAACCTTTGGCAACAATGGCAGCCTATAAATGTTTCTTGTAGCCATCTAGAAGCTTCTTGCATTTTTCTGCTGCTCTTCTGTTGTTTTTGTGTCCAAGCTCTTTTATGTTTGCAGGAGTCCTTTTTGCATGGGCAGATTTCAGCCCTATCTGAAGGCTTTTTTAATGTATGCATGTATGTGTGTACCACCATGTTACTGCATAGCCATTGTGTTCAAATAAGTCTTACAAGATTAGTTCCATGCTTCAGTGATGTGAACAGGTCTGGAAAAGACAGCAAGCATTGAGGTGACAGCGGTGTGAAGAAAAAGACCTGTATCAGAGCTACCACATGTAAGACCGATGGAATCTGTCTATTCTATGTTAGATAGCCTTTAGGGGTGAGAGGACTTACTAGAAAGCATCTTGAATAAACAGATGTCACATTCCCATTTTTCTTGTTCAGAGCTAACAAAAAAAAACCTTATGTCTTGGGTCTGGGTTGTTTCAGCTTATACTGAAGTGTTTTGTTGTGGATAAACAGGTTACTTTGCTTTGTTTTGGCAAGATTTTAAGCTGGTATTGATAATGCTTTACAATTAATATTTATTTATAATATGGTTGAGTGTTGTAAATACTAGCGAATTTACTGTGATTTTGAAAGATCGGTTTTGTCAGTGTGTTTCTTCAGAGCAGAGCCAGAGGATTAGTAATTACGTGTTTGATATCAGCACCTTTTCTAACTTTTAAGCAGAATTCAACACAACTTTCCCCAACAACAATCAAACATCATTGTAGCTGACACATACCAACAAGAAAGGGCAAAAAAAAATCAGTGGATTCCAGTTTTAAATAAGTTCCAACCAAAGAATAAAAAGTATAACTGTGACCAGGGTGAGTGTCTCAGAAATGGAAGGATGGATTATTTTTCCCTCTGTCTATTGTTACTGGTCGGATTACGTACAGCTCTCAAACACCTACAAGAAATCAGGAAGATTTAAAGTACTGAAGGTCTTCATTAAGACAATAGCCTCAGCATGCACCTACAGTTCAAAGGTCACATTATTTGTCCAACTTATATGCCCCTCCTTGACAAGGAGCAAGTCCCTAGATGAGACCTCTGTCGATCTGGAATCTACTCAGCCACTTCCTTTTCCTCCTGAGGCTTTTATTGGTTTCTCTGATCCCTCTAATACCTGAGCAAACCCTTAATGGCTAATTGATATGCTGCTCTGTTCTCCAGAGCTCCATCAAAAGTCTGTAGAGCAAATGTCAGCCTTGGAGCCACTGGTCGCCCCCCCCAACAGAAAACTAAAAATCCTTCGTATTTGCATATGAGAGCAGACCACTTCTTCATTTGATGAGACTTGAGGACATGGGAAAATGTCATATATCAGCTCCCACTGCAGAAGAAAGTATGGGGTTAGCTCGCTAACATGCCAAATTATTGTATCCATGTCAGGCTTTTTGAAAATTAAACCCTGATTGTTCCCATCTGTTTCGACCAGGTTTGGGTGTTTCTGGCAATTTAGCAACCCCGTACGCAGACATCGCAGCACCCACAGGGGGTGAACACAGGGGAAGAAGGGAAGGCTGGAGTGGAGAGCGAAATATGTTTCTTCTATCAATTTCGAAATTACTCATTTAGCCAGAGCTGAGTGGCGTGGAAAAACAGCCAGCGCCCTTCAGTAACTGCTGTGATTGGGTCACTGATGTGGATGGAATTGGATGACGTGGATCTTTGTGTTTTCATTACATTCTCTCCCTCTCGTTTTGGTGTTTATAATAACACCGGTGGTCAACTTCTTACTTTAGTGAATCTATAAATTCTACTCTGCTAAGTGGATGCGTTCTCTCTGTTGATGGCCATAAGCTGTGCAACACACAATGTACGTGTGGCTGATTTCACACAGTGAAAGACACACCAGACTATTATCATCTGCTTGTTCTTGCTTAATTGGCTGCTGCTGCTGCATTCCCTCACAGCTCGGAGGAGCCCCTAATGCACTGTATGTTAACATGTATTCTTAGAAAGTTGTTGCATTATGTATGTGCAAGACTCTTTTAATAGGCGAAATAGGTGAATAGGTGAAAATTACAAGTGCGTCATGTTTTGTGAGTGGGAGGAAGGTGAGGTCAGTAAAACTAGGTTCCACATAAGTTCTGTAAACACTCATAGCCCTCCCTGCCAACTTGTCAAAGAGCAGTTAGTGCACTTTGACAAAGACATGATTAGTAAAGTAGTTTTCTCATGCATACGCAGTCAGTATGTAGAACATATTCTAACTGAATATTATTCTTGTGTATTTCTCGTAATCACTTCTCTCCATTTCACTCGTTTATTTCAACTTGTAAACAATGAGGCGACTTTGTGCTCAATGTAATAGAATCGCGATGAACTTTTTACTTATTACCGTTTGAATACTTTTGGTCAAACTAACTTCAGGCGGCTACTCTTTTTGTAGCAGCTGACCATTGCTACACCTACAGTATCTTGTTTTGTGGCCTGGCTCCTTCTACACAAGTTAAATGCTAAGTTGTTTATCCATTAGTGGAATGCACTTTACTAAAGGTGAGCGGATGGCCTGCACATTTAGACATGCAAATGGTGGGGAGGTGACAAAAAAAAAAAGAGGGCTGGGGCAATGATTTGCCTTGCAAAGCACACCCATCTGCCCTTTCGATGGCTCATTGGTTCCCAAGATCAGGTGCAATCTGAACTGGAATCATTTGGATAATTGACCTTCTGTGTGCATACATTAGAATAAATTAATTTTGATTGGCCGTGCAGCATTAGGAACAAAGCAGGAAATGTTGGCTCTTTTATATTCAGCTGCTGGTTTGTTGTACCCAGTCTCTGAGGTGATTATGTATGCCATTCCCAGACTATTATTCATTTCTTCAGTTTAATAAAATAATGCTTGCTCTGAGCAGAGTAGAGCACAACATAGATAGAGACATTACTCTATAGGTAAAGCTTTAGCCTGACTTAGAAAAAAGTGTCCACATAAATCTGAGTGGGTGCATATGAATGCACAGTTGTATAAAGAATTTCCGGTGTGTGGGTGGGATTTTGTGTATAAGTCTATGTATCTGGGCCCATGTAAACATGCGGAGGCAGAGTGTTCATGCCTGCCTCATGTGTGTTCTTGTCCTCCAAGGTTTTTCCAATATCCATAAGTGACCTTCCTCTTCCAATGAAAGTGCCCATACTGTGTGTGTCTACACCAGTCACGTGTGGCCCTGTATGTCTCATTGCTGCCTGATGGACAGCTATTAACCCTTGGTGAAGGGGTGGAGGAATATTTATGTCTGCCTGTCAGCAGTGACACGACATCCTCTGGGGATGAATAATATGCCTGCGCATTGTTGAGTCCAGTTCACAGCAAAGTGGTTTGTATGTGCATGTTGGGGTGTGTGTGCTTTTGTGTATATTTGTGCTGATGGGTTTACAGTGTGTGCGTTGGTGCATGTACAGTAAGTGCGTGTGTGGGTTCAGGGGTATTCTGATACCCTGAGGTGAGCAGCAGGAGACGAGTTCTACATCCCTCACTGACATCTGACAAACCTCCCGCTCACCGCAGAGGTCTGTCTCTCTCCTCCTCACTCTGTGTCATGCATGACATCTCTCTGTTGCTTTGTATCTGTTCTCTGTCCTTTTCTTTTTATCATTCCATACGCTTTTAAACACCCTAAAAAATGTTTTTTTTCAGATTGTGCCAAAACTAGAACTTCAGAAATTGTTTACATTTAATTGCTGGTGGGATTGCCCAATACATAAAATAGTCTGGTATAACTTTAGTCTGCAGTTAGTACAAACCTTAAATGGAATGAAACAGAAAACTAGCTTGCTTGGATATTCATCAGTCGTTGTGGTTATAGTTATTTGCCTGCAGCCCATCTTTTTACCATTATGATCAAGTGGCTAAAGACAAGTCCCCAAAGACTTTCTTTTTAATAGCCAGTTTGAGTTTGCACTTTTAACTCGAGACCCTTAATGAATTACAAAACAGTGGAAGCGATAGAGTGCAAGTGGTGTGACTCTCAGTTAACTATCTTTGTATGAGTCGGTAGGTGTATAGAGCAAAATACACTACTCACAATAAGTTATTAAAGTTATTAAAGATATTGTGAGAGACTCAGGGGATGTCATACATACGGTGTTTGTTTCACTACTGTGTATTTGGCACACCCGTACCTGCTATAAATATCGTTCATACAAGTATATAATTTCCAAAGGGGATGGGAGTCACTTACCAACTCATAATTTTGCCACCCTTCTACAGTTTCCGTTTTGATGTATTCACCAACATCTCTTTAAAAAGTGCCCACTGACTGTCCATTCAGAACCTGTGGGTTGTGAAAATCTTGATACCTTCACCTGTGCACTCATTCACAATGAGGTTTTTTTTTTTTTTTTTCTCCCTGGGATCACCTCTCAGGCTGCATGCAGGCTAACCCAAACCTGTGATTGGTGAAGGTTGTTGGAGTGTAAAAAGAAGAGCTTCTGACTATTGGTATAGATTAAAATATAGATATTGTATTCTCTATTTTGATCTGCACTTAATTTTCTCCTAAAAAGACATTGAAATTGACTATCAATCCAACATAACAACAGTAAAATGTTGTTTTTAGTAACAATGCAAATACATTATTTACCACTTAAGCCAATGTGATTTTGAAGTAGGAATAGTGCATTAAAAATACATACGTTTTCACAGAATTTCAATTTTACTTTTTTGACTACCATAATATTGAAAGCACAATAATCAGTTTCATCATAATGTATTATTTAAACATCTCAGACTTCATTGTGCCTCCAACTTCTAAAACCAAAGCTAAACCCTTGAACTGATAAGATTTCATATTACATTTTTACTGTTTTACAGTCTTGCAACCCACTGTTAATGGGCCAGGCAGGTAATGGAGTGAAACAGTGTTTGTATAATCTGTGCAGCAGTGTTTATTTCTTCAAAACTTTCCCTTAGCTGCTCTGGAAATTCTTTGGTGACAGAAAAAAAATGTGAACATGAGCCGTAAGTGGCACATACAAAGCATTCGCAGTACCTGCTTCATTTGATGCATCTACCACTTGCCCTTCAACAACAAGGTGATTCCCCCACTGTACCTCGAGCCAAGACCGTGCACACCCCGCCTTCATCTCCATAACAAACGGAGGCGTGAGGTTAGAACTGACCTTCAAAATCAGCTTCCAGGCCAAAAGTGGATTACTCATGTACACTGTCACACACAATGTGTGACACCAAGAAAAATCTAATCTATTGGTAAAATATGTATAATATTAATGAAATGGCAGTATTAAAGTAATAGATATCACAGAGGGGATTTTCTGAGTTTTTCAGAACAGTGAGGAGTACCCATGTTGAGCCATGCGTGCGGTTAGCAACCACAACCAAGCTTGTGATGTGTTCACAGTGGGAGTTTTCCAAATGACAGGATGCAATGGCAAAATGTGCAGTGCTAACAAGTTCACTGTTTTTTTTTTTTGTTTGTTTGTTTTGGGTTTTTTTTTTTTGGTTTTTGCTGTTGTTTACTGAAGTGATAAATAACATAGTACTTCCTGTGACTGCGTCACAGTAAAAGCCTCCCTTTGGTTCTGTTACCTCACAGTGAGGGTGCTATCTCTTAGATGAAAATAGGCACAGGAACATAGAAGTGCAATAAAACTCCAACAACATGGTGAGTAAGTCAGTTTAATACATCCCCTCAATACAATCCCCTGTGTTGAGGCTGGCTAGAAAATCTTACACTGGGCCTGTGGAAACAGGCCCTATTTTGGGTTTTGCAGTCCATAAAAATCAATCTACTGGACTTTTGGAATAAGATGGAAAAGGATGTTTTCCACTTCAGTTTTCTGCCAAAAATATTTCATGGAATTATGTAAAATATCTAAAATAACATTAATAGATTTTTCGGTCTTGATCGTCAAAAAATATGTTAAATATATGTTAAATGACATAGTTAATGCAATGGTAGACAGACTTGGACTTCTGTGCAAGTAGACAGTGATTACACATGTCACTAAGCAACCCCTCCAAGTCCCACGACAACAGAAATTGTCGCATGACTGCAGCAAAAACAGAAATGGAGATCCATCAAAAACAGCTTCCCTTTCTCATGTATGCTGCATTTTCACAGGAAAAAAAAATGAAAGGGGAAAAACTAATTTGGGTGAAACGAGGGAGGCATTATAAAATAATCAGTCACGACACACTGCTCTATTTTTGTGTTTGCTCACCATTTTAGACTGTTTTTGTTTAATCAGTATTATTTGTGCCGCTCACACCTGTCAAATGTGGTAAAAATGATCTCAGTGGGAATCCCTGGCGGTGACTGGCAAAAGCAAACGATTACAATCGTTTAACACCACATGCTGTATGATTTTATCTCCCGACTGTCAGCACCACCTGGCCCAGACTGGAATGGACTTGGTCCCACATGGTCCAATCAGCCATGATACCCATATCATCAATGGCCCAAATATTGTAATGTGTGTACATAACACCGCAAATCCTCCAAGGCCCACCTGATATCTTGGATGTGTCTGGGAGTTTGCTTTTCTGAGCCTGTAAAGCCCATTGAGTCATTACATGTGATACTGTGCTGCACCAATAAACCAGACCTGTACAGAACCCCAGTGTGTAATGACCGATTGAAAGGTAGTCCAGAAAAAAATACTGCCATACTTCTGTGACAGACAGGTCCAGAACGGTTGGTTACACACAGCTGTGAGGCAGCTGTCACGGCCCACGAACCAGCTGCTCACTCACAACAGATCACAAACCTTAAGAACCATCTCCAGGATCCGTTCTCTGGTCACATGGGTTCTGTCGGATCTCACCTTTCCTTGTTTCACTACCCCTTTACTCTCTCACCCCCACCTTCGCACGAACCTCTTTTGGCTGGGTGCAAAGCCAATCCTGCCTTTATCAGTTTCTATTCTTTGGCCTGTAGAGAAAAATGGAATCAGAAGAGGCTGGAGGTGGGAGATGGCTGAGTGCTCGCAAAGTACTCTTGGCCAGGGCAGATGTGAGAAGACTCAAGGATGTGGATAAATGTGAGCGAGAAATATCAATGCACAGTAGGGTTCAGGCTTTAAAATGGCACTGCACCCCTCTCAGCACATGAGAACTCTGGAGTTGTAGAGTGTATCTGTGACAGATTTTGATTTGCTTTAAAAAAAGAATCACTTAGGCGATAAGTGTAATTTGTTTTCTGAAAGAGCTGGATTTTATATTTCATTTAAAAAACATGAAATAAATACAAAGGGCTAAAAACTCGTAGACTGAGTTTAGTGATTATATCTTTATGTCCTCCACATGAATCCGTGCCTCCACCAGGCATCGATCAGGCAGGTATCCATCTGCCTGTTGCGTTGGGTTTTTACTGTCAAGTGAAACTTCAGATGCCACTGCCTGTCAAGAGGTGTCTTCACCGGTGACATGGCCAATCTTTGACATAATGCTCAGTCTGTCTCTCCACACTCCCAAGAAGGGGCTGTCATGCTTCAGCAGGCCGGATAATTATTTCCCTCTTATCCCTCCTTGCCAGGGCCAATCCTAGCCTTCAATAGAAGCCAGGGACCGCACCACTTCCCATCACCTCTCTCCATCTCTTTTCTTCTCCATCTCTCTTCTTCCATCTGTTTCACTTCGCCTCACTCTCTGACTTCAAGACCTTCTTTTCCCCCAGTCTGTTTTTGTGTCATTCTCTTTCTTGTTCTGTATCCTCTCTAAGAATAGATTTTTGCAGGAAAAATAGCTCCTCAGTTTGACTGAACTGACGCTCAAAGTAGTAAATGTTTCATGAAAGACTGCCATATGCGCATCTTTATTACATGGCTTGCATTACTCACTTGATACTCCCGACACATGTGACAAAGAACACATGAAGCGTTGCACATCCTTTCATCCGCGGCCTTATCAAGCCACTGTAACATAAAGCACAATTACACAGCAGTTTCTAGGAGTGGAATTATTGTAAATGTCGGGTCACTAAATTCAGTATTTTCTGTTTTGGATGCAACTAGACAGGTAGAAGCTGCAACACCAAGCCCAAACAAAAGATATGTTAAAAAATCCTAAATAACAATAGACCATAGAAGGCCATTTATTTCTACCTTACTTCAAACATGGACAGAAACAGAATAATCCTTCCTCACCAACAGCAGTCCCATCATTCCAAGATGTGTGATTAGAGCTAGCAGTCCCGCCTTGATTTGGAAGCCGTGCATGTTAACCTGTGGCCCCAGGGCCGAGCGTAGGGCCCCCAGCAGATCGAAAATAAATAAACAAGGCCTGCCAGAGCAGGCGGTGACAGTACAGGCTGTCTCCAGTAGATAAGACAGAACAATAGCCCTTAATAGGCCACAGAGAGACACACACCCATCTCCAGCCCTGCCTTTTTCTACTCCTATCTGCTCGCTGGTAACAAAGGAAACAAGATGCTTTCCCTTTCCTTTCTTTCCTGCAGAGAGATTAGCAGCGCTTAACAGGGGTATGGGCATGAAAATGTGTATTTGAGTGATAATTCAGCAACGCACGCTCAACTCGTGACAAGGCGCCTTCCAGAATGAGACGAAATACAATGCTTTTATTCCCCCCCAGGATTGAAACTTGGAGGAGAAAAGTACACCATGTTTGTTTGTTATTTATCAGTCTATGGAAGGAATATGAAGACTTTCCGAACATGTGATGTTGCTTTCCATTGTTGTCTTCATATTTTAGTTCACACAGATGACCATTGGTGTATAATTTGATAGTTTTATAATTGTCCATTGTCCATAATGATAACATAATAACAGCCCTAATATTTTCTCAAACATGCATCTAAGCCACATGTAATGAAAACACACAGAGCATACATAGGAGTATAATGCAGGGCCACGTGAGCATGTCAAATTGTCTGGGTTACATTTCTTTCTTGTCCTAAATGCAGTTAGTGGGGCGTATAATGGCAGGCAGAAAAGCCTGTTTCTCCTGTGAAGGCCCTTTTTTGACTTTGACGCAAAAAAGCCTTGGCAGGGTATCACAATCCCTGCAGCAACGATAGTATTTTGTAAAATTTGAATCATTTCACCGTCACCCAGGTAGAAGGCACCGGCTCATGGTGTAACACTGCCTGATAGAACACACAAAGATCCTCTAAAGAGAGCAAGCTGGCACATTATACCCGATGCCTTTATGCTGAGCCCTGATGAAAGAAATCCACCCCGCTGCCAGGTTAGCTCACCTGTAATGAATGCCTTTAAGGAAAGAGCCTGCACTTGGTTCTGTGACAGGAGGTAAAATGCTACAGAGTGTGATGTTCAAGATTTTAGACGAATTGGAGTGCACAATGCTATTTCGTACCTTAAGGCTGGATTTATGAGATGCTGCGAACTGAATGGAGCAGAGCAAAGTTAGACTTCTGATTGTAGAAGGCATCAAACCAAGGAGACTGACCCTACATCTGGCTCCTACTCTTTCAGCCGGTTCATCATTGTAGCATTTTAACCCCATACCAACCACTACCTTGCCAAAAAAAGAAGCGTTGTGTTTTATAACTAGTGTGCACTACACAGTCTACCTAAAAAGGGCCAATATGCTTGACCGAAGCATAAATTTCATTTCAGACCTGAATGAGCCATTCCAGAAGAAAGAGCATGATTAGAAAGATGAAAAATATTGCACAGATTTTTGCCTTTACTGCTCTTTTACCTCCAGTGTCTCTGCATATTTTCAGTTTACGGCTATGTTCCCTCTGGGCACAAGCTATTTAAACACATTATCTCGTTGTGGATAGTCTTGTAGCCCTGGACCTGTGATTTCTACTCAGAAAAGGCAGAAGAGGTTGCACTTCTATATGAAATGTCTCCCTATTTTTGGTTGTACTGGGAAAATGATGTCCCTTACAATGTACACTTGCTTGTAAACCAAAACCAGAGAATTTATATGGAGAAAAAAAAAAAACTTCCAGCAAAGTGCAACTCAGTCCTTGCCACATCCATATTTCTATAAACTGCATTTACTTCTGTGCCAAGCAACATAAATCATGTCTTATGTATCATTAATATACATGGGTGTCAATAGGAGACGCATGAATGGAAGAAATATGGTTCTTCCCAATGGAGGTAGAGTTGAAAAATGGGCTGCAGATAGGGTAAGAATAGTGCCTTCTATAGTGAGGCTGCAAAAAACCATCTAAATCTCTGCTGCCCCCCAGTGGGGATCAGATAATGCTCTGTGTGGTGTGTGTGTGTGTGTGTGTGTTTATGTGTGTGTACACGTGTGTGTTTGTGAGACCCCAAGTCAAACACTGTAATACAGTATGTGAAGTCCAAAAGATCTAGAGTCAGACTTAAACCTAGGGTTTTGTTCAATGATTTTCAAACTCTAGACGCGCTTTTTTTTTTCCTTCTTCTTAAATTGGCTGTGTTCAAATTCCTTGCGGCAGCTGCAGTCTTGGCCTTGTGCCCCTGCCGTGGGCCTCGCCTGCACAGGTCAGTGTTGTCAAGACACACGCTCACACATGTGCCCTAAGGCAGCAGAGAATATAGATGCATACACATACACACACATTGGAAACTGCAGATCACATACGTCTGAAGTTTGAGAACCAACGAGCCAGCTTCATTTCACACCTCTGTCTTACCATCTGCCAGCCTCAAACTCCTGAACCCTGATACTGTCTTCACTGTCTGCCGCTTTTCACACATCTACTTTCACACCGGTCACTGGGTAGACTGTATCACTAATATAGTCGTTTTCTTTACAAAGCGTGTGAATGTGGCTTTTTTCAACTGCACATTTTTCTGTAGTAGAACTGTGCAGGTGGGTGTGTCTGTAACTACGTCTGACTGTGCACCTGGAAACTGTGATCACCCACTGTCATGCCTGCTGGGTTTGCCAGTCAACACATGCACATCACATCAGTGTGTGTGGTGAGTGGGTTTGCAAGCGGCTTCCAATCAGTAGTCTAGTATCAGTCAACAACGCAGTGAAGAACAACATGGACACCTCAAGTCCTATTTCCTATTAATAGCCACTTTACAGTATGGGGGCATTCCACTGATTTTTACACACGAAGATCAGTTTACTTGTCACACTAATGATTAATGACTAATGAGCTTGGGTTGGGCTTGTGACTTTTAACATCAAGTGTTACTGACTTTGGAGTTTGAAAGATGTAGGCATTTACCAGGCAGGGAAGATCTAACAAAAGATGCAGTTTTGTTGTATTGTGGGAAATGTAGTATCCAGTGTTTTGGGAGCTTCACCCATACTAGGGACTAGAAGTCAAGATATCATGTCTACCTCATTCATGACTCTCCTATATCTCATCATCTATTATTACCTATGTCATCTGGAGGTAATGATTCATTAGTTTTTCATTTGAACATCTAAGTTGTGTTTAGTTGCAGTTTGAGGCTCCTGTTTGCCTGCCTTTTCCCCTTGTTTTTTGCATTCCTGGTCACATCCCCGCATGATATACTTAATCAGCATGAAACAGTTCTCTGTGTTGACCTAACAGCTTGCTCAATTCTTCGCATGGCGTCTGAGTCTTTATGCTATTGCCAACGTCTGTGTTTGCTTTGGAGCTCTCTCCTGGTCTTGTGTCGCTCTACTGTTTATAAGGAGATGCTCATTTGGATAGCATGTAGAGGACAATGCCTTGGCTGTCGGTCTGATAGCTATCCAAGTCCTTGATCTTCTCTCCCTGTAAACATCATTACCACACACTGAAAACATACACATTCACAACGGGCACGCACACCAGCACGCACACACCCACAAGCTGCTCATCCAAATAGGCGCTAACAGATTAGCAGTGATTATAAACAAACATGGAGGATTAATCCTGTGTGCTCTCAGTCTACTTTTCCACTGAGCTAGCCAGGGTAATTACCAAGTGCTAGATTGTTAGTGTAATCACACACAAACACACACACTCACACACTAGCCGCCTTGCATCACTACTTAGTGATATCAGTTTCGTGCTCATTTTGTTAGAAAGTTGAAGATATCTTTTGAAAAGAAACTACAGCTGAAGTGAACATGATACATCTAAGTTTGGCACAACTTAGCGTGTTCAAAACTCAGATCTTTGTACTTTAAGGTGTTAGGGAGGTGTGAATTTGAACTACAGGGTCACTATCAGGGTTGGAACCGACTATTTGATCTGCTCACCGTGTGTACTTGATTTTATTTTATACTTTTACTTTGCAGTTTTTTTCCCACGTGATATGTATGTCAGTAAATCAAGGTTAAATATGATACATGTTTTACCTACATAAGAAGGTTTGCAAAGAAGCCAGGTGTGCCGTGGCTGTTGTTTGTCACCACTTCCCATTGAAGTATCGCTTTATTATTTGGCTCCAATGTTGCCTCTTTCACCGGCTGCCGGCCTCTTCGACAATATATTGCTTTATTCTGCCTCCATTGTGACATTGCTGTATTGCCTCGGGGTGCGTAGGCTCTGGGTGCATGACCTACTGTATACAAAGTTGGTGGTGAAGCTGCTCTGCTGAATGTTTTCCTCTGTAATGATATTTCAATCTTAAAACAGTGAGTTTTAGACTGGGTAAAGATTGTTTACAGCCAAATGGTATATACTGTAAATGTCAAATCATGGACTGCTACATTGTTTGTTTTAGACAAAGTTTGTTCATTCACCACAATGGTTTTTAGACAATACAGATGTACATTGTTTATACAGTGCTTCTTGGATTTGGCAGCATGTGTTAAAAGTATATAAGGTGATAAAATCTTTTTAGCGCTAACACCGTGCTCCGATATGCAAATGGAGATACGTAACCATCTTCTTATTATTGAGTTTGCATTTGGCCGCAAGTGTGGTAATTCCTTTCTTGGTCTCTTCTTTCACAGGTAGAGGCCATCCTGGTGAACATCTTTGGCGGGATCGTCAACTGTGCCATCATCGCCAACGGCATCACCAAGGCCTGTCGAGATCTGGAGCTAAAGGTGCCCTTGGTCGTCAGACTTGAAGGTGGGAAAACAGCAGCACTTCACACACACACACACACACACACACACACACACACACACACAGACTCACAGAAAGAAATCCAGGGTTGTCCTCAAAACCCTCTTCATAAGGTCCAGGTCCATTTGACAGTCCCACTCTCACAATGCACCCATCTGAATCACCCCCCTCAGAATTACAGACCATTGATCTCTATTAGCCGTAGCCTGTATTGAAAGAACTTGACCTTAATGAGGATTTCATGATGCTAGTTAATGGCACTGGCCTTAAAGATACAGCGCACAACGAAGTTCACTCCTCCACCTTCTTGAGGAGTGGTGTGCTTTGAAATGGGGGACATCCTGAGGCTCTAATTAAAGTTTAGAACTATGGCCACTAGCCCTATAGCTATAACAAATATGCCTACTAGCTGCATACAAGCACAGTCCAATAATGCTAAATAATGTAGATAGTTAAATCTAATATTAAATGTGTTTACTTACTTTTTTGAAGTGACTAATGTATATATCATATTATCACTTCAGTGTAATTGTTAAAGCTCCTCTTTCCCACCTTGTGTCAAACTTTGGAGTCATTATGTTATTGCTGCTGTACTCTCTGGAGCCTATCCATCTTCATTGTGGCCCAGTGTCCCAGTAAGAACAGCAGTGCATTTCTCATATGTGTCACATTCTGCCGCTCCCGTCATTAGCGCTTGCCAGAATAACAGTCGAGACGGCACTGATTGGCTCACCTTTCACCTGTATATGCTAATGAAATCTGTTCAGTTGTGTGTTTGTGAGTGTGTGTGGGATGACAGTGGTGACTCCCGGAGGCGTGGGGCCAGTTGGTGGTTAGCTTAATTGTCAAGATCCTGCTGAGTGGAGTGTCCAGAGCACCGAGAAGGGAGGTATATGTGTATGTGTGTGTGTGTGTGCGTGCATGTTAGCCCTCAGGACTTCATATTGTATGTCCTCATGCACTGTGCTAATATGGTTTGTAGGTCAGGGCGTGTAAGCTGTTTCTAGAACCCAGCCGTGCACAGAGGTACTGGTCTGGTCTGGACATGGTGGTTCACAACACAACAGGGCGGGAAAAGTTTACTTGTCATATTTACATCTAAAGGTTTTGTCCTCAGTCAAATAAGACCTGATAACATGTACTCACCTACAGCAGATAGATTAATCAAGTAATAATTGTGGGCCTTATTGATTGGTGAGAATATGAACATTAAAGATGAACTGGAACACCAAAATTATGGGGTCTTGCAGTATCAAGTGTGAAAAAGGTCCATGCATAATTAAAGAAGAAGACAGCAATATGGGCATTCTGTGTTTTGTTAGTGTAGCTTATTGTTACCCAGCAATAGTGTATGGAAGTGTGTGTGCTTCCTCATGACTGAATGATCAACATCCCTTAAGAAAGTGTGATGTTGTTGTCACTATTCCCCTTTTTTTCATGCACAGGTCGTTTTGTCAGAAATAACTTTGTACTTGAACCAGAACTGCAGCTATAACAAGGACAGATGTGTGACATAAACCCAAACCCTGCAATTTATCACTGCACACAAATCTAACAAAGAGTTGTTAATGTCAGTTCAAATACTCAAGGTGCAAGATACACATCTGTGTAATTTATATCCACCGTTTGCCTTCATGTTGTTGATTGAGCACACAGATAAACATAAAGTACATTGAAATGTGCTGAAGCGTGAGTGCACAACTGTGTGTGTCACCGCTGAAGCGACTAGGTTGGCAATCAAAACAGACCCTTAATTAGTCACCACACATTTCTCATACTAGGCCTTGTAATTCAACCTGACTCACAAAAAGGGTGAGTCCAGAAGGTCACTGCTGGTGGTTGGTCCAACCGCGTTTTCCTGGCCCGGGCCTAATCCAAGCTTTAGCTGTGGGTCATTACATCCTGGGCTGCAGTTTTGTGGAGAAGATTGGTTCAGAATCAATCAGCTCAGCTTGCTAGGCTGACCGCAGGGCAGTGAGAACGGCCGAGCGCTCTTCAACAGGATCAGGGTGGATTAACTGGCACACTTTTAATTGGGAAGGCTTTTCAAAGGCCTGGGCTGATTGCATTGGTGGAGAGTTATGTATTCCCATATGTGGAGGACAAGGGCCATGTGGTCTAGATGCTGATAGTGTTGAATTAGTTGATGGGGTTTGCGCTAAGTGTTGGTTGTGGGCTGATGAGTCTAACTAAATAACACCCTGCTTGTGAGCTTCAGAATCAACACTCATCTTCATCCATTGCAAATTTATGCAACAGATTCAACACACACAGAAATATACTTCCTTGTACACACACTTGTTTAAGGAAGGTTAAGAAGAGAGACACAAGGAAGTACCGTGCTGCCCCCTTTGGCCACAGTGTGAACATGAACTGTATTGTTCTGTCTGCCACTAAGGAAAAAATCCCCCTTAAATAGGCCTCAAGGTCCAGGGAAAAAGGTGACTGCATTCGCTTAACTCTGTTCCCCAGCTTATTGATTTACTGAGCCATTTCACAACTGTCTGTCAACCAGTGGAGGCTGTTTTCTCCTTAAAAGGAGATCTGGCCATTTTTTCCCCCATTTAATTAAAAAGAGACGTGAGGTCCTGTAGTAAGGTTGAGATGCTTTCTTCAGCCCTGACAGTGTTAAATAACCATCTGATGCAGCCATATACACACAAACATACAGATATAGTGTATATAGAGTGTATGTCTCTTAGAAACAGTCTCAACAACATAAGACACAAAACTTTGATTAATGACTGGCTAGCACATCAAAGGGGAAAAAAACGTCTGCAGAGAATCCCGCTCTGCGTTCAAATGAGAAGCATTTGATGTTTGACACACAGGATGCAGGAGGGAGGAGAAGGTCTCATCCATTTTTGGCTGTGAAGGGAAAACTCCCACTGTTTGGTGGTGATTATCGTGAGGATTAACAATCAAAGTCAGAACGAGTATGATGACAGTCAGTGATGAAAGAAAATGTTTTTACACCAATTATTTGAGGTTACTGGGGTAGCAAGGCACCGAACCACTGGTATTTTCTGTAACATCTCTCTTCTTTAATATTAAGTGATATTATGAACGGTTTGGTATTTCAAACTTTTATTTATTTTATTTTTGCATATATCAGCTGCCTGTAAAATCATTGACTCACACGTTGACTATCAGACCAGTTTAGTTTCAGTGGTGGTATCAAAAAGCAGTGGAAAGAGAATACCAGCAGTGAGCCACCTGAACGCTTGTCATAAAGCCTCAGCAAATGTTTCAGATACAGGAGGATTCTCCATTGTCTCCAAGTAACTTCATGAGCTGCCACACTGTACTGCTAAACATAATCTTAAAAAAAAAAAATCATCATTACGCTGACATAAATATTAAGCTAATTAGGAAGTTTCCAATACAGCATTTTCGAAAAGGCTAAAAAATATTTTTCTCCAAAATCTAATCAGAAAACCGTCACACGTGTCCTCAGCTCATGGCTGTGTAACTTTTTCTGAGGACCAGCCACTGTGGTCAAAAGTGACAGAGACACTAGATTAATGGGCCCTTATCACAGAAGAAATTTTGACACATCACAGTAGGAAAAGCAAAGGTAAGTAATTAATAAATTAAATTGATAACTCAATTATTGTTCATGCTGGCTCACTGTCACGCTGTCATGACTTACTGGAACGCTTGATTCCCACAGAGCCATTAAAACACCTGTGCTTTTCTTACTGTGACAAGTCAAAATGTCTGCAGTGAAAAAGGCTTAAGGTAAATATTAAAACAGTAGAGATCTAAATTCAGCAAAGCGACACAATAATGTTGTTTACACTGCAATGTTTAGCGAAAGGTTGCTAAAGTTAGCCACCATTAGTTACTGATCATATCAAGTAAATTAAATCTGTAGCAGCAAAAGCCCCTGGGTGGACTGAAGTGAGCAAGAATGTGTTTTATTGCTTATGTATCTAGCTTGTCATCTGCAAAAGGAAGATGGTTTCATTTCTTCTTTTAAAAACTAGGCGTTGCTTTAATTGATGCACGAAAACAAGGTTCAGAGCAAATTTATAGAGCTAACACATAAACAGTAGATAAGCTTTACATCCTTTCTTCTACCATGTACAGTACAAGAGCACACATTTTGTCATGCCCGTGACATATAAGCAATGATTAGAACTATAGAGTTACTCTGTGGGTCCAAGACTATGGCAGAGTCTTCTCCTCTCATCAGATCATAGCTTCACTCACACAGAATTAGTCCTAATTCTAGTCAAAATTCCTCCAGCACAACTCTTTGGCACAGCCCCAAGCCTTATTATCCCGTTGAAATATGGTGGCCTGCAATTGACTCACACATTAAAGTGACATTTTCACAATAGTCACAAGTAAGCTTGCTAATTAGAGTGGAGATCCAACAGAAATGTGTCGTGAAGTGGCAATATATCACAGGGCAATACACTGAGCGCTGCTTGGTCTTTTGTTGTTTCAGCTTTAGCAGTGTATTTAAAGCCTCGTAGCTGAGATGTCTTGTAAGGCCGGGCAGTTGATCCATCGTTCAGCAGTTTGGACTGAATTCAGAGCTGTGGGAAAATGGTGTCGGTATGGATTGTGAGTTGACCTGAAAATACAGTAGAAGATCAAACAAAGTGATGAAATCTCACATGGTCTTGTAATTAACAAGTTAAATCCATCCAGCTCTGGAGATCCATATTGTGATCATTTTGTGGAATGAGACAATAAACTTTTTTGTGTGTTTGTGCCTTTTTAAAGCCTTGGGGTTTGTTTTTTTTCCTTTTCTTTTTTTTTTTAACAGTCAGTGGAATTTCACTTTAAAATAAAATTACTTTTGGTGTATGTGCCTTTCATGTTTGCATGCATTATCCTTTACACTGTATGGCCCTATCCAGGCTGTGAGTAGGTCTCTGGCAGCACCTAGTGGCTGCAGGTGAACACACACATCCATATACTTATCAGACTCCTCACACACACGCACACACACATTCATACACACCTAGCGGTGTTGTATCCAGCTGGGCTCTGTCCTTGCCTGCACTGCTGTGAGCTATCAGTGCTCCCTACTGCTCACAGTGGAACTGCAGTTAGCTCACACACACACACACACACACACATATGCAAAAAAAATACCTATGTAAATACATGTCTCTTCTTTCTCACTCCCGTAGATGTGTGATTTCCTCCCTACACATTACATGGATAGCACAAGTAGAACAGATGCAGCATTATATAAAGCGCTGCACACACTATAGCTGCTCATGAATATTTATGGCATGAAAAAATAGCCAAACTGCATGTGTTGTTTATTTTGTTTCAGTGCTGTATACACTTTCCATAGGCTTATTTGTCTTTTCAGAAAATCTCTTGCATTATGTATTTGCTGTGGTTACATATGGTTGCTTCTGCCGCAGTTTTATCTCCTGTCGTTTCAAGTTTGTTGTGTCGCAACTTTGTTTTAATCAGCCGACAATTAAGCTTTTTAGTATGATATTATGGATCTGTTAATCCCAATTAAGTTCACAGGTCAGCCTACAGAATGTGAAGCATGCAGTACTGTCCCTCTGTCCTCACTTTGAGCAACAGCGCTGTCGATTGAGAATATAGATTTGTGTGTGGACACACACACACTCAGAATATCCTCCACTATCTGATGAGAAAATGACTTAGGACACACTATCCTCTGCCTATGTGCCAGAGCAAGGTTCTTCCTGCTCTTATTCTAATTAATTACACTGCAGAATTGATTGTTTGGAGTGTGAGCCTGCAGAAATGTGTTTGGAATGACTTATCATGTGGCAGGACAAAAGAGATGAAATATTAGGCGTTAAGTGGCGCTGGTAATAGAATTCCTCATGAAAGGTCTATTGATCAGGGTGACCGGGCCTCCGGAGAATTCACATATCATGCAGTCTTAATTACACCCCGGCTAGAAGAGCTAAGGTCAACGTGTAAGCGTCTAAGCATGCACACACACACAAAAAAAAACACATTCACACCTCCGCACGTTTAACACACAGAGATTTGGTCAGAGTGAATGCAGAGAGACATCAGTGCACATATGTGGCAATCACGTTTTTTTAAGAACACACATACAGTTAATACTGTTTATATTTGTAGCTCTGCAGCTGATGATCATTTTTTATTTTTGATTCATCTGTAAATTATTTTCTCAGTTAATCTTTTTGTCAATGAAATCTCACAATATGGTGTCCAACAGAAGTTTCCAGAACCCATAGTGACTTTTTCAAATGTGCCGTTCGATCCTCCAAACTCCAAAGAAATTCAGTTTACTGTCATAAAAGATGAATAAACGACCAAATAGTCACATCCCAGAAGTCATTTTTTTGCCATTTTGTGAAAAATTAAAAAATGTTAAATAGTTGCTATCAACTAATTACTAACTAGATTGTAATTTTTTTTTTAATAGGTATTTTTTGGGTGGAATTTCCCCAAGATTTTTGAAAAGTGGTTTCAGTTTTATACTTAACACAAAGTAATCTGATTGCATGATGCAGTTTGAGTTTTCCGGTGGTACATTATGAAAATTCTAAAAAGAATGGGAAGTAATTAGAAAAATGAACAGTAGAGAATGTCTGATACCTGATCCAACAGATTCTGTAAACGTCCTTTTCTTATAGAATGTGTTCATGTGTGAAATCAGTAAATGCCACATAAACGGCGATTCTGCTTCATTTGACCTTTTGCTCTGTTGCCGTCTCTCTCCCTTCTCATTCACTCACCATCTCCCTACCGTCGTCCTTTCCCTCTGTGTCCTTCCGTCCAGTGCGGTGCCCCCTGCCCTTTGTTGTGACAGGCCTGTCAGGCTTGTGTTTGGCTGCGCAGTTTGCAGCGCTGGGAGGCAGCCAGTTCACTGCATAGAGCCTCAGGGTGGTGCTTTTGTGAGTGGCTGTAGGTCTCTCTCTCTCTCGCTCTCTCTCTCTCTCCCTCCCCCTCCCTCCACTCCTCTCCCTGCTTGGTTACGGGTCTACCGGGGCATGGGCGCCACCGCATCACCCAGCACCTGCTACCCCTGACCTCTACACAGCCCGGGGAGCACACACACACACAAACACAAATTGCCCTTTTGACTCACTGATGTTGTTCACAGACAAAGCTGCTTTTGGATCAGCAGTTGAATTTTCCACCATTCACCCATAACTCCATCCATCTGTCATGAGTGTGGAGTGATTCCTCCAAAGGAACTCTTCGTCTTTCACACAGTGTGGTTTTTAACATCAGTGCAGATGGTAGATCAGGTTCAACCTTGTTAAGCCAGTTTTTGTCATTGTTGTTGTTTCCTGTTGTAACAGTCTTTTCTTCCGTCTTTTAGGGACCAACGTCCATGAGGCCAAGAGGATTCTGACCGAGAGCGGCCTGCCCATCACAGCAGCCGACAACCTGGATGACGCCGCCAAGAAAGCTGTGGCTGCCATCAAGAAATAGAACACACTCAGAGTAACCTCACTACACTCTTCTCACCGTCCACCCATCACCAACATTCGTTACAGCCTCAGATCATCACCGTCAGCCTTTCTTTCTTTTTTTTTTTTTTTAAACACATGCAGACCTCCAGGACTTCAAGCCTTTGTTCTCAGGGGCCTTTACTTTTGTTTAAACTCCAGACCATACTTTCATTGCCAACCAAGTATCCATAGCACAGGTTTTGAGGTGATGTATCACTTTCATGCCTTAATTCACTTTATACAATCATCTCCCCAATTCTTTTTACCTTAAACACATTTCAGTCGGGATAAATCATAATAATTGTCTCATAAACATCATAAAGCTCTGGTGGCCTCTTTCAGAGATTAGATGGAGACCCAACACTTTGTGCATTCCAATTCCCAAGGCCTGAGGCTTAGCTTTCTCTCTGCATATTATGGCATTTGTATAGAACATTAATTAAGAGAGCCATTTTCCATTTTCACCTCCAGCATCCCTGGAAGGTACTTTAGTTAGACTGAAAGACAGCCCGAAGATGAAATCATTTGAGCAGTTGTGAAATCATTTGATGGCACTTAGCTAAAATGAATAGCAGCAGTTAACTTTGGGTCAATCAGCCTGTTTTCTTGGTGACTTTATTGTCCAGGTTATTTATCCATCCAACGCCTGGTGTGGCTGAAGTACACACTGTATGAATTTTGTACATCATGTCTTTTTTTGTAAAGTGCTACTTCACTCTATGATTTACAGTGTGTTAACTGCATAAATACGTGCCTGTTTCATGAAGGCTAAAGGGTTGTGTAAGCAAATCTTTCCGACTCATGGAGTCCCAGCAGTAGTTTCATACAGAGCTGCAAGAGAAGACGAAATCATAAATATAATAGTACTTTTTTATTATCATGAATGTATATTGACAGAATATCTTGGCTACAGTGTAAAAACTGTGTATATAATTTGAGAGATTAAAAACAAACATTTCAAGATAGGTTTTGTGTTTATTTGTTCACCTCACATTAAAGTATTCTGAGGGGGAAAGACACAAGCATTTCCATGCCTTGCTCACAGGAAAGAAAACAAGATATGGAAATTAAAAATTCAGTCACTGCACTGGTTCTACTGTTTTTTTCTGGAGAGAGTAAATTTGCAGAATAAACGTAACGTCTTGAGGGAAGCAGACCCTCAGCAGCTGGTACAGTTGTGTGCCTTTGAGTCCTCCCTATTGACTCTCTGAGCAAAGGAAAACACAGTCCAGCCTTGAGGTAACCTTTGAATATAAAGCTGATGCTTATTTCAAATAATTCATGTCATCTTTGCCAACATTACTACTGCATTAAGCTAAGAAGATGTATGTTTAGTGTGAAAGTCACGTAGTCCAGTATCTTTAGTTTCAATCTGGGGGTGCAGCTAACATTTCTAATGATTTTTTTTTTTCAGTTAATGGATTAATTGTTCGTCTATAAAACATTAGAAAGTAATGAAAAATGTCCATTATAATTTCATACATCCTTGTGATGTATGATGTTCGACCAACAGACTAAAACCCAAAGATATTCTGAAGAGTCAAAGAAGACAAAGAAGTCAGAATCAGCAAATATAAGGCCTGAAAAATTACAGTTAATCAATTATCAAAATATTACAGGATAATTTTCTATCCACTGATTAATCATTGCGGCTTTATTTCAAACTATGATAAGCTCCAGAGACTATCATTAGTACCTACGCACATTCTCATGCTTGACACTTCCACACATCATTGCATTATGGATAATAGGCTGCTGATCTACAAAATTTAATTCTAACGGTGTCAATAATTTTTAACCGAGCAAAGAAAAGAAGGATGTTTCAATGTTCTTAGATTTTAGATTTTGTTTTAAATGGTCTTTTACCTTGTGACAACATATCCAGTCTTTGGCTGTTTAAGAACTTTTTAATCAAAGGCTATGCAAGGACGAAGTGATACCAATTTCTGCTTAAGACTTTAATCTTCCTGTTTATTACATTAATTAATATTTTTTGGAATTAATCTGCAGTAGTGTAATAAGATGGCCAATGAGCTGCCAGAGAACTTGTATAGCTCATGTATATACAATATGCAAAAATATGCCAAACAAAATATTATTTAATTAACACCATTTTTTCCTTAGCGCCTTGCTCTTCATCAGCAGACTGGTACACACGCAGACTTAAACTACGCAAATCACCCACCTTCAGTATTCAAATGAAACTCGAGTGTGCGTCGTCCCAAGAGAGACTTGAGAGGAGCGACTGTCCTTCATTGGCCCTGTGTGAACAGTACAGAGAGAGACAGAGAGTTGACTGAGACCTCTTCCTGTCAGACACACTGACTGTGTGATGGATTATCTGTCAGGCAATCTGAGAGGACGCCCAGACACACAGGATCGACTGCCACCTCCATGAAAGACACACAGCACTCCCACCCCCCTCCTGTTTTCACCAGAGAGGAACACTCAGAGTAAACCGAGTCTCTGTCTCAAACTGGAGCTTGTCTCTCAAACTCTAGAAACTTGTTTTTCTATTGGACAAAGTCAAGGGGACTCCAGACAGGCCCTCGGGTAATTCCCGCTGCACATCTTTGTTTTTCATTTAGTTAGAAGTGACGCGCTGTGTATTAACCGCCAATCCTGACACAAAATAGAGAAATAGATACTTAGTGAAATTGTTGGCTAACTACGATCATTTATTTGTAATGTATTAATTTTCAGCATCCCTATCTCCAGGAGTCATCTCAAGACACAAACTCAGAGGTCTGTGTCTCTGTGCTGCAGCCAGCCAAGCCGTAGAAATGGGCTGAAGGGTTCAATAATTGCCTTATTTCATGCTCTTCCCTCCGTGTGTCAGAAATATCCCCGCTGATGGATTGGACGGAGGAATTTAAGGCTTGTTAAAGTGGGCTTCTCGGGCCCTGATATTGTTTAATTCAGTGTCGAGCTGGAGGTCACAATAAAATGTGCACACTGATTTACTGGGCAAAATTAGTGCCGCTCCTTCATATAAATATAGATGAGGGGGAAAGAAGCTTTGGAGGTCAGCCTGAAGACTTCTATCATGTAGCCTGCTGCTTTTAACTCAGCTAATGCCTCTGGAGGTGAGAGAAGAGGGGTGTTGTTTTACAACCCTTTGGGCGGGCTGCTCCTTTAATTAAGCTGAATTATTATGCTGGGGGACTTTTATTTTTCACCCTGGGTGGTTCACTTTGTTTGTCTCTGTAATTGTCCATTTTGCTTTCTCAAAACCGCGGCAGGTTTTTTATGTGGTTCTGAATTGATGTCAAATCGGTAATTGCCACTTTATGAAGCTGCCTTCTGTGTTTAAGTGTGTTGGGAGAGCCGGTGCTCGTGAAAAGCATTCTTTCAGACAGCAGGGTCAAGGCCGTTTCTCAGGAAGTATTGGATATTTATTGAGTAATTTGGAAGCAACAACTATGAACATATTAGTTCATAAAAAAGCGATAGCGGTATGAATTGCCTCCGGCTATTGTACTTCATCTTTCAGGGACAAGGGGTTGCTCAATATTTACAATTTTCTGCCTGTGCATCTGTCGACCAGTTGGCGGACCGATAAGGGCCACGGGGACGTGTGAGTGCATGTGTGTGATCGATTCTCTGCTGTATATGTGTGTCATTTCCAGCACATTGATGCGTCTATCTTTGTGTACAGTATGAACATGTGCATATATAGAAGTTCTTATATAAAGACAGCAAACATGCTTTTCCCCATGGGATCATCCAAACACGGAAACGCTGCTTGTTTGTTTTCCTCGTCTCATTCGCAGAAATCTAAAACAAGTGAGCAGGTCTCACCTCTCCGCAGCCGTTATTGTCTCACCACCTGCTTGAAATCATAAAAAATAGTTGTCGACAGGCGTTATGGAGGAAAAGCAACACAGTGTGAGAGAGAGTAAAAACGTCAAGAGTGAAGGAGGAGCCGAGGCTGTCGGCAGTGTGCTTTGTTACCGCGCTGCCGTTGCGGTCCTCAGCTTTGGCCTTGGCTCGCAGATGAGCAGAAAAATCCATTTCCCTCTCACCAAACTGTTGTCAGTGTGTCTGTAATTGAAGGACTTAGAATCGATTTAAATTACCTTGGCTGTCTCCAGAAATTGAGCGAAGTGGAGGCAGATTTAAAAAGTTGCAATAAGCAAACACACCTCCTGAATCTTCCTTTTTCCATGACAATCTCTTGTTTTCAGCCTGTCTCCAGGCTGTTCTCACAATCAATAAAATTTGAGGGTCTCTTAGTTTCAAGTGCAAAGTTTGAACACACAAGTTTGGCCTAAAAGAATTTTTGGGGTGTTTCCAGTAGAGCTGTTAGCCTTCCCAGCATGCTTTGCCCTCCATCAATCAGACCTCCATTTGTCCTATCTTGATCAATCCATCCTTCTTCCACTTTTGCTGATTTCCTTCCTGTCTTTCCACATTACTGTCCTCGTCCCATCTGTCCCTTTGTGCTTTTTCTTCCTTCTCTCAGCTTTCCCTCTTTTCTCTTTTATTTACTACTTTTGTTCTGTTCTTTCCCTTTTTCCCCTTTTATTTATACATTCTTGTCTTACTTTAATCAGTTCAGTTACTTTTTTCTTGTCCTTCTCTTTCTGGACGCAACTTATCTTTTATTTGTCCTTCTCCTAAACCCTATCCTGCTTTCATTTATCACATTTCTCCATCATACTTCCTGTATTTCAATTTGATGTCAAATATGTCTGATATGTATCTTCCTTCCTTTTTTAGTTTTTCTCAGGCCTTAGTCCCGCTCTCCTTCCTGCATTTTTACATTCTGACCATTTTGCTACTTTCTTTTAATATTTTCTTCCATCTCTCCTTCCATGTTTCACCCTTCTGCTGCTGCTTCGCTCATGATCTTATTATTGTCAGCTTTCTCACATTTTTTTCATCCTTTCCTTTCTACCAGTCTGCCTAATTTCGTAGTTACCTTACTGCCGGCAGTGTAGTCTAGTTTATTGTAGTGGGTATACTGTGATGATTCCCTCCCAGCATCGTGTGCACCCACCCATCCCAGAGCGACGCCCCATAGGCACCACCACACTCACTAACACATATACAGTATCCACACATAGCTGAGAGCTTTACTGAAAGACTGGGTTTGTGTTACCAACAATTTATTCTAAGCAACACAAGACTTTAACAGCCATTGACCTTTGCAGCTGGGGAGATTTAAATGCTTTGGACTGATTTTCTACTGTTTTAGTGTTAATCACTGTCCCTGGTGATTTCATGGCTGGAGGAGACAGTCGTTCACTGCTTTCGCAGTCAGTGGTGCACTTCACATGGGGGCTCATCACAATGATAGATCTCTGGGCTTCTTAATCGTGGTCTGGATGAGAGAGAGAAAAAAATGCGAAGGCGAAAGGAGAGGAATTAAAAGTGTATTTTCCTTTATCTCCCAGAACACTGTCAAACTTGGGCTTTGTGTCAGATTAAATACAGAGGAAAGCATCTGAGAACTGCTACGAAACAAATACGCATCTGAGACAGAACTCCTTAATAAATAAAGGCTCAGAAATCACTTAACGTCATAAAATTATGTGTACTGGGTTCTTTGTGTTCACAAGCACTGGAGAAAGGACGGAACACTTGCAGAGGGCCAGCTCCTGTTCCACCTGGTCCAGTTTCTTCTGTCTGCTGGCAGTGTCCTTGGGGTAGGGTAAGAAGGGAAGGAGTGGGATTTCTATGGAGCAGTAGTACCCAGTAGCCAAATGCTAAAAAGGGGGTGGGTGGCCTTGTAGTCTACAAAGTGCTGCACAGAATGGTCTGCATGCATCGTGTGAGTGGGTTTAGGTTTTCAGGCTCACCTTGTGGTTGTTCAAGGCAATCTCTCATACCATTAACTGCTTGGTCTTCACAAAGATTAAACAGCCTGCACAGTCGTTTCACTAGTGACTCACCATGCTGTATGTCAGGTGCTTGTGTCCAGAAATGCTGACATCAGGAAGCATTTCACCTTCAAATGAGAAGCTCTTATGTTGTTTGTCAGACTTGGTAGGAAGTGTTTTGCATTGACAGGTGTGAGCTTTGCATTGACTCCAGGGAAACGGATCCAAAATGTCCCAGTGCCTTTACTTTCAATACGTCCTCCAATGTCTCTCCTGGAGAGTCTTTGAGTGATGCCAGCACTCGGACGGTACGCTTTAGAAGCTGTCCAGCTCTTAAAACTGTAATTGAATGGGCCTGAAGTTGCTGAGACAGGTTTGCAAGTTCAGACAGTGCATCAGACACGAGTCCAAGGTCACACAGAAATTCCTTGCTTTGCATACAACGTGCCAGGCTTCTGTAGGTTTGCCTCTCTTTGCTGTTTCTTGTTTGGTCTCCCGCAGCATTTTCAAAGCGTCTGTTGAGCGTTTCATGTGACACAGCCTTTACAGCACGGAAGTAGCTGGCGACCCATCATGTATTTAAAACTGCCAAGTTTCTGAACTTGTAAGCCCACATCTTGTGCTGCTTCCAGAAGTTTCCATGAATTTTTATTGGACAGACTGTAAAGATTGCGGATCCTCTCTGTCTTTGCAGTGATTGATTGACTTAAACTCACCCATAGCCTCGGAATGAAGCACCATGTGAGGAGGTGAGGGTACCTCGCAGTCAGCCTGGTTGCCATACCAGGGTTCTTGTCTAACATGACAATGGCTCTTGAAGCCACTCTCCTCTGAAGCCTGACGTGTCCACACAGTTCAGCAGAGTTTCCTCTATCCCCTTTTGCTCTTTGGCTTTCCAGCTCAATCAGCCCCAGAGACAAATTCAGGAGCAGATCCATCTGTAGACTTGACAATCACGTTGACAATCATGGCAGATTTGTGACTGACAGATGTAGTCTTGTCAATGAGAACAGACAATTTGTTTGAAGAGGACACATTTTTTCCTCTATCTCTATCTTTACTATGTGTTCCACCATTTTTGTGGAACTATCCTTGGAGTGTAGACTGGGGCCCATGCTGACACCATTTTTTATTTTCCCGAAGATCAGTGAGATTCTCCTGGTCAGTGGAAGGTCAGTTCAATCAAAACATTTTCTTCGCTACTGTTACCATTGTAACCATCATTATGAAGTTACAACAATTTCTGTTTCCTCCAGACAGATGCAAGTGCGTCAGATGTGAGTGTGACTACAATCAGGGTTGGACTCCATGACGCACTGAGAAAGGGGAAAGTCAGGTTTAAGAATGGCACATAGATAAAGAGTGTACAGGGTGAATTTTATGAATGGAAGGGAATAGAGAAAATGCTTTTTCTTCAAAACTTCTTTTATTGCAGCTTTGCTCTATTTGGTATTAACGGAAAAAAAATCACAGAAGTGAAAGTCACTCTGTCACAAAATGACATTGTTACATATGCTTGCGCATTATAAAGTGGGTATACAGAAATCCTTGAGCTTTCTTATTAGGTGCACGGCATATATCTGCGTATCACGTGGACTACACTGCTTATTCCTTTTTAACTCTCCTTAGAGTGAGCAGGTAATGACCCTTTTTCAATCAGAAAAAAAGCAACAGCTAGCAGAGGTGACAGAATGAAAGAAAAGGAAAGCGAAGATGAATACCTCCAACACTTTGTCTTTTCAAAAACATCTTCCCATTCGAGATCTCATACTGCTTCTTTCATCACATCCCTCTATTATGTTTCCTTTCCATCCTTCCCTTCCCTCTTGCTGTGCCTCTGCCCTTTGGGCCCCATCTTTTTGACATCCATTAATTGGTTCATCTACCTTTTTGTAATTAAGGATGTTCTTCAGTCATTCTGCCCACTGTGCTTCCTTTCTTCTTTCCTCTCATTTTTATCTCTGTCACATCCTCATGACACTTCACTGTGCCTTCACGTTATTTTTGCTCTCTTACACTCATGCAACCTTGCTTCCGTCCTTTACTTTATATCCCCCTCCCTTCGGGGATTTTGGTCACATGCTTGTGTATCTCCTTCCTCCTAATTTCTGTCATTCATTCCTTCCTTCGTTTCTTGCTTCCTACCTGCTTCCATCCTTAGTAACTTCCCATTGTCCTTTGAGAAAGTTAATAGAGGTAATGGAAAGAAAGAGAACAAAGTCGGGATAAATACATCCAACACTTAGTCTTTTTAAATAATCCTTAGTTTCCATTTGCATGATAATCTTTCTTTGTTGTTGTTTTTGGCAAGGTGCCGTGACGCTGTCTTCAACAAGGTAGCCTTCAGTAAAAAAAAAAATAGGATCCACTCCTGGAATGACAGTAGTTAAAAGCTCATTTGGTGTGACCTCTGAAAGCCAACGCCCCCTAATTAAAACAGCAGCAGAGGCAACAGAATGCTGTTTCAAACTGCTTGATAATTAGGCTCCCAAGTTATCCTGGTGGAGCGCTCGGCAGGTGTTCAGCTGACACGCTCAGACACTCCATTGTCCCACAATGCTGTGCTTTCAGGCCGTCTGCTGAGCAAAAATAAAGGTGAGATGCAATCCTGAGGGGCTGAAATTATAGCACTGTGATGACAATACAGTGTAGAAATTCATGGAGACACTTTGGTTGTTTGTGAGTTGGTTTTCTTTTTCTTTTTTTTATATGGTTCACACTTTATCTTTTTTTTTTATCAGGTGGCTGAAAGTGTGTTTTTCAGCTTTTCAAAATAACATACTCTCCCTCCCGACGACTTGATCCATCAACTTCACAAAACCTGCTCCTTGCAGCATATGAATGTGTGTGTGCATGTTTGTTTTTGTGTGCTCACAAACTTGGCTGTGCCTCAGGGTGAAGGTGACTTTGACAGTTAATAGCGATAACGGTAGCTTTCGCTGCCTTCTTTTCTCCCTCCGCCGTCTCATACTCAGACTGAATATATGAAACCTGTGTGTGTCGGGTGCTATCGCCATCAAATGGCTCTGCCTGCAGCGTGCGCTGAGAGGAGGGTTTGTGTGGTGCACCTGGGAAAAGTGGCCTGTCACCTGTGATTTTGGCAACAATATAAAGCGGAGCAGTAATGGCAAGATGAAGGCTGCTGCTGCGCTGAAGCACTCTCACACATCCAGCTATAAACAGACACAGTAAACAAGGTGATTAAGTTTAGCATGCGCGCTGAGATCTGCCTTGTTGAGGATCTTTTTTTTTATTTTCATGCAGGAGCTGTGATTAATCAGAATAGGTGTGTTCGTGTTTATTTTTATCTGTGTTCTGTGGATGTATGTCAAAACCCATGTGAACATCAAATCCGTGCGTATTTCAGTCCGTGTGTGTGTGTGTGTGTGTGTTTTCTGTTTATTCTCTGTGGGACGGTGTGATGGGCTGTTTGTGTAGCGAAATATGCTTGAAGGTTTGTTTGCATTCAGGGTTGCAAGTGAATTGCTTTTCACAAAAAGGTAAACTCATGCCAGTTTAGCTCATCTTGGCCTGGAATATTTAAATCATACGGAGGGAATATGCATGAACTGAATACGTTAGACTGCATGATGACTAATTGTAAACTTTGTCTTACTTTTGTTTACCTGCTGTAGTTTTGCTGAGCACACAAGCTCAGTGTGTTTGCACTGTAGCACACATTCATTAGTGGAAGCTTCCACCTACTGTAGACAACAGCCTTTTTTCCTTTTCTGCTGGCTGCTGAAATGCTGTGTTGGGGATTAAATGCCTTACAAATGGGCGCATTGATGCTAGCTTGTAAAGATCATGTTTATTTGGGCTGAATTATTTGGTGCAGAGTCTTGGCTCATCGCAGTTCCTGGGCATTCAGACCGAAAACAGTGGGAAGACCGGTTTACGTTGTAGATCCGCCAGTCTGTAGGTTCATTAAATAGCAGCAACACTGTAGTTCACAGGGGTGAATAATGCTCTAAGACAGGATTTGACACAAGTTGCATTCAGTTACCTCATCTCCTCTTTCCCTCAGAACTGATTGTATCTGCAGCACATTTTTCTCATTTACACACTATCAGTTTCAAAGCCTGACGTAACACAAATCTGAGTCAGACATCAATTTTCTGCCTTTGTACTTAACGCTTTATTAGAATACAGTTTGTTCAATACCTTAAATAAACAAAAGTGGAAGTATAGGATACTGCATATTGTAGTATATTGCTGTCTACATCCATGTGCTAATGTGTGTGAGAGAGACAGATAGTACAGGGATGAAAGCCGAGCCCACTCCCCCAGATGAACACATTACCTACATCCAAAGGATATTTCAAACACTTCCCCTTGTAAAATTCTCTATTACATGGGTCAATAGAGGGCAATGGGAGAAGAATAAATACCCACACCTCTCCCAAAGACTGCAGCCCTCTCTGTTGTCTGCACACACACACACACACACATACATACGCACACACGCCGACTGACACTTGCTGTCAGCCCATCTGATTGCCTGTTAGGGAGTCTCACCCACCACGACAAGTGCCCTTTTTCGCCAAGAACTATTTTCCCCGCCATGTCAGATATGGGGATATTAATGAATGCACAATGACAGTACTTAGGGAGCTGAGCAGCCATCCTGCCTCTGCAAATTTACCCTCAGGTCACTTTTGTACGACAGGAAAATGAAACTGCGGAAACAAACAGGTGCGGGTCAGAAACTCATCTCCTTCCCCAGATTAAAAACTCATCTTTCAAAGCAGTGCGGTGTTATTGAGGCTGATTCTCTGGGCTGTCCATGCAAATAGAGGTGGGATTAGGCACATGAAGATGGGGGGAAGGGGCGCCACTGTCCCTCATTGTCTCTCTGTCCAATTACCTCTGTAAGGATAACTGTGAAAGAGGGAGCCAAAGGTTGCCGAAACACACATTCAAGTCAATTTTTTTGTTTATTTTTGACACAAATTTCATTCGTACACACACACACTCACCATGTGTTTGTTGTTTGTAAATAATGCATATGATATTTTTCATGCTGTGCTTGTAGCATTTGTTTATGTGATAAATTGTATTGAAGTCATATTAATGGCCACTTGGCGTTCTTTTAACCTTTAACATTTCATTTAAAGACAATTAAGAGCTTTTATATTTATGAACTGCCATCAACATATTTAGCATGCATCAACATATCTGTGCAATATGTATGTAATCCAACAGTAAGTGAGCATTAGTGCACGGCAACATTTAAAGATTAGTTGGAAAAGGGTGGAGAAGTTGGTACATGTTTGCTCCACTGATCCAACGCAGCTAAATAAGACTGAACATCTCTTTGAAAATGAAATGCACTCTCACATCCACATACGTGATGGAATGTAAAATGAGGTGAAACTTTGATGAATACACAGATCATTAAAGCTCTGCTTCTGATGCCTTTTTAATGAAAAGCGCCCCGATAGAGCAAAGCCAGCCAGGATAAAATGAGTGATATTTTATCTGCCGTTGTTTCCTCATTAACCTTAAATTATGCAAACCAGTACAGTTCATATTCCAGTTCGTGGACAGCCCTGTTCACTCGTTCGTACAGTGCCCTCCCCCACCCAACCCCACCTCGCCCGACTTCTCTCCCTGATAGCTGAGTTCTTTCATGTTGGCTCTAACAATCCGAGGGTCATGTCTGCTTTTCATTGCCACCGATTCCTCTGCTGCTTTCCTCTGTAATGAGCTCTGGTAAGCCGACAAGGTCATATGGCGCAGACACGCGGAGATATATTTTCTTTTGTATGTGCAGACTGAGTGTGTTTGCACAGCCTCATTTGTTCATCTTTAGATTTTAGATGTATGTTTTACTGTTTGTGTGTGTGTGTGTGTGTGTGTGTGTGTGTGTGTGTGTGTGTGTGTGTGTGTGTGTGTGTGTGTGTGTG
>JBBMJY010000018.1:7652295-7669466 GCA_037833715.1 Toxotes lorentzi
TGTGTGTGTGTGTGTGTGTGTGTGTGTGTGTGTGTGTGTGTGTGTGTGTGTGTGTGTGTGTGTGTGTGTGTGTCACCCAGGCGAAAATGTACTCTCCAAAGTGGTCACAGATCCCATGATGTGGTATTGGGGGTATTGATGTGTAATTGGTGTCCTGTGTATCCTGTGGATTTTGGCTTTTGCATTATGTTTCTATTTATTTTCATCTCCTTTTTTTCATCTATTTATAGCCGTCCATACCCTGCAGTAGATGTGTTCAAAATATGTACTATGATTAGTTAGACTCCATTATACGTGGACGTCCTGGAAAACAGTGAATCGTTGATGGCGACCTCATGCTTATTAGTGCATTAGTTTTTTAGGAAATCATGCTGCTCCACCTGTTTTATCACTCAATTTAAAACTCATGACATGTTATGTGATGCATTTATCCAGAATATACTATCAATAAGAAGTGCTAGCAACACATTACTTTACAGGTCTTTAAATAATATTTTTTTATGACATTTCTTGAAAAACATGAAATTTTTGCTATGCAAAGACATATTTATGTATGAAATATATTTATTATTTTTTTTTTTATTTTACTTGTGTTGTATTTTTACTTGTATTTCCAGAGGAGTAAATATTCACTGATCACTATTTTTCATGTGAGTTTAATTCTGTGTTTGCCTGTGGATGAATTTCTCATTTTTGCATGTTCAGCTGATCTGCAGTTCCCTGACTAAAACACTTTTTACTGTCAGTTTCACTAACAGCTAATTGTAAGTGTAATAATTGAACACTGCCTCAATATTCTCTGTAATTAGTAACAAATTTCATAGTCCTGTCAGGAAAACGTGTAAGGAAAGTATTAATGATTAGGAAATTACAGACCCCAAAAAATAAAGAGTTACTGAAATGTCATTCAGGCTACTTTCTCTCTCTCAATATATATTAAATGAATATATTAGAAAAGGTTTCATGTGTCAACTAACCTGATTAGTTTTTCTTATTTGGAAATGTGCACCATCGTTTCTCTGTCAGCAGACTACCACACGCCAAAACTAGACAGCACAAATATCATTAAGAACTGAATAATGATAATAATAATTTCTGTGTAGTGAAAAATATCGGAAAATTAAAAAGCTGTTTTTATTTTCACTTCTCTCCAGGCGCTCAGCTGAGCCATTTTTTTTTTTTTTTAATCACATGACCACCTGACCCACAGGTACACTCCAGGACCCTCAGACTGTGAGTCAGCCTGGGCATCAATAATGTAATAAACTCCAAGAATTGTAAGCACATAGGGAATATTTCAAAATATGGACAAGGGAAATCCTGACAGATAGCATGACAGAAAAAGAAAGGCAGAGAAGGGAAGAAATGGGGAGGAGCAGAAAAGAGTTGAGAAGAGAAAGGTTTATGAAAAAAATAGATGGAGAGAGAGAGAGAGAGAGAGAAAGAGGAGTCTGAGGGACTACGATGAATCGTCTCCACATCCTCTGTACGCTGAATAAATAGCAGACCATTTCCACATCATAAATATCATCCCCCGCTTAATGTGCTGAGCTCCAAGGTGGGCCCAGACTGTGCTACCCTGGGGTTTTTTTTGAGCTGGGGGTGGTGCTGGCTACAGGAAAGGATCCCTTACCTGCAGCCTCAGGAGACAGGGCGAAGGGCAGCTTAATCCCTGAAGCAGGTACCATATCTGTCCTGGTCCCAGCGGGGCAGATGTGCTCCAGATGCCAGGATGGACAAAAAGGGGCATTAATCATTTTCAGCCTGATGACTCTCCCCTTCGTCTCCTCAACCTGGAAGTGTGTCTGTGTGTGTGTGTGAGAGAGAGAGAGAGAGAGAGAGAGAGAGAGAGAGAGATGGGGATGGGGATGTGGGGGTGTGGGTGGTGAGTGAGAGACATGCACACACACGCTCACATGTGCAGTACTACTACAATCCCGTGTGATAGGACTGCCAAGAAGGTCCGATCATCAGGGAGTGACTGTCAGAATTTCAACAAAAATAGAAGAAGATACTACATAGATATACATTTACTATCTCTTTTATCTCTTTTGAACTGAGACTTCTCGTGCTGCGAGAGCCGGTGACATTGGGCTCCGATACGTCCTGACGTGTGGAAGGTTGAGCTCATTTTTCTGGATGTCAAGACTTGTCCCCTCTGATGAATCCTGGGGCCCGAGGCCTGGGCGGATTGGCTAGCACGCCGGCTACAGGCAGGTGATTGATGACTGGAGGAGTAGTCTTCAGCTTTGCTGTGATTTCCCCCGACCAGCCTATCTGACAGCCCCAATCGCCAGGCGGACATCTGAATCGGGCTCTCCGCCATCGAACGCCACAACCACTGGCAGATCTCACAGCTTGAACTGCCTGCACTGTGCTGTGGTATTCAGCAGTGGAAAAATCTAAGCTAGAAATGCCTGCTCAGTGGAAGGCTGTGGTGTATTACACCCACACAGACATGAAATAACAATAAGCTGGCTGTTTTCCACATTCAAGTGCAATTAAGACAGATTTTGTAGCATATCTGGGGTCCCATTCAGACTGGCTTCTCTCAGCATCCTTACGGGCGAGGAAAGCAGTGAGCCAAAGCCTCGCTTCACAGCCTAGTTTGAAGCCCCTGCATCAGCTATTTGGATGAATGATTGCCTTGTAACACACACAGGTGGTGTATCGCCTCCTCAATTAGCACCTTGTCCAAAGTCCCCCATGTCCCATTCCCTCCCACAGTACGGGTGTGAAATTTAAAATCCTCCACCAGCGTGATTGCTCTTCTCTTCAGGGCCCCGCACTGCTGAGGCAGCATAATGACAATCACCACAGTGGCCCGGGATGGCAGAGCAACAGAACAGGGGTGTTTATGAGGGCAAAAACCGCAAGCAAAACTCAGCGAGGGGCAGAGACAAGACAACGACTTAACAATGGAACAATGGAAAGTGTCGTACTGTGACTCTCAGATGAGTCATCACGTTTGCCCAGAGACACTTCTCCACAGCAGTCCTGACTGTCTGTTTACTCCATCCTTCCCTTCCACCCTTCCCTCATTTCAGACTTCTCCCTATCTCCCTGTGTCCCATGGCAGCTTGCCAGGTGGGCAAAGTTGCGCCTGGCAATTACCGCCCACCCACCTGGGAACGAGGGTAAACGTCTGGTTGTTTGAAGAGGCGTGATTGGCTGCACCCATCCCTGCTGATGGGTTGCTTTTTGGGTACCTTTGGGAGTCTCAGTGGAAGAGGCAACAGATGATAATGGGTGAGGGTGGTGTTTCTTTTTCAGTGTTTTTTATGGAGGTATTTTTGTCCTTTATACAATGCTGGAGTTGCTATTACACTCTAGTTTCTTTCTTTTCTTTCAGATCTGTCTCGCTTTGGCTCTGGAGGATGTAAACAGCACAAAAAATATCCATCACACTTTAGAGCTCAATTCACAAAAGAAAATCCCCCCTCCCAAGGTTACCTCCAAGAGTTGTGTAAAAATGCAATCTCCAGCTGACTTTACAGCATTTCCTCGTAAGGAGGTGACTCGTAAAGATGTACTTGATGGCTGCATATATGGGATCATGCTAAAAGACTGAGGCTAAAGCTGCATATCCCAGACAAAAAGTCAGCATCCTCACCTGCTGACCCATGTAGAAGACTTGTAGAAGATGTAGACGAAACAGCATTGTCCCTCTATTGATTTCTAGTTTGTTCTAACATAACTGCTATCCAGCTGCTTAGTTTACATGTTAAATATGTTCATATTTTCAAGGTGGTTTTCCTTTTAACATTACATGAGAAAAGGCTTTTTGGATGAGAAATAACCTACGGGTCTGGCATCCAAAATGTTATCAGGGGGACAGAGAGGCTAACGTTACCAGAAGTGTCCAGGACTTGCTTCCGCACAGTGGGGAAATACATTGGATGTGCTTCTGGTGGATAGAGGCTTTTTAATGTAATCTGTAATCCCACTAAATAATCTAATTAGATAATCCTGCACTGCTTGTAATACTTGGTTGCTACTGCAGGTACTACGCTAGTTAGACATGTTAACAACTGCAGCTTACATTAGAGCAGATACTGTAACTGTTTAATTTTCTTGTGTTTCTGATTTTCATACAACTACAGAAAAACACCATCCACCAAACAAATACCAAGTATGTCTTTTATTCAAGCTCCAAGAACAGTGGTTCAACATGGAAAAATCCAGGCCTTCAGTCATTGTCACATATTTACAACTTCAATGGGGAAATAAAGCAGGGGAATCAGTTTCTGCACTGACAAACATGAAACTGCAACAACTGAGGTCACTGCATGTACTGTATGTGTCTGTACTGTATTTGTTAATGTGTGTCCCCAACCAAATGGATTATCTAATTTCTTCTACAAACAAAATCCAGTCAATCGACTCGACTCCCCCGCACAGGTGAAGCTGTTAATTCCTCACCTGAACCTCCACTTATTCACCTTCAGATACTCATACAGCCTGGCCAAACATTTGTTATGTTGTTAGCGTCTTTCTGATAGCCCAAAGGAAACACAGGGTCCTGTTTCCGGGTCCCGGGGCCCCCGGGCTGCAGTGCCAAGTGGCAAATATTATTAAATCATAACCTGCAGCTAGACGAAGATGAGAAAAAGGAGGAGGGGAGAGGGAGAGAGGGAAGAAACACACCCTTCCAGCCAAGCTCAGACACATTACTATGGCAGTCTTCCCAGTGTCCTGTACATCAGAGTCCAATCAAATATTCTATTACATTATTCTCCAATTTCTGCCCCCTATCAGCCTCCGGGGCCCAGGGGCCTCGCTAGCACCGTCAGCCCAGGAAATGTTTCCTCTGCAGCCATCTGTGGTGATAGGGGGACATATTGGAAATCAAAGCAGGAACAGGAGGAGGGTGCAGAGGGCAGATCCCCCGGCTCTGAACAGTCTCCTCTTTGGCCAGAAATTACTGCTCCATGGAAGAAAGTTGTAGGGAAAGGTGAACGTGTGCACTGCATACACACACAGTGCTTACTGTACTGAACATACATGTGTCGATGCATACGGTCGAACATTATGTATGCAGAAGAAGAAATACAAGCCAGCACATTTTTCTTTTTTTTTTTTTCCAATTTGAACTATTTGGTATCATCATATTCCCAGAATCCCTGTTGTCATAATTTGAAAATGGAGACAGAGACAGTCATGTGGGACTACCGGCACATTCACACAGAGCAAAAATAAACTTTAAGAAACACAGGCCAGGATCAGCAGACAGGCATCTTCAAGCTGAGGAATGAGACAGCAGTGATGAGGCCCAGAAATAACAAGAGAAAAACTGTAGGCAAAGGCGAGGTCAGAAAAATAAACACTGCAAAACTGAAAAGTAAGAAAAGACGGGTGATGCCAAGACGAGAGAAAAAACAATCTTGAAAAAGATATAAAGGCTGGCGAGGACACCCAGTGAGGGCTCTCGCCAATTAATCCGTTCTCTGCTTCTCTGCTCGAGCTGCCCACTGCCTCCCTCTGAGCAGGGTTTACTGGGCACTCTCTAATCTTTCCCCAAAAAATCCCCTTTCAGGAGACGCTTCCTAAGGCCTTGACTCCTATCTCTGCAGTACAGTTTGTTGGCGTCATGGTCAGAAGCACAGCTGCTGAGATTTTGGCTGGACACTGAATAAAATTAGAGGTGTCGTCCACAGCTTAAGGAAAAAGAATTTGGGAATCTGTGATTAACAGACAATTTCCACTTTGTTAATTTAATACAATCTTATTAGAAGCATTTAAGATATGCTTTGTCCATCAAAACATCTACTTTCTCTCAAAAAGTACCTTTGTATCACCCACCCCTCACAATAAAATATAGAGCACATCCTTGCTTCTTCTATTTGCTACCAAGCTACATGTTGTAGTTATTTAGCGACATGTGACATTTATTTCTGACACTAAATAAACATTTAAATTATTGTTGTTATTTTTGTATGTTTTATAACTACCCAGAAGCAGGGCTCTCATCTTTTTAAATCATGTGTGTAATGGGTTTCACAGTTAGGACCACAGCAACAACAATTTCCTGAAAACAAAGGTAAAGTTCAGGAGCAATGGAGCTTGGTTCATCTTCCAGACTTCATCTTTATATCAACTTAAAAATAGGGTCATTAACATCCACAATATCCCTCTGTGTTTCTCTAGGTTGGTCCATGACTGACGTGTCCTCAAATGTCCATGGTTGTCAATATTTAACATGTCCACTGTAAATCTTAAAGTTTTCTACATTAAAGTATGCATTATCACATGTATGTAAGGATTTCAGGGCTACTGAAGTTATATTGTGAACTTTACAGTGCTCAAAACATTTTTAGTATGAAACACTTATGTTTGAAACTCGAAAAAGCAGCATTTGCACCTTCAACAGGACAAAATATAAAATTAACATTTAACAATAAAAACATGTTCTGTGTAGTTATGAAGTGTGTAGGAGCCCAAATAATATTATTGTTCAAACAAACCAAGCTACCTGCCTGCAAGACAGTGTACAGGTAAAAGAAACATACCCAACCGTTGCTACAGTGGCTGCATGCTCAGCATCTGAATTTTGCCAACTTAAACTGCGGTCGAGTCTCATACATTTTAAATTCGACATACATGCTCTAAATGAAGTCAGAATAAGGCCTGAGGCATTTAGTCTGTTCTCAGCTCAGCTGGAAGTTTTATCCTGAGGCCGCTCAGGCACAACCGCTCACGTACCAAACAGTCCACCTGGTGCTGCTACAACTTAAGATTTTGTTGTCATCTTATTAGAATCATATTACAACATGTAGATCTCCAAAAAGGTATCTTTAACTAATCAAGTTTTGGGGTGCACCACATGTGCCCCTCCTATTTATCTAGGGGTGAAATGGCTGGAGTGAGACAGTAGTTGGTTGTGACACTCAAAAAACAAGAAAAAAACAAACAAAAAACAAAAACATTTTAACATGTTGAAGACACAGGGAGAATCCGATCTACAGTTGGATGACACAGAAGAAAACATGTCAGGAACAGTGAGCAGAGGGAGTTTGAGGTGTGTTTCTCACCACCACAACTCTCCCTCCTCCTGTCCTTTTACTTCACTGCATGTGGGTAGCAGGTGATCACATGACCTGTCCAGCAGCTTTATGAATTATGCAGCCTGAACAAACAGACAAGCCACTGGGTCACTCGAGGAGAAGGATTTTTTTTTTTTCTCAGTCCTGCAGGTTTCCATTCTAACCTCTGGATGGATACAGGCTGAAAATATGACAGAATGAAAGGTGTAGACAATGGACGAGATATAAGCTGGATGTCCACTGCTGATGTCCACAGAGACATGATGCCTTCCAAGTCCTGAACACACACTCATACCGTGCCCCCCAACTCCCACCACAACCTCCTGCCTGCACAGCAGGGGTGATCTCATAGCACTGTGACAGGACAGCGGGGGCCCCAAGGTGGGGGGTCAGAGGGACAACAAAGGTTAGTGGATGGTGGAGCGTGATGAATGTATGTGTGTGTGTTAGTGTGGAAAGAGCGTGAGTGTGTGTAGTGGCTGTGTCCATTAACGGTGGCCTCAAGATCAAGCCAAGGGCACTCCAGCCAGCTACTCCTCCAGGGTGGGGTGGGAGGGGGGGTGTTTCTGTATCTGTGTGTATCTAATAGTGTGTGTGTGTGTGTGTGTGTGTGTGTGTGTGTGTGTGTGTGTGAGAGAGACTCACCTGTGACCAGCTCTGCTTGCTCGGAGGCAGCTCTTTGTCTTTGTGCTGACAGGGTGAAGATGATCAAACGCTCTGCTCATCCACTTTTACACCATAGAGACAGAGAGTTTTACACAGAGAGCAAGAAACTATGAGCAGGAACCCCACCCTGTTTCCACACATCATCATTTGTAATACGTTCATTCCCGAATGCTATGCAAATATCAAAATGTAGGGGGAAAAAAGTGCCAAATTCCTACTGTTCAACAGTAGATTATACAGATTATATAATATCACACTACCATTACTTTTATTCATTTACAAGAACTCTCAGGAATTCAAACGATATCTGCGTCTGTGCCTCCTCATCCTTCGACAGTTTATCCCGCTTTTCTTTTTCTTCGATAAGACTGAATGTGACAACTTTCACTGTAGAATAAGTGCTTGATCGGGAATGACAGAAATGTTCAGTGAAAAGTGCGACTGTTAGCTCTACCATTGTAGACATAATTGTGTTACTTGTTTGGAATGTTTTTAACTATATTTGATTTAGGATTAGGAAATAATTGTTTTTGTGTGCTCCCCTGTGTCCAAGCAAATCTTCTGTTCATGCTGTGGTTTGTCTTAATGAAGGAAATTACTGTTCATGCGTAGGGTGTTGTATTTGCACAGTGATTGCACACAGAAACAAAGACTGTAATTAGGTACAAAAGACACAAATAAAGTGCAAGAGGACAAAGGGGGGGGTGACTGAAAATCAGTAAAAAAAAAAAAAAGGTGGCACTTCAGGCGACAAAAAAAACAGAATCACCTCATGTATTGATCTTGTGGGAAAATTTATTTGCAATCAATAGGCTGGCAAATCTGCTAAAGAGGTTTGGCATGAAACCTTCATCAAAGCATGTACACCCACTTTATCAGGAACACCAGACTAATACTCTGTAGTTCCTCCCTTTACTCTCAAAACAGCCTCAGTTTTTGAAGATGGGTTCAATGGCCGTAAAGGGATGAATATGATCAGCAACAATACAATGACGGATTGCTCTTAAAGGCCCAGAGTGTAACAGGAAAACATTCCTCACACCACCACCAGGCTGGACTGTTGACACAAGACAGGTTGGGTCCATGGATTCATGCTGCTGATGTCACATGCTGACTCTACCACCTGCAGCCTCAGCGAAATCCAGATTCATCAGACCAGGCTACGTTCCTCCAGTCTTCACCCGTCCAGTTTTGGTGAGCCTGTGTCTGCTGCAGCCTTAGATTTCTGTTCTTGGCCGACAGGACTGGATCCTGAAGCGGTCTTCATCTGTTGTAGTCCATTTGCCTCAAGGCTGGACGTGTTGTTCATTCTGAGATGTTTTCCTTCTCACCACAGTTGTCAAGAGTGGTTATCTGAGTTAGCGTAGCCTTTGTGTCATCTCCACCCAGCGTGGTCATTCTCCTCTGACCTCTCTCATCAACAAGGTGTTTCAGTCTGCAGAACTGCTGCTCACTGGATGTTTTTTTGTTTTTCACACCGTTCAGAGTAAAAAAGAAAAAAAGAATCTAGAGACTGTTGTGTGTGAAAATCCCAGGAGACCAGCTCGCTGCTTTTCTTCATCTTATGTGATAGTAAACTGAATATCCTTGAGCTCTGGACTCAACAATCAATTTGAAGATGTCACCTCGGGCTTTAGGAAATTGTGACAGGGATTTCTCACTGTTTTCAGACATTTTATAGACCAAACAATTTATCAGTGAAAAAAAAAAAAAATCAGATTAATCAGCCAATAATCAGTTCAGTTTTAAATCAGTCCTTGTAATTCACAGTGATGGACTTAAGTCCTACACTCCTCTCATTCTTTGCGGGAGCAGGAGATGATGGCAGGCAGCAGACTGCAGTGTTTGTTCTCCTCTCACGTAATATCATATTTCTAAGACCGTTGATATCGTTATGTTGTCAAGTGTGTGCTGCAAATATGGAGTTTGGCTGGTGTCCCTGGAGAATGTGCTGTTGGAACGATTAGTAAAGCATGTAACCAGCCTGTATCTTGTTGAGCCAGACAGACAGGGAACATATGTATGTGTGCTGGGCCTTGTAATCAACACATGGGCTGTGAAGATGCTGCTACTACCAGAGAACAAAGGCGCTTCTCTCCGTGGTTTGATGAAAATAAGGTAAACCACACCACCAAGTGTATCGAAATTACACATACACACGTGCGCAAACACACTCAGATACGAAAGCCAAGACGCAATAAAAGACGCTGAAAGAGATAAACAAAATCACATTTACAGTCTGTGAACAGATGGGATTATCCATTCAGGTTTTATAGCCACACAAACACACACAGACGTAAGCTTACACTAACAAACAAATCCAAACACAGTTCTCATTTGAATACTACTGACCTAAACAGCATTATGAAGCTGACAGAGGCTCTTTAATTTCATTTGTTGCTCCATTTTCTCTCTCTCTCTCTCTCCCTGGTCAGCCTCCAGAGTGTACGATGTGATCAGTATTCCTCTCTGGTTGTCAGTAAACTGAGGGAGCGACGCTGCCGTGACTGACCCTCTGGGTGCACACAGACCCCACTGCCTGCTCACTGCGCCTGCCGTCACTCCCGTCCTGCCGAAGGCTGGCTGTAATTAAGAGCCACACACTGGAGGAGTGAGTGTGTGTGTGTGTGTGTGTGCATCCATCAGTGGAGCGATACAACGAGTGAGTGTCATCCCTGAAAATGAACTGGAATGGGGTTTTTTTATACATAAAACTATACATTTTCATGACCTTTATTTACTCTAAACATAATATTTCCATAATTGTGTTTCAGTTGGCTAAATTTAACCATCAAAGTGACCATGTGCAGAAATGTTGTTTGTGGAAATAAAAAAAAAAAAGTTTTTCACTGAGCTTCATCCATCCAGTATCAAAGTTCTGTCAGGCCACTGAGATGGCTCTTCGCACTAGTATGAATGTGTATTAATCCACAGATGAAGTAGTACCAACGTATTCATAAATTAATCCCATTTGAGTAACATTTGCTAAAAACCACAGCATCCTGCTGGAAGGAAATTATTTCCCCCTTTTTTAATCTGACACTATGCACAGCATTAATGAGGTGTTTTTAAAGTTTGATATCTTCAGTTGGAAAAAAGTTATGTATTAATGTTTAAATGTTTCTCCAAAACACAGCATATTCCAGCTTTGTCCAGTAAAAACATTTAATTACATTAATTAATACTTTGCTAAATTAAAGTTAGACCCCCCCCCCCCCCTCCCACCACCCCTTCATCCATTCAGATTTTCCTTCCTTGTCTTTTAGCTTCCCTGATGTCTGATGTTGACATCAGGTGAGGTGAGAAAGGAAGATGATGGGCTTCGCTTCCTGCAAACGCTCTCATCAGTGTGTTGCATTGATTGCATTAGTATCTCCTCCGCGCCGATCAATGGCTCTCTGTGCCGTGCCGGGCTCGACATGCAGGATTTCACCTCACATCAGCGCAAATCTCTGGAGTCTTATCTGTCTCTCTGCTGTTTAGTCTCCATCATGTGTGGTGTTTTTCTCTCCCTTCCACTGAACTAGAAACTAGCATTTGTATAGAAAGCAACACAACCTAGAGTTGAAATTCATTTGCATTTTTTTGGCTCTTTCCTTTGTTTTTGAAGCCTTTACATATTCTCATTATCCAGAGGAAAAAAAATAATCAGGAATTACTGCAATAATCTGACCCTCAACTGCGAGACGAGTCCTCTTTCTCTGATGCCCTCTCCATCTCTGTGACAGGGAGGCAGGTGTTAGATGAAATAGAGAAGATGAGCTCAGTGGAAAGACCCATTAGACACCAGCAGCAGGGGCGCAATTGAACAAATAGAAACACTGCTGTCATCTCGGTTTCCTATAGCCAACTGAATGTGAGCCTATCAAAGGATAAATAGGGACATGCAAACACATGCAGTGGCATACAGGAACGGGGACGTAATCCTTAAATTGGCCTGGCTCAGTTGCGAGAACCACAGAATTTGAGATTCTAATGCAAAACTTTCATTGTGTGAGCTTTAATTTAGATTTTTCACGACATGTACATGACCGATTTTCTTCGTTTTACGCCAAAAAAAATTAGATAATTAAATCTAATTAAATTAGATTTTCCAGCTAAACTGCTTTTTGTTTCAGATACTACACCAAATGTATTGTATCTGTCCTGTTATCCATCACTTGGCTTCAGTTTCATGGTTTCACCTGTAAAATCACCGGCCACAACAACCCCCACCTGCAGGTTACTGTAAATCATTTCTATCCTGACCTCCTTTTGCTCTCTATCTCTAGCATAATAGCACAATAGTTACTGGACCGTACTGTATGCCATCACTCCTCCTCCTCCTCCTCCTCCTATTCCTTCATCTGTCGACTTACTGTCACTGTCCTGCTCACCTTCTGGCGCTGGCATGTGTGCTGAAATCCTCAGAGCAACTTTGCCCCCCCTCCCACCGCCACCCTCCACCTAAGTCCCGCAAATTTATTAATATGATTTACATAAAGTTAAAGTTCTCCCAGCAGCCAAGGAGGCCACTCTAAAATAAGCTGTGGTGGTGACAGAGCCAATGTGTTATGTGTGTCGTAGGCCTGGGGGGATCTGGGGGCTGCTGGGTAGGGAACGTTGTGGTGGGTCCCCGGGGGCCTGCTGGCCTGGAACTGACACGGAGTGAGGGAAGAGCCCCCATACCCGAGAATCAGTCATCTCGTCTGCAGAGGGAGAGGAGGAAGGACAAAGACACATCGCTCCACCGCCGGGCACACACACACACATTCACCACGGGAAATGCGTACATTCCATTTCTCTTTCACACACACACACACACACAAATATAATATTTTATGTGTGATTTTTAAATATGGCTTTAGAGAAGGATTATGCTGGGGATGATGCAGGCCAATTATGGTTTCAGGACATTAGGGACACTTGATCTCTTCAGAGGTGCCCAGCACAGGAGTGTATTTATTCACACAGCACAGATTTGCAAAAAAAGTTTTTTAAAGAGTTCTCCCAAATGACAAAAACATACACAGGCAGGTATTTTCACTCAACTCTCACGGTTCCTAGCTATGCAGGTGGCGTTGGGTTTAAGGGTCAGGATCAAAGGTCGCTTTAATAACCTGCTCTTATGAGAAAATTGTCTTGGATCAAAGGAATTTCTGTATAGTGAAAAATACAACAGCTGGTTGATTCATAATCGTGTTTCAGTCACAGCCGTGTTCAGCCCTCTGACAAAGGATTACGACCAAATCAATTGTTAACATGGCCTGATAATCACCACATCTGCCCGTGATGGGCTGAGAATAGCTGTGTGTGGTGTAGCTTACCAACCACAAGGTCAATATCTGTCCTCACCTGCTGACAGCCGACTGATCTCAAACTACACTGACAGCTTTTTGATGGAATAATTTTTGAGAAACCTCCATCAAAGCCCCTGAGGTTTGGGCCAATAGCACATGGGAAATACAATCCAGTGTCAAATGGGACAGAGGAGGTTTAAAAAAACAAACAAAAAAAACCAAATTCCTCTAGAGGGACACACAACACTCCTAGCCATCTAAAGGGAGCTGAAACATGTGAAAATCATAGTTGTGAAAAGCATTTTGTGACAACCTACCTGGGCCTTTTTCTGAGGAGGAATAAGTCCTTTGACTGAAATAACTCTGCATGGCCCGCGTTACTTCTTTCCATTACCCGGCACAGCTGTGAAATTACCCCAGTGTGTTTCCTCTGAGGTGCATGACGATGAAAAGGCAAAATGTCAACACCTCGTTTTCCCTGCAAATATTAAAAAAAAAACTGTGACTAAAGAAGAAGTCCTCAGAGAGAGAAAGAAACAGAGAGGGGGGGAATTAGCTGAAACGTCCATGTACCACTTTCCCTGATGCTTCATCTTAATTACAGCCGTGCAAGCCATGCAAATCCGATTGGCCATTTATGCCAGGAAATTCATAACCACAGTGAGATATTAATTACTCCGGTAGGATTCATGCTATATTTGATATGCATGAGGCATCGCGGCCATTACCAGCCTTGTGTCTCAGCCTCAGCCCTGCGTGTCAGCGGTAATCAAATCTAAACGTTGACAACAACACATTCACCAATCAATATAGGATGGGAGGGATCCTTTGATGGTGGAATTTTAATCTCTTTCCTCTCGTGTGTGTCTTAATCTGTGTCAATATCCTTTTAGCGTCTCTCACACACAACTCTATTAATTTCTCTCCAACGTTGCTCATTGGGTTTCCTCATTTAAATCACGTCTTTTATGTTCCATTGTTCGCAAAAGCCATTAGATTAAATGGAGTCAAATGCAGTTACAGCGCACGACTTCTCAGTGAGAGCAACTGTGTGCTGTATTTGAGTGAGGAATGGGCAGAGAAGATACAGTATGTATGCCGTACTTCGATTATTACATAATGTTCCCAGAACTCCTGAAGCATGATCCGGAGAGTCAGATGAATGGAAAGACTGAGAGAATTAGAAAACAGAATGAGACCATGAAGAGGAAAAAAAAAGACAGAAAATGAAGGATGGATGACAGACGGGGAGAAAAGAAACTGGACTTTAACTTCATCAATGGAGCAACACTGACCTCTGCTGGAAAACTCACCTTTCTTGTCAGTGTTTGTTACACACTTAAACTCCCCACCAGTGGCTTTAAAATTGCTGGTTTAAATCATCCACCATGTCAGCGAGAGAGAACATAGATCAAGTACGCTGAGGAGCAGAAATAATAAGAAGAAAAACATAAAGCACTGTGCCAATTACTGGCTCAGGTTCTACATTGCTCTTATAAAAATGTAATCAATCACCCCTTCAGTGTGGGCCACCCACAATGTAGTCCACAGTTTAACACCCCACCGCTACAGCCGCAGGAAAAGGTCACCAGGGGAGAGGTAACAGTGCACTTCTGTTAATAACATAGCTACGGTAAGTGAACTTGGAAAGGAGAGTTACAAAAAGAAGAGCACCCCCCCTCCCAAAAAAAACAAACAAACAAACAACACAACAACATTTATCTTTCCCTTCAGGACCCTCTGGCATGGCTCCATTCTCCTCTAAGAGCTTCAGTTGTTGGAGAGGAGAGTTTCCCCCAGGGGTCCTCGTAGGCCCAGACGTGCTCATTAATATCTCCAGCTATGTGAGGTGCCACGGACAAAAAGGAGCAAGTGCAAAAGTTGCCAAAAAGTGGCGTCAATGGTATCTACAGTCAGACCATGATATGCGCTAATAATGACCAGTCATTTGTCCATGCACTCATATGAAGAATGTTTTACATAAATGAACAGTGTGCACACTTTGTCTCTCACTCTCAGATTAACATGACTACCCTATCCGTGTTTGTTCAACTGCACACACAAAAAAGAAAAACAAGAGCAAAAAAACAACACATAGCTGTAAACAGCTATCAGAGACCATTTCAAAACCTTACACCCCTCTGTGTGCCTGTGTGTGTGTGTCTGTGTGTTCCTGTCTCCCAGTCATCCTCTCTGCCTTGGCTAATGATGTACTGGCATGCACAGTGTAGCTGCGTAGCCATTCACAGGGCTGGCATGTGTTAATGGCCCTGGCACCCCACGCCCACGGTAAAGCGATACATCCAACTGGCTTAGAGGTGCACACGCAGTCAGGACTGAACAGATGCCACTCATTTGTGCTGGCCAAAGTGACCCAGCAATCAGCTGGCTAAGCAACTCAAAAAAATCTCAGCGAGCTAGAAATGAGAGGAATGAATGCTCTACTGGGTGACAGCACAGTGTGGAGCCTCGCCACAGTGGCCGCCTTCTCTCTCTCTCTCTGTCTCTCTCTCTCTCTCTCTCTCTCTCTCTCTCTCTCTCTCTCTCTCCGACTTTCTCTTTGTCCTTTTCCTGCTCTTGCCAGTTTTGAGACTGATCCTTACTTAGCTGATAATTTGCTGACCCTCACTCAGTTTCTCCATCTTTTTCACTATTTCTCTCCAGCCCTGTTCCGTCATCTTCTATCTTTTATCATTTTCCCTCTCTCATTCTGCCACTCCATTTGTCTCATTTTTATATCACACAGAACTCATTCTTTTTTTTCTGTCCCACCATCCTCTCGCTGGGCAGCTCTGGTGTGTGTTTGTGTGTGTACATGCCCGCTTCTGTGCACACATGTGTGTGGCTTCTAGCTGATGCACTCTATGACATATTGAGGTAATAAAAAGCTCCTCCGCAGGGATGGCTGTGGCCCACTAATTAAACACCTCCTATGCGACCTTATTGCAGGCGCTAGTTGCCATAGAATCTGACTACATCTTCTGGGCCCTGCGTCAAACTGCATCTCCCATCTCTGAATCATAGGAAAGTGAGGAGGAATAAGGGAGACAAAGGGAAGGAGGAAAAGTTGCAAGGTCATTACCTCAGAAAACCAAATTACATTGTACACACAATAATCTCCCTGCACAGAATGAAGGTATTGACTTAGAAATTTAGTCCGACAGTTTTACGACGTTTTCTCATGATCTGTCCACAAAAACAGCACAATATTAAGACAGAGGACTGTTATCCCAGCCATAACTTGTGTGCAGCTATTTAAGACTGAATGTTCTTTGAATATGTACTTTATTAATAAGATTATACTTACCTCAAGGAAAGTATGTGGAAAAATCCAGCTTCAAGAAAAAAAAAGTAGACAAAACAGGTTTGACAAGTCGAGAATCAGCCATGTATTAGCTGTGATGACAGTGGAGGCACAAGCTTTCTGAAAGCCCTTCTGAATTGGTGTCATGACACTCCAAGTATTACATGACAAGAGAAAAAAAAAGGAAGAAAACCGATCTAAAGAAAGAATAACTAAGATCAAGACTGGTGTGCTAACTACATTTAGAAATACAAGAACCCAACAAAAGCCTTACTAAAGAACATCATTTTCTCTTGTAGGGTTTTTTTCTTAGTCAAAGAAACCACAGACCCAGGTGAAGGATATGTTACTCTGAACTCCTTAATGAAATAATTAAGTAGGGACTGATTTGAAGTGAAACTCCATCCATTGCAAGAAGAGGCCAAGTTTGCATGTTCTTCCCATGATTGTCTTGCTTTGCTCCCACAATCAAAAGACATTCACCTAAATGTGTTGGTGTGAATATATTTGTCCGTCTATGTTAGGTGTGCAGGGTGTTTCCCTGTCTGGCAACAACGTGCTCCACAGAACGTGACACAGTCAGGGCCTCTGGATGGATTTGAACCTTACAAAACACAACCAAATTCAAGAATTAAATTGGACTCCAGTATTCCTCAAACAGAAACGGAGCAGAGGGGATATTTACAGCTATACAGAAAAGTAAGTGTGAGGTTAGTACATGTGCAGGCAAGGAGTCAGCATGTTTTTCTACCAGCTTGGAGTTAGCAAATAAATGTAAGGCCAACACTGAGTCAGAGAGATTTGTATGTGTTTTTGTGTGTGTGTGTGTGTGTGTGTGTGTGTGTGTGTGTGTGTGTGTGTGTGTGTGTGTGTGTGTGT
>JBBMJY010000018.1:7669566-7726267 GCA_037833715.1 Toxotes lorentzi
GTGTGTGTGTGTGTGTGTGTGTGTGTGTGTGTGTGTGTGTGTGTGTGTGTGTGTGTGTGTGTGTGTGTGTGTCACTTAGGGTCAGGCCTGCTAAATGAAGGTGTCCTCTGATTCGGTCCGTTGTGGGGCGGGGGTCAGCGCGACAGACGACTCAGCACCTGTCACCGGCCGAGTCCTACTCATCAGTCACCACCTCCATATGCTGCCCATTAAAATCAGACGTGTGGGCACCAGGCTGGTAAAGTCCACACACCTACTGACCCTCTCCACATCTGTTGACAAAGCCTTAAACACATGCAGCACAGAGAGGGGGGAAAGGACAGTCGACAGGGGAAGGAAAGCAAAGAGAGACAGTGACTACATTTACATACTGAGAATTCACTTTTTTATTAAAATTAACTGGCTTTTGGTAAATAGATCTGCTCTCATCACTCAGTTATATCATGCTGATATTACCACTTGGGTTGTCATTGCCTTATTAGGAGTAATTTAAATTCTTTTCCCACTTAACTCTAGTGATAACCTTAGTTTTATTTGCCCAGGTTTTTAAGCATATAGCTGGTGTTATTCTATATTTTTCTTAGAGTCAACCAATCGAATCCCATGAAACAAGCAAAACCACCAATTTTCTGACTTTCCTACCTTGTCTGTGGCATTAGCCCCTTGTAAACCCATCCAGTCATGCTGAAGATGTAAATCTTTAAACAGGTTTTAAAACAAATATTCATATTTTTTTAAGGCTTGTAATTTCCTGAAATAGCTGGGCATTGTAGTTTTTAGCAAACATCACTTGAACAAGAGTAAATAGTGTATTTCCTTAGGACTACTTTCAACTGTGGATGAATACATGCTGCTGAGCTTCAGGACAATGAAGGGTCATGTCGCATTGTGACCAGTGGGACTCACTGGTGTGTTTTTAATGATCTTTTGGCAACAGAGGTTTATGGCACAGAGGAATAACCTGACTTTGGCAGATGATGTGTCATATCAATAAGAAAAATACAGAATATCACCAAACTTATTCTTTGAAATTATGTGAACTACAGATTCTGTTCCCTCAAGTGCAACTTTTTGTTCACAGTATAAGTTTTACTGCATTTTCCCTTTATTTGTATTTATTTATTAAAATAAATAAACACTTATAATTACCATTTATGTGATTTGTATATAGTAGATTTTTTTTAAGTTACTTTTCAGCGCTTCTGTTCTTGTACTTCTGCTGCTGTGACACTTTCCAGCCTGCGATCCCTCTCATCTTGCTTTCGACCACAGAAACGGTCTCTGTGAACCCTATTGACAGTGTATTTTTGGGATCATCCATAGAGACGGCAACACTGTGTCTAGAAAGACACATTCATGGGCCAAAACTATTGGCTGAATACTGCTAGAAGGAAGGTAAAAAGTGTTTGTTTTTTTCTTGTAATTTGAGTGAACCAAACCTTTAACTGCTTTATTCAAGGCAACAACAAGAATACTCAGGTGTAGGGTATAAAAGATGCATGTAAGTAGTTTAACCTGAGTTAGACCTTTACTGGAAAATGGCCAGTAGCCGGAGCAAGGCCATGAATATTAGTGTAGCCTGACAGAGAAAGAGAAAAATGTAACGAGGGAGATGGAGTTTAAAGTGGAAGAGAAATTGATTCTTTTATGCCAATGACACAGCTGGAATTCGATGTACAAGGTGAGTGTGCATGCACGTGTGTTTGGGTGCAAGTCAGTGTGTGAATGTATGTGTGTGCATGTGCAGTTGCAAGCATATTTCTACATTGGCCTGATGTGCCTTTGTGTTTGTGTATGTGTGTAAATCCGAGGGAGAGTGCGAGAGTGCTTGAGTGACTGTGTAAAAGAAATGCGGAGGGCATTCTCTTCAAACGGATGGTATTCAAAGAGCAGGGAGTTTCAAAAGCAGACAGCACTGAGGGCAGTCGGGTTTGAACTGTGTTTGTGCAAAGCAGTCTGCCTTTTAAGAAAAAAAGGAATTCCTGAAGTGCATTTGCTGAGTTTTCTTGGAGGAGGAGAGAATATTAGGAGAAATAAAGAGAAAGTGGTGGAGCCAGACTGATGGGGAGAAAGGGAGTTTACTAACCAATCAGAGAGCAATAAGAGAGAGGAGGGAGTCATGGACTGGAAGGCAAAAGAAAGAAAGACAAGGAGAGAAAGAAAGAGAGAAAGAGCAGGACACATAGAGGAAGAACATTGGCCCGGGGCGCTGCTACGTGCTGCGCCTCCTTTCTCCCCTTTCTTCAGGAGACTCAGAGAGAAAAAAAGGAAAATGAGAGGAGACGAAAAAGAGCAAAAACCCACTTTCCATCTGTACCTATGGGAGTGCTGAAGCCAGCGGTGCCCCATATAGCTGCACCAATCTGACCTCGGCGCTGCAGGAGTGATGGCTAGTGAATTACCATGTCAGTGGCCCGGTGCCCCATCATGCCAGCTCCCTCACACACCCATAATAAACACACTCCATCACCCGTTCAGCTCAACCACACCGCCCAAAGAGAGCATATTAATTATAGATGTACGTTAAATTACTTTCATTACCTCCCCTGCTCAGTGGACGGGACAGAGACAGGGATGATGGATGGAAAGGGGTTTACTATACCTCCCCAAGTAGTAAACGCCCCCCTATCTTACCTCCTCTAACCCTTACTCCACCCTTTTTGTCTTAATTTTGCAAAAAAAAATCCTCCACATTTTGTGGTTCTCTTTTCCTTTTTGTTCATTGTTCATTCTTCATGCCCTCACACGACCCAAACACTGAAAACTGTGGGATTTGAACTGAAATTTGTGGAAAGGCCTACCGACAAACCTACAGACTGTGTGGTTGTTCCTTAGATGTCATTGCTGGAAAAATTGTTCCTTTAACAAGACCTGGCCACGAATTGTATTCCCTCTATGCTAGCACGAGCAGGGTGAGGGGTGACAGAAGAGAAGGGAGATTTAAGCTAAAGCACAAAGAGTAGCAATCTCACATTTCAAAAGGTTTTATTTTCAACACTTGCCTTTACACATTCATTCATGTGGACTGCTTTATATAGTGTGACCATGTTACTGGTGGGTGTTTTGAATATAAAGATTTATACATTTCAAAGTGTTCTTTTTTTATTCAAGCCAAATTTTTGAGGTCTGTCCTGTAAATTAAACGTTTTTATTCTGTGGAAAACAAATATCAGCGGGTTGGTGGGAACATGTTGTGACATTTCCAGTAGTGCTAAATGAAATCTACTACGTAAGCCCTCTTTGATTAACTTCTGCTCAAATGTTAATATTAAATCTTCAGTGGGAGTTACCTGACACCTGACATCTAAAAGTCCTAATGAAGCTATGGCTAATGTGGAAATAGCACACCTCCAATAATCTAGCATTATCACTCAGTGTACTCCCTGAGCAAATAACAAAGCAACACATCTCCTCTTCACATCTAAAGGCCACTGTAGGATGCTCAGTGTGTGTGTGTGTTCACTTGTCCTTGCTTCACTGTGTTCTGTAAGTTTGATCTCACTCCGGCGACGGAAGCATTACATTGGCAGCCTGTGCTTGCTCAACACCCCGGGCCTATCTAATCTCTGTTGCTCTGAAACATCCCATTCAATTTCTTCTGCTGATAGATGCCAGTGCTCTTTGAGCCCTCTGGGAGCACATTCTTTCCTTCCCGCTTGTCTCCGACTCTTCGCTTGTGTAAGACCACTCCAGATTCATCAGGTCAACCCCCCTATAGTAAACAACCGAGATCTGATTCGCACAGATCCAAAGGTCAGGAGAAGGGTTGATAATCAACGTCCAGACACCAGTCTCCGGTCCGCGCTCCGCTCTGTTAACGTAGGTACGTAGATGCTGATGAACACAAGATCGCACTATGTTTGGCACACGCAAGCAGGATGTTTTCATGAAGAGTGATACCCAATTACAATCATGCACTCCCAAGTCAGCTCTTCGTCTAACAAGAACTGACAGTTAACTGAGTGCTGCCAATTAGAGTTAGTACATGGTGATACATTCTAATTGTAGTCCTCATTAAAGATGAGTAAAACACATGCACTCTATCACAGCTACTTTTCCTGTTTATCAACTCACTTTTTAAATTTACAGACAGGGTGCCAGTAAGTGTGCTTCAAGCTGCTTTGCAATTAAATTTTGCAGCAATGTCAGCAGGCCACCTTTGAACTGAGCAACCATCCTTACTGTATTCAGCAAGGCACTGAAAACCAAACTGCGAGAGCTGTGAACGGGAAGGAGAAGGGAGATTTTCTCTACTGAGGATGCTAATATTGCTAATATTAACCTTCAAGAGAAAAGCATATATGTAACTTGGCGTACATCACCACATAACATTACAGCAGTGTGTATGACACAACACGCCAAATTTCAATTTACCTGAAGGCATGTTATTTATAATTTTTTTTTTGTGCCACAGTGTTTTTCAACTAGCATTGCCTAGTCACCCGTCCACCTCCACGACCCTCTGGAGAACCAGAAGTCTTTTTTACCATTGAGCATCGAGGACAACTGTCATGAGGCCCTGCAGGAACACATATTATGGGGAAGGTGGCCTGTAGAGAGGTCAGAAGGCCAGAGGGGAGCAGGAGGTGAGAAGAAATATAATGATAAACAGATTCCCAGCCGCAGCGCCCATCGCCTCGTCTCTAGGGTAACTTTCCACCTTGTCATGTCCAAAGACCTTGCATAATGCTCAGGTAAGGGACAGGATATAGCAAAAATGTGTGTGTGTTTGCACGTGCATTTCTAATTTATTGGCCCACTGATTTGCTGATGTGTGTAAGGCTGCATGCAGCTCAGAGCACTAGCCTGGAACATTCGGGCCTTGCTTCATTAGGTGCTCACGCCCTTAAGCTGCTGACATTTCCAAACTTGTTCCCTAGCCTTCTAATTGTCGTGAAAAATTGGACACAGCCACCAACATTGAGAAATCGTGTGGTAGATTTTGATTTGATGGAATTTCTCTTGTGTGTCTGAGTGTCATTTACCTCGCTGGCTGAATGTGGAATGCAAAAATGTGCTTTCATCTGTCCTGGATGCCACAATAGGAGATGAAGGAAATGGCAAATAAGCCTGACTTTATTGTTACAAGACGCATTTTTAAAATATGACAAAAAATAAAGTACAGAAACAACAATCACACTTTTGTCATTTAACCATTTAGTGAACTAAAGCTTTCATTAAACTCTCTGGAACTCAAAATTCAAAAAGCTGCCGTCACCTTCAAACATATACCTTATAAGACTCTGGATTATCTGTAAAACACATTCTCTCTCTTATGTTGTCACTCACTCTCACTTCAACAAATATGTTTACTCACCTGCGCAAACACACACAGCATCAAATCAGTTAACAGTGCATGCAAATCCATTTTTGACCAAATAACAAATGTCACTGCTAAATGTCAGCACAAAATCACTGCGTTACTGTGGAACACACCACAATCTATAATGTGTTTCAGCTTAACTGTTCAAATGTAATAAATACTGACAAAAATTTAAACAGACTATTACTTGCAATAGATACCAGAATGATCAGTAACAGGTTTTGTCACTGTATGTTCTCTATAGACTTCAGTAGAATTAACAATCAATGAGGAGGTAAAGCATCAAGTCACCTGAAAAACTCCCATCTTTACCGGCAGCTATTTCACGTACGAAACTTGAAATTTTAGTTTTATGAAGTAAACACTGCCAAGTAGATGGATTGCCATGAAATTTCATAACACATTCATGTTCACCTGAGGATGATGTGTACTAACTTTAATGATTCTTTAACTTTTCATCATGCGACATTATCAGGTTAAAATTTTAAATTAAATTGTTACTTAATATCTGTAAAATTCCCATCAGCCTCAGCTGCACTTTGTGTTTAGTACTAATTCGAAAATTAGTATGTTAGAAAGCTGGAATTAGTCATTGTGTTGTCTTAACAGAAACGTGTTCAAAACATCCATGATAAATAGAGGAATAAAAAATTATTTTGGTGTTTCTGTGTTCTCTGGTCGTAGATCTTCCTGGGCTCCATTCGTACCTTCAGTATTAAGCTCAGTTTGTTCTGCCGCTGCCTCAGAAGTGTTTTTCATCTCTGTCCCTGAGACGCTCACCTGGTCCTGGGTCTCTGTGTTTTTTTGGTTCTGTTGTCTGCCCTTTGCGGTGTTCTCTTTTTCCAGCATGTGGTAGTGGTAGATGTTCATGATGAAGAGAAAGAGTCCGCCAGCCATGATCACTGAGCCACACATGAAGAAAAGGTACTTGTAGTCACCAAAGATGTCCACCAGTAACCCTGTGTGGAGAACGGAAAAAGTTGCAAAGAAATTATATTTCAGACCAAGGGAGCATCAGCTCTACCCATCTGAGGCTGCACAGCATCTGTATGAAAAACATACAACTGAACTCCATGACAAGAAAAACACAGTATGTCACTGAGTAATATCTTCACTCGACAACTTTACAAATTTCAACAAATGACCAAGAACAAACTCAGATGTGGCGGTTGTGTGTCAGATTGTGTTAGGGACAGAGAGGAGAGTGAACACAGGCCAATTTGAGACGAGTCATGTCGGAAATGACAGAGGGCCATTACACCCTTCCTGGCTCTCTCTGCTTCTCAGGGAAGGCAATTTGAACGGCTGCTACAAAAACGAATCAGAAGAGGGGGCCCATTCTCAGAGCCATAAATATAAAGCCCAAGTCTGCAGAAAAGTGACAAATGTGGTTTAGATCAGATTTAAGCCTCCAGGTTTTCAGAGTCTTAACTGCATCCCACCTATACCCATGCCCCTCCAGACATGGATCGATCGATGGGCGAGTTTCGCTCTCTCCGCCGGTCTCAGAATGTATAACTGTCCGTCTGTCTGTCCGTCTCAGTGTATTACAATCCCACCTTAAAACCATTTTAAATCAGTGGAAGGGTTTTTCAATAACTGAATCATTTTGAAAAAAAAACTTCAAACAAATTCAGTAAAGGGAAGAGAGATTTCTTTATCTGTATGTATGAATGTATATAGTTTTTACTTCCTCCAACCATCCATGAAATCTTTGGTTCTGAATGTTGAGACTGTCATTACAACAGTTTGGGAGGCACCTTCATTGCAGAGCATGTTATAGTGTCTGATCACAATCATTTTTATTGTATAAGGCTTTACAACAAATAATGATGATAATGTTGTCTGCGTGTGTGCATGCACTTACAGTACTACACTGGGAGGGGTCACTTTGCATTTGGATCAGTTTCAACCATCTCAATGAAGGCTGTATCATCTGATTGATAGCACTCATCTGGTGCATGTACGCCAATGACCATCACCCTCATTAAGACAGTCCTTGATTGGCTGAGTGGTAATTAAGTCCATCTGGCATAGTCACCTCTTTTTTTTAATATATTCATAGCTTAATTATGGCCCAGGTACAGGACTTTAATGACGAGAGTTTGAACTGAGCGTCATTAAACACCCAAAGCAAAAGGATAATTACACCCACTTATTTCACTTTCTCCTAATTGGATTGACCCGCAGGTTTTGGGGGAGCGGTAACAAGCAGACTAGTTAGGGGAGACATAACAAGTGTGCCCTCTGGAGGAGAATGTTAGATGTGCAGGGAGGCACTTATTTACCATATTAAATGAGCGCCTCGGAACAGGGTCGCACCAGACAAACTGGGGGGCCTGTAAATTTTCACCTCATTAAAACTCAGGTTGGAGGTAAAAGAAAAGTTTGTCAGTGTGACGATATTCACAGCTGATTAAGTCATGTGCAGGTACACTATGTCCTCAGTGTATCTGTCTAGGACACTAAACAAGTCTCTCTGGGTGAACTTTAAAATTGACATATTGATTGGTGCACAGACAGAGCACATCAATTACTGGTGAGGAAGTTACTCTGTGTGCTATCCAACAGATTTAAAGTGCATAGCACTACACCTCATTAAAGCTCCATGGTTTGAATGGGGGACTTCTTGAAGTGATCTGCTTGCAGTTGTTACGTAGAGACCAGGGTTGAAAAGTAGCCCCCTCCACCCGCCAAACACGTCTGATTTTGTCTGATTTAGCATATACAAACAAATACTGCAACTCTGACACATGTCTGCTTGTCTCATTTGGACCCTTTAACGAGGAGACACGGGCGGTTACCAAGGCAACTTGAAAATAGAACATTAACTAGCGGCCAACAGCTAAAAAGAATCCCCTCAGGTCAAGTAGCCCATGCTAACGTTGTGGCAAACAAAGCAAAAATAAAATAATGCAGCCTTACCTTGCAAGTAAGTCCTCATTTTTTTTAGTCTATTTACTAAAATTAGATTAAACGTTGAATTAAGGTCAGAATATAGCTGTCATGTAGTGTTATTGGCTAAGTAGCTAGATATGTGTAGTTAGCATAAATGTAAACATGGTTATCCAATGACTTCTAGTGTCACCTTTATTTTTTTCCATTATTTTCTAGATTAGATGAAAGGAGGGGACTAAGCATGAATCCCAAGCAAGTCAGTGTGTTCATTAAGCACATAGCAGAAGCTGAGAGGAATACCCAACAATCAAAGTGGCAGCGATGCTCTATGTGTGCCTATGCAACCAAGGAAATATGGAGGTCCGCTTTGTAAGGATACAGGATGTGGAGAGAGACTGTGAGAACATCACCCAGGAAACAGATAACATGATGAGGGAGCTCTGTGGAGGAGAGGAGCTGCAGGCCAAGTTGGTGGCGTGTGCTAACAATGGTGCGTCAGTGACGACGGGGTGGCATGTAAACGAACTGATAGTTTTGACTCTGTGAACGAGTAATGGAGCAAGATGTACCAAGTTACTGTGCCACACCTTTGTTGATAAATACAAACGTCATTGCTGAACTGAACAAAGTATCAGCAGTAAGCATTACTTCATGCCAGAAGAACTTATTTTCTGCCTGAGTCAGTGGCAGCTGTTACAGGCTCTGATGCCAATAATAAGGCCTCGTTTGAAGTGCTATTGATGACAAATGTCATTTCACTCAAAAACAATTTTCTCCAATGACTACTTTTCAGAGTCATGGTTACTATCATTACATACAATGCCTCTGTTTTTTACTGAATCAAGAGAAGACTCTTTTATAGTGCGATTTTCAATAGTGCACCAGTCTTGAAAATGGCAAGGAAGCAGAGAGGGTAAACAATATCCTTCTGATTACACAGTTATTCAGACCGTGAAGATGGCTGTCCAACACTTCAATCTAAAGCCCTATCAGAGACAGAAGAGTGGGATATAAGTCATCAGATAAATAGTTCTTTTTCTCCTATTTGATGGGCTGGTAAGCAAAAAAAAAAAAAAAAAAGTTAAGTAAATCAGCCTGTACGTTTATGCTGAGCAATGAAAAGTAACATGCTGAGTTTGACCCATGACAAAAATCTCTAATAACATATTTTAAAGTGAATCACTTATTTTAATAATGCCTACTTTGATCATGCGATACATGTGATACATGTGATCCATTGATGACTAACAATATAACCAGAGAGGTCTGACAGCCAATGATCTGATCAAATTGAGGTGACCTCTGAAGCACCCATGGGAACTGTCTGGGATTAAGGGTGTGTCCAGAATGGTTCACATTACCATAGACTAGAGATCATTAAGCTGTAAAAACAGGGAGTAGCTTTAGGGTTTCTTGTACATGTTCCTGAAATCATCCAGGTTTTTGTTTAAGTATCAAGAAACGCTGTCAAGAGATACTGACTAAATTAAATATCTTTAACTCTTTACTCAGCCCATAGAGGCAGTTAAGCTACATTAAAACCCTTTAGAGCTTGATAGCCACAATTAGAACCAAAAATCCTACTCCTTCTAATTGTCATAACTCAGTCAAATATCTGAATACACAAATGTGTTTTTACACATTTTTCTAAATTAAGTGTGACTTACACTTTCCGAGGATATCATTATCTCCAATGTCAGCTGTAAACATCCATAAATCTGTTTAGAAATCATAGAAAAAGCATGCTCCAACTTCAGCTCGTACATGCCAATGTTAAATACCCTTTACTATCAAAGTCATTTAGTGACAGTTGCTTGTACATTCATGGGAACACTGCTAACAGGAAAGGCTCATAGGTCATTCAGCACAGTTTTAATTGTACCAGTTTGCCACGCAGTTCTTGTATTTTTGGCAGTGTCAGGCTTTAAAAACCTCCAGTTTGGAGCAACCAAAGTACCAAACCACTAACAGAGCTAAAAATTGTAATTCTATATTATACTACTATTACTATATTTCTGCCAAGAAAGCACCTACATTGTCAAAGCAACAAACAAAAAGTTGTATTGAAAATATTTTGGTTCTGGCTCAAATCCTGATTGGGCCATGCAGCCCAAACAAAGTCTTACTAGACTCATTTGCTGCACAGGACATACTAACAGAGTAACAGAGGGAACTTTTGTCAAACCATTTTTTTAATCTATATCTGTTGTTTTCAATATCCTGTATCCAACATCACTTGTCAGACTAGGCAAGTCCTTGTTCCTGGGCCCTGTCCCTCACCCCCTGCCAGGTCTTCCCATCACCAAACACATACATGTACACAATTCAGAGAACTGTTATCCATAATCTGGTCGGGTTATGGGTCAGACCATGTGCCTGACCTATATTGTAACAGTTTGTCAGTTTGTACTTATTTACAGGGCCACACTTTATACTTAATGGGCTTAAATAAGAAAAGCCCAAAAATGAGATACACACACAATATATATATAATTCAGCCTGCTGAATTGTTTGCAAAGCAGCTTGCTTCAAACTGGCTCTTTATGGATGCTGTAACAAGAGTTTTTTAGGTCTGCATTTGTATGTTTGTAAGTCTACATTACTCACTTCCCCTTCACCCCTCAGTTGCAGAGAGGAGCAGCAATCTAAAGTCTCACAGACTTTAGATCGCTGCTCATCTAAAGTGAGTTAGGAGTAAATACTTGTGCCTGTGTGAGAGAGGGACAGAAAGAGAGAGAGAGAGGGATCTGCACACACAATGTGATTGTGCACGGCTCATTGAAATGGATAGTTTATGTTCAATGTACACAGTTACCTGCAGTAGGTGGTCCCAGTAGCATGGGGAAGCACTCGATGATGGTGACCAGTCCGACAGCACTGGGGAAGCGCTGATTTCCCATCAGGTCCATCAGGCATTCAAATATCAGGGCGAAAACCATGCCAAAACCAATGCCAAAAAACACTGCATAGGCCACCAGCAGGACATGGCTCTTCAGCAGTGGGCACACTAAGTGGCATGTACCGGTGAAAACCATTGCAAAGCTGAAGAAGTACTGGATTCTGGGCCTGATCCACTTGCTGCTGGCTACCAAGCCGGTTCCAGGACGAACAAACATGTCCACAAAGCCCATTATAGAGAGCAGATAGGCAGCGGAGTACTCCTCTACACCTTGGTTAATGGCATAGGCTGGCAGAAACACAATGGGAGCATAGGCACCAAAGATGAACATCATGTTTCCTATGAGGTAAATGACAAAGCCTCTATCCTTGAAGAAGGACAAATCCAAGAAATTCTTAGAATTCTTAATACAGCTTTGTTTTAGATTAATGTTGGGCTTATTTGGCTGTTCTTCCACCAACTTCTGTGGTGTGCCAGAGGATGGCTTACAAGGCAGAATAACAGGTCTCATCAGGGCCCCAGCAACGCAACAATTGAGCATCAGACCCCCTAGGATGAGCAGACTTCCTCTCCAGCCAAACGTAGTCAGTAAGTATTGGTTTAGAGGGGCCAGGAAACATAGAAACACTGGACTCCCGGCCATGGCCAGTCCGTTGGCTAAAGGACGCTTGGCCAGGAAATACTTGCTGATGATGGTGAGAGATGCATTCAGATTTAAGGAGAGTCCACAGCCTGTATGAAGAGAGAAAAATACACAGTCACATTTCAGATATCTTCAGTAGGAAACCCTTCATGAACCTAAACTCCAAAGGGTACTCGCTAAATTAAATTAAGACTGATTTTGCTTGGCGCTCATTACGGTTCCATCTCATTACAATTTTACCAGCTAAAATCTCATTACAGAGTGATGGAATTATTTAAGAAATAATCCCATTTAAGTAGAAACACATTAGAGAGCCTGGGTAACACATTCACTCTTTCGCCTTTTTACCCACATTTCAATTTAAGATGAAGAGCTACAGGTAGTTGGTTAGGCTGCTATATACTGTCTGTCAATTTAATCTTCTTCTGTGGTTCCATGAAAAAGCTCTTGGAAAAGGGTTTTTCGTTCTTTTGAGAATATCTCTTTTCAAAGTGTGTCCAAACAGAGGATTACCATGTGAAGTTTTATAGAAGAAAGTGTGTTTCAGAAGCAGTTTTCTTCCATAAGAGGAAGCAGTAATACTGATTTTACAGTATCCTTGTATATAAATTAAATTTTTATTAGATAATTTCTTAATTAGGAAGGTGTGGAGGAATACTGAAAAAATAAAAACATGTTAATGAATAAAATGGTTAAAACGGTACAAAACAAAGTCTGCCTTTGGTAAATTAAAATTCTGTAAACTTCTAATTGATTTTGACATTTAGTTAAATTTTAGTTTTGTTAAAGAAATATCCCACCGCTTTTCAACAGTATCTCTGTACAGCCCAGCATATGGACGTCAAAAACTACAGTGGCTTTTCAGCTATCTATGTAACTATCAAGCATATTTTTTTATACATTCATTCATTAGTGCAATAATAAGGACATGATACCTTAAATTTTTAAAATTGTTGTCGGCACTGACTTTTTCCATCCTAGATCACTTGCAAAATTAAAATCAATCCTGTCTGTTAAGGATTTGGGGACTGTATTACGAAAAAGAGAAACCACCTCTGCCCTGTACTGGCCTCTCTTCACTGGTTACCAGCGAAATACAGAATTGATTTTTAACATTCTTTTATTTGTTTTTGATGCCCTGCATGGACCGGCACCAGGTTATATCTCTGAACTGCTCGCCCCGTATTCCACCTCCAGACCCCTTAAACTCTGTTGACCAATCACTGCTCTCGATTCCATGCACCCAGTTAAAATCCAAAGGCAGCTTAGCATTTTCCATTGTTGACACCTAAACTGTGGAATAGTTTGCCACTCGCTGTTACATCTTCCCCTTCCACTGATATACGTATTTAAAAGCCATCTAAAGACTCATCTCTCTTCTTTAGCCTTTCAGTTGTAACCATGAAGACAAGACTGACCACAGTTTGTCTTTCATTTGTTTGTATTTTATTTGATCTCTGTGCATTGCTGTTCAGTTTATCCAGATATTCTATATTTTTATTAATTTATTTATATGCTCTTATTTAAGTTTTTTTTTTTTTTTTTTGGGATGATTCCTGTTTTTTTTTAGTCCCCTGATTTAATGTCTCTGTGAAGCACTTTGGTCAATGTTGTTTGTAAATGTCTATAAATAAATCAGCTTGACTCAACAGCTTCCCACCAGCAAACACTTGTGTGTGCTTTTGTTGGAACACGCAACCAAGTCAGAAGTACTGCCACCTGAGATTTGAACCCCAAGCCTAAAAAGGCAATAAAGCAGCCTAATACTTCACTGTCTCTCAAATACCCCATATGTAAGGGCTTTATAAAACAATCCCCTATCCCTGTACAGTGTCACTAGCATTGCACAGCTAATACATTTTTTACCAATTTTGATTTACCAACTTTGATAGTCACTGTTACAATTTTTTTCTGTATAAAGCCTATTTCTTGAATGATTTATCACTTGAACGTCCTTTGTTGCCCCACATAATTTAAAATTTGAACCTTTCAGAGCTTGAACATCCATATGCTGATCTCGATGCCTCTCATCTATCCACAACTGCTTTTCTGCAACCTTGTATAGCCTGACCTTGATTGTTCATGCCTACTTCAAAACAACTATAAAAGGACACAAGGATAATGACTTACTGCAAGCCATTCACTGATTTTGTAACATTTTTCAACTGATTGGTTATCTCTTTGATTATGTGTGTATTTGTGTATGTATATGTGCACGTGTGAGCACACTGTATGTGTGCATGTCTGCTAGCTCAAACTGCCCGATGCCTATGTGTCAGTGTGCCAGGGCACAGGGGAGCAGAGCAGGGCTCACATATGCCCCCAGGCACCACACATGGCACAGCCACTTGCTGGGCCTATTAATCCTTCACAGCAGTCCTTGGCAGGGTAATGAGCCTCGCAGGGTGGCAGGGAGTCCCCATGTGACAACCATGATGGGAGCCTATGGGAGAGTACAGAGGGCTACGTAAGACCATGCTCTGTGGGATCAGGGACGGTTCTGTCTTAATTACTGTCCTGGTTCTGCTCCCCTTGGTGCTCTAACTGCACCCCAGGAGCTGGGGCAGATGCCCTGAGCCCCTGACAAACAGCATGGCAGCCCAGTCAGGGGAAGCTGGTCTGGCAACCAACAGATTCTGATAGAATCTGAAAAGCGGCAGACTGCCAACCTCCCACCTCCAAAGGGGCTTTAACAGGGCTGATGGGAATGGTAAGCAAAGAGGTAAACCAGTCTGGGATCCATATCACGAAATTAGCTGCCTCATTCACTTGATTGCTAACACATTACTTTGTCTTAATTTTGGGCTGTGATCCATTTGCCATCTAATTTTCTATGGATTCTCAAGGCCAGTATGCAAGTAACCAGATCTATCAAACTGAAAAGACCTTCCAGGTAGCAGTGTCACAAGATAAAATATAGAATATTTTAAAATATCCAAACACTTTACCTCCAATGACGCCAATGAAAAGGTAGATGTAAATGATGGAGTCCCCAAAAGAAGCAGTTACCACAGAGACCCCACACAGCAGTCCACCAAGTATTACTACTGGCCGGCTCCCAAAGCGACTGACCAACACACTGCTCACAGGTCCTGCAAAGAAGAGGAGAAAGAAACAAGAGTGGTTCAGAATTATCATATGTTACATCTCAATATAAACAGTTTTAGCTCTTAACCTACCTACTGCTAAAGAGAACAACAGCATGAGTTGTCAATCTACTGTAGGTCTAAACCAAGGGCAACAGGACATCACTTCAGGTGATGGAACGCCTCTGCACTTTTGTGTCCACAGCGAAGCAACTTAGCGACTCATTATACTTGCCCCTGATAATGTAAAATACTACACTCAGTGATCAATCAGCAATTAAACAGTCTTTTATATGCTGTCACTCTTCCCTTTATCCATAACCTTGCCCCAAAGAGTGACATTGCACCACCAGTCTTTACCATAATGAAAATGTCTTTCTTCTCCTTCCTATGAAGACCAGTCCGTTGAATATATAATAATTTCAGTCAAACAGAGAGAAAAATGGGGAGAGGATCAATCAAACTAATACACAGGCTGCCATGATTATTGAAACCTTAACATGCTGCTGCTTTTTTATGAAGTGTTGGCACGGGTCTTTGTGTGGATGGTGATAACTGAAAACAGCCAGTCAACAGTAAGAGGATTACATGTTTTGCAAATACCTACTGTCTTCAAGAGGATGTTTAACAGGGCTGATGGTAAATTTCTCAGTGCATGATGAAAGGTCTTTTGTTTTAAATGGAATCTGTGTATCATCTGTCTTCAAAAGTTTGTATTTGTTTATGGTTCTTACAACAACCTATGAATGTTTTATATCCTATGTCTGTGATGGCATTCTTTATATTTCTTTCCTCAGTAAATGTTTATGCGCCATGGTCCCTGTGGATTTCTGAATGTAAACATAATTACCCATTAAGGCTAATTTTGGATTTCCCAACATAAAGTAGTATTAGGAACTTGCCAGGCTGGTTTTATATTTGGAAAGTCAATATCTGAGTTTTGGTAATGTTTCAGTAACACTTTTACCTGTGATAAGATTTCTGTAGAAAAATTGTACAGTAGCATTTATCAGTTTTTTGACCACTTAATGGCAGAACTCTACAACCTGCTAACAACTACACACACATTAATCTATTATCATCTTATAAAGTTGGGATGGCTAACTATTAGCCAACAGTACTGAGTAGGCTACTGACTAAATAAATATTGGAATTTATTTGGAGATTTTATTTTGGAAAATCTGATTAACTACAATTTTTATTTGAATGAGTTAACATTGATTCTTAAAACCAAGCTATGCATTTGCACCTTTTCTCAGCAAAGGCTATATGTCGTGTGTGCACTGGTTATCTCGGAAGTAGTTTAGTTAGGGCTGCATGATGTGTAAAATGTCTGCTTTGTAGAAACTTAAAACATGTGCAAAAAGATTTAAAGTTGACATCTACGATAGGGTTGGACTGAAAAAACTCTGCACACATATCTGAGCTCTGTTTGTGTTTACTGAAGAGATATTATCTCCGACTATGAGATGTCACCTGAATAGCTTGTGGACTCTTTACTTTATTCGGTATGTTCTGCCAGAGAGCTAACATTAGCTAGCTAGCGGGCTCATGTGTTGTTAACACTAACAGAGCTAATGAATTAGTGAACAGACTTTCTGTTTCTGCCCCGTCTTTGCTCTGTTACTGTACTTAAATGAAGCATCTGCTACTGACAGTCCATGGGAAAGCAGTATTTTCAAAATATGCAAAATGATGGCGTTCTTGTAAATGCTTCAGTGTTTTTATTGCTTATCTGATGTAACTGAATCACCAACACCTGAATCGAATCAAAATGAATCAGTTCTGGTCTTTGTGAATTGAAAGTGAACTGGAAGATCAGTGCCAATACCAAGCTCTATTCAGCAGCTGGCCACTAATGTTGTAGGTGCCATATGATGCTGGTTAGGCAGCACATGTACAATGGGTTTACAGAGCTTCTTTGGACTAAACAGCTGCCTGCTGCTGTGAGAGTGGACCAACACAGATAAGTTAAGCTAAAGGTGCTAAAACACTAGACGTGAGCTGGTCTGCACAGTGTTGAGATCATTCTCTGTGGGTTTGTCACTTATATCACACATAGTCCTCTAATCCACTGTGTAAAAATGTAAAAATATTGATTACTGCAGCTTTAACACTAAAACCTTTTAAATAGCTCTTAAAAAGCCAAACTTCTCAGATGCCTCCATGTTTATTTTTGTCTTACCACAAGTTAATAATGACCCAAATTAAGCATCAGATAAGCCATTCAGTGCCAGATTTAAATACTTCACAGTATTTGACACTTGATGCTACTGACCCATTTCTGACAGTACAAAAAAACATTAATGCTCAATACTCAACTCTCCTGATGATACAAACAGATTTTCCTGGATTTTCCATTAAGCTAGAAGGTAGCCACTTGGCGAACAAAAGCAGGACCACATGGGCCAAACTAACAAAACATTTTAGGCCACAATAAAACACAGTTTTGGCCATCGACAACAAAATATAACATCAGATGTTTTCCCTCAGGCCTCTTTATCCTGAAATTGTTGTAGTTGTAGAACATCTGTGCAGTACGCCACATGCCTATTAGCTATTTACATTATGTCATCATGCTCCAGTGCGTAGTAGCCCACTGGTGTTATTCTTCCACAAACAAAATAGTGTAATTTCAAAAAACAGTAAAGAGAGGTTTGGAGGAATGAACGAGGAAGGTCTTTTGAGTGACGTCAATGCACTGATACAGCTTCTGAGATCTGGAATGCCCCTTTAAAAAAGTTAACCAACTCACAAAGAAGAGTTTTGTTTGATTTTTTTTTACATCTTTCTTTCTTGTTTCATACTGAGCTGTAAAGAACTGTCCTGAACAACTTTATTATTTAGCTGTACCACTGTAACTACTGTATATGAAATAAATATATCCATCCTGCTGTTATACAGTTAACCAGGTGCCTGCAGGGATCAAAGATGAATCATCTCTCTCACTGTAGCTGTGTCACAATAGGGCATCTGCCACACTACCACCATTTCCACTTCCATTATAATTTTATCATTTGGACTCCTTGAGTCAGAGGTTTTCTGAAAAGGCTGTCATGTCTCTCCCATGGGGACCTGGCGTCAGACCCCAGTGTTCTGAACCTTCCTCTGATATATACCCCCTGTCTCTCTCCTCCACTGGGTGACATTGCTGAAGCCTTGCCAAGGACAATATGATAAAGCCCTGTGCCTGAACCACAGTGGAGGGGAATATTTCACCAGTTCGGCCTCCCTGAGTTGAGTGCAGGGAAGTCACACATCCTCTTGTTCTGTAACCTTGAAAACAACTAATGATGAATTCATGTAAAGACTATGAAAGACTTTTATTTTGGCATATTTTGTGGTATCTAATGAGTCTTCCAAAGTACTCCAAATACTGTAGTGTGGAATGAGACCAGACTTGTGGAAAGGTTATTTCAAATTTCTCAGAATGGTTTGACTGTTGTGAGAAAAAACAGCAGTGTAGCATGTGTCATTTATTTGACATAGGGCCAGGTGCAGTTTTTTTTTTTTTTTTTTTTGCACCACACGCATACACTCACTCATCCATCACACAGACCCTTTTGCTAAGATAGGGGTTGCAAATGTTGCAAAAATTCAACCACTGAACCATCAATAGTGTGTTGTATTTAAAGGGAGAAGAAGCATTTTCCTTTTTAATTTGGTAGAAGATTATTACACAAACCTATCCCTCCTTTATGGCCATAAAGGAGGCCAACTAACCTCATGGTATGGTATGGTAACATATCTATCAGTACTGGGCCTCCAGCGACCCAGGGGGTTCTGAGTTTTCTACCTTAGCACTGTTTTCACAAAGTTTGATTTCTATGAGTCATCATAGACAGGAGACCTAATAAAGTTGAGGTTGCTGAGTGTCAACAATAAAATAAGAAAGTTAAATAGCACAAATACACTGTTCCAATTTCAAAGTCCTCTAATGTGGGCTTGCACTTATTTAAGTGGCCAACTGTCAACTCTGTTGCCAGATGAAGCTTTTTTTTTTCTTGAGAGCCCTCTGTTTTGGTACTAACAGAGTGGTCTTATTCAAATGAATGAGTAGACTGCGTTTCTTCAAGCAACACTGTTGCCTGTCTGAACTTGGCCTAAAAGGGGCCACGAGATGTGTCTGATCCCCAGATTATTTAACGTATGGGGAAAGAAGACATTTCTTCTGCACGTTTTTGTCTTTTGAAAACAAATTAAAAAAAAAACCTCTTTCTAAAAAAAACAAAACAAATAAAACCCCAAAACTATTAAATCAAACATCCTGAGAAAGTAACTTACGTACCCACATAAACATTTTCTATCTGTGACAAGGGCCTGTGATTACTTGCAGGCACTGCTTGGCTAAAAAAAAAAAAAAAAAAAAAAAAAAAAGGTCAAAAAGGTCAAGAAACTCCACACAGAAGTAGTTCATGGACGGCAACAACTGTTACCTGGCCTGACAAGTGCTGTTTAAGAAGAAGAGCTAAACTACAGTTAAATGACTCAGATTAAACAGCGTCAGTAGGGAAAGTTAAATTAAAGTCAGGCGCGTAATACATACTAACAACATTCCCCTTATTAGGCAGCCTAAAGCTATTTCAGTGGGTGTAGTCAGTCATGTGAAGTCAATATCTCAATTTTCTATCTGCTCCAAATGAGTCTACAGCACAGCCATAACACACAACTGGTATTTTCTTTGTAGAGAAGACGGACGCTAAATAGTAAAAGGAGACTGGAAGACTGGAATTTACTTCACAAATTTTAGCTGTAATGCTGATTGATGAGTGCAAATAAAGTCGTAAGCAGAACAGTAGCAACTTTTAACAGAAGATTAAGAGTGTTAAAGAGTGTTTGATCAGCAGACCATTATCAGTGCTAGTTCTTAGAAGTGATCTTGGCATGTCAAATCCCTGAGGAAACACAGTACAAAACAAAAAGGACCCAAGGGGGAAAAAAAACCAGCTTGAGCTGGTTAATCTGCAGGCTATCATTTGCCAGCCAAAACAAAAGCATTCTCTGGTCATGTAAAGAGTATTGATTTAGAGGTGTGGGCTACAGAACCTGCAATGGCCTGAAGATATGTGATTTTTTTAAATCAAATTCAAAAAATTCTGTTTATGTTTTAAATAAATGAATGAATGAATGAATAGGCAAATACATCAAATTTGAAAGACTCAAACATTATCAGCAACTTATTTGGTCATTCTGTTACATGACACATACAGTGTTTTGAGCTGTGCTCATCACAAGAGTACCTCGGGTAAAATGATTTGTACTGAACACTGTACTTTTGTATTAGAAAACACAAAGTTTGGATGTAGGGGATCTTAAAATGTGCCACAAAAATGTATGTATTTGGGGTGAAATCTGTAAACAATGAAAACAGTAAGCTTTATGAATGATGTGATGTATGACGGTGTGGACTTGACTGCACTGAACAACCAGCCAGTCATTGCTGTATGATAGACCTTTAGGTAGAATTTTTGTCTGACTACTTTTTCAAAGATAAAGAATTAACTTTGACACCTAAAGCTTTAAATCTTTTTAAACTAAGTAGGCTTTTGACAGACATGTACATAGACTGCGATATTATCAAGTACCATCCACATAGAACACAGTCAGCTCAGATTTTTAAATGTAAGGTAAAAAGTATAAAGTGAATTCTATGTCAATGATCTAGCAGTGACCATTTGTTCACAGGTAAAGCCACGGATAATAGTGATTATTTTAATAAACTCACCGCCTGCATACATGACAGCCAGCATGATTGAGGAAATCCATGCTATTTCGCTGTAGCTGGCCCCTAAGTCTTCTTGGATCTCATTGAAGAAAATGGACAGGGCTTTTGGCGTGGAGTAGGCGAATCCAATGGAAATATGGGCCCCAAATACCACCACCCAGCCCCAACCACCATCCAGGGGTTTGTAGCCCAACTCACATGCTGGTGTAGGGGACATGTTCCTGTACAGAGTAGAAAAAAACAAAAAAAAACAAACGTGTGACACTGTATTATCAAACTGACAAAAGGCTAACTTATGACTTGGGGGGAAAAAAAGTAATAGAAGTAATAGAAAGTCCTTTTTACATATTTGCATATACACATTTTTATGGCTTTATAATGCTATGAAAGACTTGTTTACCTAAATTATGTTTGTAAACACAAGAGTAGGCTCTAACATGACACATCAAACGGTTTTTTTTTTAAGTGTTTGTATTTTTATATGTGTGCCTTAAAGCCGGGAGTCTCTGCAAAATGTCGTTATGTTCACATAATGACAATAAAGACTCTTGAATAATGACAAATCTGTGTGACGTGAGACACAAACACTATGTAACATTTATATGTAAATGCATAGATAAAGTATTAATCGGGCCTTTGACTAATGAAGTTTACTACATCAGTTTTTTCACTAACATAGCATGTGACAGTGTGTCTGATCAATGAACAGCGTTCAGGTAAGAATAACGTATGTCTTGTTAACGCAGTACAAACAGCTAAAGTTTCGGTTGTACCTGTTGGTTAAGTCGCCAGGCAGATAGCTCCGGCAGCTGTGCCTCTATTCACAAGTAAAACTGCAACAACTATTTCCAAAGAGAGACGCTAACCAGACGCCTTTTCCTCCCAAAGAGACGCTTTCAATGGGGGGAAAAAAAAGCTCAAGACCGAGGAAGAAACTTAGCACGTGGACAGCGACAAAGTGAGCTCGTGTTAAACCTCTAACTCTCCAACATGTTACAGACGGATAACGCTCATTAATGCGTTTTATGAAGTCTGAGGATACCTTACCTTTCATTGGGCGCCCTCACAGTCCGTTCGTCTCTACAAAGTTTCTGCCTGGTGCTTTATTTGACGACTGGTCACGTGGTACATGCATGTGCCGGAGGGGGATTTGACAGAGTTTTGACTGGTTTCAGTCTTTTAGTCTATGGGTCTCACCCTGTTAAGACATACAGATATAAGTCAGTTTACAGTGGGCTGACTGTGCTTTTCACCCACTGCACGTCTACCTGTACACATACAGCACACACAGAGCTTAAAAAACAGAAATGACCACAATACACTTTTAATAGTTTTATTTTCAAATTATGTGCAATGTGAATTTCACAGTTGAGCTTAACCACCACAACAACCCGAAACCCAAAACAGACAAACCAGCAAAGTAAAAGTGAGGAAAGAAATGCATGAGGAACACAATGGAATAGCACCCATAACCGATGCATGTAGATGACCAGACTGAGCTAAGTATGGCAGCCAAAGGCCACTAACTCTTGAACACAGATAGTAGTTTTTATAGCTTGTTATATTAAATGACTGGTGTTTGAAACATGACGTAACAATGTAGTTACTTGATCTGTAATGCTTAGTTTCAGTGAGATGCTAAAGAAATACTACTGTACTACAGAGGGAAAGAAGAAAGAAAAATCAAAATGTGTCACTCGCGTGGATAATTTTTTTTTTTCTCAACAGAGCAGGATTACTCTACCATAACTAAATAGGTAATTACATAAGGGGAAAAAAGCCACTGGAGACAACAAAAAGAAAATCACATCTATTTTTTTTTTCAAGTTATAAAAAGAAACTGAAGTCTTAAAAAACTGTGCAAGTACAGCAAACCTATAGTACAGTATATTACACATAACAAAAACATTTAAATACAGTACTGTGTATCAGTAGAAATCCTGAGAGTTCTCCATTCCTGGTTCTCAAATGGCCGTCTGCAGACATGTGGATGAAGCTCAAACCTTCTCTCACCCCCTGATGAGGGCTGTTTTGAGGGTCTATAAGAGTCAGCTCAAAGTCAGTCAACAGTGGATCTTCTCTTGGAGAAGTTATATTATATCCTCAAGTCCTTACTGAATGTGACTTCTAGTATTAATTTCCATGTAAATCTCTTAGATGATTGCTATATGGTTACTAAAACCTTTTTTTGTAATAGAGGGGCACTCTGTTAAGATAAAATACAAGGGAAATGTGTAGTGCAAAGATGACACAGGAACCTGCATGAGGAAACTGACGGCACTGAAAATGTCACACTTTGACAGGGAACGCCACTCAGTGGTGGTATTATTTCTTCTATACAAGATTGTCCAAAAAAAAAAAAAAAGAAAAGAAAAGAAAAAGCAGCACCAACAGTTTGTGTTCTCTGTGTGATGGCATGTAAAGACGGATTCATGGCTGTTAGATGAATTAGCACACAACCTGGGCCACCCTCGCTTGTTTATAGTCTGCTTGAGGGTGCTTCGTAAAGTTTGCAGTTAAGGACCGCTGAAGTGGAGAGTGATTCAGTGCAACGCTGAGTAAGACTTTTCAGATGCTCTTCATCGAAGGAAAACGTTTTTGATTGTGATGCCCCTTTCCTAGCCACAGGCACATCGGCATCCCAAAGGATCTGCACTAAATTTCGCATCACTTCAAGCCTGCACCCATGCAACAGCCAAACAATCATTATTGGAATCTGATTTTCACTAGCAGAGACAAACACACAAAACAATTAATGCACTTTTACTAAGGTAATATAACGTAATACAGCCTAATCACAGTCCCATGAGTTATTGCTACCACAAAATTCTTGTCAATGTCCAAATCAACTATAACAAGACCTCAAATGCTTGTTTTTTGGCATTTAAGAGGAAGGCTCTTTCAACCTTTTTAAATGTAGAATCTGATGTCGAAAAACAACCAAAACAGATCTCAGTGCTGAACTGAGCTTTTCACACAGTTGCTTAATCAACACAATGGCCTGTAATGTCCCTTTTCTCCTAATCAAATATCTCTGAAGTTTCTGAGGTAAGCCTGTTAGTTGGTCTGAACTTTCCACTTAGTGTTGCCACAAATTTGACTCCGTCCTTATTTCTCCAATGTGGAGAATGAGTATTCTAGCATTTCACTTAAGTTGTCTTCGCATGTGACACAAAATGGATGCCAACTCAAAGAGCGGGAGTTACGAGCCCCCATGCAACTGGAATCTCAAACAAAACTTAAAAATAGCTCAGGAGCCACATATAGTGTATTGTTTGACACACTGACGTTTGTGAAGGAAGAGAGGGCCATAAAAATATTATTCGAGCTTCAAGCTTCAAAAACACTAAGGTAATGTAAATCACAAGCACACTTCAAATTAAAACTCATCTATAAAATAAGCTAAAGAAAGACTTTGAGCACAGAATAGAAAAAAAAAACAAAAAAAACACACACACACACACAAACCTCAGAGCCAATAAACTACTAATGAGCTAAGGTACTCATCTTACCCGTATGAATATATAGTTTATATAGTTATTTATATATATAGATTTTCACTTTATGCTGACACGTAGCATCCATATCTCCAGAGGGCACTTTTATCCTGCCAATACCCTCATTCGCATGCTTATCATTTGTAAAAATCCCTACCTTCATATGTATCTAAAACAAAAATAGAACATGGCTCAACAACAAGCAAAAAATAGGATAATTGCACTTATGATTCATTGTACGGTTTTGTTGAACAAGCATCAGTGTGGGTAGTTGGTGCTGTCTGAAAAAAAAAAAAAATTAAAAAAAATACTGCAATCTTTAAAAGCACCCCCATTTTGATCATGTTAAACCAAAGTTTGAACGACTTAAGACTTAACCAAAAATGGTCCTTATGGTGCAAACCCAAGGTAACACCAGGCACAAGGCAGGCAGGACCACACTACTCCCTCTGCCTCATAGATTGGGTTCACAAAGTGAGCAACCTCAAAGCACTTTCTGTAGACATTGTGGGTAAAGTTTGGCCACCACACATTCAAAATGGCGACCCAAATCCCAGAGGCGATCGGGTGTCTCATAGACTTTGATCCATAAATCTGCCTCATCGTCGTACTGGTAAAGGGAGTTCTTGCGGCTGGTGCGAAACACGTGCTCATCCACCATGACCTGTGTGGCTCGTACAAACAGGTGTAGCTTGCCTTGAAGCAGCATGGCCTTGATATACGGGCTAGTGGCTTGGTCAAAGGGGAGATCTCTTTTCCGGCTCCAGGTGTTCTTCTCAATGTCATAGACCTCCACAGTGAAGGTGCGCTGGTGGTTCCTGCAGATGCCAGCAATATAGTAGATGCAGTTCTTATACAAGGCAGCCAGACCTTGACTCCGAGGGACACTCATTGGGGCCAGATGACTCCAATAGTCCTTACGAGGATCAAAGCAGAAGAAATATTCACCTGTGGAAAACAAAAAGAAACAGGATTTTTGAGCTTTGATTAAATCCTTTAACTTTCTTTCTCATACAAATCTGTCACATAAATGTCAAACTGTGTACATGTTTTGGGATAAATTTGAATTAATAAGAAAAAAAGACATGATTCACTGACATTTTCAATCTGTTGCAGAGATCACATAGTTTCACTTAAACAGTATAAACTCACCTTGGAGGACATAGATTCGGTCTCTGTACTCCACAGCACTATGAAACTCCATGGCAACCGGCATGGGACTGACTGCTGTCCAACAGTTGTCCCTAGCATCATAGCACTCTACTGACTTTAATGCGTTCCGCCCGTCACCTTCATAAACTCGGCCTCCCAGTGCATAGAGCTTACCACAGCAGTGGACAAGCCTGCAGCCTATCCTCGCTCTCAGAAGAGGAGCACGTGGAAGCCATCGGTTGCCTGCATGTTCGTACTGCCAGAAGTCACTCTCCGCTCGATGGTCTATGGACACCTCACTGTTGCTCGGCCGGTAACCGCCAGCAATGTAGATGTCATTCTCTGAGGACACCAAGATACCCACCTCCCGGAGATCATTGGGTGGTTTGCAGAGCTTGAACACCCTTCCTGTGGCTGTGTCCAGGCAAGGCACCGTCTGCTTCTTCCCTGAGTGTTTGTGAGCGGCGTCAAAGCAGATGACCATCTCAGAAGCAGTCATACCCAGGCGCTGTGGGCAACCATTGGTGCCAGTGAGGCGGGCTTTGGCCTCAGCAGGGTCTTTAGACAGGGACAGGGCACAAGCAAAGGGGGCAGGTATCCGACTGAGGAAGGCCTCATCCAGCAAGGGCAGACGGATGCACAGGGAAAAAACCTCAGCTAGGTGGGCCTCACGGCCAGACAGATCGTGCTCCAGCCAGCGGACAATGCTCTCATAGACATGCTCCTCCTTCTCCACGTTGAGGTCATCATTGTTCAAAATACTGACCAGCTGTTCCTTGGTCATCTGGAGGAATTCTTGCTCCCGTGACACACACAAGAACTAGCACAAGAGTATTCGCTGAGTTAGTAAAGTATTTCAGTTTTTAGCACCTTAACACACAGGTCACAAACAAAGAATTCAAATAACCAATCGCATGCTCATGTTAAACTGACCTTCTTGCGGATGTAGTCCTGTGAGCGCTCCCTCAGCTCCTGGTGGCCATAAGCATCAGCAAACATGTAGACCCCAATACAGTTCTGTGGGTCAAGCCGGCTGATCATGAACTGGGCACACTGGTCCTGCAGGGCAGGGATCTGGAAAATGCTGGCTGCAGTGAACAGGGCCTGGACGTTGGACTCAGAGAGCGTGACCCTGGACGTGTAGGCATAGTCTAAAACAAGGTGCATGGATTCAGACTCCACCCCAACAATTCTGACCTCACGCTGGCTGCTCTCTGTAAGGCCACTGGTGAACATGGACCTGGCAGTGATGGTGGAGAAAACAGAAATATTTGAACTTTGTTAATCAATTCTCATGCTAAAACTTGACAAAGAAATATGATCTGAATATCATAATATTTAATCAGTTAAATGGTAGCCAAGTAAACCAAGTAAGATTTTAATATTTAATGCTGCTGAATTGTAACATCTCTACACATCCTACAATTCATACCTAAAATATGGGCTGATTGCTGCAAGGACATTCCTGTGACATGAGAAAGTCTTGCCATGGTCCACTTCTACAACAATGTCTGTGAGCTGTGCTTCATCATACAAGGCTTTGAGCTGCTGAAGGATGTTACAGGCATGAACAGCATCTACCCCATTGTAGTTGGTGGTTGGAGGTGTCCCATTTTGTACTTGTGACAGCTTCCCTACCTCTGAACAACACAGGACAAAGAGAGAGGAAAAAAACACAAGATCAGTATACCACCTTTAGAAATGGTGAAGACAACACATAAGACTCCTGTCAAAAAAAAACAAGTCATTTTATGTCATATTCCTGTTAGCATTTTGACACCCGTGATCCAATCATTTTTTACTGTTTTGCAGTCTAATGAAAATGGAAAAATAAACAGAGCGATGACAACCCCTGTAGATTACCATACATTTATACATTTTAACAAAACACAAGATGAGACAGCCGACAGGTGAGACAGTCGTAACTACTCTAAATTCAAACAAAAGTAATTATTAATCTATACCTTGTTCAAATAAAACCAAAATATAATTTATTTATCAAAATGGTTAACTGCAAATGAATACTGCAAATGTTACTGGAAAAGTGTGTTTGCAAGTAAGAAAGCTACACTATCCAGTATACTCTGGGCTCAAAATAGATACCACAAAATCAAAGCTCATTTAGGTATTATGATTTACTGTATGTATGTGCCACAAGTATATTTGGCCCCAGTTATAATAATGACTATGGCATCTATGAATACGTCTCACCTCCTTTCCTCATTTTTTCTACATCTGATTGTTTCTAACTTTGAGCCAAAGTTGTGCATGTTCTCACAGACCGACTCAAGACATGCGGATAACATATAGGCCTATAAACTTGTGTGCTCTGTGGTGTTCCTCTGCGCTAGGGGTCTGCAAAGTAAACATGTTTCTTATCACACGTTATGGCAAGTTATACAAGTGGCACCCCAAATGTATGTCTCCTGTAATGTTTCACTACAGCAATATATCCTCACCGGCAAAGGAACAAAAACTTTTCCAACAAACACCTCGTGTTGAGCAACGCTAACTCCTTGACAGGACAAAGACTCGCTACGAGTGAATAGAGAACTACTGTCTCGCCAGGTGGTAGCTAGCTTGCTAGCACCTCACATAATTGGCCGGTGCCATCAGCAGCTGTGTGGGTAGATAAGCAGACTGAAAGCCAACTTTAACAGTACAAATAATTAAATAGTCCGGCTGTATAATTGTTCGTTGGAATGTTTGTTTACCACGGAAAAGCAGCAAAGCTCGCGATTACGTTAGCTAGTTGACATGCAAGCTCAACTTTTAGCACACAGCTAGGCACCAAGCTAATGTTAGCAAGCTTTCTTTGGAACAACATTGCGAGATATAAAAGGCGATAAAACCCCCCAAATATTTTCAGTCCTAACGTTCAAATCACAGAAAAACATAACAGTATTTAGCTCCAAGTCTATGCCATTAGTACTGATAACAGTAACCATAAGTTCAACTTGTCTAATCTTTGTCTCTTGTCACAAACAAGTGTTTACACAATCAGCTGTGGATAGCGAGCTAACCGGCCGAAAGTTAGCCAGACAGCTAACGCTAGCTGCACAGGGAAGCTAACGAGAACCAACACTTTTGAGGAGTCGTTTAGAGGCTGACCTCTTTTAACAACAATGCAACATGTCAAGACTCTTTCCAATATTCTATAGTACTATATTCCACGACCATGTGAACGCACAAATGACAACTTTAAAAGATGTTATTTACGTCTGATTAGTACACAAAACAATGAAGATTTTGCTAACCTCCACTGGCAGCCATTCTCTCCAGTCTGTCTCGGGGTAGACCGAGAAACGTCAGTGAGTGCACAGCGGAGCCCCGGAAACAAGGACCAGCCAATCACACGCGGAGCACGGATCTCATAGCCAATCATATCTTTTTTCATCTGAAATAAGAAAAAAGTTGATGTCTGTGTGGGCAAGTGATAGTAAGGGAATTACATACGGCTCTCAATATAATCAAGAAAAAGTCAGTTCGGCTAAACAGGTGTATACTGAGCAGTGCAAGGCAGAGAGGAAGTGAAGGAGTGACCTGAGCTGTTTGTTATCATAAACACGTTGGTGCACTGGGGGCACATCTCCTGTGAGGAATCCATTTTCTTGGCATTTGTCCCTGTATGCCTAGTTCAATAGGCGAGATGGATAATAAAATGGAGATAACAATAGGCTGGATAACGCCAACGTTTCCAACACCAACCGGAGCCAGGATGCCCAGTATCAACACTGATATCAATAATTTTTATTTTTAAAAGCAGCAAATAAGGAAGACATAAATAATTTGGCAAACGTGACGCATTTCTTCTTACCATCTCTGTTAATGACTTATTTACATACATGTTTAAAACTTTTGATGGTAATTAACAAATGTTAATTATGTGAATTCTCTGAACTGGTGCATATGGAGACTGAATGTGAATGCTGCAAATATTCATGTGCCAAGATTGTGCTTTAACATGATGGAGCCATCTTTTCTTGGTGCTGATCCCACTGACTCTGGTATAGATATGCAAAATGGGACTTTGTATTAGTAAAAAGAAAAACACCAACAAATGCCTGTCGAGCAGGATTAGGCAGAAACCCACTAATAATTAACATTCAAAAGAGGGAAAGAGACCACTGAAATGTTTTAAGCACCCCAAATCCAGCCCCCTCAACACCCTCCATTCCAAAGCCCTCCAAACCCAAGAGCTGAGACAGAAAAAAGCCCCAAGTGTCAGTTGGTGCTGAGACTAACTGTCCCTTCTCAAGCACACTCTGGCCAGTCTCACAACAGCATTGCTATCCAAAAACCAAATTATAACACAATGTAAAGAAACCTATATGAAACACTGAGAAAAAGGAAACTAAACGCCAAACAACAGCATTGCTATCCAAAAACCAATTTATAACACAATGTAAAGAAACCTATATGAAACACTGAGAAAAAGGAAACTAAACGCCAAAGTAGAGACAAATCCTCACCAGTGACCACAAATTGACAAAGGAAGAAACAAAAAATCATGGCAACCAAAAGAAAAGCGAACATGTGGTCGCTGTTCCACACGTGAGGTTGAGACACAGATGGACTTCCTCCTAAAATGTATATTAATCAGTGAAAGGACCAATTGCTCTGACCAATTGAGTTCTGTAATTTCATATTTCAATGAACTAAATTACATCTTAAAGTTAAAAATACTTCTAGGAGAAGGAGACAGGGCAGATGACCGAGACATATGCACACACATGCACACAGACACACACGCACGCACACAAATACTGTAAATATATAATTAGTATATATCCGTATGTCAGTCTTGTTGTTGTTTTCTTGTTATTTATTGTGTACTTTAATTCATTGTATTTTCATGATTTGACAACATTATTTTTGGAACTTTCAAGTCAGTAAGGCTCCGTTGAATTTGAATCATATATACGTAGATATAAACACATAATTGGGTATATTGATTTCATTTTAATGCCACATGGGAAAAAGTCTTCGTCTTCACTGCAGTCTTGGTAGATCTTGTGGTTTTGATTCCAGGACGAGGAAAACAATGGTCTTAACCCACACGGCACACTATGATAGCAACAGCATTATATTCCAAATCTGTTTTTCTTCAGTGGGGCAATGACTATAATCAGGAGAGAGGGAAGGGAATACTATAAATAGCTACAGATACACAGATATTTTGAGAAGCTCTTGCTCCCTTAAGAAATTCTGTAATTTGATTTTTCAAGAACCGTAGTGTGTCTACCAATAGCCTGAGTCAAATTGGAGTCCAGGCCCATATATCTACAAATATAAAGCAAACACTGAAATATTTCTTGCAATCTGAGTGAGTTTTAACCTTCAAAATGACAATGGGAGAAAATTGTTGATTTGCTGTAGAAAACTGGATAAATGCTCCCAAAGCAAAATATGCTTCAGTTGAGTTAATCACAATGTAACATACATTCCTTGATATAATTTCATTCTTGCAGTGTGATATTCTCTGACATTAATCTTACTCTTGCTCAATAAAACTAACATGATACTCTATCATTCAACATGAGGCAGATATTATCTTGTAATGCAATACGGTAATTAACTTTATGGTGCATTTATTTTCTGATTCTTTTTTATCTGATCGTCCTTTAAAGGATAATTTTCTGGGCATATAAACTTCAACTAAAAATCCAACCAATCCTCCAATAATTTTTAGCCTAAGTTCAACTCTAGAGTTGAACAAAATGTCCTCATAATTGTTTTGAATCTTAATGACAGTATGGAAAATGCTGGGAAAAACTGTGAAAAACTTTGCAGGCAGTAACACAACTGCTCAATACCCAGGATATGTTAATTTGGATATTGCAACAGCACTGGTACAAGCCACAGGAATATGGGTGCAAAAAGCATCATTGAGCATATTTAGCTATAACTGATTAAACACTGTTATTATGAAACATTTTACATGTTGGTGGTTTCTCATGCAGGGAATTAAAATGATATTAAATGGGAGAAAAGCTGACCAGTGCTTTCTGTTTTGGCCTGGGTGTCTTAAGTCCAAGCTTTGGACCCTTTGTGAGTTGAGAGGTTTCTGATTAATATTATATACAGACATCTGGCCAGTAATCTAGAACAGAATGTGTAAGTATGTATCTCTGAATCCAGAATCACATAGATCATTTTTCTTTCAACTCTATATTACAAAAATAAGTTAAATAACAGCTTCTTTTTTTTTATCTTTGCTTTGGCTTGTTTTCTGCTCCATGGCCTTGCCCAAATTTTGCCAACCACAACTTTTTGTGAGCATAGTGTGCTTGTGTAGCACAGTTGGCAAAAGCACAATATCCGAAGTACATCAGAGTATATCAGAAGGAGTTCAATACACACTACAGGTCAATTAATTAAATCCCTCACAGAAATTAAATGTGCTGCTGTGTTCCAAGGACAGACGTTACATACATTGGCCTTATTTAGACTTTGGCTTTGCTCAGGTTTGTGCGTTAAAATGAAACTGAAAAATGTGTCATTAAATTAGTTTTCATTGCCTACCCTGAGGCAATAAAGCTAAAAGTTTGAATTATTTTTGTTCAGTTTTTGTTCAGTTTATCAAATATCTCTCGTCACAACTAGCCCATGAATTTTAGAGCACATAGGATTATGTTGGTTTCAAAGGCTGGATAAAGTTGTATACTGTATTTCATGTGATCAGAGTTGAATAAATTTACTTTTGGTGGATTTATTGAACCTGGCGTTCTTAACCTTACCTTGGAGAAGGAGGTGGAATTTTTGACTAGTAGTGACAGTGACACTGGATGAAAAATGCACCAAATAAAGTAACTTTTTCTCATTTTTTTTATTTTACATAAAAAAAATGTGCACATTCTATTGTGTATTTGTTGAATTTATAGGGTTATTTAACACAGTGATTATGATAATGCTAATGATGCTCTTTAATGGATGCCTGAAAATCACATTTCTGAGTAAGGCCCATTCTCCTGTTTCATGGTACTGTATGAGCCCTGACCCCCTGTCATGTGCAGTTTTTTTGATTAGACAAATGAGTCTTGGTGATGGTAGAAAAAGGAACAACACTGACATTATATGGTTTGTGCTAAACTGCTCAAAATAAAGAGTAGCGTTACTCTCAGTAATGATTTTGCTTTAACAAAAGTAAATAAGCAATTGTCACTGAATCTCTCCATCTGAAGGGAAAAGTTCAGATTAATTATTAATTGTCACCAAGGGAAATGTACAGTGGCCTTGAGGGTCAAAACACAACTACATTTCACAAACACAACATTTTACAAAACACAATATTTAACAAAACACAATGATAAAAACAACATTTCACAAAATACAATCGGACAGATCCCAAGTCAATTCAGAGTTTACAGGTTTGTTTGTTTTTTTCAATTACTTACACACAAAAACTGTGGCACAATTATTAAAAAACATATGTTCCCTAACTCTTGACCTTGTATACTAAACCATAAGCACAATCTCTGCTCTACACACATCTCAGCCTCTAAACTTTAGTAAGTATAATCCTGCCAATTTGAATTTAGAACAGGTAAATAGTGTAGGTAGTAGTGTGTAGCTGGTGTGTAGAGGGACCTATTCATTTGACATTTGTGTGCAGAGTTTTGATGCAAAAATACCATTTTGACCAGAGTTAAAATAGTTTTGCTTTTTCAAGAAGTGTGTGATGTTCTGCATGTTGTATCTGTGTCCTTTGGCTTTGTTTTGACAAAATGCCACAGTTTCAGAAACTGTATCGAAGCATTGGTTAAAAAAAAAAAAAAAGAAGCACGGATTCATCCAGAGGGATGCTCTAAACTCTGCTGATGCTCTAAACTCTATGCTGCTGTGATTGGTTGCTTTCCTGTCTGGCAACTGATGACATTCAGGGCATGTGTTAAGGTTAAGTGGCCACATCATGTCATGATATGTTGAAAGCATACTGAGAATTACAGCATACAAATGCCCTTTGTTAAAAAAAAAATCCTTATGATTTCAACCTTTTACATCCTTTCAGGCCCAGTTTAAGATGCGTGCAAGGACACTGCTGAGAGTACCACATAACAGAAACAGGAAATGACAGTGCTCCTTGTCACCAGGGACATGGGTTCTGTCCAATTACAAACGAGAAATGCTGTAATCTATATGTGAGTTATATTTTCTGTAATCTGAAATGTCATTGTGAAATGAAATGTTGTTGTGTTTTGTCATAGCATGTTATGCTTTGTACATGGTAGTATTTTGTGAAATATCTTTTGTAAAATGTTGTTGTGTAGTTTTGACCCTCAGGGCCACCATAGGAACATGCATTTTTCATCTATCCAGTAAGTCAAACTTCAATATTTCTTTTAAATCTCTATTATTATTATGCTGATTACATATTTCAAGCTCTTCACAAAAATTGTGAACTATAACAAGGCAATGCTCTTTGTGGCGATGGCAGTTTATAATTCATTGCAGTTTGAGCTCTCAAATCGGGAGTTTTCCGCAGTGAGTCTTTTGACAGTCACAACATGTGGAAGCACCTGAAACCTCATGCTGTCAAGTGGCATAGACTAATTGCTGTTTATTGAACACTATGATTGCTATGTAATTTCCATGTATTAATGTGCTGTGATTAAATCTCGATAGACAGATTTCTGCACATCACAGCATATCTAGCAGATTCAACCTCCAAAGCAGAGATGACAAGACAGTAAATTGCACCAACCACAAAAAAGACGAATGGAAAATGTTCAATATTTCATGGGGATCACGTCTTTGCTCAGAAAAAGGGAGATTTTGGATCCATGCCATTAAAAGGGCGGATTGGTGTCTCGATGGTCCTAAAGGCAGTGACAGTCTTGTGTCCAGTATGTTTTTGTTATGATTGCTGACCACTTGAATAAAATCTAAAATCCATTTGTGGTCTTGAATGGCGTAAGGATCTGGTAATTTCTCACCATTACTGAGAACTAATTTATTGATGTAATAGGTGCGGTCTGAGGTACTTAGGCTTCCAATATACATGGTTCCAGTCAAATTCTCCCTGTCCCAGACCTAGCTAGCTGTCTCATGAACACAGCAGCATGAACAGCATGAATAAACTTGTCTCATGTCTTGCACAGTATATTTACAGTAACTGTCAAATTTCTTTTAAATGTGACAGGTTGTACAGTAGCCTTGCTGTAAACATATAACGTTACCACAATGCTCCTGATACCGTCAAATAAAAAGAAGATAAACAGGCTCAACAACCAACAAAACCAGGAAACTTGAAACATGAAATTCATGGGGCGTGTCAGCAAGAGATAAAGGTTTCTGTGATTTGACCCGCTTATCTTAGCTGAACATTTATTTCAAAAGCAAACTTATTGGGGCAGTTTCGTTCAGAAATCTGACGACTATAGTGATAGTCAACAGTTGTCAGCTAACATTTGTTGTGGCTATTCATTTGCATATTTATATAATATGCAAATGAAGACAAACAGATACAACTCTGATATGGCGTTTTGTTACAGAGTAAACAAGAATTTATAAACAATGCAAAATCTAACGCTTGACTACAATCTGGCGACTGGCTACCAAAGCTGTTTTGCCCCCTGAATGCACACACACTCAGTAATGTAAACAAGAAGCCCCTCTATTGCTTTTAATTAGAAGTCATTTGTAGGAATAATTACACAAGCATATCTGATGATCTTGTTGTTTAGCGCCACAAATTGTGTCCATTAAATACCCAAATCATTAACTCTTTACTTTGCTGCTGATGTTTCCACATTTCCTTCTTGATAATATCATATTTGTGCGGCTTATTTCTACTATGGAGGATCAAATAAAGTAATTATGTGATTGTTGGGTAACAGTTAGGCAACATCAGATTTGAAGCTTAAAAAATATAACTTATTTCATTTCATTTTCTTACCTGCTATACAACTCAGAGCTCCACTGCTTTCACCCTTTATTTTTTGACATTTAATCTGCTTTCACTGATTACACTTTAACTGACACCTCAACTCCATTCAATGCAACACTTCGAACCCTTTCAGATCTTCATCTTTAAACAAAGAAAACTCATTAACTCCAATCGCTTTAGTGCTAACACTTCATCTGATATTGTCTTTCAGTTTATACACTTGAACTGGCATTAATTTCTTTCAGGTCTTCCACTTCAACTGACATTTCAACAACTTCAGCTCCTTTCAGTGTTTGAATTTTAGCTGCACTCCCCGTTTGACAGCCACTTCAACTTCTTTCAGAATTCCTACTATTCTAAACATTTCACCTGCTAATTTTCAGCAGTGATTGTGAGAAAAGGACACATTTTCTTTACATTTTTCAACCTTTTCTTGGTACATATATGTACACAGTGCAATCCAGAAGTACTTGGGCAGTGACACATTTTCAGTTGTGATGTCTCTGTACTTCAGCACAAATATGAAATATGAAATATGACTCAGTGACAGTGAGGGTAAAGTGCTGATTTGACAAGGTTAACATTCACACTGGATGAAATCTTGGTAAGGTGGCTCCATCATTGCCTTGCTGTACTGCTCAAAAATACAGTGGACGGTGTATAAAGGAGACTGCATGCATCATACTGTACATCATTCACCACTTTCCCACCACTTTCCACTTTCCCACTTCAGATATTCTTTCATTTCAAATCTAGTCTGCTGGAGTAAACGGCCAAATTAACAGAAAATATATTTCTGTCTAAATACTTTGCATTATATGTCTTAGCTAACTGTGTAACTATAACCATTATAGATATTGTCCATCACATTTTTATTACTTGGTAAAGGTATTAAAGTTACTGTTTCATGTATACATTCTATAAATATTGTTCAATTCAAATAATGTGGCAAACTGTCTTTAAGCATGCATCAAAGTCAACATCAGACGACATTCCTGACTGTATTATTTTAGTAGTATTTGGTGCATGTAGAAGGAAACTGTTGCAAACCTAAAGGCAGCACCATTACTGCAGTGCCATTATTAGTGCTGTGCAGGCTGGAAATGCACTCTAACACTGCATAACACTGCAAAATGACAGAAGGAGAGACAAATAAAAGTACAACTGCAATCTAAGCAATCGATTTCATATTTTTTTTCCAATTTCTTCCCATTCAGCCACAGTGTGGCCTGTGAAATTGGGCCTAGCTATTGTTGAATGAGAGAAAAAGGCTTCCTGGGGCCACTCTTATTTGATGATAGCTCTGGTTTCTGTTTACCCCTCCACAGATGTCCCTTTCTGATACATTGAAACTGATCACCTGATATCTGCACTTTCTACCTTCTCCCCATCTCGCAAAGAATTTTCTGGTCACAGTACTAAGAACGAGAGATTTATTATTATAGTGTGCATTCACAATATGATACTGTTGCAACCAAAAAAAACACTGAAAGAAAGGCTGTGACCAATGAAATTAGAAGAGATGTCTTCAGAGAATATATAGGAATACAGGGCATCATCTATTGATGCTTACTCGCAGAAACACAACTGCCACTTGGTGTTTTTATCCCAAGTGTATAAGTCATTATTATGTTCTACATGAAGTAAATGTGCACATTCATGTTTTACTGTTGAAAATGTGCGATATATCTAAGTAATTAATTGTATTTGAGAAAGTTTATGTTCTGTATAATATACTCAGAGTGTGTGTGTGTGTGTGTGTGTGTGTGTGTGTGTGTGTGTGTGTGTGTGTGTGTGTGTGGGGGGAGGGGGGTTAAAGGAGGGAGTCCCAGGTTGGCAACGACTGAACTGCAGAAGAGAAGAAGAAAAGGAGACGAGATGGGATGCATGAGGAAGAGGAGGCAGGGGGTGTAATTGTAGTTTAAATGTGTGTTTTTGTCAGAGATGGCGGTAATGGGTTGTTATATGACTCTGGGGGCCTGCGGAAGAATGCCTGCAGATGTTGTGAAGAGCCATGGGCTCCCCCACCCTGCCACTCAGGAGGAGACAAATAGGAGCTCTATGGGAGGCTGCTGTAAATGCAGGCCTGGAGGTCCTACTCCATGTTTAAAAAGTCCCATTCTTGCTCCTTTGCTCTGACTTTCTTTCTAGGTAACCCCACCTGAGGAGCAGATAAGCAGATGGTCTGTGTCTCCCCAAAAGCCTCTTAATTTCCTCACAGTTCCACCAAAGCAATAGAAACTGCTGACAAAGTTGTTTGCTAATGGTTGTTGCTGGTTGGGGTGGGGGGGTGGGGGGAGGTTGGCTGCCTGGCTCTGTCCAAAGGTAACAAATTCTGCCTACCAGTACCTCATGAAAGTGGCATCTTCTCAGTTAGCTCTTGTCAAGAAAGCAAGTAAGGACATTTGCCAAAATGTCCTAAATCAAACAAGATATAACATTTTAATTAGTGAGTTTTAGAGATACATTTTTTTTTACCTTCAGACAGAATCAGGCTAATTGTTTCCTTGTTTCCAGTCTTTGTGCTAAGCTATGCTAACAAACTACTGGCTGTAACTAAATATTTAACAGACATATGTGAGAGGGGTATCGATCATTTCATCTCTTTCCTGACAAGAAATTGAACAAGCTTGTTCCCCAAAATGTCGAACTATGTCCTTAAATGTTTTCGCTAAATCTTGTCTAAATCTTGCAATTTCATTTGCACCAAGGAGCTGAAAGTAATGAGATTATGAGATAAACATTTATATTTATGATTTGATACTCCAGCCTAGACACTGCAAGCAATGTCCTCAAGACTGAGTTCATTTGAGGAAAGATAAAACTGTACAAATATCAAAGTCTATTGGAAGCTGCCTGTTGCGATCATAGTGGGTGGTCTTATCATGTGGTGATATTAACCATTCATGATTTCATAGTGATGAGACTGAAGGCAAATCCACGGTTTAGCAGAGATGAGCCCAAAAAGGAAATGTCCTCTCTTGTGTTGAAACTGTGTTGAAAATGTATCTGCGCTGATAAGGCTGGATCAAAGCTCATGTGTTTTGATCTGACTGCCAAAAACCACAGTGACTAGGAGGAAGCCGAGGTTCACATTGGCTGTAACTTTTGGGGACAGTTTCAGTAAGCTGCTGTTGGTGACCGTACATTGTCTGCCCTTCAAGTTGTAATAGCAAACAAATAAGGCTGCGCTGCCTCCCACTGTGAGGTCGACTCATTTGTTCCACTTGTCCGGCTGATGGATTTGGTTTTATAAAATTTGGCTTTTTTTAGCCTCACACTAATTAGTTAAGGGAGAAAAAAACAAAAAAAAAAAAAAAAAAAAAAAATGCACTACGCATTTTGTCCAATTTGACTAGCCTCTTTTTTTCTCCTTCTAAATTGTCCTCCTGTGGTCTTCTTCACAGACTTGTGCGTCCACAGCAGGATTGAGTTCTCTGTGTTAGGGTGAGCCAGAGGGGCCAGGAGGCTCAAGACACCCAGTGGGGAGGTCTGGGGCTCTAATAGCAGAATAGGATTAGAGGACTCCCCTGGTGTGTGCAGCCATGCACCCGTGTGCGAATTCTCTGTCTGTCATCAATACTGAGGCGGTGGCACGGGGAGATCTATCAGCAAATCCGATTGCATGCAGAGAATTCTGAGGTCCCGGCAGAAAAGGCTGGGATGGGGCTTTTTTCCCCCTCTCCCACTTTCCTTTTACATTATTTCAGGCCCCAGGAGAGTATTCTCCATCATGTCAATGTAATGTAGCACACAGAGGCAATCATGCAGCCTCTCTGGCCTCAGGGCTGCCTGCTCAGAGGAGAAAATGCAACTTTAGCACTTAATCATCTCACCCATAGCTCCCGCACCAGTCTATGGGAAGGTTTTCCACACAATATGAAACCAGATCCCTCATGGTGGGCATGCTGTTGTACATCCCCCATGGTTGGGAGCTTTTGCCCCTCGAACCCCCCCCCCCTTCCACAGACCTGCGCTTATATGTCAATTCAGCCCATGTGGAAAAAGACCTCAGTTGAGCGCGATGTTACCTGCCGACACCTGCTGAAACATTGAGATTCATGAATCCCATCTCCTCACTGAGGAGCGCATGGCAATCAGAGTCATTCTAGTGTGATCAATGCTGCGCCGCTGAGGAAGACCATTCATGCCGAAGCAGACAGATGCTGGGCTCTATTGATATTGTCTTACATGCATACCAGACATTACTGTTTCATGTTTCAGGGCCGCGGAGTTCACATTTGTTAGGAAACAGATACAATACAGCCCTAATGTGTTTGTCCAAAGACAGCGAGAGACAGAAAAAAAGGACTTGTATGTACATGTATAGAAATGAACAGGGGGGTGTGTGTATTATCAAGTGATTGATCGGATACACGCATGGCTCCAAGGGAAGACACAGGGAGAGGTCAAACAAGACTGTTCCAAATAGACCTGTCGGAATCAGCCTCGGGGAGGCCTAACTGGTTATACAAGGGAGATACTTTTTTACCACAAGTGCCCTTGCTTTTCTGTGCGTGGACTGGACAAGCCCATGTATTATTCACTGGTCTCACTGGGTGATAAATGGGAGGCCTTCATTGCTAAAGCAGTGGAATATTCACCAGTGCTTATCTCTTTTAATCCCATGACCGCAGGCTAGATCACTGAATTAGTGGGCAAGGCATAACAGTGCTGCTTAAACTGCAGGGGCAAGGTTGTTTAAGCAGGAGATTTATCCCAAAGCTACTTGTTTGATAAAGAAGCTTGATGATGTTAGCCCACTGTGTTTTTAGGACACGTTTAAAGGGAACACATGTAGGATTTATGCTTAAAATGAATTGCAGTTATGACCGTGGACTGTATATTATCTGGAAACATTTTTTTAAACATCTGTGCACTCATTTATTTCTTCTCCTCGCCTCTTTATTTATGTACAATATAAAAGCAAAGCATTTGCAGTGGTTGACGGTTGTATTTTTAAACTGCACCATCAAAACAAATGTTATGGAAATATGTTAATGAATAAATCATGTCAAGTCACAGTTCTCTCAGTGATCTGTTTTTAAATAAGATTTTTATGTGGGCCTATAAAAAGCTAAACGCCACACGCTTAAAGCAGGGCTTTTTTTGACAGACCCAAAAACTTCCTTGTAATTCAGAAGAGGTTTTTGTTTCTGTTTACATTTTAACAGACAAGATCCATCTGCTTTTCTTTTTAGAGGACGTTCACTGTTATCAATAGATAAGGTAAATGTTTTTCATCCATACTTCGTTCAAGTACATGAATGGCAAGCAAGACCTTCCAGATGCTTTTCATCATTTTCATATTTTCTCATCAGAAACTTTTGCATGTTCAACTAGGCGAAAAAAACATTTCTGTTTATCTTATTGTTGTATATCAAGACATAAGGTTTCTATCCGATTTAGAGGTTATGAAATTCACTGAATATGACACTGAAACACTGAAATCATTATCTTTTTTGCCAGTTTTCCAGATATGTTTTTTTTATTTTTATCTTTTTTACTAATTTTTATTTTGTCCTGAACCTCATGGTATGATGCTTCTGTTGGATGCACATACGTACTTGCTGGAGGACTCTGAATCAGCCTTTTAGGCTTCCTTCCTTTCCCGCACTGTAATTACAGTCTTTCATGTTGAACATATTGTGTCCTCATCATTGTGCTACTAAACTAAACTAAATGTGCCTTAAATGTGAATGTCACACTCTATACTGTCTAAGCATTAGTCCAGATTTGGACAAATTTGTGTGGTTTCTTGCCTGTCACTAAATGATTGATGATAGTGTATTGTAGTGCACTAGTACTGCAATCAAAGTACATCAGTATTACCAGTAACAAGTAACTAAGGCTGTGAACTAAATGTAGCACACTAAAATGTACAAGATTGGTCTCCGAAATGTGGTGGAGCTGAAGAATGAGTGGAATAAAATGGAAATACTCACTCACAATACAAAGTACAACTTAAAAATTGTACTTAAATTCAAATCTCGAATGAGGCACTTTAGTTTCATTCCATCTCTGTTTTTCACGCCCTCTGAGGCACGAGTCTGATCCATAACCTTCCAATTTAAACAATAACGTAGCTAGATGTCAATGTACTTTTCTTCAGTGGTTTCCTCTGAAGACTATACCTCGTATTGTAGACAATTCCCCATTCTCCTCTGCCGTCTCCCTCCATCCCTAAATCCTCGGCTCTGCCACAGTCATACCATAGCACTTTGGAAGAAGCAGAATACTACAGTACAACTACACCACTGGCCTTTGTTTTCCCCGCACAGAAACTGGATGTCTGCCACGGAGCTTTCTAGAATACTAATGAGGGTGGTTAGCGAGTCAAAGTTACTGACCTGAGGTTTCGAGATAGAGCACAGACCAAGGAGTGGTTGGGTTGAGTGCAGCCAGACACCGTCTGCCACAAAATGTCAGAGTTTATTACCTTTGGCCTGGCTTGCTCTCCATGGGTTGTGGCTGATAGCAAACTGAACTCATTTGTCCTATTATGGGGATTATGTGGGGGTTGGAGGGGAGACATGATGGAAACACAGACATTTTGTCACACTACAATCACTGCAGCAACACTGAGATATTTTGCACCTACTGGAGACATGTCATTTTTTTAAATACTTGAAAGGCATACTGTAGTTTCTAAGGGGCATATTACCTGTCACATTGACACAAGTGTGTCTGTGTATGTATGTGTGTGTGTGGGTGCTCTATAATTAGGTGTTCAACCCCTGAAGAAGCCCCATTCCACATCAGGGATGAGCGTTGGTGGAGAGGGAGGATTTGAACAGCCTCTGGAAGCGATGTCTCTCTCGTCCCATCCACTTCTCTCCGTCTTTGCTCGTCTCTCCCATCACTTGCCCTCTTCTGTCTTGTTTTTTTTTTGTTTCATTTTTCCACTGATTATGTTTCTGTCAGACCATATCTCCCATTTTCTCTGCCTATCATCACCCACTCTCCCAACTTTTCCAACTTCATTTTAATTCTGTTCCACCTCCTTCTCTCTCCCCCATCTCTCCACAGGTGGTGAGTCCAGAGAGAAAAAAAAATGAAAGAAATAAAAGAAGGCAATGATTTGCCCTTTTTCTGCTCCTCACGTCTTTCCATGAACATGGTTATGGTTAGGTTCGTCAGGCAATTAACATAGCCCCTTGTGGCTATGAGGAGGCTCTCCATTATAAACAAAGCCTATTCATGAGCGGGGAGATAACCCCAACGCCTTCATTTGTATCAGGGGGAGAATAACCCCCCCCCCCCCCCTCCCGCCATGCAACTAATCTATCTCTTCAGCCTGCAATCCATCTGAGGAGGTCTCCTTCTATTTTTGTTATTCATTCATTCACATTTAAATTACAACATTATGGATGACAGTGAGAAAATCTCAGCTTTCCATGGCTGTAAATTTGTATCACTTTGCCAGTTGAAGCCTAACCTGAGCTGTATCACAATGTGTATGTGCAGGTGTTCAAGTATAAATATTGCCTATTTCACTAAAACATTACAGTAGATCATGGATAAAAGTGGTTATATGTAGAAATATCACAAAAATCTGACCTTTTTAACACTAAAAGTTGTGAATTTTAAATCCAAACATACATTAAAAGATAACATTACATATTATGCACATTGCAAATGACTAGGTTTTGTATTTAAAAAAATCTTTTTATTCTTGCCTCATATATGTGTGCTGAAGTAAAAAATTAAAATACATTTTGACTCATAGTGCCAACTGAGAGCTACTGGATCCCTTTTTTCCAATCTGGTAGTCTTGCTGCCTCATAATACGTTTTCTACCTTCATAACTTCAAGTATTTCCTTCATTTGTGTTTCCAGATAACAGTATATTTGCCAAAAGTGCGTACTGATAGGCTTAAATTGAACAATTACTGAGTAAAAATGTAAAAAAAAAAAAAAAAAAAAAAAAAACCCCAAGCCATCAACTGGAGCCAAGTGGTTTTCTATGGAAGAGCAACATTGCCACCTAGCATCTTGAAACAGAAATGCAGGGTACACCGAAAAATAACAGTGTGATGCAGAGCTGTTGGAATCTGGTGTTTTGTTCTTTAGCTTTTCGGGTTTTTTTATGTCTATAACATCATCACAAAACACTGTTTGTGGAAAAGCCCAACCAAGAGCGAACCAGGCTAATGCCAGTTGATCCTAAATAATGAGGGCTCTGACATGGCAAAAAGTTGATCCTAAGCGAGCCAAACATCCCTCCCTCCAAACCAGTCTGCCCTGATTGACATGCTGATGGTCTACTGACTGACAATCCTCATGCATTTAATGCTGCCAGCATGGCCTTGGATGGGAATACTCCACCATCAGCCTGAGATTTATTCCTCAGCCCTGCACTCAGGTAGTGTATTTGCATGGGATGTGGTGATGCTGCCACATTGTCGAATGATAATCCCGCTTTGCTGCCACTCCCAAAAGTCCCACTGGTGCCTCATGTGGATGTGTGGATTTAATTTCTCTGGGCTAATTTAGTGAAGAGCGTAGTGTATTGAGTGGCTCACCTGTCTGTGTGAGAGATTACAAGTGAAGGAGTTGCGGGCGATTAGTGGGCGATGTAGTTCATGTGGTTGTGTGTTTGCTCTGTTGCTGGGATAGCAGCAGTGACATCATGCTGTCTGATGCATGACCTTCCTTTTATATTAGCACATGTGCAAACATATAAAGTGCATCCATCCACACACAGGAACACGCTTGGTGAGTGCCGCAGGAGTGTGTCATCATGACTGAGAGGGATGGCTTCTTCCTTAACCATAATTTCATGCATAATGTCACAGATCTGGATGCTGCACAGCCCGACCGTTCTCCCCTGAATCCTAATTCCACATTCAGATTGGTTTATTTCTGAGACGCCTCAGCAAATCATGCCCCTAATTAATCGGAATGATGCATCGAATCCAACTTCCTTCTTCCCTTTCTTGCACAATTTTCAAGGGCTTATGAGGAATGCATGTGGAAACAGAAACACAATCAAAGCAGAGAAACTCCCCAGAAAAACAGTGCAGACTGCGGCTATTTGAGATGTAGCATTTGATTACACCACTGTCTGCAACTCACTATTGTCTCTGCTGTGCTATAACTCTCCAGAGTACATCTTTTAATCAGAAAGGGCAAAACTTTTTATGAAACAACTCGAGACAAATGCAAACAGGTGTATGTAAACGCATGTTACTTCTCAAGCGCAGAAATTTTGATGGGCTTTCTTGCCTTTTTTCCAAGCTTAGTCCACTACTCCTTTTTTTCTTTTTTTTTTCTTTTTTAGCTTTGACTGCCTCTCCTGCTTTCCTTTCCCTCCCTCCATCCTTTGCTCTTCAGCTCTAACAGCCCCTGACAGCTGGAGATGAAATAGAAATTTTGATATCAAACACCTACACAAAGGAGGGCTGACCTTTGATCATCTCGCTGTTTGATGTTGTGACATAAAATTTGCATCATGGGAGCACAGGCAGCGGACGCTACCGCAAAGGGCTAATGCCAGAGCCCTGTCAGGGAGCAGCGAAGGTCAAGGGCCTATTAAGAGGGAACAAGCCCTCTAATCCCACACAAGGGCCCTGCACAGCATTTGATGTTCAATACACAGAAGTAGAATAGAAAATTGAGCCCTCAGAACAGAGCAGTGACAGTAAGAGTATTCACTAGGTATTACCCCACGAGTGAACAGAGGAGGAAGGGCATTGTGGAATTATTATTAGATGTGATATTGTGTTTAGAGCAAGATATTCATTACCTCTGCTGGTCAAACAAGATGATACTATAACAGGCCTCTTGCTGAAAGAAAAATCTGGTCGTTCAACATCCTCAATTTCTTTAACTATCCGTAAAGAATTTCATAGCTGCCGAGCCGCTCCTTGCCAGAATTAAAATGGACATCCTCTCGCAGGTTTGTGTTGGTGTGGGTCGCTCGCTACAACATATGGTAGGCTCCATCTGAATGTTGTCTATTGATCTGTGGACAGGTGGATCAGTGGAGCTCTGGAGCTGTTTAATTATTCAAACTGGCACATCATTTTTCATGCTTGGTGCCGTTTCAGAAGACCAAAAATAAGCCTGTCACTCGCACTGTCCATCTTTCATCTGGCCATCAGCTTGCAGCCTCATTAGCTACACAGCACAGGTGAGAGGACAGGACAGAAAGGAAAGGAGAGGAAGGAAAGGAAAAGAAAAGAGGCAACATGTTTACATATACATACTTTCCATCTCTCCCCATATTTCTCTCTCACACACAATAAGTCTGCAGCATCTCATTTCAGGCAATATCATCATCTTTCCTATTTCCATATTTCAGTTACATTTTTTGCTCCCACTTTCAAAGTGCAGTCATAATGCATTGCAAAGGGTTTTGTAATACATTGACAACAGTGTTTTCTTGGCTAATCTATGACATTTACTCATATCAGCTTTGACAAAGTGATGTACATTCTTGAACTGTGTCTCAGTACAGTATTACAGGTTCTCCCAGTCCTTACTGTTAAATATGTGTAGTCACTTCTGCTTGCTCATGTAATCATAAACTACTGAGATATCACAGGCCACTTTGCAACATCATAGAAATATCTCAAACAGGTCTTTTGAATGAACATGCCACAACACCGAGACATCCTCACCAGCGTTTGAAGTCTGTGAGCCAAACTACTTCTGTCTGTGTGCTTGACAGCTGCATGTACAGTGAGCATTCATGAGTTTTCCAGATATATTCTGCCCATTACCAGCTTTTACATTTTTGAGGTTTATGAGCCTTCTGAATGGGGAATCAAGTTGATTGCCACAAATCAAATTTATTAGATTATTTAGTAAAAGAGGTGCAGATGATTATTTTTTTGTGTTCTATTTGAGCTTCAAACTGTTGAAAAAAAAGTTATGATAACTAGTTTAGCCCTCAGTGTTTTAAAATTAGCCTAAATTGGCGTCTGCTTACCAGCAAGAAAACAGCAGCAGAAACTTGGGAGTGATGTTATTACTTTTCTTTATATGTCCAAAAATGTGAAACAATGAGCAAACATTAGCAGATTTTAGTACAAAAGAGCATCAGTCATATTATACTCACCAAATTTGTCTTTTCATGCTCGAGGCAAGTGAAAGCAAATGGCTGGTGTTAAATTCCTATACAAGCATCCCTGCAATGTGTTTAAAAGGGTAGTTTGACATTTTGGGAAGTATACTTACTTGCTTGCTTCCTTGCCAAGCATTAGATGAAAAGATCAATACCATTCATATAGTTGTCTGGTAAATATAAGGCTACAGCTCAATAGCTCAGCATAAAGACTGGAAAAAGGGGGAAACAGTCTGTAGTCTATCCAAAGGTAACAAAATCCACGAACCAGCACCTTCGAAACCCGTTAATTAGCATGTTATTTTGTGTTTATTTTATCTGTACACAATCCATAGCATTAGTTGGGGGATTGTTGTTTAAATGCTCACTAATTATTAGTTAGTGACTCTCCGCAAGAAAGCCAAAAAGCATTTTTCCCAAAATATTGAACAACTCCTATAAAGTAACAAGGGTTGAAACATGGAAACTCTGTGGCGTCATGCTAACCATATTTGGATTTCTTCACCAATGCAAAGTTCAGAACCAGCACCAGAACTTCACTCTAAACTGGTCTAACACAAGAATTTTCAATCAGTGATTCTGCAATCTACATACTATTATATCACTTACTACCAACAATAAAATGACGATTTGCAAGCTGAGGCATTCAGAAGATTGCTATATGTGTTATATAGATGTCATACAGATGTTTCATGTTTCATTATTTATATATTATGGACAAACCATTGAATGATTTTATCCTACACTTCCTCAATAGACTTACAGTAAAATGCAATAGCAATCACTTTAACAACGACTCATTGTATTAAACCACAAATGAATTCTTAGCATTTGGCACTTTCTTGTTGTAACATCAGTACTTTTTCTCAAGCAAGTCCTCAGCAATCATTCCACAAAGGACAGACATCCACTCCTGATGAATCCAGTCAGGTCAGAGTTCAACAACCTTTCTCACACTGAGACAATTTTTTTTTTATTTATCTCAGTACAGAGAAAAAAGCCCAACAGTCCACTGTATTGCATTACCTCACTCACCATATTTCCTGACTCCAGTATGAGGTAAGACTTCTCAGGTCAGACATTTTTAAGACTCAGGATTTTGCTGGCCTGATCAATAATTTTGTTCTCTGTAATTATCTCACCATTGCACTCATTAATTACACTTTCAAGGCTCATTTCCAGTGTTGGCCACAGATGCCCATTCCATGGGAGCATCCAGAGGGGCGAGGGTGAGAGAGGGGCGGCGGAGGGGAGAGTAGGACTGATTAATACGCTGTCTCTCTGTCTAAGGCTGGCTGCCACTCGCAGGGGGTAAAATGCAAGCGCTCTGTCATCTGAGACTTCACCAAGTGTGAGACAAACGAGGTCTTTGGCGGCCAAATCGATAAGTTCCTCTGATGAGCCAAATTTAGAGCTGCACTGCTTCTGCTTTGAAGTAATCCACTAACACCCCAGTGTAAGACTTTTTCCAGAGAACTCCTTGTGTAGCCTTTCTGGCTGCAGGATGTGTGATATATGGAGCAAGGAACTGAGAGAAAGCTCACTTGGATCAGTGCCTACTGTATTAATGCACCAGAGTTAGTCAGTGGAGCATATTTTATTTAAAAGTACAGTAACCACTTCTTGCAACTGGATCAACACATCAGTTGCTGTAGATTTTTACAACAGATGGCTTTTCAACTAAATCCCGTCCTCTGTCCACTCACTCATTTTTCTATTTTCTATTATATCTATATAGAAATATAGAAACACACACACACACACACACACACACACACACACACACACACAGTCACGCCTCCTTTTTGTAGAACAAAACATAAAAAGATGGAATGAGTTTGGCTGATAGCAAACTCAGAGTGATGTGTGACGTTGCTAAATGCGATTACTAATATGCCAACCTCTCCATCTGTCAGGGAGGCGGGGTTGCCAGATTGGCTGAATAATTTCACCAGGCCCAAACGGCTGTCAGCTACCATCTACGGCATGTTCCCATGACAACACATGGATACACTGCGAGGGGAAGTGAGGAAGCTGATGTTATCATTGCAAGATGATAAAAAAAAAGAATGGTTTTTGATTAGTGTTGTTAATGTGTGAGTAAGAATATTAACTGTGTGTGACTGACATTTATCTGGTGTTGATTTTCATATTATTATGATTAGTGTTAAGGTTTAAATCCACCAGAGGGCAGACAGAGGTCACTATTAGTTATACAGTCAGCACCTACTGTCCTCTCCTGAACAACCTGAGCAAAGCATCAACCGGTCAGAGCTCTGCTGAAAACACACTGAGGTCTGGCAAACTGATGCCATCTGCTGTCTGTTTTTCATGAAATATTACCTGAAAGGTACATTTTCGTTTCAAAGCTTTGCTGAATATTTACATATTTATTAACAGTTTATATTAGTATGAAATGTTTGTTTTCACTAGATACTTGCAGTCGTTTATAAGTCATTTGAAATGTTGGTTAAACTGCTCCCTCAGTAAACGTGGCATAAATACAGCTGCACGCTGAAAACCATATAATAGCTTGGCAGTGGAGAGTGAAAGTGCAAGAGAAGCTGTTAAACTTCAAAAATATAAGTGGTTTGGCATGTGGATGGAGGGAGGAGCAAGAGGGAAAAGGAGAGAATAGAAATACTGGAGAAGGAGGAGGAGGAGGAAGAGAAGGAGGAGGTGGGTCAGGAGAGGAGAACCAGCTGTGGTTGTACCTTGAGTCAGGATACAGCTGCAAGCACAGTGGCGTGTATGGAGGCTCAACCCAGGCCAGGCCTAAACATGGAGCAGTTTCACGCCTCAGCTGCAGAGAGGCCAACTGGGAAACAGGGGGCTAATAAAGTGACTGGGAGCAGATGATTTTCTGCTTTTGCTGAGCTTGTCCACAACAGAAGTCTGTTTTAAAGGTGCTGGACTGAATCTGTATGTACTGTCCGAATCTACGGATATGTCTGAGTGTATTGTCTATGTCTGCACCTGCTTTTTACAGTGTGCACATCGCATTATACAACACCACAAGGTAAAAGACAAGGGCCTGATCCTGACCATGACGACAGAAAACAGATGGCTCTCTGTCAGCCAGCCATACAGCACAAACAGGTACGACTTTTCCAACCTGAGAGGTCCAATAAAACCAGACAGCTTTTGGCAAACAGAACTTGTTGTGACTGTTTTGAGATTATCTGAGGAAATGCATGTCATATTAAATATATTTCACATTGGACAAGTGATTATTATTCTGTCTGATTTTGCAGACTCTCTGACTTGGTTTGCTCATCAAACAGGGACATAAACAGAAATGCTGTCCTTCTCCACAAGGGGGCAAACTCTCTCCAATATTTGCATCTAGGTCCGTGTGGACCTGCAGTAACTGGAGACGTAATAAAGTACACTGCAGTTCCTCAAACAAAACATTTGTCTTGTAGGTATGACAAAAGTGGCATAATTGTTTGGCTGAAGCATTCAAGTTTGAGGCCGCCCTGCAGCCCTGCAGTTGAGTCTATTGTTCTAACAAAGCTTTAATGCAGAACTACTGTTTTAGTTTTCTTCACATGGACGCATGCCTTTCCTTTCACCTCGGAAATTAATTTCCAAACCTGGTATACAAAGTTGGCTGTTTCATCCCCTTCTCTGTGATTTTTTTTTTCTTACTCGAGGCAGGAAACGAACACAGGAGGTCTTGTGCTCCGCTGGTGGGGATTGAGGACCCCAGCCCTCCCCCCAGACTTCCATCCCAACCCTCCCAGCAACTCAACTTGATGTTGGGAGATGAGACGGGAAACAGGTGTCACCCATGACCTTCAGTGCTCAAACACGACAGGCCTCATCATCAGGGGGAAATTGTCCTCACAAGCTACTTTACCATTTCTCTTCTCATCGTTTTCCTCCTCGCTGACAAATATTAGGTAACCCCACACTCCCACGCTTGTCATCAAAGATTATTTCCGCAAGAGTCGATGAGTGTTCAGGATAACATCAATGCTGCATTACCCACTTACACTGCATTTCTCTTGTGTTCACCCCGATCTCACTTCGGCTCGGAAAGATGACCCCTCAGACAAAGAGGGGAACACAAAGTAATAACCCCTAAATCCCAATGACTGGCTTATGTGAAGCCGGAGACGATGGGGAAGTCTGCTGCAGAGAAGGATAGATGTGGGAGCTGGCGGTGTCAGCGTGTCTGTCAGCGCTGTTCCTATCGCCCACTCTGTTTTCCTCATAAGAAAAAGATTAATTCTGCAGATTATCAAGCTTCAATAAAGTACTTACTGTTAACCAGTAATTGGGAAAAGTTGATGCCTTGTCCAGACGTGCACAATGGGCGGTCAAACAGAGGTAAAGGACACAGTAGACACCAATACACCCTTGATAAACCTGGAAAGGTTGCTCTACTACACCAGTAAACACAACAACATACAGTTTCTTGAAGTTAGAAGGGGGAAAGGCAGATGGGCTTTACAAATAAAAGGAGCGATCATCATTTCATTGAAGTAATATGTTCATAAATGTCAAGTTCAGCATTTGGCTGAAATAGCTGAAAGTGGCACCATGTGGGGTCCAAGCACCATGAGACTTGAGACCTTATTTGAATCTCTAGGTTATCCGGTATCTGAGGAGAAGATTTCAGCACTCCTAAATACGACAGCAAAAAAAGAATATTCCTTTTAGCACTACTGCAGGACTGTGAAGGATATCTCACAAATTATGATATACAAAACTATAATCTGACAAACAGTCCTAAAAGGAATACAGTGAGAACATTCAGGTGCTTTCTGATAGCGAAGAAGCCACATGATTTGCTCTCATGCTGAAAGAGCCAACTGCATCACTTTATCCTCCATCATTTGTCACCCAGTTATTCTCTGACACATAAACAGACTCCTGTCTTTAAAGGCATTTTTTTCTTGATTCCAGTTCTATGTAGCCCGCATATCACGTGAACAGCTGTATGTCATGGCTTTATGGTTATTATCTCACCACAGACATGACCATAGAAGCATACCCTAAGCATTTGTCTATAGAAGGGCGCCTGTTTATGGACTAATGGTTATCCTGGTTGTGTGTCTATGGCATGAGCCTGACAGCCAACTGTTTGACACTGAGGCCACAGAGACAGATGGCAACCAAATGCCTTTTATTGCCTGCCTTTACCACTTGTGTGTCCCAATCACATCAGTCATGAACACTGCAGGGACTACATGACACGAAGCTCTCTCTCTCTCTCTCTCTTTCTCTCTCTCTCTCTCTCAGTCTACAAAGCTCCCCAGGCCTTCAGCCCATCAGATCAAAATGAATGCTGTGATACAATCAGTGATTTATGCTTTTCATATTTAAACCTGTTGCATTCTGTGTGCGTGTCGGTTTACATCATTTCTAATTTGAATGTGTATTTCTGCACACATACAATAAATGTGTGTATGTGCGTGTGTGTGTGTTTGTGCTTTAGAGTGTCATACTATGTGCTGACACAGCGCTTAGAGCTACAGGTCGCACCTGGTGTGTGAGAGCAGTTCACCAGCTGCTGATGCTTGAGTGTCAGATGCACAGACACACACAAGCGCGCGTGCACACACGCACTCACCAACATTCATACCATATGCACACAACTGTATATTTGTTCATTCCATTCCTTGCATATGTGTGCATGTATACATACGCTCTTGCATTGACATGTGCCCCTTTGTGTCACGCATGGTCTGTAGTGTATGAATGCATATTTCTGTTTTCACAAGTGCAACAAAGAACTACATGCACTGCAATGAACCTGAATGTACTGTGAGACAGGTTTGTCTGCAGGTGGTCTAGAACAAAGTGGTCTACATGTTCTTTGTTAAATTTGTCATGAAGAGAATCCCTAATTGGAAAGATAGTTGACATATTTATGTGCGACAACAAATGCACACATCCATAGCTATTTGTATTTCTCATTTTAGCATACATACTTAAATATAATACTGAAATCCATATCATCGCCTTGAAAGTAAGACATTTTGGGAAATATGCTTCTTCACTTTCTTGCTGAGAATTAAAGAGATTGAGAAGATTGATAATATTCTTACATGAGTCCATTCAATTAAAAGATGCAACCAGCAGCCAGTTAGCTTAGCTTAGCATAAAGACTGGGAGCAGCGGGAAACAGCTAGCCAAAATTCACAAAATGCACAAAAGCTCACTGATTAAAACATTATATCTCCGTTGTTTGATCCGTACTAGTGTAAACCACAATTTTTAGTTGGTGGGGATCAGGTGCAATGACTTCCTTGTGTTTCTGCTGGTTGCCAGGTAACCAAGACAAGACCTCAGGAGCGCTTCCGTTTTTGTACAGATTAAACAAATGAGATATAACACGTTAATTAGTCATGTTACAGGAGCTGGTAGATGGATCTGTGTTCCCTTTGAACACAGCCCAGTTAGCTGCTTCGCCCGTTTCCTGTCTTCATGTTAAGCTAATCAGCTACTGACTGTACCTTCGCCTTTAATGACCAGACATGAGAGCGGTATCAGGCTTCTCATCTAACTCTTGGCAAGAAAGTGAATACACATATTTGCAAAGTGTGGAAGCATTCCTTCAAATATAATAAGTAGGAATACAATACAATACACGAATATAATACAATTTTTTTTTCAAATTCTCTTTGTAGTATCAGTGTTATTATAGTGATAGAATACTGTAAATCAAAAAGCCTTTTGATTTGTTCACGCGATTACCTGCTCTAACCTTCATTCAAAATAAAAATGGTGTTTAGTGTCTAATTCTCACACAAAGAACGCACCTGTTGACTACAAAAACAGGGTGTAGACCCAGTGTGGAATTATTTCATTCTCTGACTCAGTAAACAGTAAGTAGGTACACTTTAACTGTGTCTTTGACATTGTGAATTATCCACAGCTCAGCCTTTGTAATTCTTAACTTGGTCATGTTCCTCTGGATGTTTACTTTGTCTCAGCCAAGTACCAAGCCACAAGTGTAGAGGTTTGTAGCTGTACACACAGCCTTCCGCTGATAGCACATTCAGGGAATTCACACATAGTGCTGACCGCTTCAAACAAGACACGTAAGATCAAAGACTGTCTAGACTCATTACAACAGCACTACTGTGCTGTCAGAGTAAAGCAGAGTTGCCTGACATTTTGTTGAGATAAAAGAGGCATGTCATGATCCTGAATCAAACAGCAATTTGCCAAAAGTGTGTGGCTGAAGTTGGAGATAAGGAATCAACGTTGAGCTGGCACCAGTTGAGCCACCGTTGGGGCTTGAAAGGTGACTCTGGCTGAGTTACTATCACCTCCTTCCCATACAGACTAATCTAATCAGTTGTATTACAGTAAAGACTGACTGGAGGTGAAGCTGTATAGACTCCAGAGGCCCAACACTTCAGAGATTAAACTAACCTCAGACGATACAGGAGACTGTCTACAGGAATTAACATAAAGACTCGACGTGGCACTTTCACTGCACATAAATGAGAGATTAAAACTCTTTGTAGAAGACATATATTCATATTGTATTTATTTTGCATGTCAGCTTTATGTCATTGCTCATACAGTCTTGCTTTTCAATTCTAAAGGTGTCTCTGTTTTAACAGCTGTTGATTCGCAGCACAAAATGCTAAAACAGTGGACCTGTTTTTCTCCAATGGAATTTCCTCCATGCTCTGTTCTTGTTGACACATATTTGTTTGTGGTGGGGCAGGGAGGGGAGGGGAGGGCGAGGTGAGAGGCAAGGAAACCATCATACCCCCTTCCGAGATGGACAAGCCCCTATTATCCCCTCATCCACCCCCCTTTCTCTGAGTGGGGGGCTCATAATTGGACCTTTGTGCTGTGTGTGAATTCTTCGCCTGCACACACTTTCCCAGACTGTGTCCGGCCACCTAACAGATGGGGTTTGTATGCAGAGGACACACACACACACTTACCCCAGAACACACACATACACGGTGCGTCGGTCCATGGGACATGTCACACACCCATGCCAAACCCTTCTCATGCCCCATTAATAAAAAAACGCCACACAATAAGAAAAGAAGGAGTTTGAGGAGCCCTCGGCCCCTGCAACGAGGCCTTGCACCCCTGATTCGGTGCGTCTCAAATGCACAGAACATTCAATAATGTTTTTGTAACTGGGGCGTTTGAAGTCATTGAGGGAGAATGCATCATTTTTGGGAAAAGGGGGAGAAAGGAAGGCAATGGCCAAAGGTCTATTGTTCGGTCTTTCCTTGGCTTTGTTCACATTATTGAACATTGTGGTAAGTAGCATGGCTTGGAAGAAAGCAACATATTGCCAAGGCAACCACAGCCTGTAATTGTCTGTTAGTATTTTAGAGCTTGCAGCTGCACAGACTCTTCTATGAAAGAGCCCTGTTTTGGCCATTGGCGATAATGGCAAGGAGAGAGAGTGTAGGGCAGGGGGGTGGGTTTTGTGTGTGTGTGTGTGTGTGTGTGTGTGTGTGTGTGTGTGTGTGTGTGTGTGTTGATGGGGGCCTCCCACTATTTCTGTCTTTTATCAAGTTTTTCTCTCCTTCATGTCCTCTTCTGTCTCTGCACCTACTCTCTCATTTCTTGGGTTTGTTTCTGCCACTCACTCACTTTCCCACCTCGTCCTGTCACCAGCTCTGTCACATGCCCTCTTTACTCTTTTCACTCATTCTGTCGTTCACTCCCCTTTTGTCCCACCCCCCTCCCCTTCTCTCTCTGTCAGGTACGTCTGCATGTGAAGAGATAACCGTGCACTGTTCAGCCGATTTGCTTCATAAGTCAACCACTTGTTAGGCTGTCGGATCTGCTTCCTTTGGACGCTCCTATCCGTCAGCAAACAAGCTCTGTGATCCATATCTCCTGAGTCACGCCGAGTCCATTTTGTATCAGCACAGTGGCAGTTAAAAGCACAACCTTTTCATGGAAAATGCCTGTACTGTGATCGTTAGAGACAAGATACTATGATTTTTGTCCTAGGACAGACATTAGAAAGCAACAAATTGTTAATTTGTATGAAAGAGACAGAAACAGATTATAGAGTGGGCCAGGAAAAAAGGATGTTTGAAGCAGTGTGTGTGTGTGTGTGTGTGTGTGTGTGTGTGTGTGTGTGTGTGTGTGTGTGTGTGTGTGTGTGTGTGTGTGTTTAAATGCACATGTTCCTGAGTGTCTGTGTTAACCTGTCTGTCTGTCTGTCTGTCTGTCTGTCTGTCTGTCTGTCTGTCTGTCTGTCTGTCTGTCTACTCATATGAAAAAATAGGAAACTGCTTCAAGCTGCTTCCCGCCATTTAAGAGCAGGACAAATTGGAGCGAGGTACTTTCACAATTCAAAGCAAACAACATGATGGATTCTGGCAGAGATTTCCTCCAAATCAATAGTCATGCTTTTTGGTATGGAATGTAGCTGGAACATCTGCTGCCCGAGGTCTGACCAACAGGTGCTGCAGTGTCGTGAGAACACAGAGCCCGCTGGGAGCAGGGCAAGGCCAGGTGCTCCAGAGCCATGTTCATCTGTGGGGGAATCCACTTTATTAAACCAAGCAGAACTGTAAACTTGATCCAGGACAGAGCAGAGTTTAACCCAGGGCCAACTCCCCCACGCAGGCTAGCATTGCTTCATGAGGCTGTGCACGGAGAGGAGATGGGTTACTGACAAAGCTTCTTCAAACTCCTGCACACCCTGCCTGTCACAACAACTTCTGTTGACGCAAAGCAAGCAAAAGGATGTCTAATTTCCAATTTTTGTAGGAAATGTGGAACATGCAGAGGAAAAATACTGAAATATTTGCCGGAGAATGGTTTTGTCTGGCTACATAGTCTGCATACTAGGGGGAAATTTACAGAGGGAAAACTGTTCAGGGAGAAAAATAACTGAATCGACACTTCACCTAGAAATGTTTGTTTTTCCCATTTTGGCGGTATTGACATAGCTGTTCCTTCGTTCCGGCCTGTCCTGTCCTTTCACAAACACACCCAGGTGCATGTTGGGAGTTCAGCAACAAGCCAACCTTGTCGCTGCAAGCCTTCACCACGGCAACAAGCCCAGTGGAATTGATGATTTTCAACACTACGCCCTCAGGGAGTGTGTAGATTGCTGACTGTGGGGACTGCAAGGTGTGTCTATGTCAAAGAAAAGACTATTACACACAAAAATAAGATAAAAAAAAGGTTATTATTGAATTCTCTTGAATTCAGTGAGGGATTTTCACATTTTCACAAACTCCCACAATTGCTTGTTTCTCGGCAACATGGTATTCAGACATGCTGAGCAAATCTTTTTTCTTAATTTGGGTTTTGGTGCCAGAAATGTGGTGTGATATTTCACTGGGAGGGGAGAATTGTAAAGTCCAGCTGTTGAGTTTGACAGCTTTAGGGCACAGCTGGTCTCAGTCTGTGTGTGTGTGTGTGTGTGTGTGTGTGTGTGGGGGGGGGGGGGGGGGGGGGTGAAAATAAAAAACCCCCAACCCCCTGGAAAAAAAACAACACCAACCCACAAACCCCCCCAAGTTCCTCCCTTTAATCCACTTTCCTTTTTTTTTTTTT
>JBBMJY010000018.1:7726367-7737697 GCA_037833715.1 Toxotes lorentzi
CTCCCCCCCCCCCCCCCCCCTCCCCCCCCCCCCCCCCCCCCCCCCCCCCCCCCCCCCCCCCCCCCCCCCCCCCTCTAAATGCGAGTGCGTGTTGGTGATATGCACGTACAAGTGTGCTTTACTTATCCAGTGGCTCATATCTGTTCGGTCCGTTCACTTTAATTTTGCTAAATTGGTAAAAGCTGATGTAATGAAGTATATAATGTTGAGCAATTAATTATGCCTTTGAAATGATATACACAAAATCAAGAAAGACTGGAGAGAGCCTTAACTAGGTGTAAAATATTAGTGAGATGGAGATATAAAATTACTATGAAATTCATCATTATTTAAACACCCCTGGGCCAGTGCTTTGCAGAATACAATAGGAACAATGCAATTATGAATATTTGACTGACCCGGGGAGGTCTTGAAGACTGATTCAGTCTTTTCTAACCATTCTTACTTGTCATCAACACTATCGCCCCTTGCCGCTACGCATGGGACTCCGGAGGATGGATGGAGCGAGGGAGGAGGGGGAGGAAGGATAAGTGAGGTAAGGTGTCCTGTCCCCTGGGTGTGGTGGGGAGTTAGATGAGCCTTGGCGGTACCCTACAGGGATCAAAGGCAGCACAGTCAGACCCAAACACACCGTCCTCTACTCTCCTCTCCTCTCCTCCTCCTGTCCCCTCTTTTCTACTCTCCTCTCCCCCATTGTTCTCGCCTCTCCTTCTTATCTGATCGGGCATCCACTCACTCCTATTTGCAATTCTAATGAAAATCAGACACCTGCCCTGCCAACCTTCGCCCCTCTCTGCAAATCCGTGCCACAACAACAAGGAGAAAAAGACAGAGAAGAAAAGAGGCAGAGAGAAAATCAAGCGAGGCAAAGAGAGTGGGAGAGAGCCCCTATCAGAGGAGGGATATTATGTTACTTCTGGCCTAGTAGATTGGATTGTCAGATGGCCCGGTGAGGGAAGAAAAAATGGTCTCTTTCATTCTGGGTTGCTACGACAGAGGTCTTCTCACATGGTGAAAGAATCACAATATGATGTTGGCTGTCGGACTGGTCGGGGGACCTAATCACCCCTGTGGGAGGTCTAATGCTGGGGTAATCCTGGACCTCTGTCATTCCACTCCATGTTTGGGGGAAGAGGTGCAGGCGTCTAAGGTGGTGATGTTATGGAGTCTACAAGGATTGTAAAGCCATCAGCATCGACATGCATCAGCAAATCAAAAAGGAGCTCGCTTTCATTTTGGGCCAACCTTCAGATAACACCTCCAGGGTGTCATTTCACTTGTGTCCCCTTAAAGCTTTATTGTATAAATGTTGCATATGATATTACAGAATGTGTAATACCAGTTAAAGACAGTGCTCACTCCGCAAGAGTTCACTATGTATTCTCCCCATTACCTTGCCTCTTCTATCACAGCACACAATCTGCACCTCTCCCTGGCCCTCACTTGCTGATAGCCAAAGGTTGAGAGTATCAGCAACCGAAAATGGGTCCTTTAACAGCCAGCAGACTAAAGAGAGGAAAAGAAGCAGGTGGGGAAGAAGGGAGGTCAGCACGATGCTATCAGTCCATTACAGACCCCCGAGGACAAAAGCAGCTTCTCTCCCTTTCAGTCTGGCCTAGTTGTGGCCAATGCAGGACCACTTCCCTGCGCTCCACATATGGGTACCTGGACAAAGAAGCCTTGATCCAGGTGTCAGGAGGTGCCAGTCATTTTGACTGGTCTGTGTGCTGAGTTCAACCCTTGTTTTAGGTTACTTGCTGCTAAGGGACAAAGTAACAGAGGCCCCAAAAGGCCTCCCTCTACCTTGGCCAGTCAAAAGAAAGACCATTTTTTAAGTAGACCTCCGTACATGTTAGGGTGTATTGGAATTCAGATATCATTTCAGATTAAGTCCTGATATCCTGTGACATTCAGAATTTGTTGTAGCCACTGGAAACCATGTGTAATAGCCACAGAAAGTACTACAGCAATTAAATTTAGTTCAGCCTTGACTATAACCAGGCCCTTCCTATGTTCCCCTCCCAGTGCTACTTTGCTAGGACAGAGAGAAATGTTTTTGACATGTGTGGGGGCCTAGGGGACAGCTAAGAAAAAGCAACACACACCTGTTTCCCCTTTTTTAATGCCTTCCCCACCCCTGCCCTCGACTGGGGTGGGGAAGGCATACTGGGGCATGGAGAGTGGACTGTACCGGTGCTTAATCCAGACGGGCGAGGACAGTGGTATTGTCACCCATTTAGAGGGTGCTGGGGACACGTGGCTCACCCTTTAGCACGCTTGAGGGGTGTGGGTGAAGGCAGGCTGCGGGCCACAGTGGCAGGTGCTGTGACTGATGTCCTGTGGAGTGCCAAAGCAAACACAGGGAGGTGAGGTGGGGTCAGGGTGGGGCAGTCAGAAGGGTAAAGCGGGTATGGGGAGATTAGTGTGCCATGGCCCTGCCCTTTAGAGGGAGGAGAAGGGGAGGGTGTGGGCAGTGAAAAAGAGAGGTGTCAGGAAACAGGGTCACATTCTGCTGCATCATGCCTGTGTGATTCCAAGCAAGGAGAACAAATGACTTCAGAGGAGAGTTCAGCATGAAATAATGCAAGGGAGAAAATGAGAAATGTTCGAGTCAGCTTTCTCAGCCAAGCAAAAAGGCAGGGTTTGAAGTCCAGCTTCAACTTGCAGCAGCAGCAGTGGGAGGAAGTATGAATCAGGTAGAGTTTCACTTGCCTCATGTTCTCTAATGGTCCGCCCAATCACCAGGACATGAGCATTACACAGAACATGTGCACAGGAAGCCTGGAGGTATTGCTGGACAGAAACTGGATATGCCTTGTTCGCTAACCTTGGGTCCCTGTCCTGCCTTCAGCCCCCCAGCACCATTATGAGATAGACGAAAGAAGGCTACAGAGAATGTGTGAGCTTGAACCTATTCTGGACTCAGCACTGGTGGGCAACTCTGTAGGCTGTAAGAACACACAGTACGTGTGGATAAAGGGTAGCATCTAGGTTGTGGAGGGTTTGCATTGTTAGCTAAAGGTCCTACACACATATGGAAAAGTCTTTAATGTTTCCATAGCAATGACATGCAGGGTTGGGGTGTCAGGTTGGAGATGGCTGGGAGGGGAGCAAGAGCACTAGAACGTTGTGATTTTTGATCAGGCAGATCTAGGGGCCTGTACAGCCTCTGTCTGTCTGGTTGTTGTTCTGAACTTTTGACAGCGGGCCTGTCTGGCCAAAGCTGAACACTGAACTCAGAGTGAAGAAAAAACCCTGATCACAACAGCATGAATACAAATGTTCTCTTCTACATGAGTGCCACTGCTAGGGCAGTCATCACATGGGGAGACAGGAATGAGAGTGGCAGGTGGCAGTATAACTTCCAGTTGCCTTTATCTGGCCTTTGGTGAGCCGTGGACCTCAGGAAGCCTCCTAGTCCAGTCAAACCCCGGTGGTAAGACTGAAAAAGAGGACTTGATAGGAAAGTTCAAACCTTGTCTACATTAAGCTCCACACATGCAGCCAATTGCTGTATGAAGAGGTAGTGCTTCCCCTAGTTCCAATGTGGGACATTAGTTGAGGAAGGGGGTTTGAGACTGTCTTTGACAAACAAGCACTTTGCTGGAAGGTTACAGACACCTTTACTTTGTCTTGTATCATTTTTATGCCTCCATGCCGGCGATAGCCTTCTTTCCGGTCCGCCCGACCCGGATTCTTCTACACGAGATTTCTCAAGAACACTTTGAGGTCTCTCTGTCCAACTTTGCACAAATGTTGACTATGACAAGGCAGGTCCGAAAGGAGTTTGGAGGTCAAAGGTCAAAGGGCAAGGTTGCTATGACCATATTTATCACAAGCTAAGAGCCAGGATCACAACACGGGAAATAAGAGAGTGCTAAGTTCTAATTTTCACCGATCCCTGGCTTTCAGACAAAGTCCCAGAACTAGCTGTTCTGCTACAGACGCACTCCGTACACCAAGGAACCGGACGGCAGCCTCCGGTAAGGCCAAAGGGGGTGTTTGCGTGTTTATTATGCTGTGTTATTGGCTGCTGTTTACATCCCCCCACGAGCCAACTCCACGGCATCATCAGCATGTTACAGATGGCTCACCCTGGCGCTGTTTTTATCGCCGCTGGCTACTTTAACAAGCGCAATCCAAGGAGTGTATTCCCTAAATATTATCAACATTTGGACATTCCCACCGGTGAAAGAAACACACTGGATCACATCTACAGCAGCATACGCGGCGCATACAGGGCTGCACCCTGCCCCCACTTCGGACATTCAGACCACATCTCATTGTTCCTGTACCCGGCCTACAGACAAAGACTGAAACAAACAAACCCTGTCACCGAACAAGTTCAACTCTCAACCCCAGAGACTGAGAGCACCCTGCAGGACTGTTTTGCTCAGACAGACTGGGGTGTGTTTAAAGCGGCAGCCACTCTGGAGGACTCTTCCATCAGCATACAGGATTATGCTGAGTACGTGACTGGGTACATTAGCACTTGTGTTGACAACGTTGTGCCCATCATACAAGTCAGGAAGTTCCCCAACCAGAAGCCCTGGATAAACAGTCAGGAACGCCACATGCTGCATGCTCTGTCCGTTGCATTTAGATCAGGCAATGAGATGGAGTACAAAGCTGCAGTATGGACTGAGGAAAGCCATTACAGCAGCCAAGAGGAAGTACAGAGAGAAACTGGACGGCTTCTACTCTACTGCTGACTCCGGGTGGATGTGGCAAGATCTTTGAGTGATGTTCTTCAAACTTTGCACATATTATCACTGCTTGTCAAAGATGGAGTCAGAGGAGGTCAGAGGTCAAAGGTCAAGGCCACTGTGATCTTGTGTAAGTTTTGCTTGTGAATACCCAACACTAACCTTTCCAAACATTGCCATTATCACTACAAAACGCCCATAACCTCTACCTCTGCTTCAAACAGGCACCCAACCGCGCGGAGGCATACCACCGCCATGCGGTACTTCTAGTTCATTATGTATCTGCAGTGTACTGTTCCAAAACCAGGCCTGAGATGTCTAGTCACCCAAGCAGTGTACATGAGTGGTAAACATGAGCCGAGGAATGTCTGATAGAAGTTCAGAGGTCAGAACGAAGCATGCCTTGGCAGGGACAGAGGGACATAGCCACCTGGTCATCTGGGTTAATTATAAATGAGGCAGGCCGCAAGGGGGGAAGATGAGCTGGACAGCTGTCTCTCCAGACACACACATAAACACACACACACACACACTCAGGATCACAGCCCATATGCACAGTCCGCTCTGCTGAGCACCAGATCCCAGGGGCCTGTCGTGGCTGAAAAGCCCTCCACCACAGCCAGGTGGAACTGGGGAAAAGTTCACCATCACAGCTGCCAAACTCTTTTACACTTTCGCTCTCTCTCTCTGTCTCTCTCCCTCTCTCTGTTTCTCTCTTAGAGCCTCCCACGGAAATACAAGATGAAGTATGTTCCTTGGATTCGTCTACTGTAATTCTCTGGTATTCTCATGACTGTCCTGATAGGAAATAGACCTTGGAGGGCCTTTGGAGAGGAGAAATTACTGATTTATCAAGAGTTATACATTGGTGATTGACTGATGAAATGAGCAGAGTGCTCGAGAGGTGAAATTTCTATTATTTATGCCTTATCTTTTGTTTCGAGAATCATTTCAAACGGTGTATGGAGAATTCTTGTAGTAATATATCTGAGGTGAAGGCTGAACCTCCTTGACCCCAGACCATAGTCACAGATAAACAAACACAGAAGATGTTCATAATAGGGCTGAACAGGCAAACAGCAATTTGTCACCACCTCCCCTTGGCTGCTCCCTCAGGGGCTCTGTGCTAATAGGTAGTGCTTGATTTAATTGTGAAATAAGAGTTTCTCCGTGCATGGACAGGAATCTGAAACCCCACAGGTGCGACCGCGTGACACACACCAGCACACACATAGTTTGATTATGACATGATCTGAGGAGATGAAAGAAGATGTAGTGGTAATGACAGAGAGGAGGGAAGAGAGGAGGGAAAAAAAGCGAAGTAACAGGAGAAGATGAGAAATGGTAAAGGTGAAAGGGGGGGAAGTGATGGATAGGGGTGTCAAAGAGACACCAAGAGAGTGAGAAATATGAAATTGAAAATCAAGCAAGAAATGGAGTAGGAGTGGTCATTTGCCAAAGAGACTGATACCAGCTGTATGTCTTCTTCACAGGTTATGAAACCGGACCCGCATCGGATTTTGAACATCACTCATATTCAGTGTCTGTGTTATAACTTGATAATATTTCCCTGGGTGAGTGTTGATGGAGGTAAAATGATAAGGCTGATTATTTTTTGCTGATCTTGTACATAAGGCAACGCGCTGCTCAAGACATAAGCCACACAGCCAATGAAAAGTAATACTGTGGTCCCCATGAAAGAGCTCTACTGTATACAAGTGTCCAGTCACTGGAAAAGCCATTGCAATAAAGCAGTGGAGTAATCCCGGCAGGGCCTGTCTTTTCACTTAGGAAAACCATAAAAATCCAAGCCCTGAGCAGAATGCCTCCCCTGACGCCCATAGCTGAGATAGCAAAGACGGCACTAGGGCCACTGTGTTTGAAATAAACACAAAACCAGTGTCCACTGGGTACAATAAGACTGATGCTGGTGTAATCACTCTCAAGGCAACAAGAGAATATCCTCTTTATGTTGCAAAGAAGTGTGTGTGTTTTGCAAAAAATTTTACGTTTCATGCAAATCAAAGAGCACATTTGAAGGATGCATGAAAGCTTCCTCATTCAAGGACACATCGCATTAATATGATATCCTTCCTACAACCTTCGCACAGCAGGAATGCCAAACCATAGAAAGTAAAAATCCCCTTCTTCCACCCTTCTTTTGTTTTTTTTTTTTTTTTGTTTTTTGTTTTGACTGTCATACCACTTCTTTTGAAGTCCAATCCATAAGGATCACCACACTTCACTGTAATGTTGTTTGTCAGATCCAAGCAGAGAAACATCCTTAGCCCTTCATTTTGAGTTGCACAATGACAGCTGGGGGCAATATGCTGCGTATGAACCATGCAAGCCCGCTTCTTCTCACAGGCATCTGCCTTTGAGAAACGACAATGTCACCTGTCACTCATGAGCGCCATTAAACCAATCAGGCCCCCTCCCACCAGGAGATCTGATTAAGCTGGGGCCTGCCAGCATTTAACTCACTAAGCAAAATGAAATGCCCTGATGTTGTCCTCGCTTATCATGGCTGAGACCCTCTGTCAACAGCACACAGAAGTTGGCCAGAAACACAAGATGAATGGGGAGTCTCATGTAGAGATGTGGTCTGATAGAAATAATTCATGGTTGCATGGATTGATACTGAAATGTATGCGGTTTTGTTAAATTGCATGGCCAGTATTCAGAAAGGATCAATAAAGTAATTTCCTTGATGCTAACTTAACTTGCTCTTACAACTGTTGAGTATCATCATATTCTTGTTTCTTGTGTGTGTGTGTGCCAATTTTAACTGTAGTAACAAACTGATGAAAGTGCAGCAAGATGAACTTAAGACGTTCAACTCAGCACACAGCTCAGTTTTGCTCGGAAGGTCTTTGAATCGCTCCCAGCTTCAAGGCTACTCTGCAACTGACCATTAACTTTGAACTCCCCAGAGCGAAAAAAGACTTTCCCAGGAAGAATTCTTAAAGTACTTAAATAATAAAAACAGTTTTATCTTTCTACTAAAATATAACTTTGAAAACAACCACTTTGATTTTGTCACGTCTCAGTTTTAGACACAGCTTTCTCTGGTCAGAGAAGCTGACCTTGGCCCAGTGTCACCCAGCTACAGCATCCAGCCACAGCCAAACAAGGCAAAAGTTCTGATCAGCTGCAAGTTGAGCCCAGCTGTTGCTGGGACTGGGAGACTTGGAGCAGAAAGTTCAGTGGCGACTAAATGTCCAGCGCAGGGAGAAGGAAAGGGGCGGTGGTGAGGTAGCGGTGGGAACGCAGAAAGGGAATACAGGGGATGGAGGGGATCAGGCTGGGGTGTTGGATGAGGGATCGGGTGATGTTTGGCTAAGGCCTGAGGAAGTATCATATGCGACACCATCATGCGAGAAGGTTACTCCGGGCTGAGGCAGCCTCCTGGACCACAGGCCTCAGGAAACGCTGACGGATACACATACACAAGTGCAAATACACACACAAACACACACACATACAGTCACACTCTGCTCACTTTCACACATAAATATTCAAAGATGAAGGCAGGCACTGAATCACACTCTCAGCAAAAGTCCTGTTTGCCAGCACCCACACTCATTGATTAATCTATATGGGCTAAAACAAACACAGCAGCTTCTAACAGCTGAGTGGCAAAATTGGAGGGTTCCACCCAAACAAAGCTTAACAGGTCACAATCAGTTCAATAGCCTGCTGTCCCCTCGCGGGGCCTTAGGACCACAGGGACTCTGCACCAAGTGCAAAATCCTGAGTAATCGTTAATAATCTCATCAAAGCAGACAGTACATTAATCTGATAGCAAGTATTAAAGCAGGATAATAAAGAACAGAAGTCTCTTAGAAGACAGTGGGAACATTTGGCATATCAAAAGCAAGGCTTTCCATATGATGCAGGAAGCATTCCTAATGCCACAAGGATAAAAGAACACCATTAATCTTTAATGTCGGGTCATGTGCATCCATCATCATGCCAAAAGATGAAAAACAACACTTTCTATTTTATCTATCACTCTGTCATCCATCAACTCACAGGCTCGGCTTTAGCTCTTCTATTGTGCATTTATTACAAAGATAATTACGCTGAGCTTAGAAAAACTCCTTTTCCTCTCGGTCAAAGTGTCCAATCAGCAGGTGGTGGTCTGGAGATTGACATCTGAGCGAGATGTGATCACAGATAGCCCTCCCAATCTATTCCACCTGGAGTTGGCTCGGCACTCGTGACTGACAGCTCTGCTCTTAATAATTCATCCGGCCCTGGGTGTCTGAAGGTCAGGAGATCATCTGTTTGGGCTTGCGCTGAGGAGAGGTGGCACTGTCATCAAATATTTATTGACCTGCTGTACTCCCAATACACTCTCAAAATACACAATCTCCTTCGCTAAACACAGCACAGATTCGCACCCAGCAGCTTCAGCGGAATGGCAACAGCACTGATACTGTGTGACGGTGTGTGAGGGTTGCTGGTTGCAGAAGTGGGGTGCAACAAGGTGCGCATATGAGAGTGTCTGCATGTGTGCCATGCCTGTGGATGAGTGCTGTTTGGCTTTGTGTGCATATGGACTATGAGTCAGTCAAAAGACATCAGAGTCAGTGTGCTATCCTGTTTTAATTGTACAACCAGATGGAAAATAGCTCTGGATGCACCAACACTCAGCTTTACAATGATAACAATCCCCTATTTTCATCAGTTGCAGAGTGAAATGGCACATGCTTAATGGGAAATTCATGTATTTGTCAGTTGGCTTCTTTTTCTCATATCTTTGTCCATCATCACCATTGGTCATAATTGTTTACTCACTGCCTCTTTTGTAGAGATGTAGGAAAAATGGTGCTCAACAAGACCGTTGTAAGCATTAAAAAAAAATTAACTTGAACGTAACAAAAATCATCTCAGCCCCATGAAAATGCCTCTAGGTGTTGAAGGAAACTGCATAGCATTGTGGATCACCCCCTGGCTAACTATATTAGCATGAAGCCATGCTTGGCTTTCAAATAAGTTTGTACGTATGAAGGAGAAGTAATAGAAAGTGGTGTGTGTGTTGCAACACAGGGATTTCCAGAGGACCATTCTCTGTGTTTACAATCTGGCTCAATTGCAAGAGTTTGAGAGGATTTCACCTGAAAAGACATTTTTATGGAAAGCTGTAGACGGTTTATGCTCCCTGTTCTCATCACTGTTGTTTTTGCTAGAATCCGGTTTCATAAGCTCTACAACACAAGTGGTGAGTGAAATTTTATCATGACCCAAATCATAGTAGACATAAACACAAGAATATTTTGGAATCTCCCTTTTAAAAAAAAAAAAATTTTTTTTTTTCCATATACTTGTACAGTATACAGCCTTCATAAATCCATGACGCATCATTAGTCGATTTAATATTTGTTCTTGAGAGTATAACAGACCCCTAAAAAGTTGAAGCCAATTATCTGGCCCATTAAACCCCAGAAAGTCATATTTCTGGTTCCAATTCAGAGAAAAAGGCTGTTCATATGAAATCTTTTGTGAGCAGCAAGAACCTCCATATGTGGACATGTCTCTGCAAAGTCAAGCCCAGCAGCTGCGGAGACGCCAGCAGAACTGATGACCTAATGCTAGTCCTGCTTCATCATGATCACTCCTGAAGGAACAGACACACACTCAAACACACTGAAATACACATCCCCTCTCTGAAGCCAAGGCATTACGCTCCACTCACTCCCAGATTTCAGGCAGGTGCTGCTGTTGTTTGTCGGACCGTTTGGCAGCACAGTCTTGGATTGCAGCATTTCGGTGCATCTGTATCAGCTTGATACGAGCAATTACGTGTTCCTAGTGGTATGCTGCAGACCGAACTCGCAGGGCCTAACTGTTCTTATTTACAAGGTTTCTCAATCTGAATGAGGAGTTTATGGATGTTTTATGGTTTTATAGAAAAGTTCCCTAACTGCATTCAATGTATTTGTGCGTCTGAACTTGCACTGAATCTGCATAAGGGCTTATGTGAGGGTACATACAGTATTTGTGGTCATCCATGTGCTTATACCACAACCCCAAGGTGTGAAGGAAAACAGTGTGTGCTTCCTCAAGGTCTCTAAGAATGAGCAGCAACATTTTTTTCAGGCTCTGCTGTTGCTTACAAATCTGGACATCACACTTTAACAAACCAAACTGAGGGTGTCAGGGCATGGAGAGAATATTAACACGCACAGGTGTGTGACTGGAGTAAGAGAGTGCGGTTTTGTGTGCATATCTCTCCAGCAATTATAGTCTGTGGGTAAGAAGTTTCTATTGTGAATTACAAAGTTGGTTATTTATTTTATTCATGAGATAAGACAGGGATTGTTTATCAAGCAGTAGGTGAGTGAATATCTGCGTCAGATTGAGTGTACTCATGCATGAATGTGGAGTAATTTTCTCCTGCGCAGAAGCTGATGAGTCACGCTAGTCTGACTAGAGGTGTGCACATAGGAAGTGGATGTGTCCACAGTGATACAGTTGTGTAGTGCCAGAGAACTGAAGAGGAGAGGAGAGGAGAGGAGAGCAGAGCAGAGCAGAGCAGAGCAGAGCAGAGGAGAGGAGAGGAGAGGAGAGGAGAGGAGAGGAGAGGAGAGGAGAGGAGAGGAGAGGAGAGGAAAGGAG
>JBBMJY010000018.1:7737797-7753007 GCA_037833715.1 Toxotes lorentzi
CAGAGTAGAGGAGGGGGGAGGAGAGGGGGGGAGAGGAGAGGAGAGGAGAGGAGAGGAGAGGAGAGGAGAGGAGAGGAGAGGAGAGGAGAGGAAGTCCAGATGTCTCCTGTCCACAAACACAAGGCCCACCTCAACAATAAACCTCAAGGGGCGCACATCTGTATAGCTTTGATCAGTTCTCCAACTTGAGTATTTTTTTCATAGATTTTCATCCCACACATAATATCAGCCAACACATCTCTGCTCACACCTTTTCTTTTAATTATTTGTAAGGCAGGATTTAGATGTTCCAAACTAGTTCTATACGTCAGAGTGATGTTACTTTGCAATATGTATGTGGCACAGTGTAATTTAATGTGCTGTCATTTTATATCCAGGCCATGTAATTCACATCACTGTAACTTTGTCACATTACGTAGTCTGATTAGCTATTTGACACTCTGCTGGAGATGGCGCAGTTACATTAATTGACTTGATGAATTCACTAGAAAACAAATTAATGAGCAGTCAAACAAAAAGATTTATAAAATACAGAAACTGGTGCACGCAGTATCGATAAATATGTGGTGTACAAAAATGTGTGAATGGTTCGTGTTCATATACGTGTACACGTTCATATAATGAATGTGTTTAATATCAGTTTTTTTTTGAAAAGGTTGACACACTGCATGCATGCAGCTTGTGTCAGTCACACAAACTGTTGCTACATTCAGCTGTACAAAGAACATGCCACGACAAACGACTACACGTTGTGTGACGGGTATATGGAAGATATGAGCAGTTGTGTTGGAACTCAGGGGATGGAGCCACAGGTGTTAAACAGCTAAGCGCTTTAGCTGCTCCGGGGGAAAAGATGTTATTGAACCAGAAAGGCTTCTAAAACAGACCCTCTCTGCAGGGCAACTCAAAGCCCAGGGGTCAAAGGCCTCCGTGAGCAGCGATGGAAGCCATTTGTTTGGTTGTCATGGCTCAACAGGTGAGCCCTGGGTGGGGGACCAGGCTTCTCAAAACATCTCACACGGCAAGAAAAAAAATAGCACCAGAGGCTCAATATCAGGAATGTCCACCACACATGGTCACTCACTCACCACACACGTCACAACAACCCATGTTTACCCTTATTCCACCCACTGTTCACACTACTCTGTTTGCTTTGTAGCTTTGTGAGGGGAGGCTGCCCCCAAAAACTGCAGAGAGAAGGAGAAAAACTGGAAAGAAAACCAAGGCCACCATCGGTGCACAGCTCAGTGTTTGTTTTTGTTTGAGTGTCACAGGGTCAGGTTTTTTTTTTTTTTTTGAGGGAGACACCAGAGCTGCACCTGTGCCACAAGTGCCTCCGGACTGGTAGCTACCCTCCAGCTGGGTTATTTTGTAAAGGATCAAGCCTCTGGGTTTGGGCCACAGCAGACTAATCATCACATTGAACATGTTGCTGCACACATTCCTCTTCCCATGTCTATTGTACGAACTGTGTGGCCAGTGAAGCATTTTCTATAGAAGCTGCACAGCTCATTTATACAGCTTCTGGGTGACTTCTTCACAATGAAGCCTGATTGCTTGTCGGTCACAAGCTAATTTTAAATTATGTCCTACATTTATGGGCAAATGATTTTCTGCGAATGGTCACAATGTCCAAGTTAAAGTATAAAAACTGGGGCATATGTAATATTTAACAAGAAGACTGCACTCAGTGCACACAGGGAAGCACTTTTTATGATTTGGCAGTCAAGACATCATTTCTTGTCTTGAACTACCACAAATAGTGGAAAACAACTAAATACACTTACTCAAATACTGTACTTGAGATTTTAAGAGTTTACTCATAAAATATATTAAAATACATTATCAGTCAAAGTATGATGCAATGTACTAAACGACAACGCAGCAGTACATATGTTAAAACTTTGTTCCACTACAACGAGCTGCAGCAATAAAATGCTGTTTGCATGCTAATGCATCAATAATGATACTTAAATGATAATTAAAGCTGCACTAATCAAGATTTCTTCTTCTTCAAAGTTAGACGACAGTGTTACTACTGGCCTTACTTTCATCAGATGGCCAGAACAAATATTCTCAATGTAAATGCTACTGTAGCTTCATTTCTGTTGGATGTGTAAATTAGCAAACGTTTGCTGGCAGAAACACTTTATAACATGACTTTATAACATGACAATATGCAAACATTGTTTTAAATACATATTGCTATTGAAGGTACTGCACTTTTGACAAAACCATCTCGACTTCGTGTCCACTTACTTGCTTGTTCTGGAGCTTTTGACCATATCACATGGTCTTCAGAGTGGGGCTTGAAATTGAGTTTGCCAGGAAGGAACTCAAGCTCCTCTGCACTTTTACTGAAGTCAAATTTTGAATGACTGACTTATATTTGTATTTTTCCATCGTCCAATTGCTGCTTTTAGTTAAATAAAGAGTCAGAATTCTTCATCCATCACTGACTCCCAGCTGCAAATGTATATGAATAGACATCATACAGGCTTCTCAATGCATAGGCCATCTTTCAGACAGCAGATCAGTCTACTAACAAGCATGAAGTTATGGGCCAAAGCTGAACACGACAGCGCATTAGATGAATTATCAGAAGGGGCCGTGACTATTTCAAAGCTGTAAAAACAAGGCGGTACACATGAAAACATCTGTTGTGTGTGAGAGAGAGAAAGAGAGTGAGTGAAAATATAGCAATTTCAGACCAAGAAAAATACACGGTACATCATCATCTCAATTTTCCAGCAGTCCCCAGGCTCAACAGCACATGTGCAAGTCAACACACATACGTACACAGATGTCCTGTGTCGTCCCGTCTTGATGGGCTCTGCCATAGAGATAATTATGTTTAAATGCAGCCGTTTAAAGATAAATGAGCAATAGTAAGTAATGATCGCTTATTTCCCATCTGTCTGTGCATCGCTCGGCAGCTGAGCACCGTGAATGAATGTCAGTGTTCTCAGTGAGCAGAACTACTTCAGAGCCACAATTTATCTTACCCATTATAAGCATTTAATATCAAGCATGCAGCAGCTCAGATAACAGTTGCTAGAGAAATGACAACTTGAAGGAGAAAGATATTAAAAATAGAGGATACAGAAAGTTTTTTTATGCTAAATAATGTAGAGCAAACTATGAAACCAATGAAACCCAGAAAGGACGGACTTGTTGTTTTTTGTTACCACAACAGTCTTCCTGGTTCTGACTCATGGACCTGTAAACCAGATAGCGAGAGAAGAGTGTTTTAGGAGGACTTAATGCTTTGCAGGCTGATTGAAACCAGGCCATTGACATGTAGGAGAGTGTTGTTGGGTGATTGAAAAAGCAACTGTGCAAAGGGGAAAATAAGAGACAGTCCCGGGCTGAGCGAGGGAGGCCCCGAAAAACATCCTGCACACACTCTAACAGAAACTTAACAGCCTCTCCCAGAGAGAGCGAGAGAGAAAATGGCCTCCTGGAGCCTCAGCCACCTGTGTTGATCTGTTATTCTGTTTGTCTTAGTTTCATCTCTTTTACTGTTTCCTGTAAATCTTTTCCCCTCATTTTCTTTTTCTTGTTCTGTTGCCTTTTTTCTCTTCCTCCCACTTTCTCTTCTTCTCATGCACGCACACACACACACACACACACGCAGGTGTGAAGGTTGTGTAAGCAGCTTATCCCAGGTGCAGATCAAATGTTTCTGCTATGACAAATGCTGCATAGCATTTCCACATTCCAATACATTATTAATCTTCTGTTTCATTCTAATTGTTTGAAAAGTCAGGCACTGAACGGCAGATTTGAACATTTGATACATCTGTTGTTTATGTCATATGATACAGAGACTTCAAAGATTTCTTGACAAGGTTAAGCTGGCTGTAAAATCTGTTTGGGAAAAGAATGAAAAACAGTTACTTACTTTTTTCAGGTCAGTTCGGTTTGAGAGAAGTCTGTTCTCATCCACCGTGTTTGGCACAGATTTCACCAAATCAAATATGTTGAGCATGCAACTGCAAAGCGGACAAAATTCACATTTGATGAAATTAGGAGAAATATGTGCACAGATTGTTGCACAGAAATGACAAGCAGCCCAGCACTCTGCTGAGTCTGACCTTTGTTTAAAAGAGCAGACCACAGTCTGATTGATAATCTTCTAAAGAGGAATTAGATTGAAGAAGTAAGCCTGTCATAGACGCACAGACTCCCATCTGACAGCGCCAGAGCCCATATAACTGTCATCAGATGCAGTGTTTTCATTAAACCCTGTAGAGTTATGATGACAAACTGGCACTATAAAGTATAAGTCTCTCAGTAAGCGACAGTAAGAAGGCAGTATTTTTCAGGAATTCACAGGTGAAGCAAATTCATTTGTGTCTTAATAGACCAATTACCTGTCACATATATTGTGTTTTACATTCAGCATTGAAGGGTTAGTAACGGGAGTCTCAGGTGTACAGAATATCTCAAAACCAGAACTATCTGCATGGTTTGAGACCATCACAGCTAGGCAAGCAAACTTACTTTTAGTCATGCTAGCAGGGCTGTCTGGTCCAAACTGAAAAATCTCAACAGTACCTACTGGGTGGATTGCCCTGAGTATTTGCTCAAACCTTCATGGTCCCCAGAGGAAGAATCCTAATGACTTTGGTGATCCCACTTTGATCATTTGACAGGCAGCAGAAGACACCTGAAGCATTTTTTGCAGAGCCCTTAAAAAATATCTTTTAAAAAAAACGAAGCACATTGTCAGCTCAGGAGGGGAGCGTGTCTCCTTACCATCTTGTATCATCACACGTTTCTTCAACAGCTGGCAGATACTTCACTAATCTCTCCAATCAGGCTGGCATTTCCTGTCAAAAAAAAAAGAGGGACAAGAGGAAGAATTTTTACAGGAAACATTGGTGTCATTACTGTGGTGGACTGTGCATGTCTGCAGGCACGCACACACATATTCACACCTGCATATGGGTCAGTAACACTCAGACCAAATGTTCACTCACATGCCTGTGTGTATGCACTCATGCGTGTTGATATATACACACACATAATGGGCAGGGCATGTGGAGAAACACAACATGGCCGGCGTGCATGTCCACAGAAACCTGACAGACAGCAAAAGTAAACACACTGAACACTCACACTGGAATCAGACGTTTAAACAATATTATGTAGCCGCAAATAAATGTCTGTCTTAATTAATTAGAACTCTATCCGATTCATGCAAGCTTAATATGAAATTGCAAGTGGAGGAGGCCCTGTTCCAAACAGCTCCAGAATGAAATCTGAGATGAGTGTGTTTAATCCAAAACAATCAATCTTCTCCCCTCAATGACTGCCAGACTTCAGCGCTCCCCATCTCACCTTAAACCCCACAGTTTGATTTCCACTGCAAATTTCCTGTTATGGTCATGTTTTAATCAAACCTCGGTGTGTTTGACTTGGAGGCTCCACACAGGTGTCAAGAAATGGATTATTCTTAGGACACAAGTCTGACTTCTCCCTGTATGAGGAGACGTATCCAGCAGAGGCTGGCATGCTCACCATGTGCGGTTATTTCACAGGACTGGTCTTTTAAAAGGATAATGCGGATGTTCTGTGTATTGTTTGTTTGGTTTTGTTTTGTGTTGTGTTGTTTTTACCATTTTTCTACTATATTTATTCAATTATGAAATACTGTTGTTGATAATATTAGAGATTATTTAGGCCTGTATTATCAGCCTGGGCATACAACCTGATGGAGTCAAACAAAGAGAGCAGGACATAAAGCGAGAGAGAGAGAGAGAGAGAGAGAGAGAGAGAGAGAGAGAGAGAGAGAGAGAAATAATGTGTGCATCTGGTTGGAGACATGCGGAACTGTGGTGCATCTGCCTTGTCACGCTCCTGGCCTCAAACAGCCTGACGTGCCCACGTTAAATAAGCATAACAAATTCATCACAGGGCAGGGTGAGGGAGTGGGTGGGGGAGGGGGGTACAGTGTGCGTAAGAACTGGAATGGGGAACATCAGCTTGACACGTAGCAGCACCTTACCGGCAAAACTAATCACCCCGCCATGTCTGGGGTGCAAAAGGTTAAATTGATCTGCAGAAGTTAAGTCGAGATGGAAAAGATCCAGACTAGTGTGAACGACAATTGATTGCTGTCAGAAGTTGTAATGAGCTAATGAGGAATAAATGCAACCTGTTGAATGACTTCAGCAGTGAAATAAAGCAATGTTTACAACATGGGTCTCAGATGTCCAAATCTCATTATCAACTCGAATTCAGTGCCTCTCCCCCTCCGCAAATCCAGACATCTGCTGTGTGTTCATAGTTACAGTACATATTGAGCAACCCGAAACCACCAAGAAACTTGTAATTCATGGGTGTTTTGTGGCTTTTTGCATCAAGCCAAATGCTACCAGCCAGTAGAGGATTCAGTCTTGGAGTCTGGCATATGGAAGACATCGTCAAGATCTTGTGTAATGCTAGATGTTAAATTATCACATTTGATGGCATGGCAAATTTGATTTTGCAAACTTGTTTTGAATAGCATTTCAAATTTGTCAAGGTGCTGAGGAATGTTAATTTACACCATATGGCTGATTCTTATTTTGGCTTTTGGATGATAGTTTTATGATTCAAACTAATAAGCTCTCCTATCCTTGAATCTGTCCTTTTTTAATGATGTGCAAACTATTCTCATCTGTTTGCGTACGTGTGTCTTTATTTACGTATGTGAGAGAAAAAGCATGTTCATCCATGTATGTGTTAATACATTATGTGTGTCTATATGTGAGTGTGTGCATTCATATGTGTTTTAGCTCTACAAGTGAAGCTCTCACTGTGAGTCCATTACACCACGTTTCATTTCGTGAACTCCAGCATTCCTCCAGCACCGGCTCCAAAGAATAAAGTGGAGGTGCATGCTAAAATGTTATGAGTGTCGATCGAGAACTTTTCCAGCTGGATGCAAAACCCTGACAGTTTCTGGCTTTGCTTTCGCTCCACTTTATCTCCAGTGCTTGCTCTTTTTAAGGGGGAGAAAACATTAGCGGAGGGAAGTCTCACTTTACCTTTCCTGTGCCATGATGGTTAACTTTGACATTGTTTCAGGGAGAAAGACGCAGAACTTGCAGGCCTCAAAGCTCAGATGTGTGGCAAGAGGCTTCTCGTGCTGCAAAGAAACTGGACATACATCACAAGCAGCGAACATCTGCTAGGTAGTTTAAACAGCACCTTCGAAATCTGGCCCAATCTCTGGAAAGCTCAAATGGTCTTTTGTTATCGTACACTCGTTTTTCAATAAACAGATGCAGATAAATGGAATATATTTTCAATGCACTATAAATCATGTTCCATCTCACCTACTGCACTGTTCAATACCTATGAGATCTAGTCTATAAAAGCATCAGCAATTTATCTTTCAACTTCTGTCTTACCATTTAAAATTCCTGGAAGTGTTTATTCGTTCAAATTGGGGTTAAACAACTAAGAAATACAATCAGTTTCACAATTTGAAACCCCAACTCAGAATATTTTCTGGAAAAGTTCTGATAAAATCCTTTTGTAGAATCCTAAATGTAAAAGCTAATTGTGTCATTTTGTTAATTTGGGCTTTGGAGGAGATGTAGAAATTAACTCCTTGTGCAAATCCCTGCAAAGAGTTTTACATAGTTTTTAAGCACATCCTGCATTCCCCTCAGCCCGATGGAGAAGGCAGGCGTACACACATTCACACATACACATGCACACAGCCTTCAGCACTGCTCTGTGGGTCTTAAGTGTGCATAACATGGCAGCCATTATCCTATTAGCAGCAGCGGCGGCCTGGGGGCATGCAAGGGGGGAAGGAGCGAAGAAAGGAGCAAAGGAACTGGCATTAAAAAAAAAAGGAGGTACACTCAACGGACGGTAATGAAGCAGCAGCCTGGGCAAAAAGCGGGAGGGAGGGAGGCAGATATTGATGAGGGAGGTAGAGAAGAAGGAATGAGAAGCACACAGGGGAGGAAAACAAGCTGACATAAGTTCAGCAGCTGTGGCTACAGCGATGCAACAAAATGTGGAAACTAGAATGAGGGGACAGATTAATAAAGGATAAAGGAAATATGGAGGCGAAAAGAGACAGAGATGGCACGGAGACCAATAATTTTAAAAATGATTCCAAAAATAGTTCCACAACCTGAATATACCCACAAAACTCTCCAAATAACCATTTAGATGAAAGCGCCGGGAGACCTGCTGCTTGAATATCCTTACTACTGTACCAGGCATTCATTTGAAAGCTCTTTAAAGGACTTATTTTCTCTTTGAGCTTCAACAGAGGCCCTGCCAAGCTTGATTTGGCCAACATCCGCAGATCCCCGTTCCAAAGTCAATCTCCCCTTTGAACTATCCAAATAATGGCCTTCTCCAACCGCTTCATTATAACATGCTAATTTCCATTATGATTGATTAAACCAAACTGCTCTTCTTCTCTGTCACAGACCAACCCTAAGATCTCTGCGAACAGCGGGCTATGATGATGGGCTTATGCAAACTCTGTACCCGCTCTATTGCCAATTACTCCCCCCCCACCCCCCTTCCTTTTTCCTTCCTTCCTTCCCTGCCTAACTTCCATGCCTCACTTTCCCTCTCTGCATTCAGCTACCCTGTCCAGGCTCCTTTCACAAGGTCTCTATTGAAGCCAGGGAAAAAGGCTCAACAGCAGCAGCTGGCCACTCTTTTCTCCAGGGCAGGTATAGAGGGGCTGGGAGTTCTCTGCATGAGCGAGCCCCACTCCTCCAGCTCCATTCAGCTCTGCTTTTGCCTTTGCTATTCACCAGGGCCCTACTTTGTCAGAAGCAAGGGAGCACAGAGAAAAAGGAGGGCTCACCCTTTTCTCTCTTTGTGCTCCACATAGCTATACAAGCGCTCCCAAAGCCTCTGCTAATGAGCTGGCCTCTGCAGTTTGTGACTGGAGAGAGAAGCAGGTTTGTGAAAGGGAAAAGGTTTGATTAATATGGGTTCATTCTATTCACTGATGGAATGTCAGTCTTGTGTTCATTAGCCTGCTGGGCGGTTTTGCTTTTTAAGTACATTTGTGTTGTGAATGCCTGCTTTAGAATATTTAGAGGGAGAGCTCCCCAATTAAAAGTTGTATTAAATGTACAAGTGCAAATGCAGTGAATTGTGGTTTTATTGAAGCACTGTAATTTGTGTGCTTCAGAGGGTGAAAAAATGTTTCTCTGAACCTTTCTTCCTTTCACACACATGCACACACTCGCACACACACACACACACACACACACACACACACACACACACACACACACACACACACACACACACACACGCAGTCTGTGTGTGTGGCATCAGTTAACACACCATCTAATTGCCATTTCTCCACAGTTAATGATACACTTAAGATAATGTAATGATGCAGAATGAATTGCTCGTAAACATATACAACGCACACCAAGGGAGAGGCCATATGGTCCATCATGCAGTAAATGGGTATCCAGTTACTTCAAATAAATTGAATTTTCCACCTCTGGCCTGTGGTGCCATTGAGTGTGTTTGAAGACCTAATTGAATTTAGACTGGCGGACCATTCTGATTTAGCAGGCTAATTAAACCACTCAGTAGATCTCTATGCTCCGGGGCCTATGTGTAACTAACCATGAAATGTGACAGGTCAAAGGTAGGTCTGGTGATTTTATATTTCACGGGTTTAAATGAAGTAGAGTTCAATGTGAAACACAAGCAAAGAAAATGGCTTTTCTAATGTAAGCTTTCAGAGTAAGTAAGTACAGAAAGTTCAATGATTCCAACAGTGATAATTATATTCTATACGACAACAAAAGCTGTGTTTTTAAACCCCTCCAGACATTGAAGAGGGAAGAAGAGTGAGACAAAGACAAAAGACAGAATGAGATCCCTTCTTGGTACAAATGCATTCACACTAAAAACACAGAAACAAAGAGTGCTGGCAGACAAAAAGCTGTTTGGCTGCTGCAGCCGCTCAACACAGAAGTCACCTTTCAAAGAATGAAACAAGCACATTCCTCTCCTTGCTCAGAACGAAAACTGTTCCAGGCCATCGCTTCTTTTATGAAATATTCAATTGACAAGGCCTATTAAAACAACCGTAGCCAAATACACAAGAGAGTCGCCCTTCCCACCCTGCCTGTCAAAGAAGCTGTAAACCAACAAACCATGGCTTTGACTTTGTCTTCGCAGGGTGAGGATGTGAGCAATGTAGACACAAGTAAACACCTGTTGAAAGGACGTGGAAACTAACTGCCATTTTGGCCCCACTTTCAACAATGCATACCTTCATGGCGACTGACACTTGTGGCTTGAAGTGTAAGCACAACAGACAGGCCAAGCACCTCTAACCACGCCTACCTCATGATGGAACAGGTTAGGGAGCTGGTATGGTTTGTCTCTCATCGTTTGCCGTTGGGCCGCCAAGTTGCAAGCCTTACATACTGACAGGAACTTGGCACAGCGCAGCCTGATTCACTCTCCTCGTCAGACAAACACTGATGAGAAATGTAAATGTTAGCACACACTTTGAATGTAGATTTAAAAAAAAAAAAACATCACAGGGAGAAGAATAGCCAGAGCCGTGGTGTTTAGACACCTGCAGATCATGTGGTTGTGTTGAACACTAAGAGCCACACCACAGTTTAGCCTTCTTTATTCAGGCAACCTTCTCTTTTCACCTCCTCCATCAACAGTTGTTGGTTCATGACCTGGTTGACCTGTTCTTTATGTGGCCAGTCTCAATCATCGCATTAATTCTGATTAGGGATGCAAATTTCAAAGAATTTCGGTTTTTGAGAAATAAATTCAATAAATGTGACTTAAATTAACAAAAAAAAAAAAAAAAAGCTAAACATTAAATTTAGCAAATGAATAAAGTTTGGTTTTCCCCCCAAAGTTACCACTGTAACACCAGCAGTGGTTGAGCAGCTTAAGTCGACCTCTACGTGCGTCCTTCTGACTCTCTTGCCTGTTTCTTTTATTCACGTCTAACGTACGTGTCGAGGAACCAGTGTCAAAATTAGCAAACCACAATGTAAGGGAAACTTAGAAGACACCAGGAAATGGAAAACAATTTCACCCCAGTGTTAGCGTTACCCATAACACCCTTCCCTGTGTAAGTTGACAAAGATGGTGTTGTGTGTCTCATCAAAAGCATAACTCCACTTTAGCTGCTTCTGCTTGTGCTGGTAATTTGCTATTAGCATTAGCCTGTGGATAGCCACCAAACAATAACCCAAATGGAGAACACAGTGTTATGTTTTGTTGTCACAGTCACTGACACATACAGACCAAGCACTCTTGCCTTTGAGCACCATCACTCTTCGTGTTGGACCCTTATATTTTCTCGTTCTCTACATCTGTCTTGCTTTTCTTTCCCCCTCTTCACTCATGTTCTCCCCCTTGTAGGCCACGCATCACGCCACTTAGCAGGCAGCCTGGTATCGACAGAAATGCCCAAACTGTTTCTGCTTCCTATTAGCGAGGCATCTCCGCGCTCCTGCAACACCCGTTAGCCATCCAGTCACAGTATGATGAGTTGGCCGGGTTTCACGCCTCTACATTTTATAGTTGATGAATAGCTGCAGCAGATGGTTTGTTATCTTTGAAGATTCCAGTAAGACGAGCATGATGAATCACTCCAGGCCTTATACCGCCCCCCCAACCATCACCACCACCATCACGTTACCCCTCCAGTGCCAGAAAATGTGAAATGTGAACAATATGTAGTTGACTCATCAAGCACACCTAAGAAGCTACTGCTTTCACTTTTCTCATACCAGCCTCAAAATCTTTAGTCTGCACTGACACTTTCATTCTGCTCCAGCTGTGTAAACACCAATATGGTTGGTGTTAAAAACATACCTACAGGGAAAAAAAAGACAAGGGCTCATCTGTTGCAGTCATTATCCTCTTTACAATGCACTCTCATGACAGACTCACGTCCACTCTTCTCATCAGTCACAACTTCACACAGCAGCACACAGGAGAATGGGTGTGGGGTGAGCATGATGAGCTGACCGGTTATAGTAGCAAAAGCTGATGTTTTCCTTACAATGTGAATTCTTTGCAGGGCCCTCTGTTTCTCAGATTATAAATCAATCCATACCCGGAGAGAAATATCACCTCAGGATGGTGCCATGAAATGTCTGGGCCCTCAAGGAAAGAATCTAATGTCTGCAGAGGGGTGTGCACTTGCACTACTCTGTGCCATAAATTTATGACAAATACCATATAACATGAGTACAGGGTGAGAGGAGAAAATGTCTATGCTCAGTAAAATAAAAACTCAAATGAAGTCACTTGTTATATGAGAAAAATGTGTTTCTCTGTTATTTTGCAGCAACAACACATGGAAATTGTGAGCTGTTATTGGGTAATGCAAAACACAATGGCATACATCATCACATTTTGCAAGCAGAAACTGGTTTATCTTAAACAAGTAAGTCACAATCTTTCACATTAACAAGCAAATATTTCTTGTGAAAGACCCTGGAACCTGAGCTTAACCTGGTATTTTCTGCCGCATTAGTAAAGTTATTTGTGTGTCAAGTCATCCTGAGCACACCATCCACCAAATAAATCACATTAAAAGACGTGTCAACAGTCCTCTCAAAATAGAGCCCCTAAAGTACCTGGTCCACATTCCCTATCTGTTGAAGGAACATCAAAATGTGGGGTTGAGCATTCTTGGGATAGCTGCAGTTGTAGACATCCTGTCACTCGTGACCAAAATGCATGCAGGAAAACATAAAAAGCCTGAAATAACAGATCTGAAATAATGAAGTGAAAATGAAACAGCAATTCAGAGTCCAATACTGTGTTTAAAACCTGTGTATAATTAGTGTATAGATTTAAAATGGGTAAATGGTAGATGTTAACTGTACATATGCTGAAAGAAACCTTCAAAAATTTGACTTAATACTGCATTGTACAGCGTGGTGCAGAGAAATATGCTCATTAAACAGCAATAAACTGCAGCTTAACTTATCAGATATGTACGTTGTATGAAATCTTCTCAATCTTCACACTGAAGCAAGCCCAAGTTGTTTATCTCAATGCTTAATTAAACTACTGTACATAAATCAAATTGTGCTCCATGATGAGTTGCTGTATTACACTTTCTTTATTTTTTAAACATACTCCTGTCATATTAATATACAGATTGTTGTTAATTACATTCAAATAAATTCATTTTACAGCTCCAAACAATCTCCAACGCTCAAAGTAATATGATTTCAGGAAAGACTATAGGCATTGGTTGTCCGCTGTCCTCATTTTTCCATCACCAATGAAGTCATTTCATGTTTTCACAGGGTCTCATGTCTCAGATATTTCCCTTGCCTCTAAGAGTTAGAGGCCTCACCTGTAGGCTACTGTGCTCACTGACACATGCATGATGCAATGTGAGACCTTCGTCTATTCACTGGAAAAGCAACAAGGAACTGTACCACTAAACTGCCTGCAGTGCTGCAGGTGTGAATATCTGTGTCCCTGCTACTGTGATTAATAGCAATGAAATCTGGGACTTCTCCCAACACAAAACGATCACAATAGCTCTGACAACGTCAATCAATACGATCTTTCAGTGCCAGGAAAAAGAAAAAAAAAGTGACGAGAAAAAGTCTTCATGGGGCCATGAGGCTGACAGGAGCGCTGATTTATTACAGATGTGCATTTCTGAGATAACGGGTGAACATGACTTCAGCATTTGGGAAGAATTTTGTGCTATCATGCAGCCATTATAGAGAATGCTCAAATGGTGAAAAGATCAGTCTGGATGCACAAGACACACAGAGACACACATGCATGCGTGTTCCTGCACACACACAAGTACACACACCTTGTTAGCACACAATCACAAACACAGATGCTCAAACACACCTGTGAAAAATATCAGCTTTTGCACAGAAAGTGGTGGAGCAGGTAGGACATTCAGATCTTTTACTTTACTTTAAAATTACATTGCCACAATATAAAAATACCCAATGACAAGTACTATTTGCATCCAAAAATTTTACTTGAGTAAAACTATTATCAGAAAAATGTCGCAAATATTGAAATATGTAGAATAGCCCTTAACAGAATAGTATTATCTAATTATATACATTACTGTGTATTATTACTGATGCAATAACATATTGACTGTGTATTTAGTCAATATGGAGTCAGTTACTATTCGGCTGTGGTGAAATGTATCTAAATACATTTACTCTAAGGCTGTATTCAAGTACAATTCTGGGATACTTGTACGTTGAGTATTGTCATTTTATTCCATTTTATACTTACACTGCTGCTCCTCTACATTTTGTAGGTAAATAGCCCCACCTTTACCAGCTACAGCATTACTGACACATTAATGCATCAATAGTTATAATACCGTAATATATATAATTATGAAATGGACTATTTTGCATAATGAACACTTGTGCTTTTGGTACTTTAAGTACATTTTGATGCACAGAGTAATTCTACTCTGTGGTTTTGTTACTTTTACTTGATTAAAAGATTTGAATACTTCTTTCACCACTCTGGCTGGAAAGTAAAATTTATTGCTTAGTGTAAAAAAAAAAAAAGCTTAATTTGCAAAGCAACTCTCTGCCAAATAAATGAAGTGGAGTAAAAAGTACAATATAAAATTCAAAAGACTCAAAAGCTTTTTATTGTCAATTCTCTATATGTGCAGGACATACAGAAAAATCAAAATATTGTTTCTCCCTCACCAAGTGAAAGGTGCCATTAAGTAAAATAAAGATAAAACATAGAATAGTAAAACCTATGTACAAATAAGTATTTAAGTAAAATAAAATAGAATAAGAAACAAAACCTATGTACAATCAGTAGTGGGCAGTATGGCAGCAGCAGGGTTGTGGTGGATCTGAATAATAAACTGTCTAAAGCCTCAAAAGAAGTACTATACTGAAGTACTACATTTTAGTAAATGCATGTAGTTACTGCCTGCCATTGCTCAGATGCACGCACACTAAAACAGCGCACACGCAAATTCACATTGTCAACTGAACTTAAGATCCAGGTAGAGTTTTATCTAACTTGACAGAGCATTTTGAGTTGTTGAGGCAAACTTTGGCACACATCAAGAGAAGATACAGCAGTTGCAGCCTGTACTATGCACCCACACGCTCACACACACACACACGCACACACACACACACACACACACACACACACACACACACACACACACACACACACACACAC
>JBBMJY010000018.1:7753107-7765873 GCA_037833715.1 Toxotes lorentzi
CACACACACACACACACACACACACACACACACACACACACACACACACACACACACACACACACACACACCTGACCAATCTCACAATATTTTCTTAATTAAACACATGAGATAAATTCTTCAGAATGTGGCAAACTAAATAGTTCACGGTATGAACTGGATATTATAAAGAGATGCAATTGCCTTTACAGTGCTTTTGATGCTTTTGAGTGAAGCTCAATCACAGAGGCATGCCTACTGATATGATAATTATTGATGGCATTATTATTAGAAGTGGAATTAGACCAAGTAGCACTAGTTGCTTGTATGAAAACTGGAGGGAAAATAGCGCACTGTTTATAAATTCCTCTCTGACTTTTCTTTTTACAGGTAAATCTTGATTTCAGTCTTAAGAATAAACACTTTAACTGGAACTGTTATGGCACTCACACCAATTATGTTATTATGGCTTGTTATAATGCGATTACAGAGCTTGATCTCGGTGATTGTCTCTTTAAGAAGCAGTGAGAGTGAGAGGAGGTGGTGCGGTTTCACACCCCGGGGTGGGAAACAGAGGCGGGGCCAGAAACCGCTGAGTGACAGCCGCTCAAAGGCTCTCCAAGTCCGCGATACACCGACAGCCGGTAACGACCAATGAGGTTAGGAATTGACCCGTCCGTCAAATCACAGCTGCCAATCGCGGAGAGCCATGGGCGGGCACTGGAATCGCTGTTGTGCATCCAACGTGGGACTACGGAACGATCACCCAGAAAAAAAGGAAAAGTAACTCAAGAAAGGAAAAAACTCATGGTGATAGTACACGGTCGGAAGGAGGGGGGGGGGGGACTCTGTTTTACTATTAATCGGATCATCGAGATTTTGTGACCGCAGACTGCACCTGATAAGCTGCTGGTTGAGTTCTTGTGGACCGAGTGTGTTATTTCAAAGTTGGATTTATTCAGCTACAGCGGCGCAGTGCTGTTGAGATTTGGACGTTATGCTGCGCTCGGCTTGAGAGACCAGTTTTCGGCACTATTCCTGCGGGACTTAACTTATTTACTACATCCTCAACTTTGTGGCGGACATTGTTTAACACCGGCAGAAGTCACCGGGTAACCGTTTAGCGAAGTTGTAAACAGTTTCGCTGCTGTTCCTTTGATCGACACTTACTGGGAGAGCTGTCCGGGCGCACTCTGTCCTTTAACGTTTTGCTGTTGCATGTTTCCAAACATGTCACCTAAAGCCGTGGTCCTATCGAGAAAGTAGATTCTGGCCTTTTTATGGACACACTCTTGCTTCTTAAATTTAAGTTCAGAGCGACATACAAGTTCGCTGTATCCTACTGTGAATCTCCTTTGATTTTTTTTAGCCCGCCTCGGACACCAGAGGAGAAAGTTGGACTGGGAACTTGTGTCCTAAATGACTGTTGTTGGGATGGAAAACGTTTTACGTCTCCACGGTTGTTGGTAGGAGCCTCTTGATGTCAGAAAGACGGTTAATGAGCTATAAGAGGCGCTCAGTCTACCCGAAACCACATTAATATTCCAGTTTGTGGGTACCAGGAGAGAGAGCTCAGCGGCCGCGCTATTAAAACTGGATACAAAATGGCGGCGTCCCTGGGACGATTTGGATATGTTTCTCGTTGTGTTTTTTATTTAATTTTGACGGTCGAATTGTTTAACAGTAATGGATTCGGATCAGACCTGCCGTGTGCCCAGAACTGTACCTGCAACGGGGATTCAGTGGACTGTAGCAACCTGGAGCTGACAGCTACGCCTCTGGACCTTCCAGCACGGACTGTTTCCTTGTAAGTAAAGCGCTTAGTTGTCCTAGCCTATTTATTGACCAGCCCATAATGGGGTGACAATATTTATAAAGAAATGAAAAGTGCGGAAAATTGCTTAGAAACTTAAAAAAAATGTTTTGGGTCAACAACACATATAAAAAAGAATCCATCAAAGAATGGAGCTCATTTGATACGGTTGTCTCTCCAGGAATCCCGTCTGAGAAGATTTTTGTGGTTATGCTGTGAGTTGAACAATTGTCCATCAACTATAACAGATGGAGTGACACATCTGTCAGAGCAGCGGTGTCTGTTCCTTTTTCATAATAATAACTTTGGAGATAGGAGTAAAATTAAACTGATTCTCAGTTTGCTAGGGGACCTCCTGTGACCCCATTAAAGCCCCCTCACCCCCCCGGAGGTCCCTGCACCCCACTCTGGAAACCAGTGGAACAACACACTGCCAGCATTTATCTTTGCTGCTGAGACAGTTGTCAAACATTGTGCTGTAATTTGACTAGGATTGTCATTAATTAAACATTCACATCATCTTTCACAATAGGACAGCTCAGGCAACATGAAAGCTCATCTGAGTTTGACAGTAAACCACGTGTAGTATTTTAGGATTTATTATCTAATGACATTTTTTACTTTTGTGTTGCTAAACTTCTTGTTTTAAAATTGGCAAGATGCTTTATGCCTCAGACTCTAATCAGCCTAAAAACAATTTGCCTAATTTGCTTGTATCTGTCTAATTATCATTATAATATACCTTCATTTAAAGTAATTTAAAGTTGCAGTCCTTTCGAACTCATGGCTTATCATCATCCTCTGCAGTCAGTGAATTTTGATATCTTTCATAGTTTTTAACACATGGATGTTAGACCTTCTAATGTCGCTAACTAAAAATGTTAGAATGAACAAAGAGTCCCTTTGGAGTGAGTTAACAAATAGATACAAACATGCTAAAACAAATAAACATCCGCTGTATCCAGTCAGATTTATGACAGGTATTATCCTAAATCTTGTTTCTGTGTTGCTAGCCATAGTTCACAAATTAAATTTCTTGTAAATTAAGCCTTGGTTCCCCAGGGTAAGACTGACAACAGCTGAAACCCTGTCTGCCAGCTCATTTAGGAAATGAGCCAATTTGGGACATTTTTATGAAACATCCTCCAATGTTTAGGGAACTTCAGCACTTATCAAGCTGAATGAAACAATTTATTTACAGGCAACACTACCCTCTGTCCTCTGAATCAACATTTTGGCTCTCACCGCAGGTTATTGCAAAACACTGTGTCTAGTGGCAAATGTGAATCCTTATTTACGATTAGGTATCTTGCTATTAACCTTTTGGCATCTGTTTGTGTGTCTGTTCCTGGGAGCGTGGGGTTAAAGACTAAAGACCCAAAGACTCCTCTGGCTCCCAGGTTCCAGTGTTAGGCAGTTTTTCTTCCCCTGGGAAGTGAGGAATGCAACTTAAAAAGTCTTCTAAAAACATGAATAACGGCACTTGTGCCCGGGTAGCCTCATTGCCCTGAAGCACCACTTAGCCAAGTTCAAGTGCAGACGCTGTTTATCATGCATGTACGCAGACACACACTGCCCTTCCTGTCCTCATGGACAACTATGGTGGGACGACTGTCCCAGCTGAAACAGCTGCTCTAAACCTTTTGGTGTGTGTAACGATATGGTCCCGAATGAGCCCTGTCTCGCTCCAAGTCTACCTCTTTTATCTCTGCCAAACCTTATCGGTCAAGATTTAAGGACCCGCAATCTTGTTGTATCAAAGGGAATGGCTTTATGGCTTTGAATTATCTGTTAAAACACCTAGGTTGCATATTTCCACACCACTTGAGATAGTCACATTATGTTGGCAGGTAACTCAAAGGAAACCAGCTCCGTTCCTCCGAGGTCTGTAAACGAGCCAGATTAGTAGATGATTACTGTAAACCCAAAAAGACAAGTATGGACAATTTCACTTGTGGCCGAATGTGATCCAATTATAAGGTAACTTACACCAACTCCTGCCCACATGAGCGGATGAAAAAACTTTTTGTGTTGTGTATTGAAAGCTATTTAAGTTTTTGAGCACTGCCTTTGCACAAAAATATGTCGGAGCTGATTGTGGGTGCATGTTATTCACAAACAAAAGGTAAACAGTGATATTGTTGCAGATGGGTTATAGTGCAGTCTAACAGTAATAGTTTTGTCTTTTCAGTGACTCAGAGTGTTAGTGTGCACAGCGCCTTAGTTTTAAAAAAAAGTGTGTTTGTCCACCTCTACCTCCAGGCATTTGAGCCAAGTGAAATCAGTGTGGAATCAACTGTCTCTGTTATATTTACCCCAGGGTAGGAGCGGCAGCAGCAGCGGCAGCGGCAGTGGTGGTGGTGGTTGTGAGGACAGCATTAGTGGGTTTCAGTAAACACAAGTCACTTAGGCTAGCTTTCCTCCTCAACTCTTCTACATAATGCAGATGTAAGGCTCAGAGGAAAACCTCAATAACCTGAAACACCTGTAGGATTTGACTGCGAAGTAAATAGCTAAAGCATGTTATTGCTGTTGTTAATCAACAAGAAGCCCACCAATTAGTCGTACATATAATTGTGTTTTGTACAACCACTTGCAGACTTTAAAAGTCCTCTATGTTCTGCTTTGCTTTCTGTAAAACTGAGATTGTTCAAGCAGAGAGGATAAATCCAGCTTCAACTGAATGGAGATTTCCCACCCTTTTGTGTGGGTGAAGATTGATTACGCTGTCATGTAGCTGTTGCAATTATCTGTATACAGGCTCTTCAATTGTGATTACAGTAATGAACACTGCAGTGGTACCTCAGGACTTTATACAGCAGCTCTCAGAAGGAAATAGTTCTTAAGGAGAGTCATCCTGTCTCCACCAGGGTGGAGGAAAGTTGTGGAGCTTTTGGGGATTTCGCGCAGGTACAAACAATATTGGCAACACGCTCACACTTTCTGGTAGATATGAAAATCTTCTTTTAACAGTTCTGTCTAGGATATATTGCTGTGACACAAGAAATTGATTGTGCAATTCAATCTTTGTGTCAGTAAGAAAATACTGCTACAGCAGCAAAGTTTCCTCACCACTAAATGTGATTATAAAAATATGATTTGAGGAGAACTTGTGGTTTTCTTGGATTTGTTAGTGTCTTGAAGAGCTCCCATAAAATAACTGCTTTAAGCAAGTGATGCTTAATCCTTGATGTCTGTGTGCATGCGAGGCACAGACAGTGAAAGTGGACAACTGGCCTTTTGTTTCCTAATTGACGACTGCAGCCAGGTTCCCTGTACATTTAATGTATGCAAATAAAGAAGGAGTTTTGACTAACCCATTATTGTATTATAGGTCAGACACTGGTGTGAGCTTTTGGGTAAAAGCTGTGTGCAAGTAGCTTCCGTTGCCCCCACAAGTGGCTCTGTGTTTTTTTACGAGTAAATCTTGGAACCTGGGTGAATGTTTGTCCAGAGAACATAGGTGGCTAGAGGGTACATGTTGGCAGCTTATTCATCAGTCACAGTCCTAATCGGTCTTGTGGCTTTAGGTGAAGAAAAAACCCTAATGCTTTCCACTTGTCAAAATAATCTGCCTTAAGGATCCTGATTTTAATGGACCCCTGTAAGAAAGTGGCCTTGATGAGGATCCGGGAAACAATCATGGCAGAGGAGAGGAGTTAAAAAGGAGAGGTGGGAAAAAACAACAAAAAAGTACTTTCTTATAGTACTACTCTTCTTTCTTATTTTAGCGTATTAAAAACTTATTGGAATGTTAATACACTAATAGCGTATTGCAAGAACACTGATCATATTCTGATGCTTCATCAGTTGTTTGTACCATCCCTGTATTCACCCACACAGGTTTGTGGGTGAACACTTGAGGTTAAAGGGCTGATATAACTTCTTTAAAGCCTCTGCAGTCATGAATTTCAAACATAGCCTGTGCTGTCTAACATCAGTGCCTATAAGATTTAACAAACTGACCACCAGCCTCAGATGTTTGTCCATTATTTCTGATTGATGAATAGTCTAATAACATTCAAAGCAAGTTTGTTCTCACGCAGTCACATATTGCCTTTCAGGAGTGGTGCCTTATCTTATTTGCAGCCTTGGTAATGTGTATAAAAAGCATTTTTGCCCACAGTGCCACTGGCGTAATGGGATTTTGCGAGTAAATAAAAGCATGAGCATTACTAATTTTGGCTGCGATAGCTGTGGTTGGATAGAGATAAAACAGATATGTGGTGCCTGTCTGCCAGCATCTTTCTCATGTGAGATTGTAAAATCCTTTTTGTTTTTTTACTGTTACAGAAAACTACAGCTTTTTATGGGGTTTGTCTTTATTTCCATTTGTCAGTGTTGAGCCTTTCGCTAAGATGATAACCAACTTGCAGGAACTCTGTTGAAAAGCAGGAGTAATCCTGATCTTGATTGATTACCTTTGTAACCTAGCAACCTAGCATTTCCCAAGTGGTTTTTCAAGTTTCCTAATGTTCTGGCCATAATGCATGGTGTACACCAAACGCTCTGCTCTGATTCAACCCCAAGCCATAGCTTTAAACCTCACAGTACAGCCTTATTGGTAAACACTACCCCCAAGAGTTGGTTTTGGCGTCTGCCCTCAGGAAATGGGTTTGTGTTGGTGGTTTCCTGACAGGGACTTGGAGCTCAACTGGCTGGTTGTGGACTGGTTGTCGGCGGAGGGTGGAGCGACAGATCACCTGGCCTGGGGGAATTGTGGAAAGGTGGGGGGACATTTTCCGCCCTCTGAATGGAAGTGTTTTGTCAATGTCACGGTCTGCTGCTGCTGCTGCTGCTGCTGCTGCTGCTGCTGCAACCAGACGGGTTCCACTAGTTGGTGAAAGTCTTGTCACTGGTCAGAAACCTCAACCACTGTCACACATGTTTTAACACACAGAAGAAACCCAGAGGAGGTGAAACATTACAGACTACCTCCTTTCGTGTCACATAGTGTTAGACACAACTACTTTATTTTTATGTATTCTATTTTGTTATATATATGTATTGTTGGAGGTATTTTTAGTTACTCTTTTATTTCCTCTAACCTATTAACAAACATGCAAATTGCTTTTTGACAGTAGGACTTGGATGGCCCTTGGCTTAATGTTTCTTTCATGGCCATTTCTGCTGTAAGTTTGAGATGATGATATAAGGACTAAATAATATATGAATACTAAACTGCACAAATGCTTCTTCTCTTGCTAAAGACAGACAAACATTTCAGCAGTTGGGGCAGAGCCGCAGCAGCAGCAGCAGCACTCAGCAGGGGTTAGCCCCTTGTGGTTTCTAGGGCATTTCTCGCTACGCAGCCTTGTAATCTTGTGGTATTGGGGGTGATTATACCAAGTTTGCTTATTGTCATAGTTTCCCTTAGCCTTGTGACTTGCGTGTCCTCTGGCCAATATTTTAAAGTCACAAGTGAAGCATTTGGAAGGGTTTAGGATGATGTTCTCATTGGCACTGATTTTTATCAGCTGCTCTTCACTTTTTCCTCCCTTATCAGGCTGTTTTGTGTCAAGTTGGAGTACAGGGAGTCCCTGTATAGAAATTTAAAAGCGTCAATTTATTTCTTTTTCAATTGTAAATGATCATTTTTTAACTTGCTGAGATGATTCATGAGAAACAAAAGCTGTGAACAAATTAGAAAAGAAGAGCTGAGGTTGAGCCCTTACTCTAATAACAACAGATAAAGTCTGACATTAACATGAAGATATGGAATGAGCTCATGGCCTTTCACTGGCTTTAATGACAATCAAACAGCTGCTGCCACAAGTCATTCTGCAGGAATCCAGTCAGCAGAATGGATGGCCCTTTTGTGAAGACACTTCAGAGTGCCAAATTTTTTTTTTCCTCCCCCTTTCCCTCTCCCCCGAAGTCGGTGTCTACAAAGTGGGCTTGATCGATGAATCATCTGTGAATTCTCTACATCTGGTAAGAGTTTGGAAATCTGGAGAAGATGTTAGAAAGAAAAGCGTGACTTGGACAGAGAATGAGAGGTACTGTGCAGCTTCTCCCCAGAAAACGGGCAGCCCTTCGAGCAGTGAGTGGAGCTGTGAGTGCTGAATTCGGCCACACATTTTTTGAATGTTACCACCCCCCCCACCCCATAATGTCCCTGTAGCCTCTGATACTGCAAAAATGAGCATCTCAGAGCTTCACTGTCTAGACAGCCACACATTTGCATGCAATTAGATTGTAAAGATAGCAGGGTCCACTATTTAGACGCTTCTTTCTCCACTGGCTGGAGTGTAATTATTGCTCAGCTAGTACAATAAACAATACGTAGGGGAAAAAAATGACTAACGATCCGTCTTTTTCTGCACTTTGAAGTCGAGAGCATAAGGTCAGCTGTCTGCATAGTACTACAACAATAGCCCCACTAAACAGACATACAGTATTTATGTTATTCTTTCAGATTAATTGTGGACACTCATTTCCTTTTGCTCTTAATTAAGTAGTCTGGCGCCATTTGTGACAAATTACATTGTTATCACACTAGAATCCTGTGTTTAATGCACAAGCATGATCCTGTGTGTGTGTGGACAGCGTTTGCATATATACGTAAGTGTGGACAGCGTGAGTGTAATTGTGCTTCTCATCTGGAGTGTCCAGGCTGGCGTCGTAAGGCCTGGCTATGGGTTCATGCAGCGCCTCGGGCAAATGCAGCCCCTTTTCCCAACCTTCTCCCTGTTTGTTTTGAGTGCTCCACTCCATCTCCTGCTTCAGCCCAAAAGTAGCAGCGCAGAGAACGGCACTGCACATGGCCCCAAGATGTGGCCCTCCTTCCTGCCTTGGAAAACTTCAGAAACTGAGTCATGCTCCTACCCTGACTGATTTCAAAGGCTGGAGCAGCTCCTTTGTTGTGTAGTGGTTGTGTGTGTGTGTGTGTGGGGGGGGGGGTCTGTAATGCAAATGGTGAAATATGCTGACACCCTCAGTGCTACGTTTCTTTGATCTTACACCTAAGTTCTCCTCACCCTCCCTTTGTACTCAGATTTTAGAGCATCACATCTATCATTAAAATAGCAAATCTCGTTCATGGGCTCATGCTTTTAACCTTGTCAGACTTGATAAGATATTGGCTTTTTTCAGCCACTTTTTCCTTCCTCTGTTTGACTGCTGTGTAAAATGGTGGACTGGGAGCTGGTGTTAGCCTTGTGTACACTCTCACTGCAGTTGCCTGGCTATAAACTGGCCTTTAATGACAGGAAGAGTGGTGTCTGTATGTGTGTGTGTCTGCCTCCCTGACAAACAGGTTATTATTTGACTAGTTTTATGATGCTCCGAAATCGACCGCATTAAAGGGCCTTTTTCTCCCAGCTGGACTACAGAAGGCTCATCACTGACATCACTTCACACTTTCAGTGAGCAAAGTTCATGCTGCATTTATCTATGATAGAAATGGGAAAGATAATGATGATGTATCTCTGTATGTGTAAGTCCCTGCTCTCTTCCTCCCTCCCCATATCTCCTCTCTCCCACACACAGACTTTACGCCGACTTACAGTACAAGCATAGTGTCATATGCTATGACATCACTCCTGTACTCCCAGCTTTCCTCTACTCCCACAGCACCCATAACACAACTATTTTTTTAAAGCCTTTTAATGTGTTTTATATGTCAGATCAGCCTCATGGTCCAGCAATTAGAGCCTAATGCAGGCACTGAGCCCTATTTTTCTTGCTAAGATGTTTTACTTAGTCAGACAGACCTTTTTTGAGTTTATCGCATTGCCTTCTGAAGACTTATTTTCCAGGCAGGCTAAGATTGAAGCGAATGCTTCCTTCCAGTAGTTGACTGATTATCACTTGATAAAAAAGATAAATGCCCTACACAAGTTACGAGGATCAAATAATATTTGTTTGACAAAGTCCAAAAACTCAGTGTTATGCATACTTATAATGGCTGGAAGTAGAGGAAAAGTTTTAACAAACGAATCCTTGGCTTTTATAAGTGACAAACTTAGTCTGAGATCTAACTTGTTATCAATCAATCTTGTATTGATTGATTAACTGTCTGGCTGTTTCAGATCAAGTGACACGTCTCCATGGCAACAGGTGGTTGCTTACTTCTTTGTTTCTGATGTTACTATTTGTGTCCTTTGCGCTATCAATATGTTGGGGCTGGGTGTCACTCAAACATTTTTGATGCTGTAACAGTTTTTCTATAAATGGATTAACAAAAAGAAAACTACACTACTCATAATGGCACATCTTTAGTTGTATTTTTCAGCTTCATGTACAAGTTGACTGAATTTTTTTGTTTAATAAACATAACCTGCTAAATTCCCAGTCATAGTGCCATCCTCAGTAATCTCAGATTAGGAATCCAGTGGTGGAGATTTCGAAGGAAGCTCTGTAATGTTAGGCAAACTTGAACACTGGAAAGAAGATGGCTGTGGTCCATTCTTCTTGCAGTCAAACACAGAGCAACTTTGTTTTGCACTAAGCATTATTGTCATTGAGCCTGATAGAATGGAGCCACGCTCTCTTAGACATTCTTACACTTACTTCTTTTTCCTGCATGTCTCTACAACGTGTCTGTGCAAAGTTACATCGGACAGCTAATCACCAGCATTATTAGATCCCGGTACAAGCAGGCTGCATGCTTACTGGCTCGCTGACACTGATGAGATTTACTCCTTAGGTATTGAAATTCTGCCCCAAATGGCATTTTTCAATACTCGATAGTATCTAAGCAATTCGGTCAGTGCCATAGCATTGAAGGTTAGTATCCAGCCCTAGTTGGTTACTTGTTGTTTTTTTGTTTTTTCTGCTGTGTTTCACAGAGAAGCTTCTTCTTTTTCATATCTTACAGTCTCTCAGTGTTTGTGGTTATTATTTGTGGGGAGGCATTTGGGTTGTGCTGACTGGGTGGGGTTGGAAGGTGGGAGTGCAACTGCGCCTCTTTATTTCAGACCAGTGCTCACTCCAGCTGCCCTCTTGTTTCGTGTCTCTCCAGAAAAGAGGTCGAAAATGTTGGTTGGTGCAGTCTGGAACAGATAGTGAATGTTAAACGTGGCCTGTTCTTTGTATTTGTGAGAGTTTTTCCTATCAAGCAGCTGCAGATTGAATATGATCATTTCCATCATTGAATTTTTCTGTGATTCATGCAGTAATGGTCATTTAATGAATTGATACAATTTTTTTTTTTTTTTTTAAATGTGTCACGTGATAATTTACGGTAAATGATGCTTGTAAAACAACAAATAACGAGAGAGTAATAACATGATCCTTAAATGTGCTATTTATTAAAGCAATGCTATTGTCTTTAAAGAATCAATAATATTTATTAAATTAATGTAGAAAATCAGTGTGAAAATGTATTTGGCTCAACATTAAGCCTTAAATTATCACTCACTTTCTTTGGTTAAGTACCTGGCAGAGAGTGCTTTTGATTTTGATCCTGCTGACTAATGTCAAACAGTCCTGCCCATTTGTATAAACTAGTTGTACCAAACAATGGAATGCAGTGTTTGCAACATTCAGAACTTTTAGAAGTAAATTGCTTTGTAGTGTTTGCCATGTTTAATCACGTTGCCTGTTCCCATCTGAACTATCCGTTCCTTTTCTGTTTGGTTGAATTATATGACGTAAACTGAAGGAAGCCCCGTTTTTCCGTTGCTGGTTTGTTCTCTCGTGTAGTGCAGAGTTTGACAGGTTATTTGGGTGGTTCTCATTTTTCTCAGTATGTTTGTTTCTACTGCTCTGGGTGTCTACGTCTCGCCCCCCCTGTGAAGAAGTCAGAAATTTCTAATGACTTCTAGGCTTCTGATCCCAGCCCAGCAAATTCTTCCAGAAATGGCATGATTGTAAGGTGACTTTCTGGAAAGCATTAACCGCACTTAGCACTGGCGTCTCCCCCAACCCCCCTCTTCAATGGGGGGGCAAGAGAGGGAGGGAAACCAGCGTTATCACCATCACCTCATACAGTAGGTGTTAAAACACTTTGAGACTTATCTCATCTGATAGGCAAGAAAATAAATCTAGATGAATGAGATGCAGGGAAAAAGACTCAGTTGTGTCAACACCATAGGTGGCTGAGAAAGAAGCACATGCATGCCTGTGTAGACACACAAAGGAGCAGCTTTGTTTGTTGCTGTGGCCTTTAGCACCAGTACGGCAGGTTTGGCTCTTAAACGTGACTTTTTTCTTAGTCATCCCTTTGTTCTGTTTTGCCCTGTTCTTTATTTTAAGCTTTTGAGTTTCATGACTATGGATATGTGCATTACCAATTTCCCCCACCTTTAAATGTTAAAAAAGCTGTTTGGAGGCAATGTTCCTAGATAAAAGTATCTGCTTGTAATTGAAGGTTCACTAGTAAAATTCCTTGAACTGTTGTGCCAAAAGCAAGTTTAGAAAAACTACTGATTACTCTTCCAGATGGCAACACTCTCCCAAGTTCATCCTGTCCATGCTGTGTATGTGTGTGTGCGCATGTGTGTGTTGGTTGAATATACATACCTCCTGGCAGAGAAGACCCATAGGAAAGTTGTGCGATTTTTGACTTTGCTTCACCGTAACGAGGTAATTGCCTTCTGTTGCAGGGCACGACGATTTAGCAATCTAGGCCACAATGGGAGAGGTGCCTCGGCAAATGATCTTAACATAGACACACATGCACACCTCCTTGTCAGGCCTGTGCCTGAAGGGCAGATACATGCTCTGCTATTATCTTGTCACACACACACAAGCAGGGAGGAAGAAGTTGGGAGGGAGACTGTCATTATCTGCAATCAAGCACAGAAGACAAGAAAGGGAAATCTGTCAATGGAGACAGAGATTGAGATTGATAGGCTTAAAGAGTATTAAAAAGTGGAGTGTGTTTGATGTAAGATATTAACAAGTCTTTGGCTATAGTATTGACCAACCTCCTCAAATTATCTTCCTTAATATCCATCTACTATATTAAGTAACAGCTTCTGAGTTCGGCCCCAGGAGCAACAACACAAGGCGGAAAGGCAAAGGGGG
>JBBMJY010000018.1:7765973-7802395 GCA_037833715.1 Toxotes lorentzi
CCCCCTTCTGCCATGGTCTTTTATGGCCACGATGGTACAAGAGGATGAGGAATGTGTTGCATCAGGTAAAAGTGTCCCCAGTCTCTGGGAACAAGCAGCCATCTCTCCGCAGCCCTGTGAAACATTCCTGGGCCGTCTCTCACGTCTGGACAGAGGGATGGAGGGGTGGGAGGCAGGCGGCCCAGAGCTGTGGGCTCCCTTTGTCTCGCCTAGCCTAACCCCACCACACAAACACAAACACCACTCTCATTGCAGGCTCCTCTCTGCCAACAGGCAGGCTGCATGCCAGTCAGGCAGGAGGTGTATATGTGTGACAGAGATAGTAATTGTTCATGTGTGAAATAAATTTGATTCATATAGCATGGGAAGCTCAATCTGAAAAGCAGGTGTGTGTGTTAGGTGTGCACACATACCCCATCACTCGCTCTCTGACAGCGGTAACGCTATATCACTGGACAAATCACTTTCTAATAAGCCTCTGTACAAGTCAAGTGCCAGCTATTAAATACACTGTTAGCTTAAAGTGCAAATTGACTGGTGCAGATGATTGGCCTGTGGGTTACACTTGGAAAGTGAGCCAGGAGAGAGAGACACTCTGTATTGATAGTATTGATCTGGCCCTCCTTGAAGGCTGGCTGAATTGATGTACTGCGGTGTTTTCAGGCATACTTAATGTGGACGGATGAGGCTGTTTGTCAAATGGGAGAAGTAATTGTTGCTATTGATCAGGATCTTATTTGAACTACTGAAAAAAGCATATGATAATACAATAAAAGTTAGGAAATATATTGTTGCGCTGCTGATATTTGGATTATTAATTGTTCTCCATTGTCTGATATCAGGCATATAAACATATGAACTATTTTCTATTGACATCTCCTTTTCTTTTTCTCAGAAATCTTGGCCACAACAAGCTGACCGCCATCAGTGTTGATGCCTTTGCCAACCTGCCCAACTTGAGAGAGCTGTAAGTAGTCATCAGCAGAATACTCACACAGACACGAGGCAACTGACAGCAAACCCCTGAACACGTTCTAATGAGCTTCCCTAAGTATGTGTTTGGCCCTGTTAAAGTCCAGTTTTCTCCAGTGTGAGTGCTTAAAATGTTGAAATGAAGAACGATGATACATTCAGGGTGAATGTATCATCGTTCTTCATTTTAATCCATGAGTGTCAGTCGTGATGAGTTTTTATCAATGACTTAATTCTGACTTATGTCCATGGTTGCCACTCTACTTCCTGACAGCATCCTTGTATGTGTTACCTTGAAATAAGTCCAATTAAGAATAAAGTGGTGGTTTTCTAAATTAAGCCTCTCCTCCACCACCTGATACTGTGGCTAACGCTGGCCTTGTGAATATTTTATATGGTGAGGAGAGGGCTTGGCTCTGTGTCACTCAGCGCCAGCACACAAGTCACATACACACACATACACGAGCTAACTGGTGATACACACACTGCTGACATCTTTGGCAGGCTGGCCAGCCAGTCATACGCTCCTCGACATCTGTTTTACTCCCATACTATTTTTGGTTTTTTAAAAGGATGACTTGCTACTTGCTCTGTGGCAGACGTGACAAGTCATGTTTGAAATCTTTTGATTTATACAAGGTTTGATTGAATTTAGCCTCATTTGACTGGAGCATTTGGAATAACCACAATAACATTGTGGCATTTTGACAAGCATACACAATTTGTGTAGAAATTACAAGAACAACTTGACAAACACTGAGTGTAGCTTTAGTTGACACAGTCAACACTGTTTTGGTGTCTAAATTTGTATTTATTTTTCTGTCCTTTGCACCTGTTTGGTTTTTTTTTTCAGTTTAGTGTTTGTACTACTTGGAAAAAATGAGTCTTTTGACCTCATAACAACATATCATTCTTGTGCTTTTCTCTTTTCAGGGCACAGTTTTGTTCTCTAATCAACTTCTCTGTGTTTGTTTGTCACTTTCAGGCGGCTGGACCACAATGAGCTGACCTCCATACCAGATTTAGGACACGCTGCTTCCAAGATTGTATCGCTCTACCTGTGAGTACTGTCCCATTTACCGCTTAACATGGTATCAGAATGATCAGGCTCTCTGTTACCTTATTCTTAGGTCAGTGGCCTCTGTGAAAGGATGTGTTGAGGATGCATATGCCTGTACATCTAAGAAGTAATACTGCATGCATGTGAAGTTAGTGATGACTGTGACTTGACTACATAAAACAGGTTCAAAAATCCCTTCTACACTTGAGTTCTCTTGGCGTAAATATGGCGTTGTGTCATGAGCGATTAGTATGTGGTCAGGTAACTGACTAGTCTTATTAGGCTGGCCGTGTGCTCCACAGTGAGCAGCGCTGGCTGCTTGGAGTATCAGCTCGTATACAGTTCCAACTTAGTTGCTCCCAGTTGTGAAACTGTGCCTGTGGGGACTGCCTGCACTGGCATCTCACTGGAGATTTACTGCCCTATTTGGGAAGGGCATGTGTGCGCTTGTGTGTGTCACAAACGTGACAAACACTGTCAAAAGAATCTCATGGCGAGAAAGTGGTAGTTTGGTAACTTTATTCAAGCTGCAGTTTGTAAGCCAGTGAACGCAGCGTTTGAGGGTAATGCTGAGTAATATTTCATGTTAAATCTTTTAAAGTAACACAGGTGGAGTTTGTAATCCAATTTGTACGTTTTTCATTTGACCTTAAATGTCAAATCGAGGCACTGGTACTTAAAGAAGTATACACAACCCAAACCCCATTATTCGTTCCACACTTTTATTTTTGTCTTCAGTTTTATCTGAGAACTGACAATTTTCTGTGTTACCGCGATGCTCAAGAATGTCTAAAGGAATTCGAGGCACACAAAACAAACACAGTACAACGAAAGGCTTTCCGAGGTTAGACCAAAATAAGCCAAGATAAAAATCAGTTAGGCTGAAGCTGATATGAAAGCTTGTTGCAGCTCTTATAACAAGATAATTGGCAATACTTTTTATGTTTCCAATTCTACATAAACACACACACTGTTGTTTTCCACTGTGCCACGTTTTTTTTTTCACCCTCGTTTTGACCAGGGAACATTCTTACATCTCATTCAACCTGAAACAAGAGAGTTAACTCTATTTTCTATTTTCTTTCACACCTTGCTTGCATACCATCCGACTTCCTGGTAATAAAGTACGCAGCTGCTGATGCTTGTATCATTGGTCATCGTCGTATCATTTTCAGTGGTGAGCTTTGTGGGAGTCCCACCTTTCCCTCTCCCTGTGTGTCATCTGCCTGCTTCTCAGAAATTTACCATGATGCACTAATGCAGTCACAGTATTTCTGTAGGCTGTGGGCCGTAAGGGAGGAAATTTGGGGTTTGAGTAAGCAACACTGACAGCTGTCTGTTATAACGTGTAATGTTTCCAAAAGGTTTGAGCTATTATTATTGTGTTACCAGTTTCCTATCTGCCTGGATCTTGATAAAGAACAGATCAAAGCAAGTTAACCTTTACTTGCACAAACTGTGCCGAGCAGCAGCCCCTCCAAATGATCGGGGTATCTTTTTTTGGCCTGACTTGAAGCCTGTTGCTAGGTGGAATGCCCGTAGGCTTGATGTGAGTGGAGGCTGGAGGGAGGGTTGGATCTTTCCAAAGCCACACAGCTGAAGTGAAGGCCCGCTGAAGCACTTGCAGCTGCAGCTGTCAGTCACATGGCTTACAGTAAAATGGGTGACAGTGAGCAGGGGAGGAAGGATGAGAAGATAGGGAGGGAGGCAGGGATTGGGGTGGGGGTTGTGAATATGTCAGATCAGGGTGACATCACCACATGTCGAAAGAGAAACTGTTAAGGAGAAGTCAGTAGGAGGGTAGGGAGAGGAAAAAGGGAAGAAAGAGGTGAACTTAGGTTCAGGGTTTTTCTCAAAAGTAAATCCAGTGCACTCTGTCTGACTTGCCAACCACTGAGCCCTCTGGAGTGTGACAGTGTGTGTGTGTGTGCCCTGGCAGGGGCAGCAGCAGAGAATGCAGGGCAGTGTTCCTGTGCCATTAGTCGGAGATAGTCTGGAATGTCGTCTGACTACAAGTTTGTGCAAGACAGTGGCGTACATACACACACTCACTCAAGCAAATGGACAGAGAATCTGTCTGCAGCCCCTCACCCGACAACAAACTCTCCAAAAGGCTGAGAACCCCGACAGTCTCACTCCTTCCCGGATCTTTGAGTGTGTCAGTCAACTTAGTTGCTGAGAATGTTTGCAGTTTGAAGGAAATGATGAAGAGATTAGTGTTAGTAGAAATTATCATATTCAATAGCTGAAGTAATTGACAAGTTTCCAGGACTTCTTGCTCTCTAAATGTTCAGCTGAGCTTATATTTCTGCAGTGTGGCGCACAAGGTGCTAGGGAAGGGCCGGTAATTGAGAGACAAACATTTACCGTTATTCTACCATTATCCTCTCAGATACTTATCATACTGGAACGTGAAGAAAGTAGTGGTTTGTTGGCAAAGGCGCAAAAATACATTTGGATTTCTAAAGACACGTTTTGATTTCTGAAGTCACAAGTTTTAGAACTTTAGGAATACAGTTTAAAGCAACATGTTTATTTCTTACAGTATATTTAATACTGCCAAGATAATCATCAGACTAACCTTTTCAGGCAAAGGCTATTTTGAGATATCTGATTCAGAATCTGTGACAGTTTGCACTGGTAAAGAACTGGATGACTTACCACTGTGGGTGGTTTGGCATACAAAATTAGATTTAGTAGTCTTGTATCTTAAAATTCAGAAGAAGTAGGTGAACTAAGAAGGGATAGGTGCGTGGGCTGGTCTTTTTCCCCTTGCTTTCTTTTTTCTTTCTTTTTAATCTCTTTCGTAGTTGAGAGGTGACTCAGTCATTTTCTTTCTTCTCCTTTCAGCTTCCTCTAGCTCTTTCACCGCCTTCCTTTCATTGGCATGACTGGCAGCTCTTTTTGATCACTGTGGCTGTTGTGGAATTCATTAGGCACAGATAAGCCTGACTGTATGTGGCTGTATTGTCGCAGTTTATATTTTTCGTTGGGTCAGTCAATTAGGTAAAAGTCCACCAACCAAGAGCTCTGAGAATCATTTTAACACGAACATAGTTTTAACATAAAAACAGTGGTTACCTGATCATGTCGAAGCTTCTGATGCAACCAGCCAAAGACCATATGCCAGGCTCCCACAGTCCCACAATGCACTTGGCGAGCCCACTGACATCCTGCAGACTCCCAGAATGCCACAGCAGGATGGCAAGAAAAAAAAGTTTTAAAAACACAGTGTCAGAGTGACAGCAGAGCAGCACAAACTTTCCCATTGTGCTCATCGCCTCTCTAGTCAACATCAAAGGGGATCTTTAAAACAGCTCGGGATAGAAATCATATGGCTCGCTGGATGATCTGATTTTGAAATAATTCTCCTTTTGTCCCGACCACTGGCTTCAAACGGGAAGGGACGGGCCAAACAATCGCCCCCAAATGATGACACTGGAAACAGGAGAATGGGCATGCTAGTGTAAACCCCCAGTGTACTTTCCATACATCAAAAGAAGTGTCAAAACGAGCCGGGCTCATGATAATCTGATGGTCAATGGGGCAGGGTAATGAGATTTGGAATTAAGTGGAATCAAGAGCGAATAAGGCCCCCGGACATCAAAGGGAACAAGAGTGAACCGAGCTCCTCTTTATCAGAAATGTCACTGGCCGTATGATAATCAGTTTTTATAAACGCTACTATTGTATGTGTGGACTTCAGACAAGCTGAGCGCAGAGGCTTTATCTGTCTCTCACACGCAGCTGGGCTCTGACTGTGGGCGGAAGAGAGGAGAGGGAATTTGGTTAGCGTGGTGGAAGAAGGACGGGGGTGAGAGAACGAGTGAGAGAGGTCAACCTCTCCCACCAGTTTGAGACTGATCTGTTTTTCCCGGCAAAGGTCACCAGCTGTTGACCCCCCTCTCTCCCCTCCCTCCCCTCCCTCCCCTGCTCATGCTCACTGTAGCCACTGTCTCTCCCATCATGTGTGCATTTTTTGTTTGTGTTGTGTATGTGTTTGTGTGTGCGTGTGTGTTTGTGTTGTGTATGTGTTTGTGTGTGTGTGTGTGTGTCTGTGTGTTTGCGCGGGTGTGCTTGCATGGCTCTTCCTTAACCATTTTAGCTGCTGTTTATTCAGGTGGGCCACTGTGGTGTGACCCCCTCCTCCTCTCAGACACCAATAAATGACAGTGTGTGTGTGTGTGTGTCTGTGTGTGTCCATCTGCTGGCTGAAGGCTAGAAAGAAAGGAGGGACTGACCTTGTTTTGACAAGTCTGATGGGTAGAACACCTACTCGCACACACACACACACCGACAGCAGCATGGGCAGTTAAGCAGTTTTTGAGTTTCTTTCTGTGTCTCTGCTGTTGGTTCTGCATTGAAATGCTAACAAGCTGTCCATGAATCATGTGATTTACTCTTAAGAGCTGCGATTTAATTCAAATGTCTTTAAATGTGGGTCGCTCTGGGATAATGGGTCAGTGCTGTACAAGTGATTAACTGGCTGACCTCTGAGAAGACAGTGATGTGATGCAGTGCCCGATTTGTCTCTTGGCTGCGTCCTGTGTAATTGGCTTGACATGTGGATATTGTGGGTCATCAGATTTGGAGTAAAAGGATCCAAAGCGGGTCAAACTCCACGTTGTTTCCTCAAACACGGGTCCTTGTTCTAAAAGAGAGTATAACAGGGAACGCGAGAGTGTGACAGAGAGTAGAAAATAATAACATTAGCAGGAGGTTAAGGAAAATGCTGTTGAAGGAATAGTTTGTAATTTTAGGAAAAAACGCTCATTTACTTTCATGTTGAGAGTTGGTTGAGCTGATACCACTCTCACTCTCTTAGCTCAGCTTTGCATAAAGGCTAAGTTAAGCGCTCAGCAAGTTTGCAGTCACAAGAGTCGATGAAATCTAGTCATTTAAGCTAAAATGTTTGACTTAGAGGTCAAGCACTTTGATAGCAAGGATGTCACTTGAATGGTAAAAGGAGAAGCCCCCGCTATATAAAGCTTGGCAATAAGCCTGTTATTCTTTGTGGGTACTTAATGCATTTTTAAAACAAAATATGTAACAAATAAATGTACTTTATTTGATCTCTCTCTTATGTCCTTTCTCTCTTAGCTTGTTTGCGTTTTTTTTTTTTTTGTTTTTAAGATGAGTCGGGCAAATGAAAGTGATACAGGCAGGTGTCAAATGTGTCACCCAGCAAAGGCTTTCATGTATGCTCAGATAACACTGGCCTTGAGGCTCCTAACACTCACATGCACATACATACACGGAGCGTTGGTGCTGAAGATGTCTAAGTGTATGTTCTGTGTTTACCTGTCTGTCTGTTGTGCATATTATATACCTACTGTATGCAGTTGTCTGTGTGTGTCTGTTTGGCTGCAAACATGCAGTTGAGTAGAGCTGTGTTTGGGTTTCTTGTGTGCCCTGTGGCTGTCCGTGTGCTCTGCTGACATGATTTTCTGATTGCGTGAGTGTGTGCCTATCACTTCGGCTGTCAGCAGTGTTTCCCACAGTCCTCCTCCGGATTGTAGGGTAAAGACTGTCTTTTACTTTCTTTTTCTCTTTTGTTTTTTTTCCTCTACCTCAAAATAACCCAGCAGAGATATTAAGGAGTGCAGGATAGGGTCGGGTGGGTGATCCTCTGCACAAATCCCCTGTAACAACTGAAATCAGTCCAGTCTTCTGTCAGGAGTCTGGCTCACCCAGGCCAACAAAGACTGACAAAACCAAACTAAGGTATCTCAACAACGTTTCCTTGTGTGGAGGCTCACAAGAGATGTTTTTCTAGTTAGTGTTGAAATCATTGAACTAGAAAGGTGGCATGCTCTCTAGCTTTGGGCATCTCCTCAGATTTTTCTGTAAAAAGAAGTTTTGTTTCTTTTTTTTGTGGCATTTTTAAAAGATGGTTTAAATTTTGTTTTTCTGTCATCATAGCTGTTCCTACTTCTGTGTCCTGGGTAGATTAGAAGTTTGATAGTGACTAGTCCCTCTTCAGATTCCATTCCATAACACAATGAAGTACTCCAAAATACCCCTTCAAGTGGCTCTGGTTGATCACAGAGGCCCCATCTAATAGATTTTGTGACTAAGCTCAGTGGAGAAGCACAGGTGGCCTTGGAATTGTTTAAAGAAGGCCAGCTTCTATATGGAAGCTCTTAAAGTAGACATTTTGTGGTGGAAGAAGACCACTTTGTTCTGTGTACCTTTCTCTCTCCGTGCCTGAGTGGGCTTAGAGAAGCCGGGGGATTTAGAGTGTCTTCCCTCCTTGGGTGATGGGAACAGCACACTGAAGTTGAACAGGGTAATATTTTTTGAGATAACAATAAGGACAAGTCTGTGAGAAGGATTGTCAAAGCTTACCTAATGCCTTTTTATGTGTGTTTTTTCCAGACATCACAATAAGATCCGCAGTATTGATGGCAGGCGAACCAGAGAGCTTGTGTCTGTGGAAACTCTAGACCTGAGCAATAATGACATCACAGAGCTGAGAGGGCACTGCTTTCCTGCCGGCCTCCAAATCCGAGACCTGTAAGTACAAGGAAGTATTACTGTGGCTCATAGAAAACCAGTCTTTAAAGATGTATTAAATGAAATGAAATAAAAATAAGATGAAACTTAACCAGTCGCTGTGGGGAATATTAGTGGATTAGTATTAGTGGAAAAACAAAATAAAAGCAGAAACAGTATGCAAAGTAGCTACATAGAGTGTTTGTAATGAAAACATGTGCGGGGGGAGGAGGGGGAGCAGGTTACAACATAAAACAAGTTTATAAAGTAACTCAAGAGAGACAGAAACGGGGCCATTCATAAACACACGCTTGTGTGTAAATCTCTGATGTCAACAATGTGCTGTGTCTGTGTTCAGGTACCTGAGCAACAACAAGATCGGCGTGTTAGAGCTTGGAGCTCTGGACCATCTGGGCTCGACGCTACAGGTCTTGAGACTGAGCCGAAACCGCATTAGCCAGATCCCCATGAGAGCCTTCCAGCTCCCGAGGCTCACCCAGCTGTGAGTACCACTGGATTTCATCAGTTTAACAACATAGTTAGTGTGCTGACAAAGTTGTGTTTTGCTCTGTCATAACAGTTTGCCCTGTAAACACAATGTATTTTTGACATATGTGTTTAGGCTTTAAATGAATGGGTTTCCCAGCTGTAGCCTTTGGAGGCATTACAGAATTGAAAAGAATTAAGAGTCTGGCCCAGGAGGAGTTTGTAGTGTCTGTTGATTGCTCTCTGTGTGTTCAACATGTGGAATGCTATTAGTGTGAGCTATACCTCTAGGGGTGGATAAGGTCTGACTGGGTAAACACCAGAGCCGTATTATTGGTGATTTATTGCCTTCTTCCATATCCCCAAAGTGGTTTGTTCATTCCCGTCACCGTGCTCCATTATCTTTGTCAAACTTCCCTCCAGCGTAACAGTGAGGTCGACCCATTTGTAGATCAACGCCTCCATTCTGGAGAGCGAAGGGACTCACGTAATGGGAGTCTCCCCCATTGTGGCTTCAGCAGTTTCCCCAGGTGCCTTTTGTTGGACAGGTGGCCCCGGTGACACTGTATCTGCACATACTAGTGATGATGCACAATAGACACAAAAGAACCTGTGTGGATGTTTATCTTTGCCAACCTGGGGGCTTTTACAGCCTTCACCCGATGTACAGAATGACTGCAAAATCTTATACCATGTTTTCTGTTCATTCCTCCTCCTAGTATCACTGTTAATTCAAAGGCTTAGGGCTTTGACCCTTGTTTGTAAGCTAAAGTCTGCGGGTCTACACCGCTGGCTCTGTGCCACAGGTGGAAAGGACCCCACTGAGGAATGCCTGTTAGCTGAAGCGTGCAGGCTACAGGATGCTTTGCTTTTGACTTTGGTGTGATGGATGCACTTGTAAAGTAGAATGAGGGCGAAGCGTTCCAAAAGAAAAGATGGTGTTAACCACAGGTTGAGAATTTACGTGTGGTTGTGGGCTGCGCTTCCTGTGACCGATGTGCATGCAACTCAACTGCAACTCATGGAGTTTAGAGTGGGAGAGTGTAGTCCAGGTTATTTTCTGCAGCTATAATTCACAGATGTTCCTTTTAACAACTCACATGCAGATTAGAGGTGGATGCTAGCTAGGCTGCTGTGCACAGAGAAGCTTCCATTCCCCACTCAGTTACTGCAGTGCACACAACTCGACAAGACAGGTGTGTGGCCAAAAAGTCATTAGTTTGAAAAGAGTGAAATGAGGCGTTAGGTTGAAACTAGGAGATTTTATCTAACCTGGGCGGCTCTTAATTTAAGTAGAGCCTATACGTGGGAAACGTGAAAAGAAAGGGGGGAGAAGTTTGATTAAAGTATGATTAAGTGCCTTACAGATTTTCTCCCATGATCGCATTTTTAATTTGCCTTGGATGTTTGCCTGTCCACCATGCAGCGAGCTGAACAGGAACCGTATTCGTCAAGTGGACGGTCTGACCTTTCAGGGTCTGTCCAACCTGGAAGTGCTCAAGCTGCAAAGAAACAGCATCAGCAAGCTGACTGATGGGGCCTTCTGGGACCTGGCAAAGATGAAAGTCCTGTAAGTAAAACCTTTTGATACATAAACACAATAATACATTTACACAGTTGTCAGAAATTTGTGTAAAATAATACATGTGCTAAGTTCTTTTGCACAGAACAACAGTATTACCTGATAAGCTAATCCTATTTGCACCAGTTAGTGACTATTACGGGAACATTCACCAGCCAAACCTTATAAAAGAAAGATCTTTTTGTGCACTTACTGGAACTTGGTCACAATCACAGCAATCACACTTTTTCTAGCCAATATGTAGTTTTTACGTATTACTTCAATTACATGCAAAACAATGCACCATTTCACACAAATTGCATTGCAAGTTTTCAGAAACACTTCTGCAAATGTAGTAATTTCAGGACACGGTAATACTGCTCAGCTCCTGACATCCTGTTGCCTGCAAACCACTGTGTCAAGATCCCTGAATTTTCACTATAATAATACCTACATTACTCAACTTTGTCCCATGTAGTCACCTGGACTACAACAGTCTGACAGAGGTGAACAGCGGCTCCCTGTACGGCCTGACTTCCCTTCAGCAGCTGTTCCTCAGTAACAACTCTATAGCCCGCATCAATCCCGATGGATGGAAGTTCTGCCAGAAGCTGAGGGAACTGTGAGTACCAGCATTTAAATTAGCCTGAACCCCCAAACTCTTGTGCCAGGTGCCCTCTTGCATTAAAAAAAAAAACCTTTCAGCAAACTGTGGTTCAAACTGGAATGATAAGTGTTGTGAGTTGGAGGCAATAAAAAACATAAGTTGAGTGCAGTTCAGCTTAAAAAATGAAAATTGTATATTTAAAATGTTGCACAAAGACCAGCTGTAGAATGACATTTATGTTTTAATTCTTTCATATTTTTAGTGTGTCTCAGGTGATCTAAACCTGTTGTCTTATAGCCTGAGAACCCAACACACACCCGACCCCCACCCATATCATCCATCTACCTTCCCCAGGGTTAAATGACATTGTGCTTTAACACTCAATACGCTATGCTATTCTCAGGATAAGCCTGTTTATCCCATAATTAGAGCTGCAACAGCACTCAAGCCCCAACAAGAGTTTTTGTACTAAGTTCTGAAGTGTGGGGGTTTGGCAAACCGGCGTGTAATCCTCTGCCGGTCATGTTGTGGTAATTACACTGAGGGATCGCCTTCACGGCCTTTGTCTACCGAACGAGGAGTTATTATCTGAGAGTCTTTCCTGTTCTGTTGACATGACTGTCGTATTGCTGCTGTAAAGTGCTTTGCTCAGGTGAGGCGTTGCTAACTGCAAGGTAGCCTGGGGAATGCGTGGCGCCTATGTTTGTTTATGTGTAACAGTCAGAAGGAATAAAGAGGTAGATGGCGTTCCCATTAGTTTGCTCTGTGTATCTCGATGCCGTTTCCTGTGTTCAGGTCTTATGAATGACAGATTGCTCCCCGCGCCATCCCTGAATCATCCTCCACAGCGCCGCACCAGTCAGTGGTTATATGATTTTATTATCTAGAGTTATGATGACCCCCATGGCTGATACAAGAGAGTGACTCGTTCCTTTATGAGGAGCCTGTTATTACATTCACAATGGGCCAGGCTGAGCTGGTCATCAGGGAGAATCTCTGCACACATGACTGGTCAAGCAAACCTGAGGCCTGGCCACAGAGACAGACAGCGAGGCCCACAGAGAGGGCAATAAAATACACAATACTGCCTTTGACCACTGTTTGAAAGATACCCTTGTGGGATTTATCATCATTTATAATCAGGATTTATCAAAAGGTTTTTGATGCATACTATGAAAAAACATCCTTTCAAGTCATTCAAACAGGTTTGGAGTCTTCATTTTCATTTGACTCTTAAGTAAATCAACTTGTACCCAGAAGTCAGTGAAGTCAGGTGTCACCTTGTGACTAGTCGGGACTTTTTTCCAAGTGGCTCGGAAATCCATGTAGTATTCTCATCCCATTTGGATTTGGAAGCTTAGTGTGAAAAGAAGTAATACTTTGAGGGCCACAGAAGACATGAGTGACAGTATATTCCCCTGGGGTTTACCACATGCTCAAGTAGGCTTATAAATGGAGTTTGTAGACATGTGAAGTTCAGACTAAGAATTTCTTTTCTTCCCTGTCAATCAGTTAGGTCCTCAGTTGAGCTCTAAGGTCTGCTAAGCCCATTCTCTCTCTCGTGTTGTGGCGAAAAAAAAGACACAATGGAAAAACATCACAGAGTGGCAAATAGACACTGAATCAGCCATGAAATTTAAGTATAATGATGTCGCGAGCTGCCTCAACAATCTGCCAACCTGTCATCTCCTTCCAGACCTCACACAGTAGATTTCTCTTTCTTTCCCCCTTTTTTTTCCCTCTGTCTCCGTCTCTGCGTCTGCCTCTGTATTTTTTTCTCTGTCTCATGCACTTTCTCTCTCTCCAGCAATCTGTCGTACAACAACTTGACTCGTCTGGACGAAGGCAGCCTAGCTGTGCTGGGGGATCTCCACACCCTGCGTCTGGGCCACAACTCCATCAGCCATATCACCGAGGGAGCCTTCAGAGGCCTGAAGGCGGTACGCGTCCTGTAAGTACACTCCCCCCGCAACTACCATTACCAAGCCCCAAATAACCCCCAGCGACCGGCTCATTATGGTTTTGTCCCTGTTGACGATGAGGCTAAGATGTGCCACTTGGGAGCAGTGAAAGCTGAGATGTTTAATATTGGTTTTGCCTCTGTGATATTTGATATTTAGGTTTATGTAGTAACTTCAGTTGACTTTAAAAAGTGGGGGTTGTTTACTTTTCAAGCCAGATTTGATCTCATTTGCATTCATGTCTATTCAGGAGTTTTTTGTTTTTTTTTACTTTTACAAAGTGTTTGTGCACTCTCACTATTGTCTTGGTTTCTATAGCAACGTCTTATTTTTTCGAGTCTTTTCTCACTTTGTTGCTTTTGTCTGGTTTTGTTTTTGGGTTTTCTGTTTTGTCTCGGACACCGGTTCCCAACAAACTTGGATCTAAAAGTGTTCTGTGTCGCTCACCTCCCTTGAAAGCCTTCCCCGCTTCTAGAAGCCATGAATAAAGACAGAGGTTTCTTTTCTCCCTGATCCACCTTTTGCACAAAAAGCCCAAACAGACCTAAAGAAAGAAAAGGAGGGAATGAAAGGGAGAAAGTCAGGGGATAAATCCAGGAGAAAGACTTGGGGGTCTTGGTTCCTAACCAAGGTCCTCTTGGCTGTTCCTTTTCCCAGTGAGAGAGCCAGAGAGCAGAGTTGTGCAAGAGTTTGCTAGACAAGCTCTCTCTCTCTCACAGCGAGGTGACAAGCCAAGGCACATAAGGCCTCTCTCTGCTGGCACACTGGGTGCTAGATAACTAGCTACAGAGAGAAGTAGAGGGTGGGACAGGGAGCTGAGCTTGTGACTGCCATATCTCTGCTCTATTTTCATGTTTTTCTTTCTTGTCTTTAATTGCTCACTTTGTTTCTTTTGGCTTTTACCCTTTGAAAGAACACTTAATGCCCATTTCTTCCTTCAGTTATCCTAAGTGTATTCTGTCGTCTCCTCGTGTTATGCCCATTACGTTCACTATCTTTGTCTTGATTTTGCATAATCTTTTCTCTCCTTGTATCACTCCTGCGCTCTGTATCTTTGAGGCAGGCCTAATCTAATCAGTGGTCGGGAGGACAGGCATAGGCTGGGCCCTGAAAAGGAGCTGGGGGAGCTTTAATTGGGCCTGCGCTGCTGGCCGTGCTGGCATGAGGCTGGAGCCTGCATCGGGGTGTGAAAGCTCCAAACAAGCCAGCCTGCCCTCTAATTCGGCCATGGGGGTCGTTGGATCATCGGGGCCCCCCTTCTCTGTGCCTGGTCTCCCTGCTCCACAGCCCCCACCACTGGCCTTGCTTTAACAAGGCAACGGCCATTCACATCCAGCCAGCCAGAAAGAGTAGGAAATTGGCAGCCCCAGTCCAGTCCAACTAAGACGGCAGCCAGTGGAGACTGAAAAGAACCAGAGGGGGATAAGAGATGCCTGGAAAGCAAAGGGAGGAGGTGGGGTGGAGGGTGCTTTTGTGGAGGTGGTGGAGGGTGTGGCTGACCATCAACCTCAAAGGTCCTTCTCAAGTTTGAAAGAAAGTCTTTTAATAGTTCAGAGGAGACCTCAGATTCTGTTGTTTTTCTTTTCTATTATCATGCAAAGGGGAGCAGTGGTGGCTCCTCTGCAGCTATGACTTCATCTACAGAGGTAGTTCTTTAGACTGTGTGAGGGGAAACGAAGTTCATTCAACTAGTGTTTGGAAACCCCCAAACAAAAAAAAAAAGCCCCTTTCTCTTTTTCTTCTTTGATTGAATCCATTCTATCTTTGCCTGGCCACGGCAAAGCTTGGTCCTTAACCTCATTAAGACTCTCGGTTTTGGTTTTGGCTGTGCCATACCTGCCACCATCGGACCAACAGACCCAACTGTCTGGCCTCTCACAAGACATTGTGTTCCCACCAGTCCCTCCGTGCCGTCATGAATTATACATGTGTTCCCCTGTGCTGGGGCTTGCCTCGACACCAGCCCACGCTCGCACACTCACATGCACACATGGTCACACGCACGCTCCTTCTCCTCCCCGCTAAGGAAAGAATGCGCTTGGTTGGCAGAGCAGAGCGGCAGAGGGGCTCTTAAGGCCAGGTGCAGAAGGGGGAGGATGATAGAGGGAGGGAGCGTGGGCAAGGGGGTAACCCGTGACTTCCAGACCAGGCCTCTGCCAGGGCTGTGAAACGCTTCAGCGCTGGCAAACTCTGTCCCCGTTCTCCTCCTTCCCTCCCTCCTTCCATCTCTCTTATCCTCCTCTTTTCTCTCATTCTCCACAGGGAGCTGGACCATAACGACATCTCTGGCACAATAGAGGACACCAATGGGGCCTTCTCTGGATTGGACAGCCTCAACAAGCTGTGAGTGTCTCCCCTCACTCTTTCTTCTACTCCCTCCGCCTCTCCTTCTTTGCCAACCCCTCTTTTCATCCTTCTTCTCCTGGCCTGTCACTGATTCTGGGATTCTCTCTGCTGTTCTTCAAAAACAGACAATCAGAGAAACAAGAGCGAGCATTTTCATTTTTCTCGAAGTTTCCCTTCAGATCCCCTCTCACCCTTCATTGCCTGCTACGTTTAGTCAGTAAAGTTTAAGGCCATAGAGTTTTGAGATAGCTGTCCCCTCAAGACCCCACACCCTACTTGGAAGGGAGGTGTTCACAGTGTACGATGACTTATTGGGCCCGTCTTTGTTTTTTATGAGGCCTGTTCATGAAACATCGAAGGTCATTTTTTCTCTTCCCTCATCCTGTAGAAGCCCAGGCCAGTTATTCTCCAGTTCAATCTGGCTTTCATCTTATGATTTCATTGTTTCACTGTAGCTTTATGGTCAAAGTGGGTTCTCCCTGCTGCTAATGGTTCAAGGAGGAGATACAGTGAACTATTTTGTATCTGTTTTTCATGATTATTCATAGATGTTTTCATCCATCAAGGCAGCTAGTGAAAAAAAGTTCAATGTCAAAAGCTGGCGAGTTGAGAAATTGCAGCGGACATTGAGTTGCTGGCATTGAGCAGCAATCATCAGCCTTCAGGATGAAAAGATGATGTCCAGCCAAGATGGTTCCCAGTGTGAGCACCGCTGAAAGAGAGAACGGGAGAAAGGGCTTTTCTTCGAGCTGGCAGGGGTTCGCTCCCCAATAGGCTTATTTCTATTTCTCCTCCATGCCTCCGCTTCTCTCTTCCCTCCGTTCCCAGTCCCTGTTGTTAGGAACTGAGGGAGGGTGAAATTGAGGGCTGCATTCAGTCATCAACATCAAACGCCTCACACGCCCCGCCCTCTGACCCTGCCCCTTTTGTCACAACGTTGGCGGAAGCGGCCCGCCGCATCCAGGCGCTGGCAAATCGAGCCATGGGAAAAAGAGATGCAGAAAAGAGAAAGAAGTGGCGAGACATCAAAGTGTCCACCACACACACTGGGTTCCCTAAAAGCAGCTTGTGAATGCCGCCACATGGGAGGGAAGTGGGTCTTACAGCTCTAAGCCAAGGCAAAAGAAGAAGAAGATTTAATTCAGTCCTTGTTTTCATAGGCTCATTAAATTCCTTCAAAATAAAAGTTGCAAAAAATGACAAAGTGGCTGTCTTGTCATTTCCATGACAAGACAGCCATTTGTTTGTGTGAACATGTGGATGAGTTTGAACACTGGGGTCTTCATTGTGAAGCAGCCAGCCGTGTCTCCTCTTCCTGTGAAGCGAAGGCTATAATGGGAAAGGAACGAGGGAGGGGAGGTGGCAGCAGGGAGAGGGCGGAAGAAGGGATTAGGATCCCAAATCAGAGGGAACAGCAACTCACTTCTTGGCTCAAACTGGGTTTAACAAGCACAGACATACACACTCACACGGGTTTGCACGTATGTCCTTACAAGCTCCGCAGAGAAAAAGAACCACCACACACACACAGCGCTGCCTGGTCATTCTATTAAATTCTAATAAAGATAAAAGTGGTCTTTGAAGAGCAGCGCAGAGGCCAGGTGCCCCCCCCCCCCTTCCACCCACCTCAACCCCAACTGGTTTCCCTCACCCTTCCTCCTGGCTAATCTCCATGCAGTTCAGATTTCCAATACCTCAATCCCCTCAATCTTATCAGATTCAGCCTTGCTAATTGTGCCTCTCTCCCCCTTTTACGCTCTCTTCTCACCCCCCTCTTCCCCTCTCCCTTTCTCTCCCCTCTCTCTCCATCTATCGACACCCTTCATGTTTGGAAACGGCAGGACTCTGTTTGGAAACAAGATCAAGTCGGTGGCCAAGAAAGCCTTCTCTGGCCTGGAGACCCTGGAACACCTGTGAGTATCCCACAGTGCTTGGCTGCTCCTCCTCCCAGCCAGGGAGAGAGAGAGAGAGACTGAGTGAGTGAGTGTGAGGGTGGAGTGTGTGTGTGTGTGTGTGTGTGTGTGTGTGTGTGTGTGTGTGTGTGTGTGTGTGTGTATGTATGTGTGTGTGAGAGAGAGAAGGGGAGGGCGTAGTTGCCAATAGTAGCTGGCAGAGAGGAGACTGCTAGCAATTTAATAGCGTCTTTGTAAAAGGAGAAGACAGGGGCATTTACAAGTGCCCAGCTGCTTCTCTCTCGTTAGCCTAGCACAATATCAACTTTGGCCTTTTTTTCCTGCCTCCACGCAGGAACAAAGTTATTGAGCATACGGTGAACTCCGTAGAAGAAATGGAATTCCTATAAGCTCTTTCACAGGCCTTTGTCAAATGAGGGCAGGCAGTGACGGAATAGCTGGCATGTGTCCTCAGAGATACAGACCTGGATGTTTCCACCTTGGTTACAAAGCGCGATCCTTGCTAATTAAAATATGCCAAAATGCAGTGCAAATGGCTGTGATGTGTATGCATTTGATGAGTAATGCAGCGTAATGTCCCAACAGGAACTTGGGAGAGAATGCCATTCGTTCCATCCAGCCTGATGCCTTCAGTAAGATGAGGAACCTCAAAACCCTGTGAGTTAAACTGACGTGTTTACACAAGCGCAAGTAATTTATGTGCACAGACTCACACATGTAGAAACACCCGCACAGGCCTCAACTCAGACTGAAACACACAGTGCTTTTGGCTGCCATGCACATTCACAAACACATATTCAGTTACCGATGCAACAGATGTGATATATACCACGTGCACTTAACGCTTTTCTCTCCTCTCCTCTCCTCTCCTCTCCTCTCCTCTCCTCTCCTCTCCTCTCCTCTCCTCTCCTCTCCTCTCCTCCACAGTCTCATTCAGAGCGACAGCTTCCTGTGTGACTGCCAGCTCCACTGGCTGCCTGACTGGTTGGTGACACGTGGTTTGCCGGCAGGCGTCAATGCCACCTGTGCCCACCCGGAGAGCCTTAAGGGCACCAGCATCTTCCAGGCCCCGTCCAGCAGCTTTGTTTGTGGTGAGTTGTGTGTGTGTATGTGCGTCATCTATGTTTACGTGGGTGGGTGTGTTGAGCAAGAGGCGTTGGAGGCACAGATGGGCCACATTGACAGCTTGGCGCTCTTCTGTTATTTACATACTCACACATATTTGTTTGTGTGGTGTTTTTGTTTAGCTCTGCGTTTGCACTCAGACATGCTAATGGAATCCTATGTGTGTTTTATTTTCCTCTTTTGCATCCATTTATGCATAGCAAGCAGACACCTACTGAGAAACATTTGTGATGTTTGACATTGAACCACGCGTGTGATTTATGCTTCCTGTTTTTTTTTTTTTGTCTTTTCCTTCAATAACTGTCCTCGCTCTGGGCTTCTTGTATTCTTTTTCCCACCCAATCTTTTTCCTTCTCTCACTTTCTTTCCTCCTTCCACTTCTGCTTTTCCATCACTCTCCACTTTCAGACGACCTTCCAAAACCCCAGATCACAGTGCAACCGGAAACCACAGTGACGGTGCTCGGCAGCGACGTGCGTCTCACCTGCACGGCCGCGAGCAGCAGCTCCTCCCCCATGACCTTCGCGTGGCGAAAGGACCAAGAACTCCTTCGGCACGCCGAGACGGAGAACTACGCTCACGTACAAGCTCACCATCAGAGCACAACATCCGACGCGCCTGGCACAGGTGGCGGCGTGATGGAGTACACCACTATCCTTCACCTGCGGCGTGTCACCTTTGCACACGAGGGCCGTTACCAGTGCATCATCACCAACCACTTTGGCTCCACCTACTCGAGCAAGGCCCGCATCATCGTCAACGGTAGGTTGAGATTTTGGGCTGAAATGGTCCACCACATGTTCAGTAAAGGACGAATTTATTAATTATATTCTTATTACTGCAGGGAGAGTTGGTTCAGTGTGGTTGTAAAACGTACAATGAAATGTGAGGGGAAAAAAAGAAGACAATGAGTCAAGACATGATAGAAAAATATCAGACCTTCAACTGTCCCGTTTGACAGTAGAGCGATTGAGATAAGCGGCCATGCTGAGTTCTTCTCTTTCCCTTGAATAAAGTCTTCTCTCTCTCTCGCTCGGCCTCCATCTCTTCCGGGATGGAATTCGGAACAAATTGATTTAGCGGCATGTCAGCGCTAACAGGGGCCATCTCTTCTGCACTCTGTCATTCTGCTTTCCTGCAAACGGAGGCCTCTAGCTTTTTCTTCACTCTCACTACTGACAGAATCATTTCTCTGCCTTTTGTCTTGGCATATATATATATATGGATGTGAGAAGCTGAAACTGCCAAAGGGGCAAAGTTACCTATAGTTTAGGTTAGAGACATTGGTTCGTGACCAGAAGTTCCCAGGTTTGAATGTCAGCACCAGCTGGGAAAATGTGGGCTGCTCCAGCAGAGCTGATCACCAGCTCGCAGGTTTGAAAGTACAACTGTGTGACTGATCAGTGAGGAAAATGCTGAAAATTGGACAGTCGACATCCTTGGATTATAATAAAGGGTAAAGAAGGTCATGCTGTGTTGGTAAACCCATACTAAAGCACCTGCTGTCTTTTTCGTCCACAGTTCTTCCATCCTTTGTGAAGACTCCCAAGGACAGCACCATCAGGACCGGCCACACAGCCAGGCTGGAGTGTGCCGCAGAGGGCCACCCAGCGCCCCAGATCGCCTGGCAGAAGGACGGCGGCACGGACTTCCCTGCTGCTCGCGAGCGCCGAATGCACGTCATGCCCGACGACGACGTCTTCTTCATCATGGATGTCAAGCCGGAAGACATGGGCGTGTACAGCTGCACTGCTAAAAACACAGCGGGCACCATTTCTGCCAACGCCACCCTCACCGTGCTGGGTAAGAGCTGCGTGTGTCTGCTGTATTTCTATCTAATTTACTTGAGCTAATATTGTCCCATCTTTGACTTGTGTTCAGTGTAACAGTGTTGATCATATTCCCACAACCCCAGAAACAAGCTCTTGTAAATAACTCTGTGCTCAGCTGGGAATTGGTCAATCAGAGGCTGCAGAATGAGAGGCTTTATATTTTTCTTTTCTTGGCAGCTGTGGCCTTGCTGCAGGTCAGGGGCCAGAGGTCACAGTTGGGGGTCAAAGGGGGATGGTGGGGGAGCAAGAGGGACTCACAGAGGGGTATTTGTTAGGCATTCCCACTCCCCCATCTCCTCTCCTTGGTGGGAGGGACAGTCATGGCTGCTTCACTGCAGGCCTCAGTGCTCCCAGTTTATTGACTGTTTTACACTGTTAAATCAAACTAAATGGAGCTGCTCTCCTATAACCATCTCAGCACATAGATCATCTTTGTCCTCCGTCTTTGAGCAAAGCGGGCCCTTGTTGGACGGAGCCTAAAAAAAAGAGTTGGGGGGTTTCTTTGCTTTGTTACAAGCCTGAAATTTCCCCTAAGGCGCTCATAAGCAACTGTGTCTATATTTAACATGGTGCAGTTGGTAATTTAGCTACACATTTGCATATTGTACCTGTTCGACCTCACATCAGTTCAAGCCGAGTGCTAATCCCCTCAACAATGTAGAATATTGAAGCAAGTGACTTTGCCTCTGCACCGGAGCTGTGATGTTTGGGTTTAAGAGACAGGGGGGGGGTGGCTGCAGTCGAGGGGCCCCTGTCTGGAAAAGAGTGGCGGGGGAGAAAAATGGGAGCCAAAGAAGAACTGGAATGGTTGGAGTGTGTGGGGGAAGGTAGGCAAGTGGGATTTCAAGAAAAGAGAGATTTGGGGTGAGGGTGAGGGAGAGGGAAGAGTGAGGGGCAGCTGAAGTGGGTTAAGTGAGATCTCTTAATCTGTGTATGTCCCACTGTTAGGGGAAGTGCTCAGTCTGAGAGGAGAGGCCTAACTAACACACACATTCATCAGAAACAGAAGTTGTCGTGGAAACAGTGAAAACATGGAGGATTCTGTCCAGAGAGAAATGTTGTTGGTGTGAAACAACAACAATAATGAAAACGTGTCAGCGTTACAGATCTGACCTCAGGTGTATGTATCAGCTGTATGCTGTAAATGTGGCTGTTAGATGAGACTCATCATGAGCTTTCAGTGGTTGGATATCAAACTCACATCACACTTTGTGCTCAGTCCATCGAGCTGAATCACCATGACCCCGCAGTCTGTAACAGATCCTGTGAACCAAGCAGAAACCTGAGAACAGAAATCTAAAACTTTGATGCCAGAGAATAACAGAAAACACTGACCTCAGGAATCCTGCAGTGTCCGAGCTTTTAACGAGAACCTTATCACTCCTGACCCCTACAGAGACCCCCCACCTAGCCCAGGACCTGGAGGATCGCAATGTGGTGGTCGGGGACACGGTGGCCCTGCAGTGTAAGGCTCTGGGCAGTCCGCCGCCCCGCATCACCTGGCTGCGCAACGACCAGCCCCTGCGCCCCTCCGACAGACACTACTTCACCACGGGGAACCAGCTGCTGGTCATCGGATCCGCTTCGCTGGAGGACGCTGGCCGCTACACCTGCCTCATGTCCAACACGCTGGGCACGGAGCGCGCTCACAGCCAGCTGGTGGTGACGCAGCGCAGAAGCCCCTGCGCCTCTCCGTCGGGCCCCAGCACGGTCACCATAGGGATCATCGTCATCGCCGTGGTGACGAGCATTGTGGTGACATCGCTGGTATGGGTTTGCATCATCTATCAGACCAGGAAGAAGAGTGAGGAGTGCAGTGTCACCAACACAGGTGAGCTCGGATCAGTTGTGCCTGGCATATTTTGGTATATTAAAAAAACTACACATTGAATTAGCAAATATTTGCCATTTTTGCTCAATTAAACAACAGAAACAGTTCAGCAATTATCAGAAATGTTGCCTTTTACTTTTTACATCATGAGCTGTAAATAACGATTATTTTCATGATCGATTAATCTGTCCATTATTTTCTTAATTGTTTTGTTCAGAAAAAAAGTGAAAAAAAAAAAGAAAAGTCAGTCGCAATTTCCAAAGTTCCAAAGAGACATTTTCCACAACACATCATCACAGCTCTAGTCTCACAGTATCCACAGTCCTGATTGTAACGTCTTGTGTTCCAATCTCTTCGTCTCTTTCCCCAGATGAGACGATAGTTCCTCCAGACGTCCCCAGTTACCTCTCCTCCCAGGGCACTCTGTCCGAGCGGCAGGATGTGTGTATCCGCGTGGAGGCTGGCGGTGGACCTCAGCTCAACGGACACGTCGTAGACGCCACAGGTAGCCGACAGTTGAAACTCGTCTTCTAAATGTTTGTGTTCCCCAGCACTTTCTCCCACTTCCCATGAGCAAAGCTGGTGCGTTGCGTAACGATGAAAGGAGCACTGCTGTCTGTGAGGGCCTGCTCTGCATCAGAAATAATTACAGCAGACACCCAAACCACAGTGTTGACATACAGTTGTTGATTTTCTGCCTCCAAATCATTTACCTTCCCCCCTCTCTCCCTGCCTGCCTGCAGGTTTCGATGGTGCGGTAGTGTGTACAGATTGTTTGGAGAACAGCAACAGCTACTCCAAAGATCCCGACTACCTGACGCACAGTTTTGGCCCCTTCGGAGGCATGGAGTACCAGCAGCACTCCGTTCCCCCGCCATACTCTCACTTTCACCCAGTGGAGCATCACGAACTGGGGACACACACGACCCCGCTCTGCAACGGGACACCCAACGGGATCCGGAAGGACATCCAGGGATCCGCGTTTCCGAAAAACCACAATACGTTACAAGTGAATCAACATGATAGAAAAGGTAAAACGATCAGAAGGCGTTCAAATGCCAAACAGCCTTATCCCATAAAGAAAAAACTGTAATATAGTAATAAATCCAGTTGGCCTTCTACAGCCACAGACTGCCCCAGTTTTTCTAGGAATATCATTTGTATCAGGTGATACTATGAGAAACTGTCAGTATTTTAGGAACCCACGTCAAGACAAATTCCTCTGAAACTAATAGCTGATAGATTGGCTCCTACCAGTGTTTGACTGTGTATCATAGTTGCATGCCCAGAGCCCCTCAGGAGATCTCTCTAAACACACTGAAAAGCAGCTCTGAGTTCTCTCCGCTGCCAAACTCCTGCAGATGCACGTCGGGGCCTGTTCTGGGATTCAGCTTCTTTCAGTGAGGAGTAATACCAGAGGAATCGGCCTCCTCTAATGCCAGTTCTCACCTCCACATGTCAACGCAGCCCTATGCACACATTCCAGCGCCTCTATCTCCTAAAGCCGAATGCATATTTGTCTTCACACATGTCACGTCATTGACTTTGCTGTGTCTGTAATTCCACCTCTTTCTCTCCCGTGTTCATCAGTGAGCAGAGCGGGACAGTCGCCGGCGAGCTCTCCATCACAGGAAGAGTCCTTCCACAAGCCGGTGAAGCTGACGGGCGTGACGAGCCACGGCCGCTCCGACACTGACTGTGAGCCTGAGCTCAGGCAGACTCTGCTGTCCAACGGACACACCCTCAGAGCCTCTCAGAATGAGAGCGCCCCCCTAAGGAGAGCCAGCGACTAGCACAGGTGCTGCATCCAGCCCAAGACATGGACTCGCAGTAGATGAGTGGACTTCTGAAAGTTTTTTTTTTTTTTGCACTGGGAAATAAACTGCTACCTCATATCGAGGCGATTGATCCTGAGCCTCCTGGATGTGGACTGAAAGGGAGCGCCAGGAGGAGGAAAAGAAAAAAAAAAAAAACACAGGGGGCATCCGGAGTTTGAAGGTGGAGCTTGTGTGGGTGGCGTCCCATCTGAGCGTATCAGCTGTACATAATTATAACCTTCCCTTGGGAGGTGACCAATAAAAATTCTAGCTCCAAAAAAATGTGACTTGCATTTGAAGCATGTAAATGTAGGGAATCTTGTACAGTGTATGTATGTGCAGGGGCAAAGAAAAGAAAAGAGAAATATACCTTTGGACATTTGACTGTACATAAGAGTTTTCTTATATTATATATTATATAACTTTTACAAAAGAGTATTTGAATTTATGTGCATGACAAAGAAAGGAGTGATGGTATTTTTATTTTTCTTCAAAAAAAAACAAAACAAAACAAAAACAGCCTTTTCAGCTTTTACCAACATTCAGCTGCGGTGCCTTATTGCATGATCCAAGAAAACTCAACTTGTTATAGCATATATCAAGAGACTTTTTGTGAGAGATACTGGTACACCCTTTATAGCAAAGAAAACAAAACACTTGATTGCACTTGAATTTTTTTTTTCCTTTTGAAACATGTTGCCAACCATGGCCTTACAGAAACACAATTCACACTCGTCGTATGAAGGAAGAGCTTCGATGTAAATGATTTTGGTACGTCAGATGGTTGGAGGTGGGATATTTGCGGGAGATCAGTTAAAGCACTTTTTATACACGCTTCATAAACAAGCAGATTGCGTACAGGACATCTGCCAATAGGAATGCAGGAACGTCCTCCGCGGGAGGAGACATTCCACAGATTGTGACGCGGTAAAGTCGTCAGTACATACTGTAACATTAAGGCTCTTCCACCTGTTTCACAATATATCATACACGTTACTGCAAAGCTGCTCTGAGCGAGCTGGGAGAAAAGATTGGTTTCTTTTATTTGTCCAGCAGAGCGACTTTGGCGCAAGTTTGCAACCAAATGTGGACAAACATCAGCAACCATCAACAAACGAGTTGGTAATGATCTCTCAGCATGGACACAGGACATCTGTCATAAAACCTACATTTACGTGCGCTCAGACACTGACATGTAATTGGCCTGAATGCTTAATTAAACAATTGTTCTGCTTTGAATATAAAACACACACACACAAAAAAAAGGAGAATCAGGGAGAATGATGTTGTGTTCTGTCACGTGATGTTACTGCTGTAATGTGCCTCTTGGTCCACCGTCGTGCATTCAGAAGCAAATGGCCAGTATTCCATCTGTTGTCACACCACCACATTCTAACAATAGCGTCCTCGGCTTCACTGCAGTTGAATAACATTTCATGCTCGGGGTGACTGTAAAAAGGTGCAGCTCGTTGCTGTGAACAGTGGGAAAGCTTGTGAAATGTGCTCTAACCAAACTTGGAGGAATAATGCAGTCAGGCGCTCCTCGACCTGTCGCAGTCCCTGCATGCACTGGGTCTAAAATCAGTCAAAGTAATTACGTCTAATGTCCGTCTGAACTGTGTTCTGTTACCAGTGGCCTTATCGAGGTAAGCTGGTGGACACGCTCCTCTGGTTACACCTGTCAGAGGTGATTTTAACCAGCAAGACCAATCAGAGAACACTGGTTTGAAAACCAGTACCAGTGTAGCAGGTAAAAGGGACAAGAGGGAGCGAGGTGCAGTTCATGTTCTGAGTAATTTATTGAGACAAACTGTCCAAATCTGTTGTACCAGTGTCAAAGCTGAAACAGTGAAGTGTCTAACATGGCATTGAAGTGTCTAATAAAAAAAAAAAAATCACATTTTGCTATCAGAACAAGTTTTTCTTTTTTTTTTTTCCTTCTGTGTTTCTGCCTGTATAAACATACAAAATGTTTTTGTGACAACAGTTATCGCAAACAGCTGAGTTAGCATTTAGCACCGCTCACATGTCAGAGTGGTCATGGAGAAGCCATCAATTCAAATGGAGCATGCACAGAGACATGAAACCCAGAGACCTTGATCTTCAAAGCAGTCAAGTAGCTTGTGCCTGGGCCACAATCGCACACATATATACACACAGATACACACACAATGCTAATCTTCCAACCAGGAATGTCTCCTGGCTCCCTGAAGCTCCAAAGACAGCAGGCATATTTTTTCCTTCTGTGCGCTGTTTAAAATATTTGCTATTGAGTCAGGACTGACTGAGGGTCAGTGCCTGGCCAGAATGTGCATTCCAGATGGATGTTTGTCACCAGATGATTGACATGCCCCCGGCCGTGGCCTCCACCAATCACACGCCGACCATTGTTGTCCAACAGCCTAGTGACAAGCAGCATGACAAACACTCCCACCTGTGAGGCCATCCGTCTCCCTCTGCCCCCACCGGGATTTACCAAGTCTTCGGCATACCTCCGTACTGACTGCTGAAGGACAACACTGAGCTAATTCACTGGAATACTCAGGCTCAGTGTTCCTGCGTTTGTCATTAAGTTAATCCTTCTCCAATCTGACGTAGAGGAGTAATTTGTTAATCTTGTAATAAGTTTTCTTGAATGACTCTGTTTTTCATGGAAAGCGGAGACCATCAACACTTACACAGTTGGCCGGTTCGGAAGAAGGCTTCTTTTTACACGTTTAACGAAAACCCTGAGAAATCCACTCATCAGCTGCATCATAATTCATTTCATTACAGTTATGTAATTATTAATCATCATCTTTCCCGGCAGAATCACATCATTTCCTGTCTGAGGCCTGTTAACATCTGTACTTCATGTTGTATCTTCATAACTTACTGATAGTTAAATGGTCAATTAACAAGCATCAGGAACAAAACCCTATTTTCCAAACTTACCCATAGATGATGAAGTCATGCAGACAGATTTGGTTTCAGTCCTACAACCTTAGCAAATAAAATAAGAACTGTGACTGGCTGGATACCATAAAGAGTAAGTGGATTTCCCAAAATGTCAAACCATGTCTTAAACTTATTTCTTATATAATTATTAAGCTAAAGAACAATAAAGGTACATTTTCACTCTTTACTGTGAGTATGCTTGTGTTTTGGATGGAGGGATAACTATATGTTCTCTCATTCATCTAATGGTGCCTTCAAGGAATGGAACTACAAATCTACATGTACCTGAAAAAACTAAAATAAAATAAAAAGTTTGGATCACATACATTTTCATAAGGAATCGCTCCTTAATAAAAAAAAAAAAAGTCACCATAAGTATAATACCAGATAATCTTTTCCACTCAGCTACTAACAATATTTCACAATAAACAAACAAATATTTCCCAAACTATTAATACAAAGGCTCGTGCAGGACACCTGGGGCTCCTAATAAAACGAAAGCCTTGTTAATTTAACAAAGTGGTCTATTGTTGGCGGCATCTGAAGTATAAATTTAAAGCTGTTGCAGATGGATGAGCTCAGCTGTGCTCCAGAGGGAAGGTAACAATGCTAAGATATTACTGCGTCTCTCTGGTGGGTCTTTAACACAGGTGGTTTGGCTTAATAAAGAGAAGAAACTATGGATAAAACACTAAAATAATCCTGAAACGATGCAGAAAAGGCTTTAGAAAGCACAATGGGCAGCCCACAGGGAACTGAAAGAATCACCAAACCTCACTCAGAGCAGAAAAAGAGTCTTTAAAAGCATAACTCATTCACACACACATTCAATAATAAAAGATGCTTCATTGCCCGTCCTGTGTGACAGGGTGTGGCTTTGTTTCATTAAACCACTGATGCTGTTAAACAAGTGGGACTGAGGCTCCTGAACTCAATCTGCAGGGCACTGATGAGCAGGAACGCTGGGTAGTGCGATCGGGCTCGTGGACGACCCCCCCCCCACCCCTCCGAGCACCAGGTGTGGTGCTGCTCGGGGTGCCCCAGCAACATGGAGGCCCATGGGACCCTCCAGGGAAGCGAGGGCACTGCTTCCAGAGATGCTTTCCCTGCTGTTCCTCCTCAGGTCGGGGCCTCAGGACAAGTCAGAGAGGCCGTGCTGCTACAGTAAAGTTCGGCGGACCTTCTCGTAGGCTCCCAGGAAGATGAAACCGCCAATGCTGATGAAGGTCATCCTCGGTATGCTGCCCGCAAACAGACTGCGGAAAAAAAGAAGGAAAGAACACGTGCTTTAAATTTAGCATTTTTAGTAATTTGTCAACATTTAAGCACAGCCCCCTACAAGAAATGTGTTTTATTTAAATCAGTGTTAAAAACATATTTTATTTATTTATAGGCGATTAATCACCAAACGTTTTAATAATGGACATTTGATAAGCTGGTTCCAGCCTCTAAAATGTGAGGATTTACTGATTTTATATCACTGAATAACAGAATAGCTTTGATCTGTGGTCGGGCAGAACAAGACACAGGTTGTGACCTTGGGCTCTGGGAACCAGTGATGTTTGTGTTTTCGGACATTTTACAGACTTAACGACTCATCAAAATTTCTATCAAAACTTCAAGCAAATCAATCTGCATTTCCATCCTGTACCGTTATGCAAATATTAGGAGTTGGTTAATGGTCAGCTGGTGGTGTTAATGGTCCAGTCAGGTGCCAGTAAAACTACTGTAGAAGAAGAGGCCAGAGCAGGATGGTATACTCAGCAGAGCTCCATTCAAAGATCAAAGTGTGGAAAACAATGTAAAAATAAAAAAATTTAAAAAATAAAAATAAAAAAAAAGATAAAAATTGGACATTTCTGTTTGTTTCATGTATTAATTTTAGGAATGTTCCAGTCTCTTCATCGCGTGGCGTTTTTGCCTGCTGCCTGACATTTTAAGTCACATGCTTCATGCACGTCCTGATCAGTTCGTTTCCATTGCACTTGCTTTCACCGATATGCCAACACAGCCAAGCATAAAGGCTTTTTTGCAATACTTTTTTTTTTTTTTTTTTTTTTAATCTTTGGCATTTGGACTTGGATTTGTTTTTGTTTTTTTGGGTTTTTTTGTTGCAAATTGACGTGACGGTGACTTTTTGCTTTTCAGTGACTTCAGATCAGCTTGCAGAAAATAACAGCACAGCTTCTCGTGGCTTAAGAGCTTGGGGCTAGTTTTAACACAGAGATCAAGCAAGACTGATGCAACCACTGTAAAAGACCCTAATTCAGAAATGTCGCAACAGACCCTCAATATCTCCGTTCTAAAGCCAAGGACATTAACTGAGTTTATTTTCGCTGGTGGTGTGAAAACAAGCAGGAAAGCTCTGCGCAAGAATCAGTGCTACTTCCAATCATACACAGCTCAGTGTAGACCTTACTCAGAACAAAACGAAAACACATGTCAACAGAAGAGGTGTCATGAAAGAAAATGAATAGCACAAAAGGAATGAACCTGAACATGGAAGCATGTTGCACTACATGCCGGGATTTTTTTTAGCTTTGCCACATACACACACCCGAACCTCATTTCCAAGGAGGTGTTTCCGGACGAAGTAGATTTTTTTTTTTTTTTTTTTTTTTTGTACTTGGAAATTGTTGCACATTTCCTCCAGAGTTTGCCTGCATGAAAAAACACTGTGAACAGAACTGAGGGCAGCCCAGACTGTATCATGTATCACTCCGCTGATCGACAGTATCTGTGAGTGATTTACAGGACGTCGCACTCGGGTGCAGAGGGTCCATGGGAGTGGGGTCAAACACAAGGCCTCATTGGTGGAGCCCGCCTTACATAGAGCGAGAGGGGCCCGAGGTGCAGCGACCGTTGCAGGGGTCAGAGGATGTGAGGGCACATGAGAGAGCACCCATCTCCCAAGAAGCCCCCCTTCACACAGCTGTTTTTGGGATTAGGCTTCAAGTCCCCACCCCAGGGCCTCCTTGGAGCTCTCACCCTCCCTCTCTCTCTCTCTCTCTCTCTCTCTCTCTGTCTGTGCATGACTGATGTCCAGATGACATCCACACATGTCCCTCTGCTGTCCATCCATCCATTTCTCTCTGTCTCCCTGTCCAGCGACAACCCCCTCAGCTGGCTCAGTTGTTCGGGGATTTCTCCTCTGTCTCCATTTCTTGCTGCGTCATCCACTTCTCAGACACGTGCTCACTTTGTCCCGTCTGTTCATCTGCCTTTTCGTGTCTCTCTCTCTCTCTCTCTTTTTATTTTCCCATTTCTCCCTGTCTCTCTCTCCCGCCGTGTACTTGCCTACCAACACCTTCTGTCTGCCAATACGCCCCCACACTCACATGGTCTGGAACCATCCAAGCCAGATGTAATGGATGAAGAGTATTGTGCGTTTGTGGATGTGTGCCTATTTGAGTGTGTGTGTGTGTGTGTGTGTGAGTGAAGAGAAAATACAAGAAACTGTCTACGCACACAAAATGTCTGTCTGCATTCATCATCTGCGTTGGTTTGTGTGTTAGTACTTGTGTTTCTGTCCATTTCAATTTTTACAAGACTTTTGAAATATTCCAAATATTGTAGTCTGGTCCATTGGTCCAGACCAAATATCTCAATAACTACAGACTTGAATCGATTTCCATCAGATTCTGTACAAACATTTGTGCTCCCCAGTTCCTCCCAAAGCTCCACCAGCAGGTCGAAGTTTTCACATGTCCAGTGAAATAACTTTGTACAAACATTCATGGTCCCCAGACGATGAATCCTGATGACTTTGGTGATCCCCTGACTTTCCCACAAGTTGTGCTCTGAACAAGGACATTCATTTGTACTTTACAAATTTGATAGCTGGAACAATTGTGCGCACAAATAACCCGCACTGACAGTGCGTCTGGATTATATTTGTACGTGTATGACATCTCAGAGTGGATCCAACTTTTTTCTCTTGTCCTCCAGACCCCCTCGATTTGTTCTTGCCTCATCTGTGCCTTATAAGACACTGAACATGGTTCGTGTCTCTGTTTATCCAGGGTGTTCTAAAAGAAACAGGCGATGAGCAAAAGCATTCCCTAGATTTCCCCAGAGAGGTCCTGAAAAGACTAAGTTGCAGCTAATAGTGGGAAAAATGGACTTAAATACACCATTTGCAAAGCTGAGGGAGTTACATGTGTGTGGAGCCCATTTCTCAGAGGATGATTACTACAGTAGAAGAGTTTCTGTGAGAAAAAAGTCTGAAGAGCACGGCTGTGCCATCACCAGTTGAGCTAACAACAGCTGGGATAGGGGGAAAAAAAAATACATCAACCAAACTGAAGGTCTGTGGAGATATAGCAATATATTGTTGCTACAATGACTGCGTTACAGTCAGCAGCTCAGAGTATAACAGTGACATTATATGTGGAAGCTTAGCAGAAACAAATATGTATACAAAGATATCTCCAAAAATACAGATACAGATAGATAGATATCTCCCATACACGTAGGCTTCACTATACAAATTCAAAGTCTGACCTAACTGTTCTTGTATTGTGCAACTACAAAACCTACATGAGACAACTATAAGGTATCCCTCTGCCACCATACGCCAAGAAACTTCGATCCAGCCAAAAAAACAGAAGAGAGACGTCTGTACAAAACTGACTAACTCTAGCTTTGTGGACTGATGAAGCTTCATTGGAGCCTCGGACAAACTTTGGAGTGTGCATGACCCCCATATCTTCTTTAACTTTTCCCTCAGCCCCAACATCAAATCAACATTTCACTTCGGTGTCCGATCAAATAGCTGCAAAGATAATGGCATTCGTGCTAAGACACTAAAGCATGTGCACCAAGATGGTGCACATGGTCAAAATTATACTAACATTAGCATGTTAGCATTTAGCTCAAAGCAGCCTCGCAAAATCAAGAATAGCAGACAAGTGGGTCAAGAATGAACTTGCTCAGCTTCCAAGCGAACATGGGAAAGGCGTCTTTTCTTCTCAAATAAATTGACATTTTCCTACAACAATCTTTGTGTTCCACACGCTGCTGTCTATTTCTTTGTACTGACCTACATTGCTCCTATCTTTGGCTGCTGAAGTGCAGCTCTTTTGCTGGAAATCTAAGATCTAGGTCACAAATGGAGTTAACTGCTTGTACACCACTTTTGTTGACTGCAGAATTGCACAAGGTACCAAGTATGTGAGGGATCTCACAAACTTTCCAACCATTCACACAGCTCCACACTTCGGAAAGCCCCCCCCCACCCACCAGCCAAGATCGGGAGGTGAAACCTCTTTAAAAAAGATGGCCAGGGAGGTGTTAGCTGTGCGTGGTTAGTGAGTGTGAAAGACACAAAGAGTGTGTATGTGTGTGAGAATCCAAGTGTGTTTGTGTAAGCATGGGCTGCTGTAAATGCTCCAAATAAACGCAGAGACATTAGTCAGAGGTTGCTGTCCTGCCCTTCAGCGTGCTCTTTCCATCACGGCACAGCTATCTATCCCCATCTGCTGAAACCCAAGCCACAGGCCCGCTCCAGGCAACTACTTAGCATTACTCACACAACACTACTAAATATGATCCAAGGCTAATCAAAATCTAATGACAGAAAGAGAGAAAAGTGAAGAGAGGAAAACTTGCCCACTGGGCAGCTGTACATCTAAACAGCCACACAGCAGACACAACAAGCCCTGACATATTCCACTCTACCTTCTCATGTGATTGCCAGCACTGTGAGGAATGAACTAATTTTAAACTCAACGCTCTTGTTTTGTCTCAGCTATGAACTGGCGTTACATTTCCTGCCTGGGATCAGGCCCACCTGTGGACTCTGAGACGTCAGAGCACAGCTCCAACATTCCCCTCGGCTCCCTGACTCACTCTGACATCACGGCCTGGCCGGCCACTGAGAGCTGTCATCCCCCCCCCCCATTGTCCGCCAAACGCCTCTCCTGAGGAAATCAGACTAAAAATAGTTTCAAGGCTTGACAGGAGCATATGGAAGAATAGAGATGAGCTCAAAGAAAATGTCTTGGCTTCAGTTTAGAAAGATGTCTCTGCTCTTGTAGAAGAGAAGGAGGGGGGAATCTTTAGATGCAGTGACAGAACATTTCTGGCACTTGTGCAGGAACAATGTTGAGGCTGTAATTAATAGGACACATTTAAAAGACAGAGACCAGTTCTAGCCTGCGTGGATCGTGATCAATACGGAGGCAGTTTGATATTTTGATGAAGGTGGGTTTACTTGAATTTCTTAGACAGAAAGGTGGATGATAATATGAAATGTATGAACATAATGTATGAAATAATATGGATGATAAAAATGAAAAAAAAAATACAGCACCCAGCTGTTACAGGAGATTATTTAGCCTTAAAAAAAAACAAATCAATAGTTCGAACTGTTTGATAAGATTTCTATCTTCAGAAAGAACTTTGAGGCCACTGTCTCTGGAAGTTGTAATGTGTTGAGAGTTGCGCAATACTGACTTTGGTATTTTTTAAGTTGACAATAACCAAAATATAGAAGACCGCCAGCCTTATCTTTCATCTGTGTTTTCTAGTTTTGTAAATCAGTTTTAAGTTTCTGTTCAAAGAGAAGTTGTTGTGGTCCATTTTTGGAGGATGAAGACATTTTTAAGAGTTTCCAGTTGTTCCCAGTTTCTTCAAACAGCTGTATCAAATCTATTTAACAAATGTTGAGAATGAATTCCCTCTTTACTTTGAAACCTAGGCTGTTATCACCGAAGGCAGAGAATTGATTAACATGGAATCCCCAATAAAAAAAAATGAAAGAAAAAAAAAAGGCTTCTCGCTTTATAAAGCAGAAATACTACACATGGTGACCTTCTGGATCTCCACTAGTACAAAGTCTTTGTTTCACTTGAGCAGACAGGTTGACAGGAGAGAGCTGCTCATCACTGTGTCATCAGTGTGTCCTACTGCACCCTACAACTCTACTAAGTACAATCACATTCATTTATATGAACGAAGATGTTTCTTTGGAATGGGTAAGTGCAAAGTGCTCACCTTCCTCAACTTAACTTCCTACGCTGAAAAACAAAGATTGTCGATGCCATAAAAGTACAATTAAGGTTTACCACAAACTTCCAGACACTCTGCTTTGTTCTGCGCATGTTGTACAAACTTGTCATTTGTTTACTTTTCTTCCATATTGGTTTACATAAGGCCCAAAGCAGACACACCCTGGAGGACATGCTGCCTGTGAGTCTTTGTTTTGACATGATTCCTGGTGCAGTTTGGTGGTTTTGCAGGTTACTGGGGGGTGGGACCGGTGTGAGCTCCACCGCTCTGTGCTCACCCGGGGTCTCTGGGGCATGGCACACACATGGAAGCACTTTAGAGCTTCACTACACTGCAATTGGGCCTATTACCATAATTACAGCTTTAAAGCCCCAGCAATTTGTATCAGGCATGCACCAGCGCAACCACCAGGCCTTTGGCCCTGCGGAACAACAGTTCTTCCCCCGTTCTCTTAGTTTGCTCTCTCCACCTTCTCTGGTTACATGAATATCAGGGGAGAGAACGATTTTCAGGAGCTCATCATTGTGCAGAGCTTATGATGCACATTCACTGGGCTCTGTAATAGGGAGATACCGCTGATCCCAGGGAGGATAGCTGGATAGCTGGAGGAGATGAAGAAGGAGAGAAAGAGAAAACAGAAAGAGAGCAAAAAAATATCAAAGGTGAGGTGCAGTGGTGGGGACTGGCATCAAAGAGCTCTCCTGCTCTCCTGGCATCAAAGAGCTCTGCACAGCAACCAAGTGGTTGCTGTTGCAGCTGGGAGACTGGGATTTGTAGTCAGTTTGCCAGCTATCACCTCCAGCTCTCTGTTTGAAGCACTTTTCCTTTGGATAAGTACATTTTCCTTTCACTTGTCCAGACACAAAGGCAGAGGGTAAAAATGACAATAATTTACTTTTTTCATCTCGTTTACAAATGCAGACGTTGAAAGGCTGAACAGGGTATTTACAGACAAATCTCTGTGGCACACCAGGGTCCAGGTGTATAGATGGTATTTATAAAGGAAGAATGAGAGGTAAGAATGTCTACGCACAATGATTGAGATCTATAAAACAGAACCAGGACGTACACAGGGCTTTATAAATCTGACAAAAATTATGTGTTTGGGTGCAGTGGTTAGCACTGTCGCCTCACAGCAAGAGGGTTCCAGGTTCGAACCCCAGTCTGGGCTCCTCTGTGTGGAGTTTGCATGTTCTCACTGTGCTTGCGTGGGTTCTCTCCGGGTACTCCGGCTTCTTCCCACAATCACAAAAACATGCACGGGTTAGGTTAATTGGCTACTCTAAATTGCCCATAGGTGCGATTGACTGGCGACCAGTCCAGGGTGAACCCCACCTCTCGCCCATAGTCAGCTGGGATAGGCTCCAGCTCCCTCGCGACCCTGATGGATTAAGTGGTAGAAAATGGATGGATGGATGATGTGTTTGGATATTTCCGTCTTTGTGAGTACACACAGTCCTGAATCCACACAGTCTCATGCATGCACAGTGAGAACCAGTGGTTTAGCCTACTCTGATTATTTTGTTCAAGAGTATTTTCTCTTCCACATTTCTACTTGTCCCAGACAAGTAGACCTGGGTTAATGTCGAGCCGTGACCTTGATTGAGATCATTCTCAAACATGATCTTTCCTAAAAACGAAGCGCAGGCTGTTACTATTTTATAGCAGTTTGAGGAGAATCACCTCAGGCTCATATTAAACACAAAGCGGAAATGTAATTTCTCTCTGATTAGATTCCAGCACTGCAGCTACACAAACAAACAATGATACAGTGTATTGTAGGTTTGTGTGTGAGGGGGAGAGCGGTGTCCCACTGGTGTTTGGCCAAGTCCCAAACCAAATCTGCTATGAGCATTAAGCCGAGGTGCATCCTAACTAAATGACGGTGGCTTGCACACAGACATGTGCTATCGTTCACAGTAGCTGAGGATTTGTTTTAGTGCTGGCAGCCCTTTGTGGCTCCATTAGACCTGGCCTTTTGTCTGGTGTGCATCATAAACACATCAAAACACTCAAATAAACCCTTTCACTTGGCCCCTGTAACACCTTAATCAATAGGACAGTACAGCGAGATGGCAGGAAAAGCTTTTACACCACTCATTTTTCAGCTGCGGCTGTAAATTTTGCCCCCCCGAGTAGCGGTTCTAACATCAAACTTGATTACGTGAGGGATCAGACTGACTTAAATCAAATCATGTAAAATACGAGGTTTTTAAATGTGCTGGGATAAAACGGTTTTTGTAAAGAGGCCATTTGGTTTGTAACCATCACAACTGGCCTTTGAACACTTCTCCAGAAGGAAGACACACGCTCACCCCGTAATGCCTCGGCTCTTCCACACGTCATAGAGCACCACTGGGATGTTGCCGCTCGCTGTAGTCGACCCGGCCTACAGAGAGAGAGAGAGAGAGAGAGAGAGAGAGAGAGAGAGAGAGAGAGAGAGAGAGAGAGAGAGAGAGAGAGAGAGA